>CM032886.1:25368333-25982500 GCA_019176425.1 Megalops atlanticus
TACATCCCAGAATATATTATCTGTTTTGACTAGTTCTGACATGTTTTAGTTTTCATTCCAAACATGTTCACAACAGATATTCTGAAATTAGTTTCAGTTTGGTCTCCCCCACCCCCCACCCCCACCCTCCAGATTAAATGCTATGCAAATGTGGCTGAAGGTGTATGAATCTTTTGAGTGGCATGTATTTAGCACAGCAGTAATCAAATTACTCCAGCGTGAAGCAGCTTGGAGGCTGCGGGGTGATGCAGGAGAGATTTTACACTAAACTGCTAAGATTGGACAGAGGCTTAACCAAGCCGCTACGGAGTGCAACTTGAGAGAGAACTTAAGACATGAGTGTTCTCAGGCAGGATAGAGAGCTGCAATCCCTTTTCCTCCCTGTTTTCTTTTTTCTTTTTTTTTCGGTTGGGGGGGGGACAAGTTAAACACAGACAGGTGTTAAAGTGTCCTTCAATAGATGTTTAACAGCAGCTTCAATGACCGCTGCAGCAGCCTGGGTAGAATATCTTGGATTTTGGCTGGGTGTGACCAAGAGCTGAAGTTGACAATTTCACCAGGAAAGTGTTTGTCACTTGTTTCGAGGAGCAATGTTCTCTGCTTTTGTAATTTGGTCATTCGCTACTGCAGCATTCTGTGATCTTCCAATAGCTGTCAAATATACTAAAGAACATGATATAGATTCGCAGTCATTTGAAGAACTGATAAACGCTGTACAAAGAAATTGAAGGATCAACAATTTTTTCAGTTTTTTTTTTTCTCATGCTAGAACTGGAACAAATCAGACAAAATCGGCAAACATTTTAAACAAACTGCATGATAAATGAAATCTATCAGCGACTGTATTTCTGTGCTGTTAAGTGTAATTGAAAAATAATAAGCCTTATCTCAGCGAAGCTCCTTGTTCAATCTGTGTTATAAAGTGTCTGGACTCCTCTGCTGTCATTTGAAAAAAACGGCAGGCAAAATGCAGCCCTTTGATTTATGGGCTCAGTTTGCAGAGGCAGGACTGTACCTGACACCCAAACCAACACAGAGCCACATTGTGACAAACACAATCCGGTGTTCTGAAGCATTCAAACACAGAATTTAATCTTTGGACATTTGTCACTCAAAAAATCAAACAAACAAACAAAAAGGACCACCCATTCATTGTACTGGAGAAGGTAGCAATTATACACCCATAATATCATCTATTGCTGATATATTTATATTGCTTATTGTAATGTTTGGCCATTACTATTAGTGCTGTGTGATCAAAATGTGGAGCAGTTGGGAATCGCCTTGGGAGAAGCACAATGTCCTAGAGAGGGGCAATCATGGAGGCCGTGATGCCGTTTGTCTTGGACTGACTGTAAACCATTTATATGGAAAATAGGCATTATTATTGTTATTACTGGCCCTCATTGTCAAGCCCTGCACTCACCTCTGGGTGTTTTGGTAAGGTTTTCACCACTGATTTCCATCTGAAACAAGCTGAGATTGGCCATTCTTTCTTTTTTTGCTGTAAATAAAGTCTTGTTTTTCCTGTTTTGTTGGTATTATTTGGGATTGTTGTTGCTTTCTCTCTTGAACCAGTGGTTTGCCTGTTTTACCTGGTTTTTGTAGCACCTTATCGGCCACTTTTATTTGAATTTGAACTTTTTTGGGCTTTTTGAAATGACAATATGTTCACAAGGATGGCAGCTTTTTTTTTTTTTTTTTTTTTTACAGTTTCAGGGTGTTTTGTTGATTTAACTGAATTTGTGGATATGAAAAAACACACTACTGCACTTAACATAAACAGTAGGACCATGCACATATGTTTGGCAGGTGTTATATAGAAAGGAAGATAGGTAACAGTTGATATGAAGGACCCACACTACGAAGTCATCCCTAACATTTGTTATACATTAACAACTTACTGCCTCTTGTGGAGTAACGTAATGTAAAACATTAAATTACATTTTATAGTTAATTGGTGTTCACTGAGCACTGGTAAGTCATTTATTAGGAGTTGAAGTATCTACATGAGCACAGACAATGCAGTACAAATAGTTAATGTTAACAACATTAATAAATGTTAATAATGTTTTATTAATGGGTGATTAATGAGACCTTAATATGAGGTGCTGCCCTGTCGTGTGTGGGTGAACATCCTTATTAAATCATTATTTATCATTGTTTAACAGGATAACAGTCACTTAATTTGAATTATCCAGCTGACTGGAAGTTTATTTTCTACATGCTCTTTGGCTGTTAAAAATAGCAAAAATTAAGTTGCAGAGAATCTGGAAAGATAAGTTATTATCTGAATAGTAATGAATCATGTCTAAATAATAATAATCAAGCCTTTATGCGGTGGAAAAAAAAACAACTGCAGTAGCCAGCTGCTAGAATTCAGAGTGTATGTCATCAATCTCAAAATGTCTCCTAACGAAGGTTGTCAGTCATTCTCCAGGCCTCTGCCAGTGTCTTAGTGTTCGTAGGTTTTTATACTGGACAAGATTGAATTAGAGATTTTTTAAAAACATGTATACTTAATAAAAATGGATTGCCTGTATATTAAATCTACTGTGTGCAATTTGGTGTTCTATTTTCTAATGTTGACAGAGAAATACAGAATTTCAATGCAAGCCAAGTTGAACCTCACAGTCTGGTTCTAGATGTCTTTTTTCAGGTGTTTTCAAAACTGATACCCAAGTTGTGCCATAGTTGTTAAGGAGCAGTGGTTATAACTGAGAGGTTGCAGGTTTCATTCTCGTGTGGGGCATTGTCATTGTACCACTGAGCAAGGTTCTTAAACCTGAAATGCATCAGTAAGTTCATATAGTTGTGTATTGTTTACAACCATATGTAAAATATTAGATACCATAAGCAAATCACTTTGAATAGGGCATCTGCTAAGCAAAATAAATACCAATTATTATAAAAATGGTAATACAATAACAATAATAACAGAGCTGAGAACGCTTATACTGTTTGTCTGTGTATGGTTATGACTTGTACAAAAGTTGACTTGTGCCTTTGTAGGAGATTGCTGAGCTGACTAGGCAGGTTTTACATCTGTGCCATTACCTTGTCACACGACAAAGATGACAATGAATGTAAATTGCAAGAAAGTGATATTTCAGCTAAGAATCCTGGATTTCTTATCCAGGCCCCAAGCTTTAAGATTTGTGTTTCTTATTGTGGGAGATTTAAAGGATTATTCCATGTTCTGTTTAATACACAAACTTTATTAAATTCCATAGTTTAATTATTTCTCCAAGGGTCCCAGACATGATCATTTCCTTTGTATGAGCTTATGGAGTCAAGTCATGAGAATAGAGCTGATCAGTTAATGTGGTTTCCCCCACATCGGCAGAGGTAAAATGAGGTGGAGCAAAAACATATTAGTAATGCTGTTTTGGAATCTGTTCAAACTAATAATAATATGAACATGTCTTACTCTTTGGTGGAGGGCTGTAAATTATAAATATCAGCACTGCTCTCTTTTAACCCAGCTTAACAAATTATTATGTATTCCAGTAAATGATGACTGCAAAACCATAATTTTTACTCCAAATGGTCTTGGTAATTATGAAGCTGGGACCGACTGAAACAACTATGCAACATGATTAAGATGAATTTAATATGTTCCATATCCAATTTTAGAGAAAGGGTCTGTTATAGTTCTTTCTTGCTTTCTTGCTATGAATGCATTGTTTTTTAAATGTTTAAAATTTTGATATTCTATAGCTCACTGGAATATGACATTCTGAAAATAATTTGTCATTCCTATTTTAAATGAAGATATACCAAAGACTGCACGTGTATGTGAAGCTGATATAATATTATTAATATTAATTAATATTAAGAGTACTGAAGTTACAAGAAGCGCGCGCGCGCACACACACACACACACACACACAGACAGATATATATATATATAATTCTCATCTGAAGAGCTGATGGGAATGGTGGCACTGTGACTCCCTTATTCTGGGGAGAAAGAAATTGTGTCTGTGTCACTGGAATGCAGCTGTGACCACTGGTCTGTATTTGAATGTTGTATTGAATGTAACATTGTTGCAGTGCAGTTAGAATTTGAAGGTTGAATGTTGACCATTGTTACTGTCAGACAATTTATCTTACTTGTAAGACGAGGGGGGAGTGTACTGTCTGAAGTTGGTAGCGTGGAAATACTTCACAGCAATTTGTACAAAAACACACATGTGGGCAAAGACATTGGCATGTGTACACAAATAATGCATTCATGGTTGCGTGAAAGTGCATCATGTCATGTATATACTCTATATTCTGAGTGTAATACTCTATATTCTAAATTGTAATTAAGTAACTACTTAAATTAATGCAATACAATAGCAAACTGTGAGAGGTAATGTGTTTGCACACTCATTCATTAGAGGAATTAGCTGAGCTTATATTAAATGTGATCACAAATTTAGACTAGAATTTATATGGGCATAGCACCCATGCAAGTAAATTGTTAGGTCACTTAACTTACATGGCCATAGTTAAATGCTCAAATTTATTCTCAACAACATCCCATTGTGCTTTGTCACCTGTGTTCCTGAAATTAAATTGAACCTGCACCTGTTGCTATATATGTATGACGTACTTGACATTTCATTTTTTTGTATGGCAATGGTATGGAAAAGGCTGTTATTTTTCACACATTGTTTCTAGCTGTAGAAAAAGGCTTCATCTAGAAGTCTTGGGACTTGCAGAGCTGAAAATTACAGATCTGAGCATTACAGTACTTCCAGGCTGTATTATCACCTCTGACTCTGAGCTCTGTACTGTACCTCTCTATACCGTTGCTTTGAAAAATTGCCTCCAAGTCATAAGTACCACTGCTTGCACTGCAAAAAAACAAAAACATGCATTGGCATAAGAGGTCCCAGTTGCTATGAATCTTTTAAATGAAAAATGAAAGTGCTTTGTTTATATATTTTTCCCCTCACAAAAACAATGAGAATGTGGTGTCCTGTTGATGCTGTCCTATTGTGGTCACTTCCGTATGGGCCGTTGCAGGAACATCCTAACGCAAGGAGTATGGAGTGATGAAACTTTACATTCCTTATTGCAAGAGGCTATTGTTGTCAGAGACAGCAATTCTTCATGTCATTGGAGACCTTTTGTAGCTGAACCAAAGTGTGCCTCCTATAGCACCTCCAGGAACAGCTCTTCTGGCTGTGACTCTGCAGGATAGATTTCATGAACTCTGTGAGAGGCAGAGGCCCCCGGCAGTGCACTCCAGGTCATTATAATGGAACAAGTAACAAGCTCACAGACACAGACTCACAGGCTCACAGCTCACAGATGATGTACTCCGCATAATCTCAAGAGATAGAGACAAGAAAACCTGAGGGTTTTTTCTCCATTTGCATGTGTTTATGTTTGTAATATAAAAGCACACCTATAGCTAAGGTAACCAATTATGTTGTACATGAACTGCCGATGCTGTCAAAACATTGCCTGCTTAGATTTATCACTTTAACATTTGACAAGTATATAAAAGGGTGTAGTGGCAGTAGTAATTAATGAAAATTCTTTGAGCCTTTTGTTGTGCATTTTATTATATCATATATTTTACAGTGTTTTGTCAGCCCAGACTGATTAATAACTTCATAATGGTAATAACCGTGTGCACACACACACACACACACACACACACACACACACACACACACACACACGTGTGATTAATTAGCGTTGTGTATCTATCCCCAGGGTCCCCAGTACTATACACATTTTGGTTTAACCTTTTACTTTAAGGCATTGCCGAGTGCATAATTATTCTGTGCTTAATTAGCAAGCTATTAAGAGTACTGATGAGATAATACAAGCCAGAAGTTATTTTACAGACAAAGGAAGAGAAGCAACGCAGAGGAAAGGGGGGGTTGGGTGTAATGGGAGTCAGGCATATCTGTCCTTTGCTACACAAACAACTTGATTAGCAAAAACACTTCTATTTGATGCATGAAATCTCATTATGCTGAAGCGTGGCCACTTATTGTAATTTTGTTGTTGCTTTTGCGGGAGATTGTGATTTATCTATACGTTTTCCTCCGCACGGCCGAGGCGAGAGCTTCTCGAAGCACCCTGTTAATTCCGGCCGCTGTTTTCGCCGTCGCCGAGACGATCTCGAGTGCCCGGCGGCTAACTGCAGCCGAGCATGCGGAGGCATGAACGAGGCCGCCGAGCCTTTCGGAATGCCCCGGCGGAATCTTAATGCACGTTCCGATGACACTGTCCTTCCCACCCCCCCCATCCACTGGGGTGGGACCAGCATGTCAGCGAATACATGCTTCCGTTCAGGGTCTCAGCAGAAAGGACGAGTGATAATACATTTTTTCAGTGTGTGTGTGTGTGTGTGTGTGTGTGTGTGTGTGTGGACAGTCAATAATTGAGGAATAGAGGGGTGGCTTGTAGAGGGTCCTCTCCTTCAGAACCACGTCTTTTAAATGGCGGCGTCCGTGGGGAAGCTGAGGCACCTCACCACTGCCCCTCAAGCGTGACGCGCTGTCCGGCGACGCAGTCCCAGCAACGCCCGGGAGGAGATTATTACGGCTTCCTGTCACTTGCTGGCGGAGCGCCAGCCCGCCCATCTGTCACATGTCTTATTACAGCAGGTTATGTGTGTATTCACCGAGGAGGTGACAGACAGGCGCGCAGCATCTCGAGGTTACGCCGCGCACACTCACGTGGCGCCGCCGCAAAGTCCCGAGTCCGCCGTGCGGCGGCGGAGCGGCGGTCCAGCTGGCCTGAGGCGCAGGCTCTGTGCGTTTAACCCAGGCCTCAACCCTGCGAGCCCAGTAAGGCACAGGTGAGAACCCAGGAGAACTGAATTAAAATGCAGCCGTTCGGGGGTTGTGTGTAAGTGAGCCATTCCTTCTGGCTATGGAGACGTTTCCTAATCTGCCAGTTTCCCTGCTGTGATGAGGTTGCCTTCACTGACGCCAGTCTGGCTCTTGCACCTTTGCAAGCTTACCCAATTCCCACTTCCCCCAGTTTTGAAAAGATCCGTACACAAACCAGCCATCTTTCATGGCCTTTTGTGGTTTCCTCTTGGAGGGGTGCTACCTTTATAATAAAATTACTTCTTAATTTTACTAGCCCTCTCACCCTGCCCACCCCACACAATTCAAAATTATTAGCTCTATTTATTGTCAGTTGACATTAAATGAGATCATTAAAGGCAACATCACCTCCTTTAAAGGTGGCAACTGGGGGGTCTCTGTCTCTGAAATGCTGAAGCTGTAGCCTGAACGCAGGAGAGTTGTTGAAATAAGATTTGACTTGATTTGGCTGTTACCCTCCCCCTCTGTCCCCTCACTTGGGGTTGTCCTCCGGTATGGCTTTTTCTTACCCTCTTCTGGGTCTAGGTGGATCGGCAGAGACCAAACATGCACTGAAGTGGGTTGGGGGACGGTTCTCTCTGGGAGGGGGATTCTACACAAAGGTGATAGAATGCTCAGAGAAATCTATAAGATATAAGCATGGTCTCAAAGATATATAGGCTATGGTATGAGTACACTCACAGAGATATATGAGAGCACTCTTAGGGATAAATGAGACATAAGAACACTCTCAGATGTATTACCTGTAGACACACTCTCAGAAATATAAAAGATGGTAGCACACTCACAGAGATGTGAAATAGAACACTCTCTGAGACAGAAAATATATAAGCACACTGTCAGAGAGCTCCACCTTAGTCCTGGCTTTTATTTACCACCCTGCTATTAATATGTTATAAAACCAACCTATCCACAAGCATGTGAAATGATTCAAATATACTGTAAATTTACACTAACCAGCCAGGCATTCCAATCCAGGTGTGTTACTGTAGATTTGTTTGTCATTGTAGATGGGTATCCCTGTGTGCAAAGGAATTATTGGACACACCCAGAGCTTGAGCTTTAATGCTTTTATCAACTTGCCATCAGCCTGTTTCGTAGTTTACTTTATTAGGTGAAGTATATGCTCGTTTTCAAGTAAGGAACAGGTGTCTTTTCTCTGATAATCCCAGTTTGTCACTCCTTTATCTTGGTAATTAAGATAAGCTTTATGTTAATTAAATTTGTCACATCAATACCTGGAGGGATTGCAGGTCCCAGGAAATGGGAGCTTAATTTGAAAACTATTGTCCTCCAACATGCTCGAATCCTTCAATTATGAGGATTCATGAGAGAGCAAATGTCACTGAAGCTCGAAAGTGAGAAGAAGAGGAATAACATTATCTGAGGTTTGATTGTTTCTTTGTGCTGGACTGCTACAGTAGACATTCATATGGGCTCCTACCAAGCCCACAGCACTTGATATTTAAGCAAAGTAGGGGAGAAACAAATTTTGAAAAACTCCAGGTACCTTGTAAACACCTGCTTTGTATAATTGTAAACACCTGCGTTGCCTCTTGCAAACACACGCTTCATTTCCTTATAAATATCGAGTATGTCTCCTTGTAAACACCTATTTCTCCTCATAAACACCCACTGTACCTCCTCATAAATGCCCACTTTGTCTCCTCATAAACACCAGCTACATCTCCTCATAAACGCCTGCTTTGTCTTCTTTTACACACTCGCTATGTCTCCACATAAACACCTGCTATGTCTCCTTATAAACACCTGCTATATGTCCTCATAAACAGTCTCTATGGCTGTGTCCCAATACAATAAGTCAGCTGCCTGCTGCCTGCACCCTTAGAAGTGAGCTCCCTTATAAGGTAGCATCCTAACGGAAAAGGAACCTCAAAAGTCAACGAAGTCGGGACACACTTTGAAGGCAGGATGTCGTCATAGATCGTTCACGTCCCTGGAGAGAAAATTAGTTTAACGTTCCTGTAACTAAATAACTAGCCACTAGACTTTTTTCAATTCAGTCAGATTATCATGTTAAGTATTTCAGTAGCTGTAAAAGACTTCACCTTTGTTCGGTGGACAACCAAACTACCGCTATGTTAGCTAGATAGCGAGCTTGTTCTATTGGAAAGTAATGTGATTACTAGCAAGCTAGCTAGCTAGTTCATGGAAAGCTCACCCAAGGCTTAAAAACATTACGTACATTAATCCAGTGTATTAAATAATTACAATGTATTTTTTAGATATAACCACAACAAATTATTGAGTTCACTGTATACGGACATTTATAGTGAGCTCCTCTACTACCACCGCATCTACCGCTGTGGTGTTTTCAGCCACCATTAATTTAACGGAAGTTGAGAAACCTGAGGTAATCGCAAAGACTTATGGGATACCCTACCTGGCGAAGGGTACATCGGATGCTGCCTTCAAATTTAACCGAAATAAGGCACCTTAGAAGGGCGCATTTTATGATGACTTCAGTTTGGGACATGCCTACGAAGGGCAAGTGTGCAAAATTGTGAAAATAGTGAAAATGCTCCCTTCAAATGCTGCCTTCTAAGGCAGCTGGGATTGGGACACAGCCTATGTCTCCACGTAAGCACCAGCTACATCTCCTGAAAACCACTCGCTATGTCTCCACATAAACATCCACCATGTCTCCTTATAAACACCTGCTGTATGTCCGCATAAACACCCACCATGTCTCCATATGAACACCAGCTACATCTCATCATAAACATCCTGTGTCTCCTGCTTTGTTGTCACTGTCATAGGCTCACTTCCACAAGTCGGTCAGCGAGCTCAGGCATTGCCCATAGCATGCAGGTTCACTGCTGTACATCACTGAGATCAATTAATAGGAGGCAGAGCGCTGGCAGGCCGTTCCGGTGCAGCGTTTTGATTCCACAAATGGGATCACCAGGAGCGGCGTGACCTCGCAGCGACGTCCCCAACAATAATTGCACTGGCGCACATTCGCGCGCGAGCGTGCACGTAAATCTGATTACGCTGATTGAACCTGCACGGCGCAGTTGCAGATAGATTGTTTGGGTGTCCCGTAAATGGATTTCGGATGCTTGTTGTGGTGTTTTTGGGAACCTGACGCTCTCGTTTCCGTGGGACGCCGCGAGCGGCCCCGGCCATCTGTTTGGAAGGTGGTCGAAATCCGTCCTGATTAAAAACTACAAATCAGCGCGCTGGGCAAGCCTCCTGCCCCTTGGTATTTCCTACAGAAGTGGGAATGCGTACCATGACGCAGAGGATAATCTATTCAGGAGATTGTGATAATACCTCTTCAGATAGGAGCGAGCTGACAGCAGAGACACGTACCGCACTGAATTCACACAACGAGGGACAGAAATCACATTCCCACAGCTGGTCAATGAAAATACATTTGCTTTAAGCAGGGAGATCAAATGTCCTTCTCCTCAAAGTGGGGGTGGATGCGTAGTGATGTCTCCCCTAATATATTGTTTTCGTACTACTAAATATACATTGTAGGTCATACATCCTTGTCTTCTGTAGTTGGTGTTTTCCTAATATATGTTATGAGGCCATATTATCCTAGTTTAGATATGTCTAACTCAGTCTGCAATAGTCAGAGTGAATTTATACTGCCTGAATGCAAAGCACTGCTTGTAAAGTGACAGTTCCCTTCTGGTGCTGAAGGCTCTGTTCAGATCTCAGAGCCCAAACCGCAGCTCCACCTGTTCTGAATCATTCCGGCTCGTCCCTGCACGGCCCTGTGCTTCGAATCCAGGTGTTTAATCAGCAGAGTGCATGTTGCATGAGTGAGTGTCATTGTTCATTGACCAATAAGTTAGGTTTCATTATGCTGTTATTGAATCCACCACTGTAGTGCCACCACCTGGGTTTGAACGAGAGGGGCTCAGTCCGTCTGAGTGTTTACAGACCCGGCCTCATCCGTGAGGTTTTTATTCAGCGCGTCCCAGCTCTATGGATGTGCAGGGACCTAAAATCATGAGCAGGACTGCTGTTCGCTTGTTTACCGAGAACCTCACCGAGCCACTGGAAATTGAATTTTGTTTTTGTCCATAAAAATCGCATTTGTTTGCCAAGTTTTACACCAAAAACAAACACTCCGAAAGCCGTGTTTGTGTTTGCTTACCCAGACAGTCAGATGCGGAGTGTTAATCCTCAGGTCTCCTGTTACAAAATATCAGATTACCGTTGTCTGTGCCGTGTAATAACACAGGTTCAGTTTCCTGATGTTTAAATAAGGACATGCGCATTCAGAAGTGGCGTGGTCATGTGCTTACCTACCACTTTGCCCAGAGGCGTCTAACATTAACAAAATAAAGTTGCATTCGTCAACAGAATCTTTCCTGATTAAAGGGAGGATGAGCACGTAATTAAAAGAGATTGTAATTCTCTGCCAGCCCCCAGGAGCATTTTGCCATTAATCCCTCTGTAATGGATTTATGGGGGGAAGGGGGGTGGGCTTCTGGGGTCAATCTGTCTCTCTAGAATACGACACTACCCTCCCCAGTTCCTGCGTTGTTGGTGGGCGGGTGTGGGGGTGCTTGAGGAGTACATGTAATATGAGGTTGTTTACAGAGCAGGTGTTCTGTCGCTTCACAGATCTGTTATTTAATATCACTGAGCTCATATAATCCTACACTTATCCTATGTAATCTTACTAATCTTTGACCCTAATCTTACAGTGCCATAATGAATTGTAGTTGGAGGATTTCTTTTTTTCTGTCTTCTTTTTTTAATATAAAATATAAATATGCTTTTTTATGCTCCCATCTTGCTTTTTTTCATGAATACAGTATTCCTGCAGACTGGCACTGTGTTTGTCTTTTTATGGAAATGGCTGCTTCTGTAACTAAATTAGAGCATAGTGAACGTGCAGAAATCTGTGACCGGGGAGGAGCAGACTAATTTAATATGTAGAAACACGATACAAGCATTTGTAATGATTATCCCTTTGCAGTGTCTTAATATGCTTATATTACATTCCAGTCCAAAAAAAAATGTTTTAATTTGATCACATTTATGAGGCGAAATATAAACAGCATAGGTCTAGACAGTAAACAGCAGCATGCTCAGAGTAGGATGAAATATCAATACTAAGTAGATGAGGAAACTCAAGCCCAGTTAGACCGTGGGCAGTGGAGAGCGAAGCAGAAAGTGGCCATGTCTGAGAGTGTGTCAGTTAGCCACAAAGAACTGCAAAGCTTCCCGAGATGCCTGCCTTTGCTGTCCTGTCTGTGCTTCTCTTCCTCAACCTCTGTTTGCCTCTCTCCCTCTCTTCCACTGTTCCCACAGTTTCTCTTTTCATCTCTTACTCTGTTCATTTCTTCCTCCTCTTGAGCGTTCCGGATTTTGCCTTGTTAGTCTTTGAAGAAAACTAACGTTAGTTTGTTCTACCTTGTGCACATGCTTTTATGTGTCGTAAATATGATCCAAGAGCCAATGAAAATGCAGTTCAGCAAAATGTCCACAGTATCCATGGTGTTCGCATCGTCATTGTGCTGGAATAAATTACATTTCACATTTGCATTAACAAAATAAGCATCTCTCTACCCTTTACTTGCGTAGGAGTCACACTGCTTGCTATAAGCCCATCTAATAAAAGCTTTCTGTCTGAAATATTTTGGTTTCCTTGTTGCGCTAAGCAAGAAAAGTAGATTATTTGGAAACAGGGCCAGACTAAATTTTGTTTGTGTTTGTTGTGTTTCTGTCTCATTCTTGACATTTGAGGTGTTTTCAAGTACAGTGTCCTCAGTATGAATTCATACTCCTGTTTGAAAGGGAACAAATGAGATGATACAACAGACTAATGCACATATTTAGTTATATTAAAAGTTAAAATTTTGCCATTGCAGAGCTAAGTCTTATTGTTCACAAATTATGAATTGTATTCCAGAAAACATGGAATTACTGTTTTTGAGCTGTATTAGGTGCTGTCTTTGTTATTGAATGAAAATAGTAGTTATGAAATAAAACAATTTTATATACATAAAGAGAATTTAAAATGTCAAGAATCAGGTAGGGTAAAACATTGTCACGATTCAAGCCAGGCACATTAAGAAAAATTGTGATCTACTGCTAGTTTATTAGCTTTTCAGCCAGAAATATTATGGCATGAACAAGTGAAACAGCCTTGCAATCACTGATAATAACTGGATTGTGATGGAGAACCAACAGCAGGATGTCCTATTAAGCTGTCAGACATCTTAATTAAAAGGTTACACCTTATCCAGGGAAAGACTTTCCTTTGTCACAGTTCAGTACCAAGCTGTCTTTAATCGGTCTTACCCTGTAAGCATAGGTCATATGGGTGCACACTATCAATGGTAATGTTATGAACAGGTATCAACAGGATGTCACCAGTTTCAGCACATCCAAATTACTCAGTGGGTCCTATAGACCTGTTCTTCCTTAATGGAGCATAAATGATTCTGCCAAATCACTAGGTGATCAAAAACTATGATGATCAGAAAATTACAAAATGTTAAAAAAAGAAACAACTGAGAATACTACTTAGATAAGAACCGAAAAGAACCGAAATTTTTTCAACTGGCTGTGACTGCATTGTAGACCCTTTCACCCTTTGGTGCCTCTAGTGGTAGAACATTGCTATTGTGGGAGACACACACTGAGTGAAGGAAATTATGTGTTTCCAGGACTCCTCCCTCCTGCCTCCAAAAAGAATAATAATACTGCTTTAATTAAATTATTAGAACCTTGACTGTCCTATTTATTTTTGGAGCTATGTCTACATCCAGACAGCAATATGAGAGCTTGATGAGAAATCTTTTAAGATAAATTAGTTTATTAGATTCCTGGTTCCTCTTGAGACAAAAAAAATCAGAACTCTTTGTCTTAGAATCACATTTTAAGGTGACCCATCTGATCCATAGACTTAGAAAAAGCATTGGCCCACTTGTATTTTGAATATTTATATTTTTTATATAAAAAATAATTCTACACTGAAGTAGGAACAAGAATTGTAATACTGACCTTTCAAGGCTTTAGCCAAACATAAAAATAATTTTAGCAACAAAAACATCAGTACACAGGGCAAGCGTACTGAAACCTAAGTGGTGCACTTCCCCAAATAGCCTTGTGTGAAAACAGAGTGGATGAAAACAATTACGGAGCACCGAGTGTTTTTCGCGTAATTAGCCCTCCATTATGGCGGAAGAATGGCCTGTTTGAACCTGCCTCCTCGTAGCCTCGTAGCCTCAGCTGTTCTCAGCCGCACGTGCCCCCCGCGGGTTCCAGCCCGGCATTTGCAATTCTGGGTCTCTGTGCAGATTTGCGCTACCGGGGGCCAAAGCTGCCCTCGGTCTGCAGCGAGGCGCAGGCACACCAAGAAGGAACCCCCCGCGGAGAATCCCAATCCCCAACGTCCTAATTACAAAGGCTTAAACGGCGGATTAAAATGTGCCTCTCGCTGTTTTCACCTGTTTTAATAAGCTGCGCTCTGAGCTCCTGTCCAGGTAAATACACACCTGCACGCCCTCCTTTGAATATTTATGGTGGTGATGAAAAGCAAGGTGCACACTGAGACTCTTCTATCTCACAGGGATTTATTTCTCTTTTTTTCTCCGGTGTTTATACCGTCAGCTCTGGCAGGTGCGTTTCTTTAAAAGCACGCTTGTTGAATTGGCACACGGCATTCCGGCCACGTGGTGGCGGTTTAAATGGCCCCTTTGTCCTTCGGTGCTTTCACCAGCCGGCCGCGAGGCATCGTTCTGCGAGCGCGCAGCCATTAGACCTTATTAGTCTTACGAGTGTATGTATTACGGCAGAAAAGTGAAATTGCGTGGTTCCTCAAAGCACAACCGTGCAGCCCACCCCTGCACCTCTCCCCCCTTTGACTCCCGACATCAGACTGGCCTTTACTCCCTGACCGTTTCCCTTAAATGGGGGGAGGGCATGCAAAGCCCAGCCAAGGAAGAGTAGACTGACGCAAAGGGGTTTAGATATGTGGCCTTTCACACCCATTCAGTCTGCATTTGCTTGCTATTTTTGTATGCTTGCATGTTTGTGTTTGTGTACACTGTTGTCATCACATTGTTTGGGAATGTAGTATGTTAATGTCCTTTAAAACTTCAGACAGTAAGGCACAAAATCACCCAAAATGCCATACCAACAGTGTAACTTTACTATTAATGATCTACACACTTTAAACATGCCTTTAGTAGCACAAAACGCTCACTTTGTAATAGAGATACTTGTGATCAGTGTGTCACTATTGTTAGAATACCTGGCTGTTGTGCAACTTGTTCTGTTACCAGATTTGGATTGTTGGGGTCATTGTGACATTAATTGGGCTTTTGCATCAACTGGTTACAAGATGGTGTGGTCATCTTAAATTTTGAAATCCTAATGTCCTGTTTGAGACAACTAAGGAGAGAACTCACATTTTCTCTCAGTCATTTTTTTAGATAAAGTTGAATTATTTAACATTGATGTGTCTGCACGGGCTTTGTAGCATGCTTTGAATGTGATCGCATGAAGTGCTCTAATGTCCTCAAAACCTTGCTGATAGAGGGTTTTATTTTAGATCAAAGAGAAAGTGAAATTCCCTTATGGGGAATCTCAGACACTAGTACCACTGGTGCTCACTGTTTATGTTTGCTTAGCTAACAGTGGAACAGAACATCGCCTGTGATCGAACTTAAATAAACGGGGTTTTTTTCTGTTGTTTTTTTTTCCCATGTAAAATGGCCTCTACTGTGAAACAGATCTCCGAATATAATATGTGTTGATACAATATGACGCCTGATAACAACTGCTAGCTGCAAGTAATCGAAGGTCTGCCGTTCAGTTAATTTGGTCTCGCAGCGAGATTAAAGTAATTATATCCTCCGTCCCACTGAGCTTTCAAAGCGTTCTTTCTTTGGAAAGCCCTGCCCGCTCCACAGATCAAACCCCTGTCACCCCCCTCCTCACATGTTTCCGAAGCGGCGGACACAATGGCGAACAAAGCTCCGTTCAGATACCCCCCTCAGTCTGTTCTGGGGGTAACGCGATCCGGTCACGAAACCGGAGAGGGGAGCGAGGGGGGGCGGCCAACGGAGACACCCAAGGGCCTCTCGCTTTCCTGCAGCTTGAGACGGGAAACTCCTGCAATCCATAAATCCGCTCCCCCCTCGCGTGTCTCTGGGCATAAGGTTATTGAGATCACCAAAGGGGCACTAATCGCCAACCCACCCTCGGACATGAAAGACCAGTGGCGATCCCCCGCCTGACACTGGAAGAGGAAGAAAGGCGTCCATGCTAAGTAGTCTTTGTAGGCTGTGGTTCTGCCTGGACCAGGTAACCTTTCGTCACATAAATAGCCATTGATTCTTTTTTTTTTTGTTTGTTTGTCGTCTCCCCTCCCTTCTTTTTTTTAATACGTTCTCCTCAGGATAGAACTTTGAAGACCGGGCATTAGCAGGCCCGCGGTTCCCACTGTTTGGAAAGGAATATGTAATGAAAGGGAAACGTTTGATTGAAAGACATTTGTCCATGGCTTAGTTATGCCTGTGTGGCATTGTTAGTTGCCTGCTGGTTCACTTCACAGCGCGTATTGGAAATCTCTTGTTTCGTGCTGCGATGAAAGGCTCCTGCCATTGTGTCATGGCTAAAAGCTGCCTGGGCAGAGGAATAGCCTTATTCCATCGCAAGGTGTCCAATTCAGAAGCCAGCAAGTCCCTTGTGGACAAATGTACCAAGTTAACATTTGCTAGTGTTGCTAAAGAGAGGGCTTTATTTGTCACTCTTTGTGTTCTGTGTGCTAAGTTCTTTTGAAATGATTTCTTCATATTGTAGAGAAAGGACTTGAGTTATTCTCACAATGCACGCATGTGAAAGAGCAGTTAACTCCTCAGAGGACTTGATTGTCAGCGGAGTGTAAGACCAAAACAGCACCCCCTTGTGTTTCCTGGTTATAGGCGTGCAAAAGTAGCCTGAAACAGCGCCTCCATGCCTACTGGGTACAAGTGAGTAACAGTGGGCCGGAACGGATGCGTCTCGCTCCATATAGCGGGGCGTCTGTTCTGGGGTTGAGGGCTGAGGTCGCCTGTCCCTCCACGCTGTGGCGACAGTTTATTTAGCTCACGTCCGCCCGGCGCCCCCCTCAGGTGAGCAGGTGCGAGAGCAGCCTGACACAGATGGTCAGGGCTCGATCCAGCTGCCACCAAATGTGCTAGAGGTTGTGGAGGGGGTGGGGGCTCTGTCCTGTTACCCCCCCGCCGGCTGGGCCCGGCCTCAAGGACACAGGTGCACCCCAACCCGCGACACACGGCTCCCATTTTGCCTCCGCCTCTCTCCGGGACAGCGACCCGGGTGGGAGGAGCCAGCCGAGAGCGAGGGTGACATTCAAGGACGTGGGCCTGTCCGTTGTTACCCGTCCTTCTGCCTGGATGTGGAAATGTCGGGCGAATGACACAGCGTGAGCGAGAACAGGACGGCACATGGCGAGCCGCAGAGACTGGAGGCAGCCGGGGCATTTCTCCATAAGACTCTGAAAGATTATTTCCATTTCCTTGCTTTCCAACCATGGGGGATGTTTTCAAGGAGCACGCCCATGCTGTCTCTCCCTAGGACGGCAGTCTTCTCATTAATCACTCATTGTTAATTTGCGCGGCAGTTTCATTTCTTGCACTGCCGAGAGCTTCACCGTGCTTCCTCCATGGAGCCGCTTTGAGAGTACCCCTGCTCGCCGCATTGAGTCTAGTGGAAAGCGTCTCGGAAATGCAGCTAATGGCCAATCACTTCCTGAAAAGACAAATATACTGCATTTTTGATGCACCATGATGCATACCTCAATTTAGCCTCTGTAATTGGCCTTAACATTCCATTCTTTCAAAGCTGGGTTAATAGCCCATAGAATTAGATTCTTTTGACTGCTGTGCAGATCGGTGTGTGTTTTTTTTTTGTGCATTGAATGGGATAAAAAGGAATCCTGTTCTAATAAGTTGTTTTCAAGTTCCACTTCAAGAAAGTAGCACCAGTGTTGGTAGCTGATGGAGCCCAGACACCCCCCCCCGCCCCCCCACGTTCTGATTGACTGAGGGCAGGTGGAACAGTCAGGGGCAGAAAGCTGGCGTTGGGTTGTTGTTAGAATGATAAACATAGACACGGGAAAGCTAATGTTAAATTCAAACTGGAGGCCTTTGTTTTGCCTGCTTGCCTGTTGACGGTTTTTTAATCTTGGCATCATAATTCCATTCCTCCTGACATTTCACAAATGGGCGGCTCAGGGAGAGAAGGGGAGAGAGGGAGGGAGGGAGAGAGAGAGAGAGAGTTCTGCCTGTTTGCAGGATAGCAGAGATGGAAAGAACTGAAGGAGGCTGTGGGATAGACTAGTCAGGAAGGGGGGTATTACTCTCCTCTCCGAAGAGACGCGGGGTGAAAAATGAGATGCTAATAAAAGATTTGGCTGGAGCTTTTAATGCATCCGTCTGTGCATTAGGTGTACACAAGGGCTTTGGCTCCTCCGCATTGTCTTTGTGAAATCAAATAAAACACCGACAGCCCTCGTCTTAGAAGCGCCCAGCGAAACTCTCATTTCTGTTCTGTGCTCTTCCTCACCGTATCAAAAAAAGCCATGCACAAAGTAGACACCTTACAAAGAACATCTGCCTTTTAAAAGCCGCTTTGAAAAGGTCAAGATGGGGGGAATGTCTATGTGCTGTTTTGTCCTGGGTACTGAAACCTCTTTGCCATAAGCTTTAGACATGATAGTCTCATACAAATGTGATACTTAATTACACCTTTTAGGAGAGCATGCTAATGCATTTTTTTTTATAAATGCACGGCTCATTCATTTTAGTTATGAGCCAATGGGAGAACTCTTTTTCTACCAGCATTTCCATCATTGAGCCTTTATAATGAAGTACCAAAAATAGTCCAATTTTTCAGAAGTGATTTGTTATAATGATTTCCATAATTTCAAAATGAATGAAGAGTTCTCTGCAGTCCTGGAGGGTTGTATGGAAGATGACGACATAGAAATGAAACTATAACTATACGAATAATGACTGGAGACAGTCATAAATCATATTCAGGGTTTTTACAGCCCACCGAAATGTTATTATGATATCCTTATCATTATTATGGTATGTTGTTCTGACAGTGCTCAAGCATTGTAGCATGTTTTTAACAATGGTTATCAGATGAGCCTCTCAAGGTCAAATGAAAGGACAGTGTGTATTAAAAATCTATACATCTGAACATGTCTGCATAGACTCGTGCTTGTTTACACAGGAAGTTCACTGGATTTCATTGTGGTAGAGGAAAATAAACGCAATGAGATGTGATGTATGTAGTGTCCAGTAACAGGAGGCTTAACTCAGTTTCTCCTATCCCTCCACACGTGTCCATGCGCACAGATCCATACCATAGAACCGAAGCAGCAGAATATTCAGGTCATCAGTATAGCCTATACTTAGCTCTTCTCTCTGTATGTGTGCTTGTTTGCTCTTGTGCCTGTGTCTTCTCATGCATGTATGTGTGTGTGTCGTGTGTGTGTGTGTGTTTGTGCGTATGGATACATGTGTGCAGGTGTGTTCACATGTGCACATGCGTCCACACGTTTGTATGTGTGCGCGCGCGCGTATGCATCTTTGTATGTATGGATACATGCGTGCAGGTTTGTGTGTGTGTGTGTGTGCTTGCACGCGTGTGTCAACCTTGGCTGAACGGGCTCATCGTTTTTTTTCCTCTCTCCAGATGAATGCATTCACCTCTGAAATGTCAAGCTACCTTTTGTAGTCTTATTTGGCATTCTTTTAACATTTCTGTCGTCTTAAGCTCATCTCTCCGGCTCCCGGAGCCGTCCCGAAGGGGAGAACAAACGGCTGACCTACAAGCCAGCAGCCACGAGCTGAGCGCCCACAGCAGGGCACTTAACACTGGGAAACTGAGGCCATGCTGAGTGCACCTCCACTGCAGTCAGACGCGTGCGCCTCTCCACATGGGACCCTGTGTTTTACAAAAGCCTAAAATGTGTTTTTCAGGAATAACTAAGGACTAAGCCATGTTACAGGCCTTGTACTGTGCTAGACACTTCCCCCTTACCTTTGGAAGCTATTGAAGGTGAGACAGATCTGTTTGGCCACGTAGCGCAAGAATGAGCAGAGACAAGAATAAGCACAGAGAGAGAGAGAGAGAGGGAGAGGGAGAGATGGAGAGGGAGAGAGAGAGGTTCTTGTATTGCCTGCGTTTGGCTGTCGGCATGCATGATTTATGACTCTCTTCTGAATACAAAATGGTAAAAAAGGCTGTGTTTTCCTACATTTAAAGGATTGTCGCCAAAGAAAGCCTTCCGAGCGGTGCGTGGCCGTGGCTATTAATAAAGTCACTGTATCGGCCGAGCGACGGAGAGGTAACAGGAAGCGCCAGAGCCTGGTTACACTGTGTGACCGCCGCTAACAGCCCCCACAGGAAACCCAATGCGCTGCTGCATCACAGCTCCTCTCTGAGGGATTCCTTGCTGTGTCCAGCTTTCACCTCCCTACGTCTTTGTCTTTGTTTTCGTCTTGTTGCTTTTTTTTTCCTCCGGTTATTTTGCGAAGATGGGCGTGACGCAGCAGTAAGGGGTGCGGTTTGCTAAAGCGGGGGCTTGCCCAGTCGTCACCCCAGAGCGAGGGCCCTGCATCTCTCGCTCCGCCGGGGGCATTGAGATTCAGGGTGGCCTCACCTGCACATGCTCACCAATGACACCCGTGCCGTTTAGAGGAAAGTCAGAGCTCCAATAGACAGCAGAATGTTGTGATGTTTGGAACTTCATGGCAGGCAGAAGTTGATATCCTCAAGGGCGAGGATAAGCTGTTTTCATATTTAGAGCCACCGATCCAAAACCCAATAGGGTGATGGGGGAGGTGTCTGTTAAGGATCCATATCCCCATTGCTTGTCTGGATTTCTTCATCATGGCAGTTATTGTGGGATGCAGCAGATGAAATGAAAGATGTCGCCATACATTTAACATGCAGGACCACCTTTGTTTTTCTAAACGTGGTCACCTATGGCTTGGGGTGTTTAAAATTGCTGGATTGAGGTGCGTGTTTTAAACTACTGGAGATCATTTGAGACTCACAAAGTGCATGTTCCTGTTCATCTGCCAATCAGTTCAACCAATTTTTCTCATGCCTCTGAAATGTTCATGGACAATGTTTGGTCACGTGTTTTCCATGGAAAAACCTGACACTCATATTTTACACAAACCTGGAAACTGTATTTATTCATGTGTCTCCATGTGCTGGAGGTTTAAAAAGATACACTTATGGTTTTTACCTCTAAATTAATCCCTACCTGAGCACTTTGAAGAATTACATCAGGGAGCAGAGGCCCGGTCCATTTTTTTTTCGCTTCAGATATTTTTTTATTATATGTTTTTTTCTGTCCTGGATGCATTGGACACACCATCAAACACAAATAATCCGGAATGTGGTTTCTTCTGAATGTAGATGAAAGGGAGACACAAACAGAAATGCACAAGGCGCTTGGCTCAAATATATGGCTTGTCTGCTTTGGGAGGGCTTCAAAGCCCAGTGACATAAATTTGTGATAACGGTGTGGTACTTTTGCCAAATTGAACTGTTGTTGTTTTTCTCCTTTTTAGGGTAGAATGTATTCTCGGCTCTCAGCAAACACAGCCATCCCCTTGATCATAGTCATGGAAAATACAAACTCTGCCAGCTGGTACCCCCTATTCCCCTGAAAGCATGCTCCCCTCCTTTGTGTAATTATTCTATTTTTCGTCTCTTTTTTCATCGGAGTGTACATGTGTGTGCGCGGTTTTGTGTTGCTTAATTACAGGACACGGTGGGGCCACACAGACTCCATGCCCAAGTGGAGGACTTTTTGTCACTTGAAATCCCGTATGGGTACAGCCTCGGCAACAGCAAAAAAAAAAAGAAAATAAACCTGATGTTTTTTTTCTCTATTTCCGCAGAGCAAGAAGAATGCGTTAACTGCACAGAAGAGTGCCGAGTGCTAGGGCACTCCGACCGCTGCTGGATGCCTCAGTTTCCCGCAGGAAACCAGGCAGAAGGCGCTGACTACCGCACCAACATTTTTGTACCGGCAGGGATGGAGGTCGCCGTGGAGACGGAGACCTACGAGACCGTCAACCCCAACGGGAAAAAGACTTTCTGCACCTTCGGCAAGGAGAGGAGGGATCACACCATCCTGGTGGCCAACGTCAAACCTTATTTAAAAGCCAAGCGTGCGCTCAGCCCCCTGCTTCAGGAGGTCCCCTCTGCATCCAGCAGTCCCACTAAAACCTGCCCCGCCCCCTGCACCTCCGCCAAGGGGCCCGCAGGTGGCGCCGAGGGCAAGCCCGGAAGCAGCCACTATGGCCCCCCGGACGGCCAGCACCTCTCACCAAATAAACAGCTGAAGGATGCTCCGTACATGACCTCTGACCCCGTAGCCAAGGCCCTGACGGACGTCCGCTCCCGCATCAGCCAGGACTCGAGCGAGATGGACTGCGTCCTGGATCAGCTGGACCGCGGGAACTCCGACCCCCACCGAGAAGGGATGGACGCCGAGCAGGTGGTGCGGGACATCGACAAGCTCTTACAGGACTGCAGAGGGAGCGAGGCCGCACCCCTCAGGAAGTGAAGCGCGCGCGTGCCATCTGGATTCGGGTGGGGGCGGAGGAGTGACGTCGCCGTCTGACTTTGGGACTCTCCAGGCAGGGGGTCAGCGGAACAGCGCTGCCTCTCCTGTCTTATAAGCATTTCAAGTGCCCACCAGCTCATAACAATATCACTGCAGTCCTTTAGCAGAAATACTCGCTCACACACGGCAGAGGTGTGTGTGTGTGTGTGAGTGTGCGAGTGTGTATGTGTGTCTGTACATGTGGTGATGACAGGAATGGAAGTTTCTCACGACAATCGGCGCAAAAATGGAATATTCCAGACTTTAACCACAGAAGAAAGAGTGAGAGAGAGAGAGACAGAGAGACACACACACACAAATATAACTTTTTTTTCTGAATTTGTGATATTGTTGTTTGAAGAACAAAATATGTTTTAAATCTGAAAGTGGTGGGGTATGAGGGTGGGGGGGGGTGTGATTCAGGCGGTGGGGGAGGTGGGAGGTGGGTGGGGGTGTAACCATTCTTCACCTGTCATTATTAATCACATGTGTAGACTGTATTCCCCTCTATTTATCGAACACATTCTAGAACATTCCAGATTTGTGAAGCAGTAAAATACACCTTGTTCATTCGTTGTCTGTTCCCCATCCCTCATGTACAGTAATGTCCATGTGTCCAACCCTCCCCTGTGGCAATCACAATCCTGTACATAAGGGACATTTTTCCTCTACTGTGAAATATATATATATATATATATATATATATATATATATATATATATATATATATATACATACTGAATAGTGTCCCGATATTAACAAAAGTATTTATACATTTTGTAAAAAAAAAAAAAAGAATAAATACATGAATAAAAAAGGAAAAAAATTAAATAGGAAAAGAAAAAAGAAAAATGTGTTCAAACGCTGAAGTGCAGTTAATTGTGAAATATTTATTTATAAACTGCAGAGGACACTGCTACGGCTCTGAGATTTAAAAGAAAAAGAAAAAAAGGAAATGTCCCTTCACATATCACTGTACACAATATCATTTAATGTGTAAATGTATCAAATTAAATGTGTTTACATACAAATGACATATTTTTATTGATTTCCTGCAATTTCTGTGCATATGAGCCAAATTGTTAAGTGTATAAGAGCTATATTGTGTATTTTATTAAATTAATATATAGTTGTGTTGCAATATACAGTACATGGGCTTATATTGTATTTGGCAACTGTTGCCGTAGTAGCCGTCAAACTCTATGAGTTTAATTTCTTTTTGTTCATCTGCTTGTCGTTCTGCTGGTCTGAGCAGCAGTGCTTCAGTGCAGAGCATCCTTTAGCGTTCGGTCCGAAAGACTCGGATACATAAACTGTTCAAAGCTTAATGAGCCAGCTAACGTAAAAGCCACAACCACACACGATCGAAACAGTGCTTCAACAAAGCCAACGTGTTGTTCCCAGGCAGCTAAATTTATTTTATTTTATTTTTGTCAGTAGTCATATTTTTTTTTAAACAAAGGAAAACCTGGCGTTTATTAAACATAAAACTGCCTTACTGTCACTGCGCTGAACTCCTGTAGCTTTGACCACCGTATGAGGGTGAAGGGTTCACAGAGGAATGTGCTGTTTTTGTAAATAAGGACCAAGAAAAGGTTCCTGTTTGAGCAGTTTATGTATTTTCTGTATGCACCACATTATTGTGTCTGTCGGAATTTCATTCTCATTCTCTCAAGATATATATCGAATTTGATGACTGAAATTCCACTCTTTTCCTTTTTTGTGTCTTTTCTAAATCGATCTCCGTTGAATCAGTAGAAGCAGAATTTGAATAATTACTTGTTAAGTTCATGTACAACAAGGTTTCTAACAGCCTGGTGCATTGATTTTATATATTTTTAAAAATGTAAACTTTTTTCCAAAACCAGGAAATGCCATGAGAGAAAGCAGGTTAGGATTCATTTGTTTTAATTGAGCTGGATTGGGAAGAGAGTGATTGAAAATGTGTTGATTTAAGTAGCTTAAATTGATGCTCATGAGGTCATGCAGGTATCCATCGTCGCACATGGAACATAAAGGACTTTACCTCATCCTGACTGTCTGTCACGGCGAGGCCAAAATTCGAGAATAGCAGAACATGAAAGATCGTTACTGACTCCGCCATGCTGTTGGAACTCTCCAGTTCTGCATCACCCAGCAGAAGGAACCCGAAGTGACACGTGAACGATAGGTGTTCTCTGTGCGGGCGAAAGGTTACCTGGATTGCCGGAGATGTTTCCAGGTTTTGTTCCGACCGAGCTCTCAATCACATGATTGGATCAATTACCACGCTAAATTGATTCAGCTGGGCCACGTGCTGGAGGTGCTCAGCGCTTCACCAAATGCACGCAGTCACCTGCATTAATGTGCCGTAATAATTGATCCAATTATGCGATTAAGAGCTCAAATGGAACAAAAACCAGAAACATCTCGGGCGCTCAAGAACCAGGTTGCATATCCTTTGTAGAGGAGAAAGACAGTTCTGTGTTTTTTCCTACATTCCCACAAATCTGTATTTCTTCTTCTTCTTCCTCTTCTTCTTCTCCCTTATCGTCATCTTGCTGCCTCAAAAGAGCATGCAGACTTTTTTTTATTTTCTTTTTCTTTCCGTTATAGTAGATTTATCAATGCCCTACCAGAAACAGGCTGTGGGGAAAAAAGGATGCCTTTGTGTTTGTTTCTAAATGAGATTTTTAAACAGGATGACAAGTCTGACATTTCTGACATGCTCGACATGTTCGCCCGAATGCCACAACAACCGCAACAAACAATGAAATACTGCGCTCTGCACGCTTCTGATCTCAGATCCACAATAGGCCGCTTCAGCCTGACAGAATTACTTTGCTTCCTGTCCTTCTTCGCTCATTGCACCACAGCTAAACTCTTTCATTTAAATGAACAGCACCTCCACGGAACATAAATGTTTTGGAAAAGGTAACTGAAGCACAGAGATGGATATGGAGCGTGCTTGTTGTAGTTTTTTATTTTTTGGTTTCATTCCTTTAACCAACTTTGATCATGTTTCATTGCTTTCACACGCGTGCGTACATGTGAGTGTGTGTGCGCGTACAAACACTGCCAGGTTTAAGTGCTCATTAACATTGAAAAGTAAGTGTATTCCTATGTACTTTGCGACCTTTTTTAAAAAAAAAAAAAAAAAAATCAAAAGATCATTGTCACATTGCAGAATTTTGCTTTTTTCGCTAAAATTTTTTCGTGGTCTGCTATGGGTCCTGTGTTCAAACACAAGGCCAGTAATTTAAGTGCATAAATAAGAGTTGTCTGTGTGAAGTGTAAGACATGCTTTATTACCCTTGGCTTTCAAGCTATTGGCTGGCTAATGGAGTAGAAGTTGCTGAGGTCAACACGTAGTTGGAAATCTAGCATAATGTACACCCCCTCATTATTGTCTAATTACTTTCTTTTGGCTTTGGGAAGGATTAATTGCTGCATTAGATCAGAGGGGAATTTTGGCTATCAAAGTTTGTTGATTCGGCGCATAATTGAATGAAATGTGATTGAGGGCCAAACACTATCGCCTCCTGCTGTCCATGGGGGCCCACGCCCAACATTTTTTAGCCCCCGACCCTTTCCCCCTGTCACCCCATAGGGCTCCATGCAACACTGGGCAACAAGAGAACTGAGACACATCTATTGTATGGATTATCTCAACTGCTATTGTCTAACGGCTGTATTCAATGTGATCTATCTGGAAAAAATTACTATGAATAATAAAAAACAATTACTAATAATAATGTCTCCTGCTTTCAGATTCATTGCCACATAAGGTGTTTGTTCGTTTTAGGGTAACCCTTGGATAACAGCTTGTAATTTAGTTAATTACTCTGGCAACTTGGGGGCAACATTTTCTTTTTTTAAACTAAACAATAAAATCCTTAGGTCTGTAATAATGTTAACAAAATAGAATTTTAATCTTAAAGAAGGGTACCAAAAACTATAGTGTATGTTGTATACATTTTACCTGTTTTTGCTAAAATGTATACATTTTTAAGTCAAATCTGAACAGGAATTTACTAAATTTACTTTTCAAGTTTGCACTGCTTTCAGATTTTTTTCCAGTAATGGCAGTGTATTTTCCTTGTAGCTTATATGTCTTAATTTAAATCATTAGTTGAATTTCCAGACACACAGAAGATTAAAACGTATGTTTGCTGAGAATATAAATGATGTAGTTTTAAGCCACATGCCCCTGTGCTTCTGCTGGGAAAGCAGTTTCCCCTGAATTCTTATTTGTCCAACCTCATACCTGCAATTTTGCTGTATTCCTATTTTTCCAACCTCATATGAGCAATTTCCCCTCTATTCCCATTTTTCCAAATTCATACCATCAATTTTCCACATATTCCTATTTGTCCAACCTTGTAACAGCAACTTCCCCTCTTTTCCTATTTGTCAATCCTCATACCAACAGTTTTACCTGTATTCCTATTTGTCCAAACTTGTACCAGAAATTTCCCCTCTATTCCTATTCGTCCAACCTCATACCAGCAATTTTCCCTGTATTCCTATTCGATCCAACCTTGTACCTAATTTTCATGCGAATGCCATCTACAATCAGTGTGAGCATTTGGTTTTTGAAATGGGCTTGCTCATCAAATTTAGGTCTTAGATTCATTGTGATTCAGCCACTGCTCCACAGAACAGCACAGACTTTAATTTACTGATTATGGAGGAAATGCAGTAGATGTATGATAGAATACTCCACAGCAGAGGAAAAGGAACCCTACTTTTTATCATTGTATTGGGTCCTACAATAACTTCAAATCTGAAAAAGGGCATGAAAATAAACACCCGCAAAGTAAACAGCCAATCATCTGCTCCACCTCCTCATGTTTGACTTAGAGGTGTGTTCAGTTGCATTTTTCTCTTTCAGACACGTGCATTTTACATTCATATTATGCAAAGCATATTCAATTGTTTATATTTATATTAGAATTATAAAATGTCTCTTGAATGAGATATAGTTTTCATTCAGTTCTGCCAGCACAAAGCAATCATTGCAGGCTTGCAGAAAAATAAGAGCAAGTGTTGTCACCTTAAATAGAGAAGCAAGCATTTGAACCGACTGGTATCAATACCTAGTATCAATATCAACACACAACTGTTGATTTGTGTGTAGTTTAATTTCTCCATTTCTCTGCGGTTAAATTCTGTTTCACTTTTTCCAGGGGACACTTTAAACACCACCGACCGATCTATATTGAGAGGGGTGATTTCAGGTCACGGTTCATGGCTACTGTTTGTATCCACAGACTTGAGGCTGCATGGTGCATAGCAATTTGTCTTATTAAAAGTGCAACGGTGTTGCTGCATATGTAGGTGTGTATCCCAAACATAATTCACTGCAGCCTAGCACCAGCACACCCCCGTTTCTGTTTCTGCGGGTATTTCTGCACTTCAACATTTGGGAAAAAAATAGATTGTGATTCAATAAACATTTGGCCTTAACTTTAATGCACAGTTAAATGATTAATAGTGGGGTTTTGCCACAGACACAGTTCAGTGGTCATGAAAATTTATGAAATGAATGTTTGTACTGGAAAAAAGTAAGTCATTGTTTGAATCCAGGCTAGGTGGGGTTAAATAATTAGTCATGTATTGTGCATCTGTAACCCCTCAGCCCTGTTTCCACCTGCCCATAGTGAGAAAGGGGTCATAGTGTGCTTCCTTTCTTACTGGTCTCTTACAGAAGTACAACATTTTAAGTCCATGGGATGGGTGTAGGCCACTGTGATGCAAAATGGAAAAGAACCATAAATGGTCTGATTAATTTGTAAAATGGGGTTTTATAGGAATAAAATATGTATCATGTCCACTTCAGTCTGGGACACACAGTCTGGACAATGGAGGTGAAGACAAGAGATCCTTCTCACCAAAACTCCAATTATATCAATATTTAGTTCATCATCTGTCTTTATTTGTAAATATTAGGAAATGCAGTTGTTTTCCTTAGAAGCATCATAAGAGTAGTTTTCCTTCAATCATGTGATTCCATGAGAATATTGCTTTGATGTTATCACCAGACGCTGTCTGTGCAAAGCTTGTAGCTCTATTCTAGGTGATTTGATGTACAGTAACACAGTGTGTAACTCATACAGATGATTGTTGTGTCAGAGCAATATCTAACCAGCTTTGTGGTAACTACTGAGAATAAATGCATACTTTTTGTAATGTTTAATGGCATGCTGTTGAAGGAACTAGTGATTTTCTCTGTCTCATTTGGTTTGCTGAGCATTTATACAGAGAGACAAGCCTGAGCAAACAGGAGTGTAAAGGCTTGTTTGATAGCAAACATTATTTTGAAATGTATATTTCTGTTTTTGTGTTAATTTCAGCAACATTAATATGCATTTTGGTTTTTCTTGTTTAAAAAATCTTTAGCCCTAGGCAGAAATGAATTAATAAGGTAGTGCCAGCCAATAATTTTACCACCACAACATGCACTCAAATGCACCCAAACGCAGCCAGCTAAACTTGCTTAAAAGTTGTTTGAATTTTCAGCACCAAAATGAAACCTCATTAGTGCACCTCAATCATCTGTTGTTGACAAGTGCCCTAGTATGGTCTGTCAGTGAACTTGGTTGCACTATAAATTAGACTATCGAAATACTAAAAGGAAACAGCATGAAGAAAGACAAATACATAAGTGACTGCCAGCTGAATTGTTCTATGCAGCAGATTTGAGTGGAGAGCTGACAGCAAAGAAAAATAACTAAAAGAGGAAACATGGAGAACAATTTTAAAGAAATGCAAGCTCAATGCTAAATTCAGCCTCCTTCTATAAATTTTATTTTAGGCCTTTTTTATACTGAAAACACTCATATGTATTTATCATGGTGATGAGTATTGGTGCTTCCTTATAGCCTTTGACAAATTGGCATTCTCTGTAGTGTTATGAAATATAATGAGGGAGAGATGGGATTGTGTCATTGGCAGTAGCCAGGGCTCTTTCGTGAGGAAGACCTGCGATTGTTGTGTTTTGTGTATGGTGCTTGACATCTTATATTTAGATGCAAATCCAGCCAGCTGCTGGATCACCTTGAATAGAAATTATGTGCTAAAGTTACTGCAGACTCAAGGGGGTGGAGTCTAGGAGGGAGGAAAGACAGGAAGTGTGACCTGGACACCCTGCACGTGTGCATTGAAGGTGACATTGATGTGATGTGGAAGGCTGAGACAACAGCTATCAGATGAGCGCCAGTCAGAGCAAGATCTAACAAGCAAAAGAAAATGACATTTTTATAATACGTTTCAAAAGAAAAAGCAAAATGATCAGCCAGACATAAAATTTGTATATTTTTCATACAATCCATAGCTGGACACAAATTGTCAAATTTGATAGCTTTTGCTCTTGTTAACCCAGAAGGAAGACATCAAAGTTTTACTTCTGATGAACAGTGCTGTCTGGTCAGTGTCGGTCAAAACTAATTGGGTTTGACTCTCTTTGAAAACTGGTTAATATTTGGGCTTATTCAGTTTCGTTGGGATTTTAAAAAGATGTGATAAACGAAGCCACTCCGACCTTTGCATGGGGTGGGGGGAGGGCTAAGTATCTCCCTAATGCTCTCAACTTGACTTTCACAGCTCTGCTTTCATTGATGACAAGCTAAATTTGAAACAGCGGCAAACTGCGGAGAGGGACCCTGAGTCATTGCTATGTGTCAGATGTTTATTATTAGAAAGAATGGAAATGACTCAGCTCTCCAGCAGTAAGGGGGCGTCTTCACAGCTAACGTGGGGGCTTGACTTTTCAAAGTGGGAGACTACAGGAATGACGAGGTTGAACCTACAGTGGATTAGGCACTTTGTCTCTGTCACTAGAAGCTGTTCTCTTGCGTTAAAAACAGTCATTAGTTCTGACAAGAATCGTGGGGAGTCAATTTTTATGAGAACAATTTAAATAAGGTGCATTTCTCTATGGCATCCCAATTTTGGAAGACAATCACTAAAGGATACAAAGCATATTTTTAAATGATTGTTAACATACTGTTTATTTTGAGGTGAAGTAGATCTGCAGATCAAGAGATTTTGGCTCAGAGTCAGTGTCATAGTAGTACAGAGCAATAGTTCCAACTAGGTTGTAGTTGTGGACTGGGTCCTTGAAATTAGGATAGTGGCTCTGGGATATCAGTTACAGCGCACTGCACCCATCCATTTCAGTTGAGAATGTGTTTAATGTCTTTGTAAATTGAGAAAATAAGAGGTAGTTCAGCCCACACTGATAAGCACCTTCTCTGCTATATAGGGCGCATGCTTAATGATATCTCCTGAGGCATCAAGATGAACTGGCGCCGGCCACAGTGCGAACACCGGGGGAGAAAAAAAGCAAAAGCTCGGATTACACACACTGGATCATAACGCTCATATCTTGTTTATTGGATCAAATGATACGCCGTGGTGCTAATTATGCAAAGAGCCATGGCATTCCTGCTGATCAGTGGGATGTAGCGTAGCCCAATCCTCGCCTTCGTTTCATCCTCTCATTATAAGGCGAACCTTTATAGAAACAGCAGCCGAGCCCGTCAGCAGGATTCTGAGTGCACTTCTCCCCACGGAGTGTGCCTCTGAGGGAGAGCTCTAAAAATGCACCCTCGATGAAACAGAGAACCGCCTTTCCATGTCACCGTGTGAACATCCAGGGCCCAACCGTCTGCTTTTCCTTCACAACACAGTGTGCCCATCCAGGGCTTTCCCATAACCCCACGCGCACCGCATCACCTCAGGCTTGGCCCCGGCTGTGCAAATAACACCCATGTGTGCCTCCAAGGCCCAACTGCATGGAAGCAGCAAAATGCTGGAATGCACAAAATGCTGCTATGGTGTGCACTTGCAATAGGAAACAATGCACATTTCTGCACAAAATGCACCCATGGCTCGATAACAGTGGGTGACAATGCACATCCATGCACAAAATGCAGCAATGGCATGCACTAGTAATAGGCAACCACATGCAGCTTAGCCACAGAGATGGATGCAAGCTGTGGCTCATGAGCAAGACAGAGAGATAGGAAAGATACATATACATTTGCTCACAGCTGGAGCTTTCAGTTTGTGAGTACGCCAGTATTCCCATATTATATATTCAGTCAGAACTCTTTTTCATCCAGAGAAATGTCTCAGCGATGGAAATGTTCTCCCCATTTATCTGATAGAAGTGTCTGATTCTTACTGCTTTTGATTGTAAATTTTGTCCCTAAGAAAGTTGGCCTCATTGCGTCAAAAACACTGATTAATGAAGTAGAAAGATAGGCACTCTGACCCAAGAATCTGCAATGCTTTTGTAATTCAAAAGTGATCTCCAGCCAATTTAAGATGAGTTTAAAATCAAAGTATATAATACAAAAATGCCATTAATACCATTCTGAGATGATTGACATTCTCCTGCCTTATTCCCACAATATTGTAATATATTCACAGATGACTTCTGGAGGTCTACTGCAATTTTATGTAGGTGCTCTCTCTTTAAGCCAATTGGAATTGCTAGAATTGCCAGCATGACCCAAATGCAGACAATTCCTAAAGTTTTGATTGGCTAAAAGAGACATTGCCTTCCAGTCATTGCTTTCCCCTTATATCTCAGCCATTAAAACAGTATTAACTTTTTACATCTAATATATCCAATCCTCTAATTTCAAACCTGGTGTAAAATGTGCAAAATGGCTACGCTTCCACTTTAATGAACAAAAATGCATTTAACATAATGGCTGAAGGCATTTGCTTTCATGCTCTCTTGACTAAATTGCTGATAAAGTTTTTAAACTTTGGCACTTGATTCATTCAGAACCATTACTTCATCACCCAAGAGGGCAGAAAGCAAGGACAGGAAGTGACACAACCTGAAACACATTACTTGCAGGAAGTGACCACACCTGTGAGGACTGTGCTGCCCCTGACCCTTGTTATCTTTTTCTTATTTTGGGGAGTAAAAGACAATTGGAGCTGCTGTATCAGAAGGTAGCAGGGCGCTGCAGTCAGAGTCATCTTTCTACTATCGGAGGTGACTCACAGGGCTCCCAAGTGGCTCAGTCAACTCGAGTGCTTGTCCTGTGCGTGGGCCGTGCCCCACGGCTGGGGTTCTATTCCAACTGTGTCATCAGCCGACAATGAGCAGTTACCCACAAGGACGGAACAATTGGCTTCATTCTGCTGTGGTAGGGGAGGGTTTGTTGGTATTGGCGTCTCACCACTCCCATGCACCGTGTTACTCACCAGACACCGATGAGCTTCCCCAACGACATCAGTGTGGACACATGTATCCTCTGATTGGCGATTGCTTCACTGTGGTGCAGCAATGTGGGACTCACAGTGTGAAAAATAGTCACGTGTATCGGAGGAATGCCTTCGTTATACCCATAGGCTGTCACAGTGGGACGACCCACATATGCAATTGGCCATTACAAAATTAGGGGATGCAAAAACAGAAAATGCATTTTAAAATAAGGAAAGGCAAAAAAGAAGCATACAGAAAGACCACAGCCAGCCCATTCAGCTTTAGGAGTGAAAATGCTAAATGAAAAGGTCAATAAGCACTGCACAGACTTAATATGAAGTAGACATATGAATTCCATCCAATGGATTATTGCCTTTGGCAAATTGCAATGCTGAGTGACACTGCCAAATCAATTAGTAAATATCTAATTCCTGAACTCTGCAGTCCAGACTAATGTTCACAGGGCTTTGTTAAATGTCACCTGCATTCATGTGCTCTTTCCTTTTTTATATAATCTTTTTTTCTTATATATTTACTTCTGGTGGAATTCAGTCGTCTTCTTTTGCACAAACTCTGATCTATCCCATAAGGATTTGAGGATTAAGCACAATGCTCAAAACAGCTGCAGATCAAATGTAATTCATACCCATGACAAACTTTACATTCATTTTTTTATTTTCACAAGGTAAGTTCTTTTTAAGTAAGAATGAAACCATGGCTGCATAAACAATGACAGTTATAGGATACTGAATATACTATTTTTGGACAAATGCATATGCAAACTGCTCTTGTGTGTAAGAAATGTTACAGTTATTGAAGTCTTTCAGAAATAGTCATTTTTTCTGTTTTTTTGTTTCTGTTTTCTTTGTTTTTGTTTCTTTACATTTATTTTGTATAGTCAGGCAAATACACTTCATATACATAACCAATTTTAATAGTTTAAATCATGGACTTTTAAATGTACTATTGTGATTCAGTCCATGCATGTTCACAAGTGCCCTGATTGAGAAAGAGAGAGCCCACAGCCAATAGGAAACCATCATAGGTGTCATTACCCTGATGGTGAATCTCATAATTGGCTCCAAGGCTCTGCAGAACCCCGACATATGTAGAAATGTACTTTCAGCAAATCTCATTGGGCCACAGACATACGGCTAAAAGCTTTGTGGAAGGGTTGAATCAAGGGCTCACTCCCATTGCACACTAAATTGACAGGACATGCCAAGCAGAAATGATCACGGCTGGCTCAGACTGCAGTACAAAATGGCAACATAATGCAAATCAGAACCACCCACAATGCAGATCAGAACACTTACAGGGCAAAAACTAAAGGTCAGTAAACAGGATTAAAATATCAGCATCAAAGCGAATATCTCAATATTGCCGAACAACCTCACCTTTTCGCGCAGCTGGCATATTGATTGATGAGGTATGATCCTTTCACGGGGCTGTCATTAACGATACATTAGTAATCGCAAAGTCATTCCTGTGTCAATGTTAAGTATATAATAACCTTTGCGAGGGAGCTTTCATCAAATTCGTTAACTCAAGCTGGATGAGCGGTCCTTTTCCGTCAGTTACCGCAACGCAGCAATGCAAATCAGAAAAGCATAATCGAATAAAACTATCTAATCTGATTTTCACTTTGCTGACACGCTTGCATTTCTTGCCAGCACGCATATCTGCAGCGGTTCTCCTACAGCTCTCTCCCAATAATTCACTTTGTTATTTAATGGAAATTCACACCAACCAGTAATTAGCCTTTGTTTTTTTGTTGTTGTTTTTTTCTTTTTTTTGCCTGAGTAATTGTTGTAACATCTTGTCAGCTTTTTATGTCCTCTAAGTTCACTGTTTCAAGCTCACGGTGTGTGTGCTGCTGACTGATGAATTATGAGCAGACAGGAAAAACAAAAACAATCCTTTACATGTTTATGTACCCTGAAGGTCATATATAGACATTTGAATCATGTTTGCTTTTGTGCAGAGCTGCTGCTATGCTGACAATTATCTTTCTCGTGGGAGAAAGAGCAGTTCATTACCATGGCTGCCGTAGCTCTAGTAGCTGGCAGGTTTGAGCACAGTATTTCCAATGCACAGCTGATTTGCTGAACTGCCTGTTTCACTTTGCACATTCATTCAGATTATGATATTAAATCTTTCTTTGCTTAAAACATGTCAGGTGCACTCCTCAGGTTAGATTGTATTGTTTTTACTGTCATCTGTTGCAGCCATCTGGTTATAAAGTTGTCAAAAGGCTGCTTAAGGTTAATTGATGCAAAGTAAAAGAACATTGCCAGTCCACCACTCCAGACAGAAATGCACAACATTACTCCCTTGCTAGTTTGTGCTTTATTTCAATGCTAACATATTGAGCCCACAATAGGACTGAAGCCACAGACTAACAAGAAGCATACAGCAGACCAACACATTTGGAATGTTCTCAGCCAGGGCAAGTCAAAATGTTTATTCGGGTCCTGTTTTCTGTGCCCTGTTGATTTCAGGCGGTTATTTATTTTTTTTACTTAGATTGTGTGCCATGTCATCTGTCACCACAAACATATGACAGCAGTTACAGTCTGGGCACGGACCTCCACTTAATCCGGTGCTCTCCGGTTCAGGGGTTAGCCTGCGTGCTCCAAAGGAGACCCCATGACATCAACAACATAAAGGTCACCAACAAAGACATGCTTTAATGTCAGCAGAAAATGTGTCATTAACAAACCATGACTGGGATGCTAAATGGTTCAGTTAAAAAAACAGCGAGTGTGTGTGTGTGTGTGTGTGTGTGTGTGTGTGTGTGTGTGTGTGTGTGTGAAGGACAATGACCTCTGAGACAGAAGAGCCCTGCTGTTCCCAGTAAGATGGCCGGTGAGCAGAGAAGTGAACAGAATTTTTGTTTGTTCATTTGCAGGTTTCATATCGACCCTGAAATGACAGCAATTGGCTTCCACAAAGGTTTCACAATACAACAAACAGGCTGGCATTACCTCAGACAACAGACAACGCTTATGCAAATAGATTAATAAGGTATGAATTTCATTAAAAAATATAAAAAATAAAAAACAATATGTTGCAGCACTGCAGCAACATTGGTTTATTTGTAGTGACAGACACAGGCCTCTACATGAGAAACTAGTCTGTGGAGCAATGTTTAGTCTGTGCTTAAATTAGATGACATTTACACAGGATTTGAGCTCTTCATTATAGCCAGCACAATGTGAATTGGCAGAGGCAGTAATGGAAGCCACGTCTGAGAAGCACAAAATGAGAAGGGTGAGACATCATACTGAAGCTTGTGATCACGAGTTGGCAATCATCCATTTTTTTTTTACTTCTCGTAAATACTGGCTGCAGTTGAATGAGGGATCGTGGATTGTGTTCCAAACAAACCTTTCCCTTCTCCCCTCTCCAGTGCTGATGTCTGATCAGCTTTCAAGAGTCAAATGGTTCACACGATGTGACTGAGCACTGATCTGAGATCAGTCGGGGGCTGAGGGAAATGCGGAGCGCGTCTGTGATGCAGCCACAATTAAATTCTTTGAGTGGTTTTCTCAGATGCTCCGTGTCACACCTGATCAAATCAAATTAAGTCAATCGGATTTGTATTCTTTTCTTGTGGATAACCGATTGGGAGGAGCACCTTTATACCTTGAACTTATTTAACCCAAGGCTTCATAATGAGCTTACTAGACTGGAAATTGCTGTTTTGTCCACAGTGCACAAATAGATAGTTTATACTCCAGCATTGTTACTTTCTTCGTACCCATTTGCATATATTGACTCATTTGCCTGATGGAAGGTCGTTCAGGTCCACATCCCAAGCTGTAAACGCTTCTCCCGCAGCCAGACGCACCCAGAAACTCAAAAGCCAAGAGGTCAGGATTCGCCCCTATTGCGATTGATTTCACGCGCAGTGACTTTGTTATGTCTTCTTCACCTCTGTCAATTACTTTTCCGTCCATTTGATCCGTGCAACTTATCCGCAGCGGTGGAATGAGCATCTGCATAAAAGGTCAGGCTCTCCGGTTTCCCCTCCAGACAAAGAGAGCGCGCGTTTCACAGGGCGCTCCGCACAGGGTTGTGTTGCAGCTCGTGTCCGAGTTTGTTCCGAAGGTATTGGCTGCGTGACTGATAGGCAGACAGGAAGACAATGATTGCTCTTACAGCGTGCGCAGCACGGCTTCTCTCCGATTACACGTGTTCAGTCCTGTGGCACCATCTTTCATTGTGAATCAATGAGTCCTTGTCAGCTCAGTACCAAACTAATTGCCCCAAATGCTGGAAAGTACTTTCGACTGACTTCCTTGTAAACACGTCTTAACTTGCCACCAGTTTCCTTAAGTGTTAGGCCTCATATTCAGTACCTCACTTACGAAAGACAGCCGGTGTTCCAGACCTGTTGAGCTTTGAGAATTAGATGGAAGTAGCCAGTCAACATACATGTAAAGTATTTAGTATCATGTAACAGCTAACCCACTGACCAGCTGATGAATCTAACATTAATTTATAACAAAAATATGTACCTTGAAAGAATAAAATTAAATTATAAAAACTAATCTTAATTGGATTTTAGCTTAATCAATTTTTTCTTATTTTCTATCATTAAATTCACTTCATTGTGGTCCGCTCAACTTTTTTTGTCACAAATACTGCCTCTTCCAACAGTATGAAAATAATGTAACATCTTCCAGCCCAGATGGCAAATTGTGGAGCCTTTGAACCATTAAATTTCCAGGGGTTGGAGTAGTGTCATGGGTGGCAAAGCTGCATCTGGTATCAGGAAGCTGTGTTGCACGGACAGCGTCAAGGTCTGATGGCTGTATCAAGAAATACTGGAGCAGAAAATTATCCCATGTGTTAACGAGAAAAGTGGTTCTGCTTGGATATTCTCTTTCCAAGGAGAATTTCATCCCATAGAGATATTTAATGTTTTTAAATAAGACCATTAGCTTTGAGGAAAGTAACCATGGCAGTAAATGTTTATGAAAGTCCATACAATGAAATTTGTAACTTCAGGTGCTATGGGATATCTGTCTCCACTCGCCACAGACCAGGCACCTGTGAGGGAAGAATGTGAATTGATACATGCAGTCACCCAAACCATCTGCCTTGGATGACCAACAAATAACTTTCATGGACTGATGCTAAAATTATTATTATTTTTTTTTGGTTTGTTTGTCTGTTTTCAGCTGCAAATCAAAATGCTCACCCTGCCTGCCACCCTGCAGCTTTCTCAGAATGCAGGGTTGTGAAATGTGTAAGAACAGGACGTTCCTGGATGTGAGACGCCCGCCTCCATACAGATTCGGTTTTCTTGTAGCTGCCGTGACACTGTTTATGACCGTTGAACACTCGGCTAAATTGCCGAGGCCTGCAGACAAGGCCTGCAAGGGCCGTGTTAATTGTGTGCTGCTTGCGACGGGCCCCACATCGTGCCCAGACGGAACGGGGAAGGAGAGAGCACTCAGTGCATCCTCACAGAACATTGTCTCTTTATAAATACTGCACAGTAGGGGTTTTTTTCTCTTTGCACACTATATCTATATTTGCTGTAGACTGCAGCATGAAGACACTATTCCCTATGGCTTGGGTTTACCCTGGCAGTCCTATCATTCCTGATGTACTATTTCGAATATTTAAACGGTTCCTGCTCAGCCTGTAAAAGTGCGCCGTAACATAATTCCTCACACGAGCGTGTTGAGAAAAACGGCATAAAATTTCTCCTTAAATGTGATTGATTGTATCACGTTCATAACTGATTTATGCGTATGTCATGGGGATTGTAGCTCTGCGCAAAGCAACATGATTTTGCAAATTAACGACAGATGTGATCATCTGAGGCCTCTCTGAAAAACCGTTGATCTCATTTCTTGTTCTTAGTGCTCGCTACGTGTTTTTAGGTCATTCCGACTTATTGGAAAGCATGTAGACAGAGTTAACTTCAGAAACACAAGGCACTTGGCATGAAGCATTGCCAGGTTTACAAAATGTAAATGAACATAATTCTCAAAAAGAAAGTTTGACACTTCTTGAAATGGATGTTTACGCTAAATGCCCATTCTGACATGTGTTTACACGGCAAGTTCAAAGCAAGCTGCCTTATACCTAATATCAGCGCTTATTTAGGTGAGGGGGAAAAAAAGCCGCTCTAAAACCCGATTTGCATAAAACCTTTGATTTGCAGAGATGAATGCAGAAGAAAACAGCCGCTTTGTTGAGATTAAAAGGGTTCATTTGTCACATTAAGCAGAATTACTCATGTTTGTGTCATTTATTCAGCGGTACAGAGGAAGGTGTTGCTCACTCAGGAAGGAAGCGGTTTGTTTGTGCGGGCGGCTCAGCTACCTGCGGCCCCCCTCCTGGAGTCTGATCCCTTTCTTTCCCCTTCACAGACACGCGTCCTCCCTCTGCCTCTGTGGGACTCCAGTCAAAATCTTCATTTAGCTAAACACCCTTATGAATAACCTGTGAATGTGTCCCTGGTATCCCGCCATGTGTGCCGTGAGTTGTAATCCAGAGATGCTTGGCGTAGTTTACCCTCCGTTGGCCCGCTCGTCAGATACCGGTTTGGATTTGAAAGGGGAAAATTTCCATAATGCCACATCTAAATTTCCATAATCTCATATCTAATTGGCAAATAATGTTTGTTTCTGTGGGCGTCTCTGCCATACGTGCAAGAGGCAAATGCCACCATATGCCAGGCCTGGCACCCGCTGGCACCTCGCTGCGTCTGATTGGATTGGCCAGGTCATGTGACGCGAGTGGACAGAGGTCACTTTGAATGCTGTTGGTAAACAGCATTAGAGCTGATGGGGGTAATGCACTTCTGTGGCGTGCAATATTTCAGTCTGCTGCAGAAGCAAATATTTACACGGGAACAAGCACTCGGATGGTACTCCGGAGCACATCATGACATCGATGGGCATGACTGCTGACAGGAATTAGAGGACTCGGGTTTGAATGAGGTGGAATGGCTGGCAGGAAATAAGGCTCATCCCCTCCTGTGACTGCAAATTACACAGACAGCTGCAGACTTCGAAATGGGCCGTTGTGCAGGAAACAGGATGCTTACAACGGAGGCCTGAGCTATTGTTTTTTTTTTGTTTTTGTTTTTTATTTTCCAGAAAATTTAGAGAAAAAATCCTTTTCATTCTTTAATGACTTGGTCCAGTTTTTCTCGCCCCCCCCCCCATGTCATACTACCACTGAGCCAATGCCCTGCAGCGGACAAAAACACTTCCCTGCGTCTCCTTTTTTCACTGTGGGTGAAGGTTGGTCGAATGACCATGCTGTGCTGTGGTACCCTGACAAGAGCTTGATGGGTGTACCTGCTCGCTTGCTGGACACAGCTCACCTGGATTTCTGTCCAGGCTCTCTGTTCGATGGCCTGAAAAGGGGACATATCCAGCAGGATATAGCTGTGGCCCTGAATTCCACAGTGAGTGCCTGAAAGGTTCTACATCTACACAAGCAAGACTGGCTACTGCTGACACTTAAAGGATCCCACATAAACTGGACTGGATACTGCTGACACTTGAGGAATTTTATACAAACTGGATTGGATACTGCCAACTCTTGAAGGATTCTACCCCAGCTGAAATGGAGATGGCTGGTGCTTGAGGGATTCTACACAAAGCAGAATGGATGTTGCTATAGACTCAAAGCCGAGAGCCCAGCCCTCCTCGTCCAATCAATAAGGCAGGCTAGCCTTGCCACCGGCCAGAGCTTTTCATTAGAGTTAACAGAGAAACACAAAACCCACAAAGAGCTTTCTGATCATTTAAATACATTAAAAATCATGCAGCAAAACCTTCTTGAGAGTGAAATAAGGAGCAGTTTGTGCATGGTGATTACTTCATGGCTCGGTGAAAGGCTGGGCAGCTTAAATTAAACTTAAATGAAAGGACACCAGAGATGACACTACTAAATCCTTGCTTTTTTCACTCAGTTTCTCAAAAATGAAATCATCACCATGCACAAACCTCACATTAATATGCTCACAAGAAGTGAGACAAGCTCCCAGTGAGAAAGTACTTATCCTTTCATCCATTCTATTTGATTTCATGAGTATCTTCCTCAAGCACTGCCAATATCATCTGTATTCAAATGAATTACACGATGAAGGGAACACACAGAAGTTGTACAGAATGGTTAAATGCTTTTAAAGCATTTCATTTATATTACCAGTGGAATCAGATTTATGCTACCAGCATGTAAGTTTAAGCCTGCAAATGGCTTTGCCAGTCTCTTTCTGATGGTGTGAGCTACTGTAGGTTCCCAGTCCTGAAGTACAGATGCAGGATAATAAGATTGTCTCACCCTTTTACACATGGAATGATGAAAGCACAGCAGAACGGGGGATCCACGGGCAACAGATCAAAATAGAAATTTTCTTCCTTGTTAATACTCTAAAGAGACAATACCATGAATAAGTGTATATCAATAAACGCTGCGGCTTGCAGTGGCACACCTGCAAATGTACAGACTCCAAATGTTCATCACACTCCGCATATGTCAATTTAGAATGTTGGACGATCAGACTAATGTCATAGCGGACAAATTTTACACCAGAAACACAGGGGCCAATTTTGTAACTGAAAGCATCTGCATAGTTTTTTTTAAGCAGCCAGTTTGGCTTATCTGGAAAATCAGCATCTGGCAGCTGAGCATGTGCATGAAAACACAACATTTACAACTTCATACATGTACTGCATATTTATATGTGTGAATATATCACAATAACTGCCTTGTGCACTAACACATACACCCAGATGAGTACCATCTCAGAACACCACATGGTGATCCTTTAAGCAGAATTTTCCCTCACCCAGTCATTCACTGGCTACTTGCATTGAAGTGCAGTGGCAAGGACCTGCAGTCTATGGGCCTGTGAGTTAAAACATGGATTTTGCCCCGTTTGCAAATACAAACATAATTAATCACTTTGCAGAGATGGCCTGGCCCCGCCTGCTCCGTGGGTCTCCGTGCTAATGCACGGAGCAGCTGCCACTATGGCTCAGCACATTCTGTGTTCAAAGTCACGGTGACGGACGCCGAATATCAATCCTCCGCTTCGCAGATAGACAAGCCGACTAGTTTTGAGCCACCAGATCACCAGGACCGTCCAAACATGCTCGTCTGTCAGAAGTGAAAGATATCCTACATGTTCTGCTGTAAATGACTTTGCTGTTCTCAAGTTGACCTGTGAAAATACCCCAGAAGAAAAAAAATAGTCAAAAGGTAATATTTTATGCATCATTTTTGAGTTGGTGGAAGAGGAGGCCAGTAAACATATCCCACAATGCACTTGGTCCCTTGCTATTGATGCTATTGACAACTTGCGCTGCAGAAGTCGGAACAATAAATCTTAACTTTCACTCAGGAGCTCACAGCCAAACTTGCATCAAATGCTCCTCTTATACTGGTAGTTCAGTATATTTCTTTGCAGTATCTCTTCAGTGCATTTCATCTGTTTTTAATGCAGATGCTGTATACCCCTCAGCAGTGAGGTTTGTTTTAGTGATTTCAGTTCTGCTGTGACATATACCTACTGTCACAAGGTGCCCTTCCTGTCAAAAGGAGTTTCATGTTTCAGATCAAACAGGTATAGCTGTGGTTATCTCTGTTTAGTACACCGATCATCATACTGTAGGTTTCTAGGCTAAACACATAAAAAGCTGTCCTTTATGGACACTTTTTTATAGCAATATCGCTGTCTTTAAATTTAAATGGACAAACCCTTCAACACATTCTTTGCTCCTAATAAACTTTTTTTTTACTTTATAAACATGGAGCAAAATAACCTTCCACAACATGTAACTATCTACTATCTCTAAAATAGCTACCCTTATCCCACTATGCCAAGATAATGGATTGGCTCTGATGTGGGATGATGTCAGTAGGCTCATTCTATAACTCTTCCATTTGGGGTGTATGATAATGAAATACTAGATTATGTAACCAGTTATACATTAATGAGAACTGAAGTGGTGAGCATGGCAAATATGTTGCATCCAGTTACACAGGAAACAGAATGGGTGCACACTGCAAAAGACTCAGTTCCCCTAAACAGACCTGACAAAGGGTACACTTATATTGCCTGCAGGTGGTGAAGGCAGAGATTACAGTAATCATTGTAGTAAATTCCAATACATGGCAACACGGGCTGCTTCTGGAGATGTCGTAGCCATGAATACAGAGTTTGGTGGTGGTTGGTGAGCTATATAAAGGGTAGACAGAGAACCTGTTTGAAAATTATCATTAACCTGTTTTTCATTGTTTTACATGATTCACAGGCACACTGTTGGCATCTCATTCTGTTTTACATTTGCAGGTAATCATCGTTTTAAGCTCATGCCCCACATGTGAAATCATGTTATGAGTCACACTGATGTGATCTTAATGTGTGTTAATGCAAATTATCCTATCTCTGTGATATAATTAGAGTTATTCAATGAGTACCAATGCCTTTGTTTTAATCAACATGATGTGAAGTGCACAAAAGCACTGCAGTGCTACAATATGGGACACAGTTAAGCAAAGAGAAAATGGGTTGGTGTTCTGTCAATGCGGTGATGCGAGCTCACGGGTGTTAATTATCAAAAACAGGTTCAGAGCAGTTATCAACATAAAAGTATGTTTCGTGCCTCTCGTGTTTCATGTGAACCAGAATGGTTCTGAAGTTAGAGGATCTTTCATACTTCACACAAAAAGTTTCCCTGGAGTATTTTTTGTTTTGTTTTTGGATTTTTCTTTTTTTTTGCATTTCAAATACTTCCTCTTCAATGGTATTTTTTCATGTACTTTGTGTTAATTCTTGAAACTGTTATTCAAAAACCTGTTAGAGGCGGGGGATGGCGGCTTCACTTTGGGAATGCATATGTGAGCTCTCAGACATTGCGCCCGGACGCAGAGAGTGTGCGCTCATGAATTAGTCACCATCTGTAAACGGCAGCGACCGGCCAGCGCGGGGCCAGATGAGACAGCGCTCCGTGCTCGGCTGCCGTGTAGGGTGGAGGACGTTGGGTAAACAATCAGCCCGGACAGCCAAGCATTTCAAAGCTAATCCACATTTGAATAGAGAAATGATGCGTGGGGGGCGGGGGCACAGGCAGAGCAGGAAGGCCAAATGTGAGACCAGCTGAAGTGTAAAATATTATCCAGAGCGGTCACCCTTACGGGGAATTAGACACACACTGTGTGGCAAGGGCACCGCGCCGTGTTGCTGAGGACAAAGCGCTGCCGAATAAGCCATTCGCACAGTGACACCTGCATTGTCTCTCAGAGTGCAGGGCTTTTTAAACGAAGTGGCACGCAGAGCAGACCTTACAAAGAGCAAGTGTGCTGAGTTTTTTTGTTTGTTTTGTGGGGGGTGGGTATGTTTTGTTGTTCAAAAATTGTAGAGAATTAAAATAGTGCGTATGTAACGGGTGTAACCTCCTCCTCCACATGTGTTTAATTTGATGGTGATTGTGTAATGTAATGGCAGGTAAAGATGTGAAGAAAGGTGGCTGCCAAGCTCGGAACCTGAGGAATTGTTTTATGTGCTTCCTGCATCTGCTGTGAGAATCACACAGATTACCTCAAAAACCCTGCCTCTACTTTGTGCCCCCTCCCCCTTTTGGAGGACAACTGTGTAACATCCTGTTCCAAAGGAATATACATTTGCCAGTCAAATGAGTTAATATCCTTGCATTCACCCCACACCTATTCAAGGTAATGCCCCCAACCACCCACCTTCTGAATCGTGTTTTTTGATGTAAGCAAGCTATTCTGTGCTAATTCAACCTCCTGAATAGTTATAGAGATGCAACCTCATTTTCCCGCAGCCAGATAGTGACAGAGGTCATTGTAACAACCTGACAGACAGGATTATTCATGATGTCTGGACAGCATAGTTACAAATGCCGTCTTTACAAATATATTAATTAGAGTTTACTACTAGCTTTTCTCTCTCTTCCCTGCTCATGTCAAATTAAAGTTAATAGAACTTCCTGTGTCCTGTATAGGTGCAAGACAAACTAGCTTAATATCTTCTATGCCACTACTTGCCCTAGCAAAATATGCTGATTTTAAAACAATCACCCAAATCAATAAATTACCTAATTAATATTCCACATAATACAGCATTGCATAGCCTAACCTGTATCTTCTCCAAGAGAAAGAAAGACCGGTTGTCCTTTTGACAAAGAGTGGCACAAGAGCTCAAGTGCTCAAGCTTTTAAAGTGTGCTATTTTTAGCTCATTGTGCTAACAAAACCACTTAACACAGCAGATGCTGTGTGCTATATGCACATGTTTCCTTAGCCTTTAGCTCAGGGTTCCATTATGATTTCATCATTTTACTTTGAGGATGACAACGTCCAACCAGCGTTGCTTTGGTGTTCCATGAAAGCTGTCAGTGCTTCCACTGAGTCCTTTCAGGCTACGAGGCAGTGTCTATAAATACTGCACAACAAAACACAGCCATCCATGCACCATGTACCTCTCTCAGTATAGCACAGGACTCTCACCTTTCTGGTGAGTTTATGATCCTGTTATTTTTATAGGAATTCATTAGCGCAACCCAAGCCTTTCCAGTATATAGGAAAGGGTCTCACATACTTGTCTTCAATAAATCAATGAATTAACTTTGTTAAGAGGTTGTCCTCTGTTCCCCATCTGTGATGTCCTCACAGCATTGACAGAACACCAACCAATTTTATTGTTTTCCAGTTCATAAAAGTGGGTTAGCAAGAATATTGGAAATGACTCCACCCCCTTTTTTCATTTGCATATCATTAAAGTGATTGGTTAGAAAGAGAAATCTGTTTGATAAAAAGCATGGAAAACATGACCTCCTATAATGTGGTTTTAAACAGGTGGTGAAACAAACACATTTTCCTTGGTAAATGGTTGAATGATTATTATTGTTAAGCACTTTAAATGGGGCAAGGGTGCAAATGATTGTGTTGTTGCTTGGTGATTAACAATTCACAGTCTCATCATTCCAGGTGGAGTGTGTTAATAAAGAGGTATATGGGACCAGTCACCTGTGGGGTCACAGAACACTGGCAACTGGCAGCTGTGGCATGCACAATGCCTCAGGATGAGGAGGGTCCCTTACAAGAGTTTCCATTGCCCATTACCAGAGATTTAGTCAACACTGAAGGTTACTTTCCTTACTTTACTGGGTGATGTTGCAAGCAGTGGATACATGAATTTCAAGGCCAACCAAATCACTGACACTACTTTTGTGAATTAACCAGTAAATGTATGTAGGTGATTTAGCAGCTATCAACTAAGTATGCAGAGGAAGTGCACCACCAGTGTAACATCATCCTCTGGGACTCACCAGGCCAGACATGTCATTACACCACTCCCTAGGATCTACCCACGTACATTTGTCATTACCTCATCCGCTTGGCCCTGCACACCGAGACGTGTCATTACGTCATTGTCTGAGATGTGCTGACCCACACACATCTTCACATGAGCTGCACGCATCAAGGTCAGATCTGCACTGCATGTGCGCAGATTCTCATCTTTCAGAGGAATAGGTCACCCGGGACACCTCACCCTATTCATTGAGTGCACTGTATCGTCTGATTCACATACTTTAAGATCTGCTCAATCTGCACAGATGAGGTGCAGATCCAAACTAGAAACATCGCCAAGGGCTTTCCTGGTGGGAGTCAGGAGCAGAGAAGAATCCATACAGTTTCCTCCACCGCCTTAGATAAATCCTCCTCATGCACTGCTGTTATCTGCTATGGAGCCTCATTCTCAACTTTTTCCCAATACTTACTCTGTACTTTTCATTCATTTCAGTGAACACCAAACTCCTAATGATGTGTAAGTATTGGTAAAGAAGCGCTGCACTCACTTAAATTCATTACTCAAAGTAATAGACCAAGCACCTCATTGGCTAGATCAAATGCTCAAATCAAAAGATCGAATCAGGTTACTCTACCATTTCTTGTCCCCAATCGACTTCCAGCAAACTCATTAGTTGCACAACCATCCAGAACATATTGTCCAATCAGCTTCAGGGGGCTCTGGGGTTCTCCTATGGAAAAATTAACAAGTATGTGGACACAAAGCCAGAACCTCGAGTAAGAAACCACCAAACAAACAATCAAACATTTCAATTCAACTACACAGTATACACTGGAACAATTCACCTCTGATTGCCACTGGTGCTGAGTAGGCAACATTTAGCAACATGAAGTTTCACTTCACATTCCTGTTTTAACTTCTTTTGCTGTATAGCAACGCTGAATTTTGGACAATTTTCAGAATTGTTAAACTGTATGCCAAGGGTTAAAATCAGCAAGCTACACAGCAGAAATCAACCAAAGCTGGGTAATCAGATAGCATCCAGCATTTGTGTTTTGATTCCTGTGACGAATGGCCAAATGGGAGTCTCAGTCAGAGAGCACTATGGGTAGGAGCCCATGAGGCGAGCAAACAGACCGTAACTATGCTGTTCTACAGGTGGTGGGGGGAAAGGTCCACAACAAAAAAAGGAGTTATTTATATTCAGCATCTCCTCAATGCAGTGATAAACAGCCCACCGACAGACGGCACAGTGAAGGCCAGGTGACACCAAAGAGAGTGGCTCTCAAACAGCGTTTTTCAGAAACAAAGACAAGAAGCAGCAAGTCTCTGAAGCGTGAAGGAAGTGATACTGTTTGTGCAGATTTTATGATATTGCATGTGATTAATAGGCAGATTCTCCTTTCTGAGCATAAAATGTGCTATGTCAGAAAGATGTATTGCTGGCTGAATAAACATTGTGCTGGTTGTGGGGATTTTATTGCTTGCATTTTGATGGACGATTAGAGAAATGCATAGAAGTCCCTCCATAAATCAGACTTCACTCAGACTGGGCTGAATAACTATCCAGCGTTTATGTTTACTAATTTTCCACATGCTATAATAAAAAGAGGGAAGTTAATGTTATCGGCAGAAATGAATGCTGGGAGGTTCGTATTCCTCATGTTAACAGCAGGCTTCATATTCAGGCACAGAAAGACATCAAAAGGCTATTATGTTAACCTATTATGTGTAGCACGGCTTGCTGGTTTATATAATAAAATTTGTACCCAATTGTGATCCGTTGATATTGTAACTGATTTAAAATGTTGTTGCCTTTTTTCCCAGAGCGCGCACAGTGAGAAGGAAATCACCCCTGGGTTAAAGAACTCTGATCATCCGATCACTTTTCAGTTGGCCACTTGATTGATGAATTGGTAATTAACTGGTAGCAGTTAATTACCAATTCATCCATCAACAATCAAGTAGCTCTGTAATTAACAGAACATCACAAGGGAGATGAATGCACCTTCCCCAGGAGCACTTTTTTGAAAAAAATCCATGTTTGATTTTTGGACACATTGGATCTCAAACTGTTCACAATCATCAGGACCACAGAATCATGTCCAAGCTTCATATTTATCATACAGTAACATGAACGCCATGATGTACTCAAGCTCATGCTTTTTTTCTCAAGGAATGAGAGCTAGCATTGCACCATACTGTGACAATCAAGCAGTATTATCAGTTCGGCTGAAAAATGCCCAAATATTAGTATTAGCAGAGGCAGAGGCAGTATTTGCTTAACAGACACCTTTCTCAGGTGTTCTCAGGAGATAGTAATAGCATGACTACAGACTGGACAGTCAATGACATTGTCTTACTGCTATGATGCCCTCTGTAGCTGCACATTTTTTCATATGTAGAACATTGCTGACTCTCCCATCTACTTATATTGTGTAGCATGAGAACAGAAAGCTGGTTGGTTTCGACTGTGCTCAACAGAAAAAAAAAAGGACCGCATGCTCAGAATGATGTGATGAAGGACGAGAAATAAAAATGAAATCTACCGCAAGTGCAAGATATGTTATGTGCAAAGTGCGATGTATGACTGCATTGTGCATTAGACCTCAATGCATAAGAAATCCAGCAAAGGCATTCTTACGATTCGGGAGCATGCTGTGGCTTTCACTGATTGCGAGCCTCATATAATTTTACCCTGGAAAGCAGGCTTCATTTGCTGCAATCAGACGGTACACAAAAGACACCCAGAGAGAGTATGCTTTGGCAGTGGCGAAATAGCCATAGACCTCAGGATCATGTTCTGTTGTCCCTCTTTTTCACAGGAGATGATGGGACCGTGGCTCTGGTGCCTCATTTGCATGTACCATAGAATTCCCCGGCCGCAGAGAACATATTCTACCATGTTTTTTTTTTTCTTTTCGACATTACAGCCTAACACCCAACCACCTTGTCCTCAGTAGAGCTGACTGATATTCCAGGAGCAGTTTAAATGGTGGCTCAATATGCAGCGGATCAGATATCTTTTCTCTGCTACCCAAGGTGGGCTGAAGCTTTGAATGAGGCCGGTCCGGAACTCCCCTCCAGGGCCAGAAAACTCCTTAAGCCAGCGGTCCCACACGCATACCCAGAGGTCAGACAGTCTGCGGGCTTTCTGAGCAGGACTCTTTGAATGATGCAGACCTGGGCATCCCTACCTCAGAGAGTTTCAGAATTTATGAATTCATCTTAATGGAATACAGTTTTTCCATTTACTCCACTTTTGCATGCAATGCCAACTGCAGAGAAGGTGATCAGCATGCCAATGTAAAACAAAGAACTGACGTTGTCTAGCGGGGGTTTTAGGGAAGGGCGATTCGAGAAAAAAAGATATGTTGCATCCAAATGTCATTACAAGGATGATTCAAATAAAATTAGGGGAAAGAGAGGAAATCCAATGCTTTTATTTGACTCCACGGTGGCTTGTTATGTAAATGTTCGCATCTGACTTACATGTCTTTGAAACAAAATATTTTGAAGTATAATCATGCTTCTGGCTGCATTCAGCCATGCAGAAGAAATCTTCAAATAGGCCCGCTGTATCATTTACTGTTATGAGTCACTGCATTCATTTCTTTATAGTAAGTCAGGACAGCATATTTTGTTCTTTAAAAGAATGAAATTACTTGCTGTTAAATGTTGATAAACCAGGGAAATACTGCAAAGCAATGCATGTTTTAAATTCTTTTTGCAATTTATTTTTATTCTTACTACTTATTATTATTCTGTGGAAAATTTTAATTTTGTAGATTCATTTTCTTTTACCAGTCCCTTCCCATATTTATGAAAAAGCATGCATTAGTAAACTGCTCACTAACTCTGACCATGGCATCAGAAAGAGAAGTTCAAGGAAAATGGGCCTCTGCAACCACATGTCTTATACTCTATATTGTGACAGGAGGAACGCCAGAGAGATGAAGTGTGGAGGCGTGTTTGAGAGTGTTATAATGTAAGGGCTCTGTGGTGTGGCCCCAATGCCTGAGAGTAATCAGAATGGGTTTGATAGCACGCTCTTTGAGTCACATTTAATATCAGTAGGCACTTACAGAGTTTGACCATCTGGCCCAAATCATGTGCTTCAGAAACTAATGTACGGAGAAGCGAGAGATGGTGGTGCTGTGGTCTTTGGAAGGAAGAGAAACAGACGCCTTTCTGTCATCCTAGTTTTTACGCTTGAACTACTGAGAAGGGTCATTTCCCTCTTTAATGCATTCCAGTTTTCAAAAGTTTCTGACCTACATCTGCAACACAAATACTTTGACTTTTTCATCATTTGTTCTTTTTGTTTTGTGGCCAACTAGTTAAATACTTCTAGTGCACTTCAAGTGTCAGTTCCATTCAATGTGGACAGCTTTAGGAGGAGATATCATTCTGCAGGCAGACTGGAGCTTTGGCATACAGATGAGGTCAACAATATATCCACAAGGTTCAATAACTGTACAGAAAACCGAGAATTTGTTATTGATTGCAAAACAAAAAGGCCTGGAGACAGATTTGGGACAGAAGGTGAAAGAGCAGAGGCAGCTCAGCATGAGTGCTCGGGAAGCAGCGATGTTCTGTAGAACCATCTTTTGTGCTCTGTGGGCAGGGCTTCTTACGGGCCGTCTGAGCCAATGAGCGAATGGGGAAAGCATCACTGAACTCAGCCTAGTAAGAGGTGGACCATTGGCACCCATTTTCAGGACAACTGATATCCAGATTTGTGTAGGAACTCTATTTCCCAGCATGCCCCTACATGAAATTTGTCTATATTGTAGCCTAAAATGAGCCCAGCTTTTGACTCTTGGCTCTGTGCACTGACCCATTGTATTCTGTTAATGGAATATGATGAACTCACTGTGATTCTAGGCAGAAGGCAAAATCACTTCTAAAGAGACCTGCTACCAACAGCTTTAGCTAGGTATCTGATCAAGGAATAAAAAAACAAGTTCCGAAGGAAAACTTTATCCATCGTGTTCAACCTTGACTGAGGTGGCGGTAGTTCTAAAACTCTGTTTTAAGAGTTTCTCTTAAGAAGCAAGTCTACAAACCTTGGTAAATACTCACGCACATTCGGAGAGGATACATACCCGCAGTCATTTGTTGTTTCCATACTGCAAGCCACACATCATTCCAGCGCGTTTACGGTGTCAGAGTTGTGGAGTCTGAATGTAGCAGCTCTTGGCAGGGTTCCTGGGCCCAGCCGATCACCTTCTGTGGTCTGTGTCTTTCAAGTGCCAGATGTGCTCTCCTGGATCGCTGCCAGATGGATTGTGTTGGCACGGCAGGGGGCCGAGAGCTGGGCCTTCTTCCCCCACTGGTTCACTGAGCAGGCCCTGAACACCAAAGCACCAGCCCCCACGCATAGCCGCTATTGTTCTACAGTGGAGCATGTGCGTGCGTATGTGCTTGCATATCTGTGTGTGTGTGTATCTGTGTGTGTGTGATGTGTATCTGTGTGTGTGACCATGCACGCCTGCATGCATGTTTGTGTATGTGTGTGTAGGATTGTGTCTATGTCAGTTAATATGGGGAAATGTAGAGGACTTGTATGACACGGCAATAAATGTTTTTTTTAATGAGTATATATTGTAAAATTTGGTAAATAGTTGCAGCAGATATACTTTGACATTAGCTATGTGCAATAAATATTGGAGAAATTTGTAAATCTGCAGTGTTATAGTGGGCAAAGAAGATAACTGCAACCTTTCAATTTTTTTTCTGGAGATTTCAATTTGCTGACGCACACTTTTTTGAAAAATTGGGAATCATCTACATTCCTGTAGGAGTAAAAGAGACAGCTTGACAGAAAACCTGTTTTCTGACGCATCAGTAAATTTTCATTAATTGCACTTGTCGTAAATGGTTTGCTCAGATGTCATCAACAAATGGTTGAAGCGCATCTTTTCAGTTTGCTGGACTGACAGACTCAGCCGCACTGGGGAATTAACGTAGGTTTTCCAACTGCTATAAACCTCAGCAGAAAGGGGGGGAGATTTTGCAATCACTCTTAAGGCTTTCAGTCCTAGAGACACCCCCATAAGCGTCGCCTTTTTTCCTGGAACAGATGCATATGTTCTCATGTGACCTATTCCAATCTCTCTGTGAGGAACTTCTGCGCTGAACATAACACTAAATCTTTCAACAATAGCAAAAGTAGAGCAGCAAATATATTTAATCACTTAGTCCACTAAAGACGTATTTGTTCTTTATTTTATTTTGGGAAAAACTTTGAATGCCACGGATAAACACACTGTAATACTAAAATCCTGTTGTGATTTTGGAACATGATTTGTGGGTCTGTCCAATCAGAGGATTATTTTCACTCCTCCAACAGCCCTCTTTTCTTTAGGTTCTGTGCATTCTTATTTATGTGCTAATCCCTTGCAAATGATAATGAGGAAACAGTTACTTTCCCTTGAGACAAAAAATTGGAGAGTGCTCCTCCACCAGTTTGCCCATCCGTTCCACATTCACCCACTTCCTTCTGGTTTCTTCTGTGTCCCTGACTGCTCCTCTCTGCTGTTTTCTTCTCCTTTGTGTGCACCCACCTTCTTATTGCCAAAAGTCCATTTCAGAAAAGGTTTTATAGCAACTGCCATAAATCTTTTTAAACAAGTAACTTTTGTAATATACTTTTTTTCATGAATCAGGGGCTGGTGTTGTAATTGCTCTGTTGCAGTAAATTTGTTGCGTCTTGTGGGTTCTGCTGTTGTCTCTAATGAGCTGTGAAAACAGCTTCATGGGAGGACAATAAAATGAAATCTGTTTCCTGATTGGTAACCCTGATTGGCAGTGTGTCATAATGAAGATGAAGATGCAGAAAACAATTTTCCCTAATGGAGAGTGAGACGCAATCGACCCCACAGTGGGTGGAGCTACTCTGTACTGTCAATCACTAACCTGATAGAACCAGTCAGAGGACTTTGCTCTGGTCGTCGAAATGTGATGATTGGCTCAAATGAGTGACTCACTCTTCACACGCCCATTTCAGGTTTCACAAATCCTCCCTCTTGCATCTCTGTTTTCCACCTTGATTTTGCTCTGTCCAATGGCAGTGCTTCAGGCTGGGCTGGATCCAGCGTAGTGGGGGATGAGTAACTGCAAACAGCTCTCATCCCTTGTCCATTCTAAGCCTTTTCTTTCTGCGTCAGATGAAGTCAACAGGGAGCAAAATATCTCATCCTCTCAGCTTTCTAATGGTCCACAGAATCTTTGAAGAGCGCAGCTGAAAGGTCAGCTATGACCCATTCAAAAGAGCCAGTGCCTCACAAAAGAAAGAAAGGCATGATCTTCTGTTTCCAATCCAATGGTTATCTGACTAACGGACCACACTTTACAGAACATTTTCAAGGATTAGTTCACAGCAGAAGTTCTCTTAGCAGCCACTGTCCCCATGCTGTCATATTATGTGTAACCTAGAAGCTCATTTGGAGGATTTGAACATTTACAGACAGATTAATTTATACGTAACCATCCATGTAATGTTTGAAAGAATTAGAACAATGTACATGATACAATTCAGCCAGGGCACATGTTTTGTTCTCCACAATGTCTCCTCATTTCTACATAATGTGAAATGGCAACTTCCCTTTGGCGACATTAACCTTAAGCAAACTGTCAACCTAGTTCCCCATTGTCATGGTGATGATGACATGACTATGCTAGCGTAGAAAATTCTACATAACTAACAGTAGCATAGTACATTGTGCGAGTAGTGTAGTCAGCTTTGTGCTTCTGACTAAAATGCAAAATATTCAGCAGGGCACTCCACTTACAAGAAATACTGATTTTAAAAAATCAGCCATGTACAGTGATCAAAAACACTGGAACAGAATCTTTCCTATACCTATTTAAAACACTGTTTAAAAACTCCCCCAATTTGTTCTGCAGTTGTGAGCTCTCGGTCATCGTCAGCTAATGACATGGCTTTGATCAAACTAAGGCTGTAGGGCTCAGTCTGTGCTTGGAATAACCACTTTTGCTGACTCAGAAGCATATTTACATTTTCATCTGTACAATAGAAAGTCTTTTTTTTTCTAAAACTGAATTTGACTGATTTCTTGTTCTGCCATGTGTGTTGTGCATTATTTGTAATACCTCTTCACTGTAAAGAAGTCTAAGATTATGCTGTGATGAAAAATACTATACAAGTGAAATGGATAACTATTCTTATTTGTGATGTTTCAGTACAACCCCATAGGCTATTGGAATGAAAAAAGGCAGCACAGATGGTGAGAGGGCCATTCGCTGATGCTTCCTGGAATGCGGAGCCTTTCGCCCTGGAACTGTTGATTTTCATTGGTTCCTTTCAGTGTGGGCCCATTGCATAATCAATATTTCATCCCATGTGGGTTCCGTGCACCTGACGCCTGACCCCGGATCGATGCTGGTAGCCTCTAGGGTTCTTGAGAGCCAGAGGAGGCATGGTGGCGGGGGAGGGAGGGGGAGGGGGCAGGTGAGATGGTAGCAGGGGGGGGCGTAGAGGTCACAGATTTAACAACCTTCAGCAACGGTCACTGCAATGGACGTAACTGCCTCAGCCAATCAATCACCCCCCCTAACATACACAAGGTCATTTTGTCAGTATTTTATTTAATTTACTATTGTTTGTGTTTACTGTTGTGAGTGTTTCCTCCAATAAAAGATTAATATGATTGTCATAACTGTTGGTGGAAATACCGGTATGTGTTGCTTTGGTAGTATTATCAGTAATATTGGCTGCTGACCTTGACTTTTTGACCCAGTGGCAGGGCATGATATGACTCTCATATGGATCAGTATTATTTATGAATTTCATTACTGGATTGAAAATAAAGATGAAGTAGAGCCTCCCCAACTATATTAAGTAATCATTTATATTAAGAATAAATTAGACTGGTGTTTTCTGGCATGTGACACTTGGATTGATGCCCAGAATATTTAAAGCAATCATGGCATCTTTATCTGATAGACGTGTCTTTGATATTCACGATGTTGCAGAAGGTATCGGGGCAAGAAATGAGTTTCGGAATAACCATGGATGGATGACTTTACAAATTGTCTCACGATCGTGGTTCAAGGGTAGTCGTCAAATATGAAACTTTCGCCTTATTCTCAAGCAACTCTTTTATGATTTATGAACGGAGAATCTGACCATGTTATCGGGAGGGCGAAGTTACAATCATCATAAGTCATACCGCAAGGCTGCCCTCTGGAGAGCTGTGTCCAGGTGGAAACAGAATGTTAAAATTCAATCAAACTGATTGATTTGAGGGAGGGAAAAGATTAGTGTTTTCCCCAAACCCTCAAAGAGCACTGGCACATGCTGGAAAAACCATTAGCATGCACGCTCATAAATGAGTGATAGCAGGCTTGTTTTTTTCTCATGCGGGATTTATGTAAAAGGTCATAGTTATGTCTTATGTAGTTGCCATCCACAAATTGAATGATTCATACCACAGTTGAAGCTCATTTGATGGCACAGACACACATTAGTAAAACGCCACTCCTTTTACGCACTTGTTCTGAGATCTCTGATACCCGTGACGCAAATCAGAGCGGTCACATTATTTTATCATCAGAAAGTACAATGGCAAAATGCCTCACAACCCTGCTCCATGCTGCCTGAGATCTAGGTGTTGTTGATGGGTTAGACACACTAAAGCTCAGAAACAGATCAGTCACTGTAAAACTAATTAAAGATTTGCTAAGCTTAGCAGCCAAATCCTACTTCTTCCATGGCCAAATCTCTCTATTACTGTAGGGTACTGTAATTTTGAGTGCTGTGGAACTTCCAGGTTTCCAACAATTGGTGCCCAGCAGATGCACAATGTAGGCGCTCTGCAAACAGTGCTCCAAAGAGTCTGTTGCAGAATCTTTCAGCTGAAAAAGACAAACAGTTCTGCCTTTCGGCTAATGTCCCCTCTTTTCTTAAAACATAAAAACAAATTCACCTAAATCTGCCAAATTCCAATTCAACTTAAAATGCATTTATTCTTTGAGGTACATACACCCAGCGGTCTATGTTTAGTCTCTGTGGTACATGTATATTTTCTGTGGTGCAAGGTTATTTTCTGTGTTACACTTTATGTTTCCTGAATGTTCTCTCTCTATGGTACCTGTTCACTCGCTATCGTGCATGTTTACTCTCTATGGTACTCATTTATATTCTCTATGGTAAATATTTGTTCTCCGTGGCAACATGTATATTCTCTATTGCAATTCTGTTGAGATGTGGGTCTTGTGATCCATGAATGCACTATCCATGAATGCACTACCCAGCACATGAGGGTCTGTCCTAGTTCTGATCAGTTCTTAGCTTCACTGAAGTCTGGACCTCCCTTCTAGCAGACGTGGCCATCACACAATGGCGCCGCTGCCTTAATCCTGTGGGAATGTGTAAAGGAAGACAGGATATTTCCGTTCCAGATGTAGGTCTAGATAATTAAAATGGTGTCCTGTAACCAGAAATCTGGATATGGCATCATGGGTTTTTTTTCTGGATTGCCTTTTTCCTTTCATTTAGTTTATTTTTTTTTTTTTTTCTGTGAATAATTTCCTTGATTGAGGCCATCCTGTATAATACTGTAATCACCATCCATTTGCCACCTGCTAAGTTGGAGTTGCTAAATGGCAGTGTACCGGTACTTAAAACAACATTTTTATTTATATATTTAGTAATATGTTGCTCCCTCTAAATAAATGGATATGCATTGCGTGTGAAATGCCAGCTTGCCTCTCCTGGGTTTTCCACATCTAACCCAAATCCTTCATTTAACTTGAAAAATGGCCTGCTGAGCCCACCCTGGAGACTAAAGAAAAATGTCTGCTGGGCTGTATCAGTTTACTTATTAAATATAAGCTCTCTCCCTCTTACTCCTGCTTCGCTATGTGTGCTTTCCCCTCTGAGCTCGGCCTGGCTTATTTCGAACCGCTACTGCCGGCGTGACACAGTAGTGGTCATGGAGCTCCGCTTACAACAGGAGCAGTCAGGCAAGCGAGGATGGATGTGCTGTCAGCTCTCCCTGTGATGAAGCCCCGGCTGCGGGCCCTGGACTGGGGATGCTCAGCCCAGCGCTGGGAGCAGGGGCCTGGAAATGGCTTCACAATGCGGGGGAAGTCCGTATGAGTAGGGGCTCATCTCTCTTTCTATCCCCTCCCCACCACCCACCCCCACACACACACACACACACACACACACACTCCCCAGTCCTCCTCCATCTCCCCACCTGTTACCTGCGCCCAGATATTGATTAAAGGCGAGGCGGAGGAGGACCGCGGAGGAGGACCCTCGTGGGTCAGCGACCGGCGTTGATTGGACAGCGGCAGTGCCGCCGTCCCCGGAACGCCCCTCACGAGCGGGGGCCGGCGCCTCGGCGGAGTCCATTAAGCACAGACGGCTGGCTTTCAGGGGCAGCGCTTTGAGGGAGAGAGAGACACTGTGGAGTGGTGAGTGATAGGGGCTCTTACATGCTGCTGGCGGGGAATAAAGCCACGGGGATTCCTGGGGATGGCGGGGTGCTAATCTCCTAGGTGTGGGGGTAGGTAGATAAGCCGCCGGATTAGGACACTCTCCACTGGAACGGCCCTTCAGAGAATTACAGCAGGTACTTCTGACTAAAAAAAGGGAACAGTTGTTTTGGAAGTGGAAGGTCCCCAGGGCTCCTGCCATGTGTTTCTGAAGGATCCTGGATGATGGTGCTGATCGGAACTTTTATAGAAACCTAAGCAGGGAGGTGGTGAGGTGTTTCACGGGTCTGTCACGTGTGGCATGGCAGCATTGAAGATTCATTTTCACCTCTTCTCTGGCAGGAGAGAGGGTGAGAGCCCCAGGTGGATCTCTGTGTGATAAGCAGTGTATCTTTAATATATACAACTCACACTCCAAGGCCTTAACAACCTTGGTCTAGCTAGGCCCTTATTTTCAAATTTAGCACATCCTGTTTTTCCTCTGTTTGTTTCTCTCTTTGTTTGGTTTGACAGGTACAGTTTTTTTCAGGGCAGGAGAACAGAGAGGGTCAAATCCTTGCCACCTTCAGTAGGCTGAAATTCAGACGGGGACAGGAGCTGTGCCCTCATATGAGAGAAAAGCCCATATCAGTGTTGGGAGGGGGGTACACATTTGGACAGAGCAAGCAATTGTAAGCAATGGGGCTTTCCTAGGCAAGACAGAGCTGTGTGAGGGCACTGTGCCATTAATGACATGGATGGCAGTATTTTGAAAAAAAGATGGAGAGCATAGCGGGACACAGTTTGGAGAAGATACGGAGTCATGGTTTGAAAGCCTGAGTCTGAGTCACGCGGTGCGAGGCGCATCTCGGTGGAGTGAGCAGGGCGCTTGGCACAGAGAAAGGCAGAGGCACACAGTTTGTGGAAGCTCCTAAAAAGCTATCAAACAATTAACCAGCCTGAACACTGATCCAGTCATGGCAAACCAAGCTCTTAGGCCCAGATGACAAGCTGCATTTGCACAAACAGTGGAAAGGATCTCATCTAGGAGTGGGACACAAGCATGGGCTGGTTAACAGGACAGCAGAGCAACGGCAGTGTTAGGAAAGCACAATTCCTCAAGCAAGCTAAGCTCCTCAGGCAGGCTGACAATGTCTGGTCAATGTGATGGGAGGAGAGAGGGAGAGAGGAAGAGAGAGCACAGGGAAAGGAAAGCATGCAAGTGGGGAGAAAGGAAGGGAATGAGACAAGAAAAGGTGAAATGAGAGCAACTGGGAGATAAAAAGGAAAAAAGATAGGGAGAGACAGAGGGGGAGAGAGAGAAGGAGAGGGTAAAGAGCATCCACCTGAGTACGAAAGCAGGAGGACTTCAGGTAGAAACCGGGCACACAAGGCTGGGAGGTTCTTTGCATTGCTCTGGCAGAATTTTATTTTGAGGATCTAAATGTTATGATAAAGACAGGAAGACAAGATCAAGGAGCCATGCTGCATCAGAGTGACATTCAATGGGAACCACATCCAGCATCGCTGTAGAAGGGGCATGATTCAATCAGAGTTTTGCAACAGGAGGAAGACATCATGAAAACAAAATAGAAAGTGACAAAAGTAGTAACATCATCAACATCATTCACACTGTGAGCCGTCATCAGGAGCAGTGGTTTTAGTGTTAATTGTTAATCTGACAAGAACATAGTTAAGAATAACATTTTTCCACTGGCATATTATGGAGTTCACACTCCATAATGCAACTTCAGCAAATTTTCACCATGGGTCCTGAACAGAAAAGGGGAACGACCTTCATTAATGCAATAGGCATTCATACAATAAGCTCTTACACATACTGTCAGGGCACAGGCACGGACTCAAGCGCAGACCAAGCATACTCAGATTCCAAGTGGTTTTATTGGAATCGCAGGGCAAGTTCTTGGTGGCAGAACAGGCAGGGTCAAAACCCAGGAAGGCAGTCCAAGGCAGAACAAACAAGGAGCAGGGATTGAAAACAGGAACAGGCTGGGTCAAACCGGCTAGGTAGGCAGATCAGGCAACCGAGGCAGGACGGCAGGCAGGGACAAGGTAGGAGGTCAGGCAGAAATCAGCACAGAATCAACAAGACAAGTAATCAGGCAGGTACACAACAGAGGAAACACTGATACAAACTGGCAAGAAGACAGAGACAAGCAGGGAATATAAAGGGCTGGGCTGATGAGGAGATGGGATGCAGGTGGGCAGGCAGGCAGGTGGAGGCGATCAGGAAATCAGGTGAGTGGGGACAGGGCGGAGAGCGGGGCAGGGCTGGAACTGTAAACAAAAGCACATGGACCACACTGACAGACAGGGAGAAACACAAAAACAACAGCTAGGGGGCCAAAGTACTGACTCATACATACATAAATACATACATAAATTTATTTATACATGTCACATGCATGTATAATGCTCTCAGTATGGCCCAGAAACAAATTACACTTTATCTGAATCTCAGACACGTTATGCTTCACTGGCCTCTGGTGCAGAAGAAATCGTGAATCTTTGTGTCCATGAGACAATTTGCATTTAAGGAGATTTGGACACAAAAGTTCATATTTATTCATAAAAACAAGGAGACTAAATACTTTAACAAGCTCCTCTTTTCCGCAGATAATCCACGGGGGGTTTTGCTGAAATTCAGCAGGTGCTTATGCATTTATGCACTTTTTTTTAACAATTAGCACATTTCTTGTTTTTCACAGTGTTCTTAATCCTTTCCCATCTGTTCTTTTAAGTAAGCCCTTAAACAAGAAGTGTGAATACTTACAAAGCACTGCTAAAATAGCTCCATTGTGTTGTCAGTAAGTGCTCTGTTCGGTAAGGAAGACATCACAGTCGGTGAGCAGCATAATAACAGCCCAAACAAAAACCCCCCGACTAAATGTGCACATCAGAAATGCGAGTCGCTACGGAGACACCCAGGTACTCGCCAGAGCACAAGTAAACAGGTAGAGTTTGCAGGATGGTGGGAAGAGGCGCTTGATTGATTCAGCTCATTTTCATACCACCGCAGCCCTGTCATGCTCTATTTCCAACAGATGGAACCTGTGGAATGCAGTGGGCTCAAGCGTACTTTTCTTCTGTTTTTCTTTCAGTTACAACCCTACTTCTCAACGCTGGGTTCACATAATCTGTCATATCCTGTTGGTTGAAGGAGTGCCACCATCAACTCTCCACCAGAGGAAGTACAGGTCTTTGACTCACCAAAAACTCGGTTCTGCGTTCTTTCATTGGCTTGCACATAAAATGTTTAATTGCTTGTAAAAATGTCTTGTTCTACAGTACATAACACTTTATGAGCATGGTATTACTACTTTATTAAGCATTCATAAACAGCTGAAGTCTTTTATGTCAGATGACAAGGAGTAATATTGTATAATTATGTACAAAATGAGAAACAAAGTGTAGGTAGGTATGTGGTTTGTTTCAGCCTTGACAAGGTGTAAAATTTAAGCACAATTTACTTCACAAAGTGATAAAACCATGCTTTTGAAGGTGTTGCATACACTTTACAATTGCCTTATGAAGCCATGCTTAACTTAAAGCAGGACCCGTATATCTCCATGACTGAATTTTACTAGCAAATACGCAAGAGTAAAGTAAGTTTTCATTAAAGGCATGAAACACCTGAGGCCTCTCTCATCCATTCAGGTTTCAGCCCAGACAGCTTTCAGCACAGGCATTGGTCATATCCTAATAAGGATCTTTTGTTGATTCTCTAACAGGGTCTCAGCCAGTTCCAAAATTCAATCTCATTCCTAATGTGGACTTCATTTCCCAGGATTAAGCCCCCGGATAAGGATTACACTTTAGCCCGCTTTGCTGCTCAACAGATTCTGTGAAGTCATTTTCTCTCCATGTTTTTTGCCATACCACCTACAGGAACATGCCCTCATAACTCCCTTCATTGCTCATATCCCAGTCAATAAACAAGAAAATCCATGAGCAAAGGAGATTTTTTTGTCTGAAATATCATTTGTACCGCAAATATGCCAATATTGTGTTTCTTTAAGGCAAAACCCTGGACAATAAGTAATAAAAAGGTGATTCTCATATGAAGCAGATTTTTTTCGTGAAGAGTTATAAATCAAATTGTTCTCAAAGATTAAAAAGCTGCTGTACTATGTCTTATGGAAATAAGGGATTGCTTTTTTTGTCTTTCTTTAATTTGCCTGCAGTGAGCGTTCATGACCAATCATTGTCATAAATATCTGCAAGTAATATCTCTGCTTCCAAGTGGAGGTCAAAAAGGTTAGCCAGAAATGAAATTGCTGCTCAGTTCTAATTCTGAAACCCCACATTATCTATTAAAGCACAAAAAGCCATTTTTAACTTAATGTGGTGATAAGAACTCTTTCATAAATTAAAGCGCTTCTTTATCACACTTGTGACATTTAATGTTGGATGTAAATGTTGCTGCTGAAGGTATCACGAGGCTTTATTTCGTTTTTCTATCTCGGCGCTGCGTGGATCAATGCGAGGGAAAACATGAGACCTGCAGTGGAGGAAACGGCTGTGTCCTTCAGGCTCGCAGTGTTCCACAGAGCCCTCAGAGGAAACAGGAGCTACACGGGCATTTTAATAACGGCCTTTGTGGAGCGACATTAATAGCCTGTTAGAGGCTGGCTGCCCTGATTTGGCCGAGCGTTCTGGATTTCTCCCTCGCTTCTCAGGGGTAGGACAGGTACGGGTAGGGTTCAGTCTGGGGAGGGTGTGTGTGTGTACGTGTCGGGAGGGGGGGGTGATATTGAACCAGGTACATCCCTCAGGGATAGAACATACAACAGGGCGGGGTAGCGTCCAATTAGGATATGGCCCATTAAAGCAGGTAGCTTCCTTAGGGATAGAGCGTAGGACAGGGTGGGGTAGGGTCTAATCAGGGCAGATAAAAGGCATGTAAATGCAGGTGTGGTCCATTAGCTGTGAGAGCAGGTAGAAGAGGACAGCAGGCACAGGTGTTCCTGATGGTCCTTCTGCTCTGTGCTCTGAGGAATATCTGCAGAACAGTTGCAAACATCCTCACCATGAGTCTGGATTATGAGAGAGGTGTGAGTGTATGTAATTGCAATGTGCCAAAGCCAATACTCGAGACTGCAAGAAATCATTTCCATCTAAGGAAATAGACCGTTAAATCAGCTTCTCTTTACGCATTCAATAATAATCAAACCTGGGACACTATTCATATAGTCTACACTGAATTGTAGGTGTATCTCTGTTCTCAATTTTAAAATTTTCATACCATCACGTTATACTGCGCGAAAAAAATCTCATAATGACTTCTTCTTGCTCAGATGGTGTTTGTACAGTACACCTTCAGGATAACATTTACAGGAAAGACCTTTATTGTACATACAAGCATCACCTGGTGTTTGCCATCTTAAGAAAATCCAATATGTTCAGCTCATAGAAGAAAAAGCATCGACTCACCGACCAACTATGGTTTCACTTAGTAGAACAATGAGAACCAGCATGCCTGCATGGGAATAAAACAATCAGGCCCTGATGATTTTATTCATATGCAGAATGTTACCTTTGGTGAATCTTTGCCCCCTACATTAATGGCATTTAACCCTAAATCAAGGCAAGATGTCTATTAGGAGAACACTATCTTCACTGTTCCTGTGCCTTTTCACTTTTCAAGTGCTAGCAGGGATCAGCGTTACAGTGAAGGAAACAGTAGGGAAAACCAAATTTATTGAATAAGTTATGCAAGGTCATAATGTGGGCTTTAAACTCTGAATTAGTAATATTGCACTTTGCTCACGCAGACCGGCTTGAAATGAATGCAGCGTTTAGTAGGAATTCCATTATCAGGTGTTGGTTAACCCTCTAGCACATGGTACACAGAGCGGTGCATGAATAATGAAGTCATTGATTTCAACTTTAACCCCCCAATCATTGCCTGTTCCAGGCCCTTAGGAACGTACCCTGAGGTATGCTGCACTCAGTGAGTCACTGCATGCTCCTGGTGGGACGTTTAATATTAACGTGAGACAAATCACCTAAAGAGTACCACAATTCCTCCATAATTACAGTCTAAATAAGTTTTAAATAACAAAATAAAAAAAGAGATGCTTACAGCCACTCTGTGCCACCCTGACGGTGACATGCCCTCACAGATTCACACAGAGATGCAGCAGAAGCCCCATCTGCAGCCAGCGGAGTAGGGTTTAGAGCAGTCTTCTGATAACCTGGGGGTGATAGGTTTGAACCCCGGGAGGGATGTCAGTGCTATAACCTTGAGCAAGGCTCTCATTTCCTCCTGCAAGGTTCCGGCTAGATAAACAGCTGATGAAACATCCGAGGACCGTAAAATAAGCAATCAGACGTTTATTGGAGTTAGGGGGCGCGAGCACACTGAGTTTAAATCAACAGCACAATAATACAAAAAAAAAATGAAACGGCAAAAACGATGGAATATTGCGGGCTGCATCTGCAAAAACAAGCATGAATAAACAGGTATCAGGTTGTCTGAATGGAGAGCATGTAAGCATTATGCATGGGCCAGGAGAAGGGCGCTAGCTTTGCAAATAAATATTTATAACGTTGCAATATCTGTAACTCATTCGTTTCCACTGACAGGGAAATTAGGAAGGTAAGTCAAGCCTTGTGAATGAGACTTCTGTAATACAAATAAGTCAGTCAGATTTTTTATTATTTTTTTTTACTTTTTACACTAGAACTGAAGTGCAATATTCTAAATTAAATACTAAATTAAGTATTCATTTGATGTAACATTCATGCATTTTTATAGTGTTGCCATGCACCAGCACTTTTGTATCACAGTATGAAAAGCATTACAAGATAATGAAATGCAATGTATCACTAGAAAATCTTTCTCTCAGAACGCACCCAAGTTTAGCAGGCAAGTTTCTCCATGTACCCAGTATCAGCACTCCCCTAATCTCCCCCAAACAGCAAACAGCCTGATTTAGGTACTGTTCCTCTGGTGCCCAGGAAAAGTGGGGTAATCTAGATGAGACAAAGGAAAATGAATCACAACTTATGAATTATGAACACATCCAAAGCAAAGAGCGTTGCCATATCTCTACATAACCATGGAGCCCATAATGTGCATAATTTTGCCAGTTTGTCCATTAACTGATGTGAAAGTGCATTTTGTCACATTAAGAGTGTGCATCATGGACTGCATTTTGAAATCGATGTTTTCTCTCTCTCTCTCTCTCTCTCTCTCTCTCTCTCTCTCTCTCTCTCTCTTTCTCTCTGTCTATCTATCTATCTATCTATCTACCTATATATAATATTTATAGTATACTGTATATGTATAGATATACACACACAAACATAACAATAAACAGTAAATAAGTGAAAGTGCAATAACACAAAAGGAATAAAATATACATTTGCTTGCATGCACATCTGCTGTACTGTACTTTGAGATGTATTAGACTCCACCTCCTCCTATCCCCAAAGATACCCAGACCTGCCTACTTATTCCCCACCACATAGGCATACTCTGTCACCCGTTTTAGATCACAATAAAGAGAAATGAAACTCTCCATAATGCTGTCCTCAGACTGCAGTTCAAGCTGATCTGATTTTTTTGGTTATTTGTTTTCCTTCACTTCATCTTTCCTTTTTCTTTGTGCTTTTTTTTTTTTTTTTTTTTTTTTTTTTTTTTACGAGCAGAAGTATTTCTCAAGCAGCGTGCAGGAAGAGGCTGATCCGCCAGCGTCCCTGAATTCCAATGAAACGCGAGTGTGTGTGAGCTCTGACGGGCAGCCATCTGTCTGAGGGCTCAGATTTACACCCCGCCATATCTTCATATTTCAGCCCCGGCGCTCCCTCAAGAAGCATCACTTGAAAGCGGGCCGCACGGACGGAACCGCGCGCAATGACATCTGAAGGTCTCCCCGCTCGGCGCTCGCTGTCTCCGCTCTCAATGAGTGATGTGTGTTTTAGCGGTGCGCAGCGAGGGGGGGGGGGTGGGGGCATTATGGGAAATGAGGGGAAAGGAGCGAGGCACGCCGTGAACGAGTAGCAGGGGGGAAAGAAGAGAGGATGAGCGGCGCTGGTCAGAACACACAGAATTTACAGACGCAAAGCAAAGGTGCCTGCTTGCTATCTGTCAGTCTGCCCCTGATGAAAGAGGTACTGGAAATTAACTCTGGGGCCCCATGAATTATATTCAATCCATGCTCCAGGCAAAGCACTTGTCAATTTCGACCGCTTTCGCAACCTATTACTCACCGACTACACGGACAGCAAACTAATGGGGTTCTAATATGGAGCCGGTGATGGGGTGCTCCGATAATAGGGCCAGGGAAATGGAACAACAGTGAAGGAATATGAAAATAACACTGGGATATCGGCCGCCCAATCTGGCGCTTGCCTTCTAATCCACAAAGCTCCGTGTCATACTCCGCAAAAAGCTGTGAGAGGAATGTTTATCAACGTCCTAATGTCTGACGCGCGAGTCGCGGGATCACGGAATCGCCAGGCCAGCCCGCATACAGTAATTACCCTAAGCAAGGGTGTGCTTTGGAGAGAAGGGCCGAGCAATTCAGATTAGAGTGGAAATGAGCTTTCATATTCCCAATGTCAGCCTGAATTACTGTTGACTGGTGACTGCAAACAAATACAGCGGAGAAACCACCTTTGCTTGATCGTTATAAAATGACATGTTTTCGCATGATTAAGAAGTGTGGCGGTTTAATAAGGGCCGCTCATTAGATTCACAGCGATCCATCACACATTAAATTATTTTGCGTAAAGAGTACAAAGGTAATGCTGTTATTCCATTACACATATTAAGCATAAAAAAGAAGAGGCCTTAGTGAAAAATGGGCAAGCTTGCTCATCAGGAATAACAGTGTCAGAGCTGCTGAAGGCAGGGACTCAGCCCCACTGTAGTGTTAGTGGTGCAGCTGCCCCTGCTGGTCTGACTTACAGCACAGGATCAAATAAGTCACCTGATGCTTAAGGTCCTATTTCCAGCAAAATGTTCAAGGTCGACATCTTTGGATGAGTTACCACCACAGTCTATTTCTGTATTTCTCTCTACCAGATGTGCAAAACATGATGCAGTGATTCATTTCCAGTGGCCTTGTTTGGTTTTGTTGTTGTTGTTTTTTTTTTTTTTTTTTGTCGTTGGATTTATATCCCGCTGAAACAGGCACATTATCAAATTGCTTGTTTCATTGCCAATGTAGATCACATTCACATGCCAAGGGGGGAGAAACCCCAGAATGCATGCAAAGAAACAGACAGACCCAGAACGTACCCTACTGTAAAGTCAGAATTCAACTATGAAAAACATACAGTCTCAGGCAGCAATCTCTTACCAGCAGCATTACAAGATTGGATTACAGGCAGACATTCCTAAATCATGTTATTTAGTTAAAATGAATGTAGAAAATGAAAGGGACACAAGAATTATTACCTCTGTTTCACAATGTGGTTCGCCCTCACAAGACGTGATGGAATAAAGTGCTGTCTGCACAGATTGATTTTTTTTTTTCATTTGGTACTGATGCTAAATTAAATTAAAAGACTAAAGATTTCCCTCTCTGTAATTTCATAAATAGACAGTGAATACCCGGATCCATAAAATGTCAAGGATGAGGACACTGAGAGCTCCTTCCTGTTTCAGAGAAGATTAAAAGAAACAGTTTGCATTGCACTCCAAGTAATAAGCTCAAGAATGAATAACCATCCACCCATCGAGGACAGGATTCTCCAAATATCGGGAAATTGCTGCACAAAGCCAGGAGTCAGGATAAAAGCTGGAAGGATACAACTCAACACACAAGCTTCAAGGCAACAGACAACTTTTTCTTCTACCCAGGAGAACACTGGCTTGAACTTCTAACAAGAAACTAAGTTCAGAATTCGCTTATGTTTCTTTAAAAGTACACAACATTTTTTGTTTTATTATATGCTGAAGTAAAACAAAATGTGGGACATGCCATATTATGTGATTGCATCTTACATTATGTGTAGACCATGATCGAATATGTTGTAATAGAGAACTGCAGCCTTCTTTTTTTCTGATTGATGGAGTCAGGTGATTTGAAGTTGATTATATCAGGGTAATACAATAGACAGGTGCATTACCTGCTGTGAGACAGGGTAGCTTTGGCTCCTCATAAAAGTACTATTTTACTCAGTAATTTTCTAAATGTGAGCATAGGTGGTGTCCTGTCACATGTATGCAAGCAGCAAGTCTGTGTCCTTCCACTAGAATTTCATAAGGAACCACACTAAACTCCTCCTACTGCACTCAAGCTTCTTCACAAGGGCTAAACTCCACCCTCAACCACTCTAAACCACCAATCAGATTGACTGGAGTTTGGAGTCTGTCTCCTAGCTACAGGGGAGCCACACAAGGCATTCATCTCTTACGCTTCCCACTGAGCCCCACCTGGCCCTATACATTTGCTTCATGAAGACTGACACACACTATTACTCTGAAGACATTATGAAAAGCTCAACCTTATCCTTCCAGTTAATAATAGTCAGTTGTGTTACACATAATGATACTAGCTGTTTTTACCTGTATTCTTGATATGAATGTTTAGTATTTTTCTTTTTTCTCATTTAATTTCTTTTTCAACCAATTTGAAATTGCCAATTGTGTGTCTCTTCACATACTCTCTGTGCTAGCACAGGAGCATGGAAGTAAGTGTTATCCTCTGACACACTTGGATGCAGACAATTGTTATTTTTCATACTGAAGGTCCCGCAGTGGACCAAAGCGGGACATACACAGATTGCAGGACAGGGACATACCCATTGACATCATCTAAGGGGTTTTAAAGGTGCTTAATGAGCCACTAGAGGGGACCCTGAAGGGGAAAGTCATTTAACTCACCCCTACCCTCAGCTGAATAAAGAACATTTCCCCGAGTCCAAACTTGGGCCATAGAGCACAGCTTGCATTGCACAGCCTATTCTAGTTAAACTGTGTCTGTTCCACTCAAATAAACAGAGAATGTTCATAATTCTTACAGAGGAGTGACTGTGTCAGTAGTGAAACTGTTTTCTGAAATGTGGTCTATGACTTCACAGCTCATCCTAGATCTAAGTCACCCACCACAGGTCAAACATGAACATAATTTACGTAATTTATGAATCACACTTCGTTTTCACCGAACAGCAGTTCTTCAGCTCGATTATCCAACAACTCATTGCGCACTTAATCGGTCCAAGTCTTTATTAATTTTGCTTCTATCTCTGCCCCCCTGTGCCAGCGTGTGGAAGCAGGCGGACTGTGGCGAGGAGGACGCGTGGCAGCGTGCCAGCTGAAAGGCAGTGGTTAAAAATGACTCCGCTGTGGACGGAGCCACAGTGCTGCTGGCAGTGCAAGAGTCACACTGAGAAAGCGTAAGAGCGGCTTCGCGTGAATTCAAACTTGATCAAAAGACTTCTGTTCGGCAGGGGCAGACATGCAGTTTTTAATTGTAATTATTGTCACGCTCCTCAGCCTGAAGGTTTGACAGTATTTGTTGCTTCCCAAGTTTCTGCTGTTATTAGCTAGCATTGCTGATACCTATGCTTAGGTTATTAGCATTTTAAGCTAATGAAGTTGTTTTGACGATGTCAGCATTGCTGTTGTGTGGTATCTGTATAGATCTCTCTATCTTTGTTGTTGCATGATCTTTGTACTTCTTTACAAAGCGAATAAACATTTTGTAGTTAATCATGGGAATTTTTCACCATGATGCATAAATTCTAGGAATTTACCTTTGCCTTTTCCCTAGTAGAGTCAGTTTCCAACAGACTCAAGCCCTTGCCAAGCCCTGATTCATCAGCTGTGGGCTAATTCAGGAATGTAACCTTGCGATTGACGAGGGACTACTGCCTATTATTTTTATTTAGGTCATGCATTGTAACACAGTATATTAATTTTTCCGGAGGGATGCAATTAATACTCATCTTACATTATGTTGAAAAATAAAACACAACAGTTCATTTAAAACAAAACAAAAAAATGCCCATTCAAGAACAAAAATATTGTATCTGGGGAGAATGTGAAGAGGGGCGAGAGTGGAATGTTTTTGCCTTCAGGGGAGTGAAGTCGCACAGTATCAGTATTCTGAGCACTGGTCAGGCTGTATCTATTAAATCTATCCTCCATCCTTTCTTTCATGAGCAAAACGCCCACGCTTCTCCAGCAGGCTAACATGCACCTACCGCTGCAGTCAATACATACTAATACGCACTTCTCCGGCAGGCTAACATGCACCTACCACTACAGTCAGTACATACTAATGTACCCTCCCCCAGCAGGGTAACATGCATCTACCACTGCAGTTTATACATACTAATGCACATGTCTTTAGAAGGCTAACATGCACATACTATAAAAGTCACTACATGCTAATGTACCCTCCTCCCGCAGGTTAACATGCATATACCACTAATGTCAGCACATACTAATACACAATTCTCTAGCAAGCTAACATGTATCTACCACTGCACTCAATGGATAATAATGCACACTTCTCCATCAGGTTAAGAATGCACTTTCCCCTACAATCAGAACACACTAATAATTCACGCTTTTCTTGTACGGTAACACGTACCTACCACTGCAGTCATTACAGACTTTGGGGGTATTTTTCCACATTTCTTACCGGAGCCATTGACACTCATTGGTTGGAGGATGGAATAAAATTGATTTTGCGGTATAATTGGAACTTGTTTTCCACCTGGAACATCGGGGAGTCACTTTTCAGACGCGCCCCCAACGCTGCCAGAGTGTGTTTCCTTAATTCCATCCCAACCTTCCCTAGCAAGAGCACGGCAGGCATTAAAGATCGATGAGTGCTCACCAGTTTCACCATCTGGCCAGATTTTGTTTTCTTACCAAACAAACCTAATTAGCAGGTAGCATGACAACACTGAGGTCTTCTGGGTAGTTTCTGCTCCTTTCGCAGTGCTGTCTCGTGAGCTCGGCAGGATCAACATGGGCGCGCCAGGAGACCAATCGTCTTCAGGCACCCTCTCTCCCCTTCAGTCTTACTGAGCATGTTGAGGGTAGACCAGAGAGCAGACTGCCTTATCTAGTTTGAATTCCCTCTGCTCCGTAACCATAAAGCAGAGAATATTCTGTAAATATGAAGGCGCTACATTGGCATTTCACAAAAACAATGGGGGCTCTGAATAAAGATGTGCTTGTATTGTCCTATTGTCAAAGTTGAAGTAAGGACTGGCTCTGATTCAATAATTGCGACAAACTCAACTAGTCGATCACTGAGCTGTGAATGCACTCATAATTTGCAATAGCTCCTTATTTTTTCTTCCTCTTCCTCTGCCTCTTCTATCCTCTTCCTATTATTATCGTTATTGTTTCTGTCTTTGTCATCATTATTCATGAGAAGACATTGGATTGCCAAAACAGGCAAACTGTAACAGCTCTATTCTAAGCTTCAGCTCCTGCTGAGAACAATAATATGTGATGACTGGTGTGGTCCAGCTATTTGCTTCCTCATTCATTCTCATTCATTCTCCCTGCTATTCCTCTGAGATTTTTTTGCAAGCTGTCATTTTGGGAAACGGTATTATGTTTAGCTCAAAGCAGTGATACACTGTGGCAACAAGTGGAAACAGCCACGGCATAGCAGTGTAACAGATGGAACAGAGAGCAAATGTATTTAAACATACGTACTGTTAGCAGCGGGGCTAAATGTCTCTTTAGATTATCAACAGCTAGGACCCCTCCAAGCAATGCATTATGTCACTGCTTTCATTCCTCATTGACTGTGTGCATGCAAACCATTCCTCGTGTTTAAATGTAAGATGCGTGTCAAATCATGATGGCTGAAGATATTCAAGAAACAAATCATAACAAAACAAACAAAAAAACCTCACTAAAAAAAGCTACATACAAATTTTCAGTCAGACAGCAGTGATTCACTTCAGACGGCACCACTGAACTGTTTAAGGCATGACTCTTTCAGAGGAGTGTTACGTGATAATGCTAGAATCAGGGCGACCTAACAGCAGCAGGATGGCTGGTTGCCATGGCACTTGAGGGCTGGACTTCAAGGTCTAAATCAAGGTTTTCAGTGATTCTGTTGATGGTCTCCACCCGTATGTGTGACTTTCTACTTTCTTATGTGTTGATGAATAGAAAGACCCGTAGTGTAGGCATTGTAGGCGTTTGTGGTCCTTTGTTAATAATTGTTATAATAATTTGCTTTTCCTGTTAAATATCCTTTTCTTGGTTTTATGGCAAAGAATCTAATCAGGGTTTCACAAAACACTTTGGGTTTTTCTTATCCAAATAATTAGCTCTCATTAAGTCTAATATGTATTTAGTCAACTTAATGAACATTAGTGCTGCCTAAGTACAGAATGAATGTATTGCTCTCTATCTACTGTTCCACCCAGTAATAATTAGCATAATTATGAAAAATGAATAAAAGAAGTACTAAATTCCAACAGATATCAATGTGTACCCTGTATGATATTTTACGCAGTGCTAGGAGAAGATCTGAGAAATATTGACAATCAGAAAAAGAGTTTACTCCCACCCACACCGAACTTATTTTTAAAAAGGCATCGACATTACCATCTATGTGACCTTTTTCAGGATTGGTCAAGAGCCAGCACACACATCTTTAAGTCATTGGTTGACAATCAGCATTAATCTCATTAGCAAATATTACTAACAGCCACAGGTGAAGGTATACTGAGGACAAACCACTCAGTTAAATGTGAAATTTTCTGAGAGCAGCATGTGCCAAGCTACACTCTGTGAGAACTCACAAAAGCCTACATTAAGTATGTCAAAGTTTTATTTATATTTTATATATATTTATATTATTATTAATATTTTAACAGAATATAAGGGCCTATAGTCAGTACATGCCCTAGGTATCAGCATACCATCTCACAGTATTTGCCTCTTATATTACAGCATTACAGCACTTAAATATTAGCAGCCACGATATATATGGCTTCAGAAACCTAATCCCAAAAACCCTATATAAATAGGTCGTTTTAAATATCTTTTCTTCACAAGCTGGACCTCAAAATGGTCTTTTTCATAAAAAACAGTTAAGATGTGTAAAAGAAAAGTAAAATACATATCTTTGTGTAAATATACATGAAATTTAGGGGTGTCATTCAGTTTGGTAAAATGCTTACCTTCTTACAATTCCTACACAATAGGCTTATTGTGAATTAATTTCAGACGCTAACTCGTGGCGATGTGCAATGATCAGGGGTCAGGCCTAATATGGCCTTGGTTTAAAGAGAGTTAGCTGAGATGTGATCCGGATTTGACCTCTCTCTGTGGGAGAGTTTGGAGACCCAGCCATGCGTGTATTAAGGGTTATTGTCCTGCACTGAGAGCTGCAGACTGATCCAGGATCAGCGTTGTGCAAAAACACTATAATAACGAAGGACTAAAACCCCAGACGATCAAGAGGAGGACACGAGGTCCCGGTTCCCTGCGGGGACAAATGATGACTGCAGCAGCAAAAAGGCATTATTACTATGATTACTATTGTTCATTTGTGAAGCGCATGTGCATGTACAGAAGTGCATGCTCCGGATCTGAGGCTTTGTCTCCTGGCTGATCTGTGTGTCTGCTTCCAAATGACGCATTGATTTGGTGGTTAAATAATTCCTATTATAGACATGGTTAACAGTTATGTTAAGTTATGTTACATTACATTACGTTACATTATGTTTTATTCTATGTTATGTGTGTATATTGGGTGTTTTATACTGAGCCAACAATAAGCAAGAGAGAAAAAAACATTTTTTTTTGCATGTATATTTTTTAACTGAGCAAACAGGCCTCAGCACAATTTATGTAAATAAAGTGCTTGGGAAAATTACCCTCGAAGCCTGGGGTTATAATGAACATTATGTATTAATTTGCCTGGCATACCCCCTTATCCAGGGCAACTTAGCTCACACTCCACATGCCGTCCATTCATACAGATATTTACTACAGTGATTCAGATTAAGTACCTCGCTCAAGGGTACGATGGCATTACCCCGCCTGGGAATCCAACCAGCAGCCTCCGGGTGTCAGGCTCTATTCCACCAGGAGAGACTGCTTCTCACTGTGTTCTCAGGTGATAACATCACTGAACCATAAGGAACAAGTGTCATAAATACTGCTAGTGGTCTGCTCAATAATTAAAATGCATTTCATATCCAAAATATATAGAATAAAGGATCCCCTAACAGACAATTTTGACAGTCTTGCCTGTTTCTCCACGTCTCATTGGCTCATGCAGGGAGGGCTGGCAGAGGGCTGGGCCTGCTGTGGTTGGCTAACCCAGAGAGTTCAGTGACTGTCTGATCATCGGTCACCAGCATATGGGTCATTGTCCCTGCCCCAGGTCTGACACACCCCCAGCCTCAGCTTCCTGCTTTAGCTGTGCTCTTCTGTGGCAGTTAAAGATGTCCTCTCCATGGATGCAATGGAAATCATGCCAGATGTTGATCCTTGATGGAAACCAGAGACATAACATTGTAGCCACACAAAAAATGTATATAATTAAATTGCCTTTATTCAAGGAGACTGGTGGGTTATATATGATATTTTACATAATTTGCCTCAAATTATAAGAATCACATCTCTCCAGGACGATTTGATTACAAATGAAAGGGTAAAATGGATGTTTCTGTTTTGTGAAACATTTGTCTCTTAATTAATTTTGGAGATGTGCTTAACTAAGTGTTTCACACATCGAACAAAAAATATCTGAAGTGTTCAGTATTTTTATACAGTCCTTTAAAAACAACATGATTGATGTCAATTACTAGAATGTCACCATGCTAATTGGTGGTACTGTTCGAGCAATAATGGCCTTCACTAAATTAAAATAAAAATAAAAACAGTCATAGTTTGACATGTTTTAGTGTGTCTGTGATAATTGGCGGTGTGGTGCTTTGCCTGTTTGATTTTCATGATGTGACGCCTCCTTAGTACTTCTTAGAGTCTTATACAGGTTGTGGAATGACCAATTTATCAGCTGCTTTTTCCCCCTAGTCTTAAGACTATCATAAGACTCAAGAAGGTAACATTTTACAACTGCTTCATCTGAAAGTATTGTTCTACTTCCTGCCATGGTGACTGGCATCCAGGTACTTAGCTAAACTGCACAATGTTTTTCTCAAAATATTTATGTGCTAGGTGCTCCAGTCACTAGCAACAGATCAGGAAAAAAAAACTATTAACACTGTAATGGTTTTTTCATTAATTATGCACCATTGTGCCTCATTAAGTACCGTATTACCTCCTGTATGTGGACCCAAAATGATTTTTATAGGAGAATTGCTTGATTTTTCTGAACATTTTTAAACAGCATCAGGGTAGGATTCTGTTGCAGTGTTTTTGATCACCATGTGTGACTGATATTTATGTCAGTATTAATTGTGTAACATAGGACACTGTATTCAGTCACAGTATTTAGTCAGGAATAACTTACTTTTTCTCAGACACCCTCCATTTTTCTGAAAAGAACTGTCTGTTTTTTTCAACTGATGAGCTGAGTATTCCAATTGTCATCTACTTGTACAGACTTTATTCACTGTATAGTGCACTGTTTTCCCAATAAGGATGAACTGTATTTTGTTCATTTGTTAAGCTACTGAACATTATGTAGTGTGGGATTTTTTTTTGTATGGACCTTTATTCACAGAGTGCACTGTGTTTTACTAAAAATGAGAGGTTGTAGTAAGATAATTTTGTTATCTGTAGGCTGCTAAGCATGATTTTGATTTCATTCATTATTATAAGTAGCCAGTTTGATAATTACCAGGGTTTTATTGTGAATGCCCCCGTCCACCCCACCCCATCCCCATCAGGGTGGGTTGGGCAACAGATTATTATGTTTGGACTGGGTGTGGTTTGGATATTGAAGTGTGGATTTCAGCTTCAGGCCTTTGCAGACCTTTAGTCTGCAGTCACCCTTAGCCTCTTTGACATGCAGCAGACTGAACAGTTACTGCTTATTTACTCCTGTATGCAAACAATTGGTTCTCATGAACCCTCAAATTTTGATGGATTATTTGATTTTAAAAAAAGAGAGTCTCACTCTCACTTTCTGTTTTTCAGAAGTGCTGCTAACATACTGCTAGCCAATGTGATGCTTTGCCTCATAACTTCGACAGTGCTTCATTCAGGTCAGTAATTTCTTTGGAAGACCCAGGACAGATTTACTGCGCAGTTCTGATACTTGCCTCATGCTAGCTTTTGTTGTTATTGTTGTTGTTAAATTATGTTGTATTTTTTGTTTGTAATTTTGCAACAAATGGACAGCTTGTTTCATTTTGGTAAGAAACTATTTTCCTCCACTAATCTTCAGGCAGGTTTTTCACTTGATTGCCCTCCAATAACCAGGCTGTGCACTTGTAGCTCCTGCAAACTTCTGATTACAAGCCCACTTCCTTACAAGCCCTACTCTGCACTTCCATCCTTACCAAACACTGATATACACTAGGGCTCCTGACTGATATGTACTGAGTACTGATATACACTACACCTCCTGAGGAGCCTAAGCACTTTCCCATTAGACCAGAAATACAAATATAAGCATGAAATCAGCCAGTGAAGAGACCCTGGGTCCATTTGTTACACTAAAGATGAATATGAACCCATTATGCAGAGCGCGAGCTATGGATGAATAAAGCAAAGGATGACGTTCTTAAAATCCCCCACAATCCTTGATTTTTTGAGCATGCTGTCAGCATGGAGAAACCCAATTAGCGTAATGTAAGCAGGTCGCGTTGGTCAGGGTGAAGCAAATGCTGTTTCCTGTGGAGAGTTTCGCAGGAAACAAATGGAAGCATTATTTAAAGGAATGGGAGAGGTTCAAGGGGCCAAAATGCCACAATTCACGACCCATGCCACCAGTGAAACAGGGTCTGGTATGTGCTTAACTTTTGACTCACCCATCCTCTTTTCTGCTATCAAACCTTGCAGAGGTTATTAGGCCACATCACCACTCAAGAATGCAGAACAATGTTTGGAAGACCCCTGACATTTTTCTGGTGACAATGTGTCTCTTCTGAGGGAAACGAGAAATAATTTGTTTTCTCCCGCTAATGATGGGAGACGGTCAGATGGGCCTTTATGAATGAATGTCAGACAGAGTGAGCTCTGCAAAGGACCCAGCCCCACACAAAAGCTAGGCTTGCTGAGCGGTAATCAAATTCAGCCACATCATTAAAGGAATTTTGGCCATACATGCAATCTGAATTTGAAATAGTGAGCCTGCATTGTGTGAAAAATCCACAAGCTGCAATTACGTGATTACTCCTGTCTCTCTGTCTGTCCATCTGTCTGTCTGTGAACAGAGTAAGTAATTTAAGTAATATATATGCAATGAGTCAGTTATTTGGTAAACTAAGTAATTTATACAATAAATGTGATTTAGATTTAAACTACAGCATGGACTGAGGAGAACATTACACGGTTCAAGGACCGATGCAGCAGCTGACAAGTGTGGCAGATGTCCTGGACCCCATCGAATGCCACTGTGGTCTGCCGTTCCCTTTAGCCGGTCCGCTGTGCCCCATGTTCCTGTTGCTTTGTTCTCCATGCCAGCCCATTCTGAACAGGAGGCAGACAGGGAGAGGCCTGACGCACCTGCTTCTTGAAAGAGCGACTGTTGCGTTGTCGGCCGCACATCTGTAATGTGCGGGAACACCTACGGCACAGCACTGCGAGATCACGGCCGCACGCACTCGATTCTTTATTCTCCCTTCAACGGTCTGCCTTGGCATTCGATCAAGCCTCTTCTGCTATTCAAATAAATGAGAGGGGGGAAAAAAACAGGAGCCACTCTCATTTTTTAAATTGCAAGACAGTGGTTTCCGTGTCCAGCTCAACATGTTGTTTGCAGTAGGTGTGCCATCTGTGATTGGAGGGTCCATCACAGTTTTGTTCGTGTCTGACCCAACCGCAACCTTATAACTGTGAAATTACACTGAGATAACTTCTCCGCTGCATGATGGTGTGGTGTAATCATCAATGATTATACATTTAGAGTTCATAGCATTTTATTCTCTGATCAGCAGCATTGGACTTACAACAGGCAATCTTGAGAAACACTGAGGAGAAAAAGATTAGTCTTTAAACTTCAGATTGAATACCCCACGACTACAACTCTACTGTGCATTTATTGTTCTCATATAGGGAAATGTAACATTAAAAAGAGCATTTGAGTGTGTGCATGTTTGTCTGCATGTGGGTGTATGTGTTTGTGAACTGTAGTTGACAGCGTTATTATGTGCTGGAAGTGGTGTCATCAGTGCGTCAGTAGTGCGTCAGTGGTGTGCTCTTGGGTGCGCTTTGCTTGCAAAATAAATGAAAGAAATGGTCAAAACTGACTTCGGTTTATCAAAGGGAGATTTCTTTGTCTTGGAATGCCTCATTAATCAGTTGTAATTAAAAAAACTGACAAAGTTTAGGCAAACCGCAGAAGCTGGAAAACAAAACACCTCACACGGTTGCCAAATGGAGTGTGAAGTCCTCCTCATTTTATTGTGTAATCATTAGTGTCATGCTTACAACAATGGCATCTGTGCGCGTTCCCCCAGCCTAATGGGCCTCTCTCTTCATTCTGCTTAATCAATGGCTCTCTCCTCCTCTCGGATAATCCATTTCAACTGCTGGTGTGTGGCATTCCCCCCCGCCCTCAGGAAACAGGGCCCTTCTGGTGGAGTTTCCCCTGAATGGACACGTCTCTGGCTGGGACAGGCGCGCTTACAGATGGGCGACAATAGCCGCAGCCCTGCTGGGGGCACGCCCTCCACCACATTTGTAAAGAGACAGATTTCCTTTATCAGCGGCCCTCGTTATCGGGCTGTTTGTTCTTCCGCGTGTCCTGCTGCCTGCCTGGTTTCAACCTGCAAAGGCCTGTTGCTCTGCTGTTCGGAGGACAGAGAGAGACTTTCAAATGAAAACATGCATTGTCACTCAGCCAATGACATTCAAAGAGCTTCTGATTCAAAATGGCCAATCTGTGGCTTGTGTTTGTGCATTTCTACGTGTAGATTCAGTACAAGAATGTTTTGATTAAATAAAATGAAGTTATTTTAATTATTTCATGTTAGTCATATCTTGCACACTATATAGAAGGTCAGGTCTGTTGTAAGCCATTCCTCATATTGTTTTAGAATCTACAATGTATGTTCAATAATTCAACACCTATATACAGCTGCATCCTGGATCTTAAACATTTATTGAATTTCCAGCTTCCATTGCAAAGGTACTGAATATGTTCCATTTGTAAATCACTAAAAGGCATTGATTTTCTGTATTTGTACTTAATATTCAACATGCACTGAAAACAGTCATGTAACTATAAATGTTCATAACATATCTCTACATGAAGTAATCTTTGTGTGGTTAATAAAGTTTTAATAAAATGTTCCTCAATTTCTACTTAGATAGAAAGACTAATAAAATGTGTTGATTTAGACTATTATAATAAAAGGGTACATTTAATCAATTGTAGAGGATGTTCATTCATTTTCAAAACAAACATATTTACAGATTTGCTTGTCCTAAGGCTTAGGGTGTAAATTGCTACAGGCTGTAATTTAGTGTACAGTAGAAGATTGCTATTCACACACGTAAACATATGCATGGCAGTGTGTGTGTGTGTGTGTGTGTGTGTGTGTGTATAACAGATGGAAATTGATACGGTGAACTACAGTTGCCTTTCCTGCTTTGTTCAGAACATAATGGAGAGTGGGTCAAAGGTTAAATACCACACGCATTGTGTTGTTTGATTTTGAATTTTAAAAAATGCCTGGCTCTTCCTGTTTGAATCAAGCAGGGACATGATTGGCCCTGTGACAGGCTGCCAGTGTTTGTGTTTGAATGGTCCAGATGGTGCCTATTGGATGCAAAGGCCAACAATTTCACTGGGAGTGATGTCATATGTCAGCTGACACAGCAGTTCCTGTAATTAAAGAGGAAACAAGACACCTTTAAATGGAGGATTCATACAAAGAGGTGCTATTTTCAACAGCAAAACAGGCCACCCCCTAAGATACCGCCTTGGGTAGTATTTTCATTTTGAAATTCCCTCCAACAGATCATGTGGATGGCCACTGTGCATACAACTTGCATGACATCACCGGGTTGCACAGTGGCTCAGCAATATAAACTGTCCAACAGAAACAAGCAACACTTTGGTAACTTAGTAACAAGCATATTATTATCAGTTCAAAAATATGAAATACACTTCTGGCATTTTATATTCCCTTTAAGGTTATATAGACAACTGACAGGCATTGTCTCCTGACAGATGGCATACATACTACACCTGTCTGTCTGAGAGTTTGTGGAACTCGTATGTAAAATTGCACATTTTTCTGCTTCCACTCAAAAATTGTTTCTTATCTCTGAGTGTTACTGCATGCAGGCAGAAACCAGCAATCATAGTACCACACACAAAGCAATCTCGCAGTGTTTTCAGCTTATAGCATGCCGTCTTTTTATGATTTGTTAAAAAAGAAAGAATTGTTTTACATGATGTAGAGGAAGCACAATGACCATAGCAACAGTTACTAATTGTCTTTGGACCTTACGAAGCGGAACTACTTTTTTTGCTTCCCATGAGAACTCGTGAACTCTTAGACAGATCAGTACAGTTGAGTGTAGGCAATAATCAACAGGAAGTGTTCTCTTGCTGATCTGTTAGTGTGCATTGTTTCATCCTCCAATGGCAGATGAGAACATCCCCACACCCAGGGGGACTGGGACACTAACCACAAGGTTAAGAGTTCATGCTAACTGACCTAATGCTTGAGTAGACAAAGGCAACAGATTATATATATATGCATACAGCTATTTATCTGTTTAATAGATAGGTATTAGTCATATTAAAATGTCTTTCACTCACCCAAACATAAACACTGACACACACACATGTACACATACATACACACACAAACACACACACACACACACACACACACACACACACACACACACACACACACACACACACACATGCGCGCAAAGCAAGCAGATCCTTATGTTAAATATTCAGGGAACTTCTACTCCTGAAAAAATCACTTCACATATGGTAATGTTCCACATTATCTGAAACAACATAATTATGTTTTTCCATCATTCCGTTTCATGTCAGCGCAAACTGACAGAGAGATGTTCTTGTTTGATTAGGTTCACTAGATCATCTTCATGCTGAAATTATATGTCTCAATGACCTAATCATATCAAGCACCCACGGAGATTCTAAAGTTCCTGTGGAATTCTGTTCCACAAATTAATTTAAACTGCATTATTGTAAATGTTATTCTTGATGTTCAAATTGCTCAGCAAGGATGATGGCACACTCAAGGTCAGATTTCTGGCCTTAAACCTGGCTTTATGCTAAGCTATGTCCAGTGGCCTCAGTGTGAATGCTATTTCATTAGATGGGCCTGTGAAATATTGCCCTTCTGGAGGCCACTGTGGAAAAGGATGTCAGCCATATGAATTGGCCATAACACTGCTGAGAACCCCCCAAAGACAGGCTGCTATTTGTTTTGTGTGTGTGACACTTTAATGATTTTCCTGCAGATACCACCACAGTATAAAATAGATGTCAGTCATGTCGTGTGTGCTTGAATAGAAAAGGGAGAGAAGAACTCCAAGATGTACTGTATATTTAAGGGAATATTGTATTGGATCTGGAAAAATCATTTTCGTTTAGTGTGTATTCAGTTATGGTCTCTGATGGATAACATAGAAGAAAAAACATTCAGTGGCATGGGAGCATTGTTCAATATAATACCAAGCATGTCCATATTATTCTGTGTTACGAATTATACTTGTGGGCCTTACATTACCACTTCAAGTCACATCAGAAAGCGGAAACGTACAGCACAGTGTGTCAAAATTACGTTTTCATATGGTTAATTACGACCCTTGAACCCTGTAATTACTAGCCTGTTATTATGACAATGTAACCTCCTTTTTTTGGCTTGAGAATAAATGTGGAGTGACTGATTCTTGATGCTGTCTGCTGACCATAACTAATTTAATTGAACATGATTTGTCTCTCACAAAGTCTTCATGAGTAATTAATGCCACTTACATAACGAAGCCGTGTTAATTATTCAACGCTGCTCCAGTCTTTCGGATGTTTACAGTTTCAAATACTTGAACGCATCAATTCACTTTAGCCCAAAGTGTGTTTTACCAAACCAAGACTGGCAGCAGAAGTTTTAGACACAGCTCATGTGTGTCTTCTATTTTTTTTTTTTTTGCTCCTTTTCAGAATCCTTTACATTGCACTACCACTAACACTGAACTTTCACTGGCCTCAGCCTGAACTTGAATGATAATTCCCTTGGGCATCCAGACATGAAGTGATAGTTAAGGAGGAGAGGCAAATCTTGTAAATATCCACAATCATGAGTATTCAGTCATTCAGCGTTAGTGTCACACTTGGGATGAAAGTTGGACTCTGGGCTTTTTTATTATTTCAATTACCATACCACCCTGAACTGAAAAAACATCATACAGCAAATTGACATGAACTTTCCAGTCATTATCCAATGATAAATGCCTTTATTATTTTGTTAGTCTTAAATTGCCAGGTATTCTAATGGTGCTGTTGTATCGTCATATATTACATCCTTTCCTGTTGCTGCTTTTGCTAGCTGGGGATCTCTGGCTCATCACCACTCATTCGGTATCATCTTTTCGGATTTTTTACTATGTTGCCTATTTTGGATTTATTTTAGTGCTGGTTAGCAAAAAAGAAAAATAAACATATGGCTCAAAAGATACATACATTTCATTCTTAAATGAAGTGCATTGCACTTAAACATTTTAACAAAACGTTTTCAGTTAAGTTACACTTGAAAAGGTTTAGTTTTTAGACTATTTAGACTATTTTTGAACTATTTTTTTAATCTAAAAACTTATTGTGTTTTAAGGTGATATATGTATCCACAATATGTGACATGCTCTGTCTGGGCTGAGTTGGACTCAGACTATAATAACGGATAGCATCTATCATGTCTCTGACACTTTATAAACAAAAGAAAGATCCATATGTGGAGCCACAAATAGCCAGTCTGTAGCAGAGCTAAGAGATGAGCTGTCTTTATGAAACCCTTAACAGCATCACACAGCTCTTGCATAAAGGAGGCCAATTGCCCACTCTGTCTTTTTGACAGTTTCAAGTTATGGAACTTGAATAATCTTATTTCTTTTATCTTAGATATCAGATTGCTACTTATTGTTATGGCACACACTGATGGCATAACGGTTTAACAAATAATGCAAAAAAGCCAAAGCATTTTTCAAATAGACATCTGATTTGAAATCTTGAAATATGACTTTATCCATTATCCATTCTACACCTATACCTCTCGGCCACAGATTTTACAGCCCAACAGGTTTTCCAGCCCTCTTTTAATAACTAAAGGACTTTTAATAACCAATTAACTAAGTACTTCAGAGCTGGAGGGCATGGTTACATTGTTTCAATTAAGCCAGTAATGGGCTGGATTAAAAATGCTGTCAGTACGTGGTCAGATGGAAAGCCTGGATCAGGACTGCCGCCCTCTGGAAGCAGGACTGGGCACTCTAGCTCTTGATCACCCATAGATGGAAATGTTTGGATTTGAGATCATTTTTAACTAAGTCTATTAGTTTAACGCAGCTTTGATTTGGGTCATTTAAGACCCTGTAATATCAACATTGACTCAAAATATTAAAGTCTACCAGCAGGAACACTAGGAACATTGTGCAATTCTGCATTAATTATTTTATTTCTGTGAGAATCTGTTAATACCTTTGCACATCATGATCCTGAAGGTAATGCATCAGAATGTTTAATATTGATGCCTTTCTAGTGGAGATTTCTAGTTAATTCTTGACCAGGTCTGTGGATAAAACTTGCCAATTAACACCTTGTCTGGTAGACATGCTGTAACTCTATTATTTCATGTGAAAAATGTATTATTTATGCGTGCAAGAAGGGAGTTCATTTGAATTCAGATTTATGTGAGAGAAAATGTCTGCGTGGAATCGCAGAGCAGCTTTGTCGACGGAGAGACTCAGACATCAATACCGCCTTTTAAAGCTCTACCAGCGCCTCGTCGAGAATCTGCATATCTCCAGATCCTGTGGTAATGCGAGGCCGCTAAATCTGCGGCATAAATAAATCGTGGAGCTCGCGTTGATATTACAGCGGCAAGGCTGTTTTTCAAATTGGGCCGGATTTTTCCTCATTGTTCTCATTTACATCCAGGGAGGTCTCGCTGTCGGTACCTAATCAACAAGACTGGCTTCTGTTGCTCTTTTTCTCTTGCTTATTTGGGGTGACTCGCATACCGTAGTTCACGTTTTACACATTATCGATTTATGCAGCGGGATGAGCGCTGAGGCAGTTCAGCATAAGTGCCTTGCTCAGACGAACCTTGGCAGTCCCCTGCTCCAAGAATCACACTTGCAACCTTTGCGCTGCAAGCTGAGCTCCTTCAGCACTACGCCATGCTGCTGGCAATGGAACTGAAAGCGTGAGATAGCTTGGAGCAGACAGGTCTTCAGAAGTGTAATAAAGAGATCAGCACCTTCTCTCTATCTCTTCAGTACCTTTCCATCTCTCATTTAAATGCACTTTACCGCGCTCGTTGTTTGTCTCTCCTTTTCTTTTGAACACCTTGTGAAGTTCACGTCTTTTAGCAATCAAATTTGTTTCACCGCTGTGCTTTGACTGTGCTTTTTTTTTACTTTTCACTTAAATTAGTATTAATCCCTTTGCACCTCTAAGATTATTCTTGCTTTGTTTGATCACATAATACTTCACCTGCTAAGCTTGTCACATATAGCCTCTTTCTTTTCATTTATGTGTGTTTTTTCAAGTTGATGCCAAAGGTTTTCTTTGCCAAGTTACTGCCATAATTCTCACCTCCTTTTTATCCTCAAGGAAAGTATGACTGTTTGTGTACTTCCCAGCTATGAAGTACATGAATAAAAAAACAGGCCTTGTGATGCCCAATTTACAGTGTTGGTATTTTAAGCTTTCACAGGTCATTAACCTCTCAATTTAAATAATTGAGCTGAAAAGAAAACAGCAGAAATACAATTAACCAAACTGACAAAAAACCCATTGAAAACCTGAGGGGACAGAACTGCAGTGTGCAGAATCAAGTATTATGTTTAATGCATTGTTGAAAAAGGAAGTGCGTGCATTCAGAACTACAGTACAATGAGAACACCTGAGAATTACAAAGCCAGTTTTAATATACACTATCTAGAAAGGGATGCATTCACAGACAAAAAAAAATCCAATTCATGTACAGACAGAACTTTCAATTAGTGTAGATCTTCAGTTGGGGCAGGTCATTCTGATGATTCTAAGCTGAATGAATATGAAAACAGGAATGTACAGTTGGTAAAGTGTCTATGGTATGTGTTTGTGGCTGACTGAACATTTTGCATCTTAATTTTCCCCATTTGCTCTTTTTCTGGGAGTCACAATAAACATCCAGGAATGTGGTGGGACCTCTGAATCCTTATAGTAATATCTTCTGAAGATAGCTGACATTTAAAAGGTCCAAATGCGCCCTTATGTAAAGAGGGGGGATCCAGGGGTGAATCTCAGACATTTACACACGTTAGCAGTAATCCCAGGCTCCTTGGTGGCAGAAAAATGGTACCTGATACAAGTCAATTGAGATCTATGACGCCACCGCTAGAACGGCGAAATCCAATCTCCATGCTTGACTACATCGCAGTTTGGTAAATTATACGGTCTGTATTTGTGAGACGTGAGAAAATTGTGCGGCAGGATATTTCAGTGGAATTGCTTAGTCAGGGAAAGTCAGGGCATTTTTTCTTCATAAAATCTCAAAGCAAATGTTCCAACAATTATCTTAATTATGAATCCACCAAACCCAGTGTGAGAGGAGCATACTGTGTTTTAAAAACACTACAAATTTTAGAACTATTTGGTAACTATTCTGTGAGAGAAATGTACAGAGGCTGTTTGGTATTCTGTTTGTGCCAAGCCTGTTAGCCCTTGGCCCAGATTCAATCTGACCGCAAAGCTCGGATCAGTGTAATCAAGTGTTACATTTTTAGACTCTTTCACAACACCCTCTTTTCCTTATAGTGACCAATAAATGATGCCGTTTAAGTAACAGCAAAACTGTTATCCTAGCTCAGATTCATCGACTGCGAGCATTAATAGTTTAGATTGAATATAGGCCCCTTGAATGACTAGATTCTAATGCCACACTAGATTTACGTTCCTATACATGCCCCAGTGTTAACTTTTATTCATGAACTTCAGTGTAGTAAAACATGTTGCTTTAATCTAACATGTATATCTGTATTGAGCAGAAGCAGAGCAAAGGAATGAGAAAGGAAATGTACAAAGGAAATGTATAACCTTTTGCTAACAGTCTCCCAAGAATTCCAGCACCATACGCTGATCATATAAGACTTTACTGTCAATTATTCAGTTTTGTTTTTTTTTTTCCTTCAGCTGATTGGGTTTTCTAATCGTGCACAGCTTGTGTGCAATCAGCTCCATTAAGTTCGTCATCTATGTGCACAAATAACCCAGCGAAACGACAGCAGCTCTGTGGAAAATGAGCGGTGACAGTAGAGGGAATTCAGAGGCTGAGGACAGAGGCAAGCGGCGTGCTGGAGGGAAAGCACCACATGGTGTATTTACTTCACCAAGGTTACCCTGTGCTGCCATTGCCTTAAGGGGGCACTCCGGTTGAAAAATCTACATTCCGGAGAGTTCCACACACGCATTACTGCCACGGCTGGAAATAATGCCTCCGATGCACACTCAGCCCGCAGCTCGAGCCCTCCACCTGACTGGCCGTGACCTACCTGTATATCCGTGGGAGGTAACAGGAATGTACTGACAGAACTTCTCCACTCCATCACTGCCTGACTGCTTACAGATGTGTACTTTTTTCCGCAAGTATATATGTGCATGGTGATTATTTTGTTGTTCTAAAATATTTATGTCTGGCCTCTTCCTCCCACTGGTTTACAGCAACAGCTCAGAGCTCTCCTAGCTCAAAGTACAACATCGTTAGGTAAGGGGGGGCTGGGGGGGTTGGTGGGGGACAAGGGGGGGCCAGGAGGGGGTGGGTGGTTCAGCTCTGAGCTAACGGCATTTTGGAAAAAAGATCTTTAGTCAGAGTGATGTTTCTATTGACCAAACTATAGCTATTGACCAGAGTGCCCTTTTAAATGTCCACAGTGCCCTTTTAAAGCTGCTAAAAACTTGCATAAAAAAACAAACCACAAATCCCCTTGTCCCCTTGTCATTATTCACAATATGTTTTTGCTCAGTAGTCACAGTGGCAATGCTGTCAACACATGCAAGTACTGTCCCTGTTGTATTGGTCGTCACAAAGGTCTATAGTCTTTTCTGTGTGAAGAACTACAAATGTCCAAACGTGTTGTGTGCTCATATTTATATAACATAAAGGCGATGAATACAGGTCAAGGAGCTGACAGTGAATTAATGTATATCTATAGGACATGTGATCATCTATGATTATTTAATGGTCTGGGGGCATGGCCAGGGTTAGGTTTACAGCATTCACTCTCACCACCATGACACTGTGTGCTGAATTTTTTAAGAAAAAACTGCAGCAGATGTGCAACTTTTTCCCCCCTCAATTCTTACACAACATTCCCCTTTTCTTTCTCAGGCCGCTGAATTCATGCTGATGAGGCACGTATCCAGCACCACGCCACACAACGCTTCTAGTGGAATTCATAGAGAGGGAATTTACCCAAACTGACCCCCCAGCATAACTGCCTTTTATTTTTTCAACATCCTCCTTTGGGCGCTGTGGTCTCACTGTGTCGGATGAGTGAGTTGTGTGTGTTGGCTTTGTAACAGATCAGCAGTTATTTCCTTATGTAGCAGATGGGGGAGGGAGGTGGTGGGAGGGGCAGTTCCTGGTGGACACCTTCACTGAGGTGGTGTGCTCTTAAGCACAGGATTCCTCCAGAGACACTGGTGTTAATTACCCTGCCTATTTACTATGTCTGCAAAACGTTATTTTTGCACCTCTCGGCCCTACAGGTATTGTGGTTGTCGGTTGCTCGACAGCAATAAAAAACAATGCAATTTCAATTACACAGCCTATGGGCTTTCACTGCAGGGGATTTGTGAATATCTCCTCCACAATGTGGGTGTGTTTGTTTGTGTGTGTGTGTGTGTGTGTGTGTGTGTGTGTGTGTGTGTGTGTGTGTGTGTGTGTGAGTGTGTGCATTACAAGAGGGGGGTTATCTTCCCATTGCATGAAATTAATTTTGAAAGTCAGTTTTAGATGGATTGAGCATGCTTGACTGTTAATTGTTTTATTAAGGACATAAAAATGTCATGGAGATTAATTTTTTTTTTTTTTTTTGCTGTTGCCAGATGATAAACGTAGCAAATTATTCAAGCGCTTCAACTTTATATTGTTGGTAAGGACAACACAAGCAGCTGTGCTTTAGTCAAAATGTCCCTAAATTAACTAAACCTAAAATATTTTTTTCAGTTCACATAAAAATTTGTTTGGGTGGCCAGGAGGTGTAACATTTATTACACAACATCCATTTGTATGTTGAGTGACAAATTTAAGTGAGTGTCACTCATTCTCAATACTTACACAACATAAGCAACTGATATGAACAAAATGTTCAACAAAAGAGAACAAAAGTGTTTGCTTAAATCATTAATAGTTAAAGGTTAAACACCAAGCATTAAAGTGGGTAAACTGCATGCAGGCCTTGCTGTGTGTGTGTGTGTGTGTGTGTGTGTGTGTGTGTGTGTGTGTGTGTGTGTGTGTGTGTGTGTGTGTGTGTGTCGGTGAACAGTCATCAAACAACTCCCTACTATGCGTAAGTGCATACACATACATACACATTTGAGGCGATTGTTCATTTTTACCATTTACAGATTCTTGTGAATGCACAGGATAATGCAAAAGAGCAGCTTCCCACAAAGCAGTTAAGAACTTCAGCTGATAAACTGTTCATCACTTTTATTTGATCCTCTGGCAGTCAGTTTACATTAGAGAGACTAATGATTTATTGCTCAGAGTATGCAGTAGACTAATTTGTATTCAATTGTGTTTGATCCAACACTCTGTCAGTGCATATCAGCTTTGGGTGCACATTTAGGCTTTAGTTATTTACTGTTTCCAATAACTCCCTTCGATGTTTGATATACTGCGAATGAACAAGAACATGTGCAAGGTGTGCACTGAGAAATATTTTGTTGGTAGAGATAACACATACATAGTGGCAAACATCTGAAACACCTGAAAACATCAATCCTCGTGTCAAAATTGTCATTCCAATCAATTTATTTTCATTTTCAAGAGCTGCAGAATTGGCAAAAAGATTTCAGCACGTTTCACAAATTCAGCAGTGCTGGTTGTGGAGCCCAACTGAAACGAGGATTTGCAATTAAACTGATAGATGTCTGTGTGTCTCAAAGCTCTGTGTCTCAGCAGCTTAATCTTGGTCAAGACGTCTGCATCCAAAAAATAAATAACTAAATGAAATGTGTCCATGTTACAGGAATGCTATTTGGCAACAAAGCCACATTTAGAAATTGTCAAATGCCTTACACAAATGTCTAGGGGCCCCACAGACCAGGTAACAGGTGACATTTTGCACCACTTCAATATTCCATGCCAAAGAGGCAATACCCTCCCTATCACAGAACACATTGTCTTTTAGTACCAGGGTACTTGTAAATTCATCAAGGAGCTGCATGGGATTTTGTAGTGTTGCAAAAGGTATTAATCCAAAAACAAAAGCAGACTTTTCTCTTTCAGCATCCCATGGCATATTCATACGCTAGCTTTTTTACCAACGTCTTGCTTGTTTGGGCAACATCAGCATCAATCAGGTGACACACTGGGACTTCACTGCAAAATCTCATAATCACACATGAGCCACATGAGCCAGTTTAAAAAAAAAAGAAAGAAACCCAGCCAATTCATTGCTTCGCAGCACTTTGAGTCACAGTTCTGCAGACCGTTTATTCTGGGCCAGTGAGACTCCTAAAATTACACCCCTTGTGCTGAATGCACCTCCCACTCATGAACAGTTGTCTCGTTCAAGTGACACCACCTGATAGGCCATTCCTGTCACCACGGTGACAGTTAATATCCAATCAGGGCCAGAGCCAATAGTGCGGATGATACACACCACCACATCAGACAAAGGTGCTCTCATAGAGCAGGGTAACCTCACTACGCCAAGGGCAACTGCGAGTATGTAAAGATCACAGAGACTACCTCACTTGCCAGAGGGGATCCTTCAGTTCAATAGAGTTATTATTACAGCCAGCTAACCGCACCTAATTGAATTTCTTTTCCCACGATATTCAGCGCACTGACTTCCCTGCACTCTTGTCTGCAGTATTCTGAACTTCCTGCACTTTGACCTCCTGACCTCTGACCTCGCTGCATTCTCACCTTCCTGTACTTTGGTAGTAATTGGTTGTTTTAAAAAGGCCTTGTTCTCATTCTCATTGATCCAGCTGACTTTTTCTGATTGCCTAGTAGGTGCTTCGCTACATTACCTAATGACTTGGATTAGTATAAATGTACTTTGACTTCTTGAGTCCGTCCTTTAGCTGCCCCCTCCGCCAGTGACCCATGAGCTGGCATGACAGGGAGCCAGCCGGGGATGCCCTCTAGCCAATCTATTCTATTTAGGACAGTCTGAATGCATGTCACGTCCAGCCACCTCCCGCACACAAGGGCAGGAGGGATAATCCTCAGGGATCTCTGTCTTGGGACCGTGAATGTTGCCGATTGGCAGAATCCTCAGACCCACAGAGGAGTCAAAGAATTTCCTGAACACAGCACAGCACAATCCTGAACACAGCACACCCCCTCAGCACAGCAAGACCCGAACAAAGCAAATCCTCAACGTAGCACATGGAAAAGTGTAAATACTGCACATCCCCTCGGCACAGAGCATCCAGAAACCAGCACATCTCCATAGCACAGCATCCTGAACACAGAGACAGGGCTTGATGAGAACACAGTAGATGATCAAATCACACCTGATAGCCTCAAATTATATGACAGAGACAAAGGCACCGCAGGTGAACATCACAATGGTGGGGTAGGTTTAACGGTTAATGCCTGCTGCTGCCAAGCAACTGTGCTTAGTGGCAGTGTGTGTACACCAGACACTGAGCTGCTCCTCTCATCTCTGTGCCCGTTCCATCTCCCTCGGGAGCTCTCCCAGCCCTTTATTACCACCGTGTACATTCACACCAAAACCAATACTGAGAGGGCATCAGATATCATTTTTAGTGCTACACAGACACTACCACAGACTCTCTTTCCCCACACTCTTTGAAATTTGCTCTTGGTAACCTACCAGCAGCTCTGGTGGAGGGACATACCCAACAAGAGACTAATACAAGTCTGGGACCAAGAGTGCACCTCACTCCTGCAAGGGTGATTTGAGTCCACTTTTTTATGGATACACCAACAGATATTCACCAATGAGCAGGTATTTTGTCAGGTCATATCTCTTTTTGTGAAGACTCAGTCATACTCACCAGGTGTCATAAAGTATATCCAAATAAGAATCCATGGCAACTAAGAGTCTCAAGAGGGTTTTAAACAAAAAAATAACTTTCTCTCAGAGTGATGCACATCTGAAAAGGGAAGTCAGAGAGAGATTATGAGAGACATTAGGAAAGCCACTAGCCTGTACATGATGATTACTGATACTAGTACTGCTTGGAAAGGTGGTAAATATATGACTGGTGCCTAACAATGTGGATGGTCGGTAATTTGCGCATTAGGGAAATTTTTTGTTGAAAATTTTTTGTTCTCATTTTGAGACAAATATTCCCTTGAGCACAGTCAAGTGCTGTTTGTCCACTTGAAAGATGACTGTATTGTGATGGAGACATACAAAGTATCTAGACAACAAGAACCACTACAGGAGCTGTTTATGTGAGATCCACAGGCTTGCCCTGAGGCTATGTGGTCTAGCCCCTGCTATGTTTTTCATACATTAAACACAACAGGAACTGTGTGGACAAACACATGACTGAGACTGCTGATGATACAGTGCTGGTCAGCCTATTACATAACTCTAAGCAACATCATGGGACTGTATATAAAGGACTCTGTTGAATGGTGTGAGCAGTCATCCTTGGCATTTAACACACTAAAAACCAAAGAGACTCTAATTGACGGCAGGAAAGGAGAAATCCCACTCTAGCCCACTGAGGTCAAAGGTCAGAGTAAAGAGAGGGTGGAGGAATAGGAGCATCTCAGGCAGGTCATTGACAGAAACCTGTGTATACACCTGGGTCAGACAGAAAACACAGAGGACACCTAATAAAGGGCAGCAGAGTCTACTCTTTGTAAGAAAACTACTTTTTCAGGTGAACAGAACCATTTTGTCATTCTTTTTATCAGGCCTTTTATTGAAAGTGTCTTAATCGACTATTTTAGTTGCTGTTATGGAATTATTAGCCCTGCAAGCTCAAACAAGCTGGAAAGGATCCAGAACATTTGTAGCAAAATCACAGGGGTACCCCCAACAAAAGTACTGCAGTATGTAGAAATAAGACTCCAAAGAAAGCCGAGAGCACTCTTGAGGAAGCAGGACACCCCGTCTTCTATGAGTTTAAGCTTTCACCGTCTGGGAGAAGCTTTTGCGTCCCTCGTTGAAAAAGAAAATGTCATTTCTTTTCCCAATGATAGACAATAATTCATCAATTTATTTGTTGTTTTTTATAATGAACAATGCTGCTACTAACATGCCATTAACTGTGGATTCTATGAACTGGAAGTTTTCCGTCTGTTGTGGCCTTCTCAACATTCTGACTGGTGACTTTGTTCAGCTGTCGAACTCCCGTCATTGTGATTCATTATTTACTTTGTGTCATCCATTTATTGATTGTGCTATTGTCTGTGAGTTGTTAAATGTTTGTATTGTTGTTCTTATGAATGCTACTGCAAAATCAATTTCCCCTTCCGGAACAATAAACTTTCTATTAACACAGCACATTCCCTCAGAACAGCACATCCTTGATACAGCACATCCTCTTAGCACAGTACAACTGCCTATCATGACACACCTACTTAACACAGCGCATCCTGAACATTAACACATACCCTTAGCACTGCACACGTGATTATCATTGTGCATCCCCTTAGCAAAACACACCTGCTTAGCATGGTGCCTCCCCGTAGTACAGATGGGCCGTGATACTGATGCAATCTGAGATTGATGCATTCGGTGAGTGACTCTGCACTGGGTTCTGTGGGGCCCAAGGTTGACAGAGGCTGATGTTTGTCATTGAAAGCTGGCTACGTCTCCCCTCCAGCACCTGCTGAGAATTTGAAGAAATTAACCTCACCATTTATCAGAGTTTCAGGAGGACTCTCGTGGTAGTAATTTTTTTTTAAATGACAAGGATGTCTGCAGAGTGCCATTAAGGTACTCCACTCAAATGGCTACATCAGGCTGCAACCATTTTTTCACATCGCCAGTCTGGCTTCCACAAGGCTTTGCAGGAGCTTCCCATTGGCCTGCTATTGTCTTTCTCAGAGGTTTCCCACTGGCCCACTGTTCTCTCGGCCTTGCTTTTCCCTTTAGGCCTGCCCTTCCTGCCAGCATTTCCACCTCTGGGTGTGCTCACTTTTTAAATTTGTTTAATTTATCCTACTGAGGAAAGGTTTCTTTGATGTCTTAAATGTATGCCTTGACAGAAACACCTTGGTAATAAAATTGTTTTTCAAGGTAATAGATGTTATGACAGCCTCGATTACTAATTTTTGACATTTCTTATATCTTGAAACAGAAACGGAACATAACAAATTGCATTGCCTATTAACCTGAGGACCTGAGACATAATGTAATTTATCTGTATGTTCTATTCATACAATGTTTCATGCTTATAAGAACTTTATTTACATTTTTATTGTTAAGAAATAAGTAAAAGTAAAAGATTAGAAAAATGTTAGTTTTTATATACAGAATACCTTATCATTAGCTATAAATGGATGTGAAAATTAATTCATTTCAATCAAAGCATGGTTTGTGTGTGGCATTTTAAAAACTCACAGTAATTCTTTATGACTGACTTTTATGAATCAACATTTCATAAAATATAGAGGGGAGATTTTTAAAAATATCTAACATCCCTTTGAAATGCTGATATTTAGCTGAATTAAACTCAAGGGCTTTTTGTTCTAACACAACTAATATAAAGATATTTTAAGAAAGTAATTAATGATGAAAATAAGCATCCATTAAATATGCATCCAAAAGGAATTCTTTATTTTTTTCTTTATTTGTGTCCCATGTTAGCTTATAACTTGTTCCAGTTATTTAGATTCTTTCTTTAATTCAGTTTGGTCCATTTTACTATATATGAAAACCATGGAGTTTATCAAAGGAAAGACTAAAAATAGTGCAGACCTTCTCATGAACATGGGCTCCACCCTCATTGCGCAAGCATGTGTGCCTAGCCTCCCCGTAGTGGGGGTGGCTTGGCGGAGACTGGGAGGAGTTATCTGAGAGTGGTTATATCGTGGAACAGAAATTAAATGTTTTAGGAAGAAAGGAAACTCTTCTGTGACAATTTTGTTAATAAAGAACGGTGCAACTCTCAAACTGGCTAAAAAACATATATTGAGGTAAAAACCGCAAAGTTGATTCCCTCAATACCTCAAGCAGCTCGGTGCCTCAAAAGAACCTCAAGCGGTCCCACATAAAAACCAGCAAATAAGGGGAAAAATGCTTTTAAAATTACATAGCAAAACAGTCTAGGTTCTTTACGCCATACAAACATGTACAGTATGCTGGTAACAGCATGATAATTATGCTGTCAGCAGTTTAAGAATCACCCTCATTCCTAAGTAGTTAAATTGCACTCATCATACATTAAATGAGTTAGCTCCCTATGAACAAATTGCATAGCAAGATGTACATAGCAAAAGGAACTGTTCTAGCACTGGATGTTCTAGTAATGGATTAAAATGTTTCACTGACCTATTGCTCCTTTCCATCTCTTTTCCATTCTGTTGCTACAAACTTCTTTGCTTTTCTGTATCCACAAAATACTTTCATATTTAACAATCAGTTCCATGGCACATGTTTAGTCTGAACACTGTAAAATCTTACAGTAGTCTCGAGCAGAAGCACCCACAGAAACACAATGTTAGTTCTATACTTTTAAGTGGAAAAATGATATGTCAGCCCATTTTTTTTTCACAGGGAACTTCAAGAACAGAGTAACAAGGGGACCCTAACCGACTCACCCACCCCGAAGCCATTTGTTCCACTGATGTGGGCTTCTGGTCATCGTTGACTTAATCTGTCCATTATTTAAGTGCAATCAAAACATATTTGGAAAGGAAGATTTCTGATATTATAAATGACAGCTTATCTCATCATGTTGCAAGTTTCATAGATAAAAAGGAACTTTTAAAATAAAAATTGGCTGACAGATACAGATTTTCCATTGCAATTTGTAAAGACTACGTCTCCATCAATTGTCATGTCAGATGAAATTTGTGTTTATCCATTGTTGGACCCTCAGAAATGGAATTAATCTAAATTAAGGGGGAAAGCATTATCTTTGCATGCATGTGTGATTTGGGTACGGCTTTGTCACCATATTACTCTTGATACATTCATACGTTGCATATGACAGAATTATTATAAAAATGAATGTATGCTTTTTGTCTTTCGGTTGAAATCTTTTCCGCTTACCTTAACGATGAAAAATAATCTGAACAATGAAAAGTGCATTCAGCAAACTTAAACTTAAACAAAACTTAAACAAAACCTGTGCTTACTGTATTTCAGAGTGTGTGTGAGTTTCACAACATATTCAGCATAGAGCGTAGTTTTTGCAGGCTTATATATCACACAGACACAGACTCCACCATCTTCAATGTCTCGTTTAAGCAGGCAGAGGAAACTGTATTTATACTGTAGAAGAACAGTACCCATTGTCTCTGGGTATTGAGCCTGGTTATTAGTTGTTGACATTCTGTAAAGATTGTGGACCGACTGCCCTAATCAGCCCCAATCCAGATGGCAAGTGTGATTTGCACATTACCAGTCTAATCCTCTTGCGCAAAGTACCCTCAATCCAGCGAAAATCCCTGCTAGTGCTGCCGTTAAGACCGCAGTGCTGGCCCATCGGGGCCCCTGCTACACGAGCTCCAGCAGCCTACTTTCACCAAGAAACCAGGAGGAGCCGGGATTAGACGCGCACCGCAGCGGAGACACTGTCTGCCATCTGGACAGGCTTCGATTAGCCTCATCCTTCGCTCCTCGAAAAGAGCTCAGGGCTGTTGCCGGGAAGAAGATTGAGAGATCGTGAGGCGCTTTTGTTCCTGGTCCTGTCGAAATCCTTCTTTTGGTTCCTGATAAACACTCTGGTGAGGTCAGGTGACCTTAATCCAGATGACCATTGGTTCTGAACCTGGGGAGGGCACATTTGTTGGTGGAATCTTATGTAGATTGCTCTGCCCTCCGTAAAACGCAATGGGTGCAATCTACGGAACAACAAATATGTCCTCTTGCTAAGAATATAATCATCTGAAAAATAATGCTCAAGTGCCAGACAGGAATGTGCTTCTGCTATCTCCACACCCCTCATCTGTTTAATGAGAACAGTCCAGTATCAAAAAGCAAATTCACCAATTTCATGTTCATGCTTTGTGTTAAATTTGAATTTGCTGTTTAATGTGACTAAATCCTTGTGTCTATTAGTCTTGCACCCTCCCCATCCACCTCTGTCTCTGTCCTTCTCTCTCTCCTTTCCTCCCTCTCTCACTCATATTAAGCTTTTAACCTTTAAAGAGTGTAAGTGTAGGGCATAATAAATGTGCCCAGGTCAGAGGTTTAATAGCTATCCATGCTTGCAACTAAAAGCAGGTCAAGTTCTGCTCTGATTTCCTGTGCTTTTTTTTTACAGCAGGACAGACTTTAACATAATTTCCAGTGCTTTGTCTTTAAAGCCATTTGATGCAATATCTATTGTGTATGACTTGAATGTAGTTATTAGAAAATGGCATACTTGGTGATAAATGTAGAAATAAGAAAAATTATTTTAATGTGCTGGATTTTTCAAGCATCACTGATTATATATGCAGATTAAAAATAGGCTGATTGTTGGCCTTTTATGTACCATAGTGTATTAAGATCCTGATGCATTAAGTTTAATGCCTAGCAGAGAGTTTCCATGGCAAACCAATGAGAGTTAGCATTGCTTGTTGGAGTAATCAATTTACAATTTCTGACAGAGTATTTTTAAATCAAGCATACTCTTGAATGGGAAAAAGAAACAGTTAATGGATGATCTTGATAAGGGTTGTCCTAATCACCTGACTGAGTGCACTGTTTCAGAGCAGTAGGTTGTTCCTGTGAGGAGTTAAAATGAAAAATGCATTTCAGAATGTTTCTATGAGACCCTGACATTTCTATTTCAGAAGGAGACCAGCATTCTTTGTGTTTGTCTCATTTGCAGTAGCGAGACACTCTGAAGATCTATGTCCTAAGGCAGAAATATGTTCTGCAGTCGACATTTGGGATTCAGCTGAACAAATCGCTCTCACCTTTCTGAGTGGCAATAGTCTTTTTTTATTGATTTGGAACATGTGATGTGAGAGACTGATTGATTAGAATTTAGAAATATGGATGGTGGACCGTTCCCTTATAGAATAGGATTTAAACGCAAGCCACAGGGAATGCAAAAATTCAGGTGAAACCTGCAACATGCAGGTGAAAAGTAACAACACTGGGGAGAATATGTACCAGAAACCACTTGCCATTAGTTCACCTAATCACAGTACCAACTAGGTTATGTTCATGTGTGTTCATTTAGCATTATTACTGACGTATTACGTTGATTATCGTGACATAGGAATGGGGGGTTACCTACCTGGTGGATGCTATTAACATATTAAAGTAGCCATGGCAAGATATACTAAATGCATATGACAGACCAATAAGATGAATAACACTAGTACAGAACAACCAGTAAAACAATAAATTAGCATCAAGCTGTAAAAACTACTTATCTTTAATTACAGATTACTGTTTGTTAGTTTGTTATACACTGTAAGCTCAAGATTGGTTATAAAGATAATGGAGGCACTGCTAGTGTGGTTGACATGAGGCTTTCAATGAATGAGTGTGCAGCTCCACTAGCTCAAGAAAAAGGATGAAATGATTCTGCTCGCCTCCATTTACCAGTCCATGTAATTCCTATCAGTTTCTTTCCCTTATCCTGTCACACCCTGTGTTTGTAGAACTCTTTGTTTTTGTCCATGTATGCTACCAACATCCACAACAGAAGTTCTTTCTCAACTGTGCCTTTGATGTGTCTGAAATCTAAAACTTTACATCTGTCTAATACTGTGATTTATACTGCACTGTACCTGTGAACTTCTGCTCATACCGACCAAGGTCTGTTTTCTCTGCCTTCTATTGAAAAAAAAAATGTCTTGCGTCTTAAGCCTTTTCAATCCCAGTTGCATTGCAACATCAGTCTGAAATTAAGTTGTCAAAACAGACAGCTAGCAAATGAAAAGCTGTATTTATGTGTGTGCCTTGGCTGTGATTTGCCATATGGTGACATTATTTACCTTACAACCTCCTTGCGGATAGGAGTGCACCCCATCTATGGTTGAGCAGCTCCTTCTGTTGAATCCTATCTCTGCTGATGGAAAAGAACAGCATTCCCAGCGAGTGCAGTTTCTAGAAGCTACAAACTACTGATTGTAATTTACCCTTTGCTTATCGCCAAAGGCAGTTGGCATGTGTACTGCAGCATTGTTTTTGGATATACTCTCTAGATCACGCCCAACCCACATTTACTATTCAAAGAATATTTTCTGATTTAGAATCTCTAAAAGCTTACTCTTTTTATGCCTTTGCTCTGTTATGCTGAGTGTTCAACGTACTTGCAGATGGTATTAATAAAAGCACTTGTGCAAGGATTTCAGTTGCTGTTATGAAAGCTTCTGTTGCTTTTGAGAAAAGTCAACTCTGGAAGCAGATTGAAGACTGTGTATGCAGTGTGTCATGGCACACACATCTGCAATGCAGGCCATATGTGTACACATACATACACACACACACACACATTCACACACACTCATACATATATTTGTACGTGCATACAGGGCACAGCTGAAAAATTCATGATATACTGTAATTACTCTTTTGGGAAGGTTTCAGACAACTGAAGAACAACACATTGCAACAATATGCACATTTCATATCTGCAGTTGTCTAAAGAATTCATTTTGTTCTTTTTCCTTTTTCTGTGTATTAACAGTGTCAACGTATGTGATGTTTGTCCATATGTGTATGTGCTATGTATTGCGATGTGGCTTACGCTTCGCTGTGTATATAGAAGGAAGGTTTCACTGTTTACTCGGTTTTAATTTTTCATCCTGTGATTTGCTCAAGGTTTTGGTCCACTGGTGACCGTCAAGGAAAATGAGTCCTTGTATCGTTGCACAGTGAATCTCACAAACGGCAGCTTAGTGGAGGAGACAGGTGGCAGTAACGGAACTAGGGGGAATAATTTGAAAAAGGACACAAATAGATTCACTGCCATCCCTGCTTAAGTCTGAAGTGCTAAAAACATCAAATGTGCATAAAATCCTCTATCTCTGTGTTTCTTTGATTGTGTTTTAAGATGGCCCAGCCTTCTTGAGTACTTCCTTCTGTAAGTACAGGTAATGCAGTGTAAGTCAAGATACACAAATATACATTAGCAATCAGATAAAACATGAAGGAATGCAAGTAAAGAGAAAGGGCATCTTTTGTGGTTGATTAAGTTATATGTGTAAACAGAAAAAGGTACTTATATGTTAAACCAATTTGACTGTTCTTTGATATTTATTGGGCTGTTGTTGTTGTTTTTCTTGTTTACTCTAATCTGCATCAGTTCTATCAGGGGATTTTGTTGATGTTAAATATAAAGCTGGTTAAAGTAAAGCTATCGTATATGCCACATGCAATAACATGAGTGGGAATCCTACTGGGAGAGAATGAGAAACTGAGTGTCAGTGCAGACATTCTTGGCCAGCGTGTCTCCTGGGAAGTCATCCTGTCAATTACCGCCGCCATCTTAATTGCATCAACATCCACAAATCAATTCTAATAGAATTTGGCAGCATAAAAATATACCTAAACACAATCAGATTGTATCTGACAAACTACAAACATTTATTTATATTACATGTATTTAGCTGTAAATTAGTGCATAACATAAACAAATAGATATATAAATAGGTTTTGTTGCAAGAGCCATTGGGACAGACTAAATTCCTATAAATGTTTGCTTGGGCTTTTGACAAAGGTAATGAGGCACAGGATGGAGAGAGGCAGCACTTGGGCAGAATGAAGCTCAGGACTGGGGGAATGTTCCGGAGCTTGGCGTCCAAACAGGGCAATCTTGTCTGCATGTTCACAGTTTGTTTTTATTTTTCAATAGACTCCATTTTATCTTTTCTTCTACGATCCCTTGTCTGGGCATGTGCATGAGAATAGAGCTCTGGCCAAAGCTTCTGACATGATTGGTGTTCTGAGGGGCACAAGCAGTACGGTGTGTGCCGCATATTCTGTGCAGAAGAACAGCCAGGATGGGCACGAATAAAGAATTTAATAGCTTTGGTTGTCATGGAGGCCAGTCTTGTGGCGTCAAGTTGGCAGCACAGAAATTAAAGCAACCGGTCCTAAAACAAGGGTCTTTTATTCCTTCTATTCAACAAGTTCTAAAATGCCGAAAGAGGAAAACAAAGGTGTTTGAACGTGTCAACCGTCGTCATTTAATGGTGTAACAATTTGATTATAGTGCAGGAGTTTCATGGGGCCTCTCAGCGTTTTCCACCTGGAACACCTTCCAGGGAAGAGCAGATGCGTTTCCACGTTTCCTCTAAACTAGTCCCCGAACACGACATGTTCATTTCTCTCATTTATTACTCCAACACACTGGGAGTTTCAAAAACAGGGGGAAAAAAAGGCGACAACAAAGTTTCTACCTCTTACCGAACAGATGCTGCACAAATTGTTGTGATTAAAATCCGCAGCAGAAACTTCTCACCTCGTTTTCAATCACTTACTCCGCAGTGACAATTAGAACCTTCCCTTTCATGTAAGGACCCACCTGTGCTGCGGATGGATTAAAATGCAGACAGATTAGACTCAAATCAGCTCTGAAAACCTGATGCCTTTTTATCATAATGCGTCTTCTGCAGCTGGATTTCACTAAAGTGATTTATTTACAGGGTTTGTCAAATAATGTCCCTTGAAATGAAGTGTTCTTTTTGTTGCAAAGGTAGATTGTGGCGAAATATTAACACATCCATCATTGTGTTTTCAGGTGGGATTGCATACCTTTGTCATAAAAACAGAGAAAAGTGGGTGACAGTAAACAGGAATATGTCTTATAATATGGCTTATACATATATGCACGTATATGAGATTGATAGCAGGCTTGTTCTCGTTGCATTTTAAAGAAAGGAAGGTAAGGAAGCTGTGAAGCTGTGTCTTAAAATGATTGTGATGACGATATGATTATGTTGCATTAAAACAAGTTATATAATGACAAATGCAATAATATATAAAAAATTTTCAGATGTGATTGTGTTATTTGCTATTTCCAGGGAGAGCATGTTCCACAGTAGTCACATAAACCAAGCTGACAATGGCATCAGCAGTGTGATGGTGACTGAAGCAGTCCAACAAAGATATGAGGTTCAGGAAAGCTATTCTGAAAAGCACTATAAACCACACATCTGTGCACTGAGTATGAAAAGATGCACAATATAGTCTACATATAAGTGTGCGTAACCTGAGAAGGGGAAAACAGCTAGATGTACACATGTGACAGTGTTCTTCATTTAGGAACTGTAATGACATGTGGTTCATGCATGCATACAACACAAATAATGAACCCCTCTCCCCCTCTTTCCCCCTCCTCCCCAAGGGGCACCCAATCTTTTTTTTTTTAGGGGGGAGGGATATTTTTAGGAACCTTTAAAGCCCACAGTGTGAAAGCTGATTTAAAGATTAACAGAAGTGCTCTTTTTTGGAATAGGTCCCACTTGACAGGACATTAAAGATGTTTAAGTGGGATTAAACCACTTCTACCAACTGCTATTTAAACCTTTCTGCAGGTTTGGCGAAGATTATGGCAGAGCAGCCGCCTCTATTATGGAAAGAAGATCTGCATCAAAGGCCCCTGACAAATGATTCTGCCAGTATAATTAGGATCTCTTCACTTAAAAAATGGAATAAAAACGTAAGTCTGATGCCAGTTCCTTTTATTTTATAAAGTGGGATGCCTAAATATAAGTGAAATAATGGGCTTACTTTTTTTCTGCTTGTCCAAGTAGGACCTAATGCACCCTTTAAAGCTTTGATCATTTAGCACATTTCATGAGAATAATTATATGTTCCATGTATTATTTAAAAGCACAGTGAGAAATGGAATATGAAGACTGAGTTATTTGAAAAGAAAAAGAATAAAATACTTTACTCATGCGGATTTCTTTTTGTCTTTTGTGTCCCTCCTGGCAATGCTTGTCTTTATTTTTTCCACCTGTGTTATTTGTTACTTAGAGTAAACATTGTCTGTTATTGTACACAATGAAGGGCATCTTAAGTCAAGACAGTGTATTTATGTATTAACTTTATTCTGGTTTCACAGTGGATAAAATAGATTCAAATCGTACATATTACTTCCAGGAATATTGCAGGCAGTTAGTAGGCAGATTCTTGTGACTAGAGTTGGAAGGCCAGGAGAAACAGGTCACAGTCTAGGGCAGCGTGTCTGAACTGCCAGTACAGATTTATAGACTGTTCCCTTGGTGCTGTCTATATAACTATCTATCAAATTATAGCTATCTAAAGCTACCCAGCAAATTAACATGTCCCTTATTTGAGTGTGTACCAAAGTGGCTTCGATCTGTGTTTAACTCAGCCTCAAAACAGTGCTGTGCCGGTTGTCATGGTGATGCAAGCCCACACTGGCTGCTATGCAGGGGACAAAAGTATAGCCAGAACTGTAATGTTAAAGCTTGGTATTCTGTTGCTGGTTAAATGGCTAGCTTTATCCCTTGTGGTCATTTTATTCAAGTGTTAAGTTAGAGAAATCAATATTTCATCTTCTGAGTTGCTCCAACACAATCATAAAATTCTTCTTGGAAGAGTATTTCCATATATAATAACAAGCCTATATTATACTTAATGGACATATATCCATTACCGATAAATGAATAGTACAGATACATTAATAGATAGTTATGGGTTTGCAAAATCACGGGCTACATTTAAGTCAATAGATCCAGGGGGAGAGAGTTACAGAGCAACTGGCAATACATTTTTAAGGGACCATTTACATTTTTTCTTTCCTTTTGTTGTGCTGCATGCTTGGGCAGTCCTGACAGAGTGAAGGCCCTCACAAGGCTCTCCCTGGAGCAAACAAGCCTGAGGAGCACTGCTCTAGGGCGTCATGCTTATGCGCAGAATTATGAATTGATTCACTGATCTCGAAATCATCTGATTGGCTTATCCCATTCACCATGCCCACTCCAGCCGATCCACACTCTGTACAGATCAGTGAATATGAACATAATTCTGCGCAGTATTAGGCCCTGAAACATGACCATGGAACTGCAGCCTAGTTAATCCTCCCTGCGAATGACTGAGCATGGCATCTCCCCCAGCTGCAGGACTGGCAAGGAGCAGGATGGCGCTGGGAATAAGATGAGGAAAAATATGCTGCAGTTTGGCTCCTGTCATGAGACATGAGAAAGAGATGCATGGAATACACATGAAAACAAAAACATTAAAAAGCACCTCCCTCACACAGTACTATTCTAATGCTTTCTGTGTATTATGGAGAAGCTTTTCTGTGCTTTTCATACCTCCAAACGTGATTACTTTAATGCACTCCTGATTCACACCCTGAAAAGGAGTGCTGAACAACCGTCAATATGTGCAGAACCACAGCCTAATTCACACTAAAGCTTGCCAGCACGTTACTCCAGTTCCCTACAGACTGCAGCGGCTGTCTGTTCAGTGTAAGGCTGATGATAACGCTGTTAACAACTCCACCCCCTGAAACTGCTTCCATTTAGCTAATGCTACTAGCCCCACCCGCACCCCTGTTTGGCTGAAGTTGCTAGCTCCACCCCCTCACTCCTACTGTTTAGGTGATGTCACTAAGCTCCACCTCCTCACACTCCCTCCATTTGGCTGATGTCACAAAGTCCCACTGCTTCACACTCCCTCAGTCTGTCTGATGCTACTAAGCTCCATCTCCTCACACTCCCCCAGTTAGTGCTATTTTCCCCAAAGTGTCCAAACCTTTTCAGCTGGGAATTCCATTAGTGAGATTATCTTGACTAACTGCATCTTGCATTTCTTTTAAATGTACACCTTTTAACGCATCTTTCAACCAGTAGGTTTCTTACACTTTCAAAACCCATCTTGCTGTCATGGTTTTTATCAGTCTTTTGATGTTCTGTTTATATCATTCTTGCATTTTTGTTGTTCCAATCACATTGCTGTTTGCTTTTTTACTCTCCTTTACTGGCCCAACAGAGTAATGCACTTTGAGTTCGCTGGAAAGGGCTACATGAACACAATGTATTTTTAATGAGGAGTGCGAAAGGTCATTAAAAATATAATGTGGACATATTCTAGGCTTTGTTCGTGCATCTCTCTCTCCCCAACACAACGCATTGCTCCTCACACATCCTGTTTGATTCCACTTAGAGTGAGAGTTCCATTTGTGTTGAAACAGGAAAATCTTCTGCATTTCTCTAACCCAGGCTGAAAATGTACATACAAAATCCATTACAGTCACTGTGGGCAGAAATGGGAATTGTGTTCTTTGAAGCATCTGTTACAAATTGCAACGTTGTTTGAAAAGTGAAACATCTCCAGACTGCTGCATTCTGAAGGCAGCATCATTTCACGAGAGCTTAAAGAACACATAATAGAGCACAGAGAGGCCACTTCAGATCCAAATTTTTTTGAACATGCATTTCAATTAAATCAATATTGAAATATCCTAGGCTCACACGCTCAATTTTTTTTATATCCCCCCAGCGCACACACACACACACACACACACACACACACACACACTTTTTTTTATTAAACTTTTATTAACATTTTTTCTGTGTAAATATTGATTCAATGTACATAGATTCAGCGATCACTGATATTAACTGTAATAATGTTTTAGAAAAATACTTTTCTAAACTTTTAATACTTGAGATAAGGACATAAACCTTTTTCATTATAATGGCCCCCTTACCAAATATAGTTCAAAGCTGTACTCTATGATAATATTGTAAGGAAATACACTAAGGATAAGAGGTTGGTTTGTTTTATATTGCACTGTATGCAGTTGTGGCCTCAAAGCTCTTTTGCTATTCTAAAAATATTAGAGAGTAAACGCTGCTGGGAAGAAGAAGTGCTTTAGTGGTTCCATCTCAAGACAAGTGGATCCTGCTTTTTCCACTACTTTGTTTAATGTACTACTTAAAATAACATTGATTATTGCCATAATAGTCTATCAGCTGCTTTAAACTTTTTCTTAATCCTCAGATTGAGTGCTTTTAAAGCAACAACAAATTGCCTCACTCTGTTCATATCACAACAAAGGCTGAGCCAGTCGCACTAAAGTGCCAACCACGTACCACTGATCTATAAACTCGAAGCAACGCAATATATGATATATAATATATGAAGTCAGAAAATTGTTTTAAATGCATGTATGTGCTAAATGTAACCCAGGTCAGTTGATCATATTCTGTCAATCAGTGAAATTTTAGAGGCCACCTTTGCCATTGACGATCCCTCTAAGGGTACCAGAGGGTGCTGGGTTTTAATCCTGGCTTCCTCCTGCCCCTTCCACCCATAAGGAGATAAGAGCTCAGAACCCAAAGATTGCCAGTTGAGGTAAAGATAAACAAGTTTAGGGGACAAAACAAGGCCAGAATTATTATAGATAGGAAACCAAATCCTCTGTTTCTTTTGGTTTCCCTGGATAATGTCAATAGATTATGAATGATGTTGGCCTTTTATAAGAGCATGACCTTTGTCCTAGTGTGTCATCTGCAGTGATTTATGCTAACATCACAAACACAAAATTCTCTGGGAATTCAAATCTTTCCGGCAGAAATCCCCAGGTGTTTTTATTTTTCTTTTTTCATTTTGTTTTGTTATCACTGTCATTTCCATGAAATGCCATATCCCCTGTGTTCTAATGTAATATGTCACTTTCATATGAGCGCATATCTATACATGGCCCAATAATATCAGATTTAATCAAGTCTCTGTGCACTCATACTATGTGAATATTTACTCAACTTTAAATTGTCAGGTACGATTATCAAAACAGTCCAGACATTGATCTGGAATTACCTGAGGAAAAAATGGCATTGTTATTCAATAGAGCACATTCCAAATCCAGGATGCTGTAAAGTTGTTTTCTTTGTCTGTGTTCCCCTTGAAAGCTCCATGGTAAATTATGTATATTGAAACAGGAAACGGACCACTGTAAATAAATATATGCTGCCTTATATTTCATGTATCATACAGTGAATTTGCCAGTCTTAATATCTTTTTTCTTCTTCCCCAGATATTTTTTTTCCTTCAGGTCAGCAAAAAGTCAGAGAAAATCATCTTCTGCCAGCCTGTTAATTAGCTGAGGAGGAACCTGCTCCGCAGGATCAATCAGAGTGACTGATGCCTTCACTGACCTGTGATCACTTTACCCCAGTGTTTTCACCCCTATCTGCAAGGTTCTTCTAAAAATAAACAATCTGATTGGTGCACTGGGGATGATGTCACATGGCACAGGGTCAATAAGGAGACTAATTACAGAGACAAAAGTCAGCCATAAGCTCTGGTCACTGAACCTCGCTGGTCATCATTTTGACTCTCATTTCCCACTGCTGATTTGTAAAAATTATCATTCTCTTTCATTTTTGCAAAAGCCACATGCCTGGAATGATGTTGGAATGCCATGCCATCTGTTGGTTTTACTGTAGGGCATGCCAGTTATTTGCTCTATTCTTTCCTTCTACCCCTGCGTTGAGCTCTACACAGTGAGCAAATGTTTCAAAACCATCATTAAACAGAATTACTTGTGTCCTGTTGTTTCATAATTTTGTCAGCACTTATTGGGATGAATAGGTTTACAGTTAAGTGGTGTATACGTGGTAACAGATTACAAAATGTGGTAATATTCTCAGACAAAGGAATGTTAAAAAACCCAATCGCAGTGCAAGCCCTAATTCCTTCCACAATAAAAAGACGCCCCTCTGCGAAATAACAGGTCATGTGCGTGATGGTGTTTTCCTAAAAAAGGAATAAGCTGTTTGTATGAGATCATTTCCCAGCAGAACACTCGGAGCAGATCTGCGTGTTTGCGTGCGTAAAGCAAACATCATCCACAGGCTTTTCTGCGGGTCCAGTGCTCTTGAGAGCAATCGGTGCTGCAGAAAAAAAAAACCTTCAGGAACCCAGACAGATATTAATCCAAACCTGCAGAGGTTTCTGAGGAGGACAGGGAACCCAAAAAATAAAGGATTCTGTTTTGTTTATCGTCTCGCAGCACTCATAAACTCTTTACATTATATTTCATCATGGCTTTGTGTTTGCATGAATGAAAAGCTAAATAAACACAGCAGACGCGCCCGGCGCCCAGGGGAAAACGCCACAGCCATTGTGCTCGGGACCAGGGAACGGTGGCTTGCAGATTATCACTGTCAACGCCGCAGATCGAGAGCGGGCCGCGCTCGCAGGCGGGACGGGCGACGGCGATGTTTACGTGATGTCGGGCTGAAGATTATTTTTTTTTCGTTCCGCGGCGTTTACCTCGTTCGCGACAGACGAGGAGCGCGGCGCCCCGCAGCTCCGGGGCTGCGTCGGGCCCGGCGCAGAGCAGCCCTGATGAATCCCGCCCTCGATGTAATGCGGTACAGCGGGCGGACGCCCTCAGCGACACGCCGCTGCCGCGGCTCATCCTCCACGCCGACAATTAGGCTTTAATTCACTTTTTATTAATCACAGTCTCCGAGCGAAGCATATGCGGCCCGATGCGGAGATCATAATTAAAATCTGTTTTAGAACCGATGCCGCGGCGTGCCCGGAAGGAAGGGGAAGGCGATAACAGCGAGGGATTAAATGCCGTTCCTTCAGTGGCCCGGACAAATAGCAGATAGAGAGATGCAGACATGTGCTGGATGACCTCTACTGTACATCCCAGAATGGCGGACAGCTCCGTTACTGTATGTGTCTGTATGGCTACATCTCTGTCAGCTACCACTTTCAATCTCCAATAGGCTTCAGATGCAATTGGCCAAGTCTACATTTACCCGAAATGTCTGAAATGTCTCCAAGTCTACGTTTACCCGTTTGTCTGAAATCAGAGGAAATCAACAAAGAAAAGAATAAAGGATAAAAGAATGATTTTTTAAAGAATGTTTTTTTCCTGAATTCCCTTCCAGAGCTACTATACAAAGACAGGAACATAGACGCATGAACGTAACAAATAGATTTTTAAACCTAAAAAATATTATTGCTATTCCTGCGATTTGCACTTGTTCAGTGCAAAGATAACAGCTACTCTGCCCCCAAAAACTGATCCTGGATTTTTCCACAGACATTTTGATTGAACTTTGTGGAAGTTGACAAAGAGGAAGATGAATGATGTGAAGTACAAAATGAAAAGATGTGCAACCCCTGCTTCCTGCTCAGAGCTGCCACACAGAGGTGCATTAATGTGGAGACTGTCATCTTTGCACTGAAACTGTCCACCTGACTGTACATCCATATCTAGGATGCTCCAGCTGGTGACGGGAGCTAGTCCGTGAGCTAGCTCTGGATATTATGTTTTATAGCTGTGTCTCTACAATGAATACTCATAATGCAACAACAAATCTGAACAAGTTCAGCTTCAACGATGGCAGTGACAGAACTTTCAGCGTTAAGCACGCTGACACAAATATCTGTTTGGTAAATAGAATATCTGTGGTAGAGCCACAGGCTCAGGGAATTATCATCTCTCAAATATTTCACTCCCACAAGAACAGAAATGCAATTTTAAAAACTTAACGTCACTAGTGCATTTTATATAAAGCCATCAGGGCCGGCAATCAACATCTGCGCATCTGTAGCAGACCATGTACCATGTATATTGCAGTACATTGTATTAAGTCTGCAAACACACACAAGACAAACAGATGCTCACTTTGCTCTGGAGATTAGAATGCGCTCTTTGATCCAGTTCATACAGCATCTACATGTTTCTGAATAGTGTTTCGATGGGATGGATTTATGGGTTTATCTCTTCAAGTTTTTTTTTTCTTTCATCTGAAAGAGAGAGATAATCTTCATATCTTACCGATTTATCATGATTAGGGTAGGGCTTGAAACAAAAAGGCCAAATCATACAAATCATATTACAAGATTTAAAAATGCAATTACTGTCTGTATTCATAATAACTGACATAGATATGAAAGGCTCAGAGAGCATTGGCTCTTTTTGTCTTACCAGATAACCGGACCCATGCATGCAGCCTGTTAATCCACTGTATGGAAAAGAAAGCTTTTATCTGGAAGTACACGGTGGGCTACGATGGTAGGCAGATGAATCATTCTGGTAGGTGAATAATGGAAATTAAGTATGATTAATGAATCTTAATGATGCTGCATTTATGTAAACACACATTACTGTATGTCTGTAAGAGCTGCTCCTCTGCTACAACAAGAGATCAAAGCCTGCAGCGATTCAGTATCACATGTTTAGCAGAAATACCAAAATAATAATAATAATAATAATAATCCCCACGTAGACCAAATGTAATAAATTATATGGACATAATGCACAGTTATATGTACCAGAAAAAGTATAATGTTTCCTGACAGTTTTCAATTAGCTTTTTTAAGTGCTTTTAATTTTTTTCCACTTCCTTGTTGTTTGATTTGGAAATTGATTCACATTAATTCACATTCCTGACATCCACAAAAGTGTCTGACACACAGTACAACAGTGCAACACAAGCAAATCTTGATTGCTGATTTTAATTCTTCTGAATGAGAGACCAGAACACAATTCAGTATTGATTAACAGGAAATTGATATCAATATTTGATTCACAGAACATGAAGACTTTGGATAATTGACACCTGATCAATGTTTGCAAAATACTCAAGTTTCTGTTATGAGAAATAACACTGAAATTGACCCTTTTAAATAATGCAAAGCTGTTGAAGCTGAAGCTGTTTTTATAATCGTCATTTCTCACAAGGTGCTTTTTTAAGGTTGTTCCTATATGTTCTATATGTATGTTCTATATGTTCTATATGTATAATTTAATTCAATAAAGAGCACCATCCCAAAAAGAGAAGCGAGCACTTGTTTAAAGGGGTTCAGCTGCAGTTTACCCAGGTTTGATGTGACAGGAACACAACAGCTATTGTTGTGACAGTGCAGCATCCCTCTTTCGCAGGTTTCACAGAAGGCGCTGCCTTGCATTTGCACACGCCGACTTTTTGATCATGAATATAAAAAGCAGAATAGGGAGTGGTTTTGGAAGATGTTCTCTCTCTCTCTCTCTCTCTCTCTCTCTCTCTCTCTCTCTCTCACACACACACACACACACACACACACACACACACACACACACCTAGGTTTGGTTTATAGCTGTAAACTGTCTAGTTCTGAATGATCCATGATGCACTTTTCTCCTATGACTCCTCCCAGTTAAGTTAGCTAGCCCAGTTAACCTTGCTTCTAGTTACCATGACATTAATATGAACAGCATTCACTCCACATCATTGACAGGAAGCCCCTGATATCGCTGGATAGAACCCTCATATCTTTCCCCCTGCCACTGTTGAACGCGAAACACCCCTGGTAGTCCACCTTATCCCAACATATCTCATCTTTCTAGCTGACTCATTGAACTGATTGACATACTTTTTAAGAACTTTTATGTTTCTATTACACTTTACAGGATTGTCTCGTGATTATCCTTCCTTGATTATATTTCCCCACATTAGCCTTGAGTTTTCTGTATTTTTTATTGTTTCCTGTGCTAGTGATAATGACAGTTAATGAAAGGTTTAATATGGCTCCTTGGCATGTGTAATCAACAAGCTAATGGTGATTACAAATAAATAAATAAATAGTACAAATGTTTTACTGAATGTTTCAAGAAGAAAATCCACAATCCCTGAAGTCCATTGTTCCTGACTTGACTAAAACCTGCTCCCACAGAGGTGCATGAGCACACCTGCAATTTAAAGCGCAACCAAACACAATTAATTTCATCAGTCATAAAATAAACACAGAACCATTATATATGTAGCTAAAGAACAGAAAAGAGTGGCCCTTGTTGAGGTACTGTGAGGCCAATAACAGATGCTGACAGATGCATATATGTCATGTGACAGTCGTCTACAACAAGAAAATGCACAGCGATGCTGCTGTCGCGTGAACTCCTATTAACGACACAGTCTTCCCCAAGGAACAGCCCAGAAATGCAGAGAAAAATCCCAGAACCAGCCAGTCAGTAAGCGTCAAATTACTGAGTTATAATAAATAAATAAATATCCACACTAAAATCATAACCTTAGTTGTAGTGTAATGTAATTACATTAATTATCTTATTACATTTTGACCTCGGTAGATATTTCATCAAAACATGTTTCACTTTCACCAGGATAATTAATGCAGAGATTCACACATTCATAAATTGAATTGCTGTCCTCCATGTTTAAGCTGGAAGATGCTAGAAATAGCAAATGAAGTTTCATTTGTTGTTTCTGTATTGGGGGGGCAGGGGGGTGCAGTGATGCAGGACTGACATACAATGCCTACATCCAGCAAATATGGAAGAAGGCAGTAACCCCTCAGGTCTGCAGGTGACAAGTGGGCAGAGCGCTCATAGTATTTACCTTTACTGGATGCTCCTCAGTACAGGATGTGGTCCCTTGCCCATTTTCCTGCTTTTTTTTCCCCGTGTCCGCTTGAGTTCTCCTTTCAATGCTAAAAGGCTAAAAGTGGCTCTGCCTCCTACAAAAGCAAGCGTATGCATATTACCAGGACATTACTGTCTTCTGTGGTCAATTATTTGGCAAAAAAAATTACAAGGGTAATGAATGTTTGCTTTCGAGTGTGGCATTTATATCATGATCTCCGTGCACATTCTGCATGATGCGCGGGCCAATACGTGTCTGTTTCACACCTTGAAGGTATTTTCCTCATGACTGAATGTGGCAGAAAAAATGACCACACTTTCATTACCTATTGATGCGCATTTAATATCTGCCCTTTAGCCATGCTGCTCCTCGGAATCCAGATCTAAAAAAAGGACAGGGTAAATTCTCTTCAAGCAGGGCTTCTTATTGAAGCCAGCATGCCTCCTCATCAGTTTCCGCCGAGGCCTTTGTTTAACTCCACACACACGTACTCACTGTATTTTTAATGTAATAAAAAAAAAGTAATCAATGTGGTAGTTTCGAAAAATCAACAATTAGGGAAAATGAACTCCAGGCCCGCTTCATCACAGTCAGTAATATAAATGGCGTAAACCAGACGGGTGAAGTTGGTGGGTGTATTTGTTCTGTGGTGTTGAAATCAGTCAGGCTTGTTAAAGCTAATTAAAAGTTTCAAAATGACTGGGCTCTAACTGAAAGTAAAGTTCAAGGTACGCTCCATGCAGGTTTCAGGGAAGAGTGAGACTTGAAATGACAGTAATCTGAATGGGAACGGAGAAAAAGATGAAATTAAATCAATGAATAATTTAACCCCATTCGTCTTGTGAGTCGTTAAAGTTTAAAATATCTGTCACCCAACTCCACATAAACAGTTTCCAAGAATCTTCAATCAAAGCTGTCATTCTATAATGTGTTTTTTTTCTTTTTCTTCTTAATTCTTCCTCTAATATAAAGATGCTCGCATACTGGTGGCAGATTTGTATTACATGAAACAGAAACTTTCAGATTTTAAGATGCACATTTGAGAATTAGAGAATTTTGGCTTGAAAAAGATATTTGTGTAAAAGGGTCCTATGAAAGGGGTAGAATGACATTGTGAAGATTCTGTGACTTAATTAAATCTCCACATTGGGCATGCTGATGGAAAAGTCCAAAATTATGAAAGCAATGTCCATACAATGGTATTGCTCACAAAATACATTGAATATTGACCTATCATATAATGTTATATGTTATATGCTGGATAAACTCCTATGAGAGCAGAAAGAACAGACTTAAATCAAGATGCTCTGAATTAAGAATATGAACATAATCCATTCACTCACAAAAAGCTTTTTTTAAATGTTCAGACTGGGCTAGGCCACTGAAAACTAAATGCTTGGCTTGCATTGGTGTGAGGCCTTCTGTTGCTGAGTTCAATTCAGGACAAACTTTCAAACCCTATCGAAACTCTACAAATTCCTGCCTGAATTACAGTACCACAGCTGTGTACAGTAGTCTTTCTGATCTCTTCAGATCTGTCTCTCTCTCTGTATATATAGAAAGAATGGCGTCCTGTGGCACCACAACCTTCCCTGAAGCGATCAGTGTGTGCCTCAGTTACTTGCTTTAATAGCTGGAGTCTCTGAAGGATTTGTGTATGTTGGTGAATCACATTGAAACCCACTGTGTGCCCCTCACCATCAGCTTCCACCCAACCTCATGCAGGAACCCCAGCTTCTCTCAGTCCCAGGTGACCTTCCAGATGAGGTGAAGTGGTTCATGAACCCCCTGACCAGAGCGGGTTTTACTGTGATTTTTACCATATGATTCTTGTTATTACCAATGTGTTATTGTTAAAATAATAAGGCTTTGAATCAGCCATATTGTAGGTAGTTTCTAGGATCTTTCCAAATGTAATGTGAGTTATTTTTACTGTCTTCTATGATTAATAAAAGGTACACAGATTTTTGTAATTGCATACTAATTAATTGGCCCACAGTTCCTGTCATATAGCACTCACTGTGCGGGGGTTGTAGCGTGACCTAGCAACATTGCACTGGTCCACAAGCATGAAACAGAGTGTGTAGGGAGCATGATCTTACTTATGGTACCATTTGTAGTACCATACCAACATGTAGTACCATTTTTTAATGAGACAAATTCTGAGCTGTGCATTTGCATGTTGGGAAACGTAGTTCAATATGGACACTGTGTCTAAAATCTCCAAGGCAGCAGATGGATAGCATTTAACCAATGGGAACCAAATGAATTTATCACACCTTTGTGGCATGTCAGTTATACATTAGAACATGGATGAGTTGGCATTCGACTTTCACATGTGAAAGCACGTTTGGTTATTGCTCTGCATGGAAACTTTAGTCTTAAAGTAGCAGCATACCATGTCCCTCCCTAAGTGTTTGCAGATGACAGTGGGTTACATAATATAAACACAATTTGTTCAAAAACGGAAATCTCTTTCTTACAATGATGTAATGTTGTGGTTGTATATCACATGGAAATTGCAAAATATCAAAGACGGCAGTTCAAGAAAAAAATAGCTGCTTCTTTGGCAAGACTTTTCCTAGCAGCTGGTGGGACTTTGCATATCTTCTCACCAGTAGTAATGTCATTTTTCAAAGGACCTTTGTGGAGAACTTGACAGGTGAGATGTCAAGATGTTGAGTCTTATTAATTTTAAGAGCCCTGATGGAGCAGATGGTTACAGGCCAGGGAAAATGTGATGGTTGTATGGAAAAACGCTGTAAAAACTGAAGAATGACACAATTCTGAGGGCCTCACAGGTTAAAACTTGGGTTAAATGCTCTTTCATTAACTCTGGTGCCTGTTAGAGGAGCATAATTTTGACAAATAAAAAGATGTCAAAGCCAAACTATTTAGCCTTGGCGAGCAGAAGCATTGCAAGACAGATAGTTCTTTATATAACAGTAGCATTAGAAGAACTTAAAAGTTTGTTGTCAGATTTTCTAACATTTCCTTTAAGCATATGAAGAGACAGAAAGGCTATTGATAAATGTATGTGTAGCTTGTTGGGCTGTTATGTGCTTTACATGGTTCAGCTGCATTTTAAAATTTGGAATTTTAAAGGATTTATATGATATACGACATGCTTTCACTTAAGCGCTAAAATTTGTTGTCAGTTTTGAAAAAAAAAAATCAGTAATGTAGTGTCACAGCATAGGTAAAGTGTCACATCATCACACTGAGATTTTCTTCCCCAGTCATGTGTGAAGACCAAAGTGCAGTATTTTAGACCAAACAACTTGGTAAGGTTTACTTAACAAGTTTCCTCATTAGGATGGAGTAGAGGCCTCTGTGGTGAAGGGGTGAAAATGTCTGACATGTACAAACAGAGAGAGTTCTTTTGACAGTTTGGACCGTGCTGTGTTATCAGCCGGAGTGAAACTGTCAGGAAACACAGCAGAGCCTCTTCCTGCTGGCACCGCGGCAGACAGACGCGTTCCGAGATGCTTTAAATATGAATGCGGTGAAGGATTGAACAGTGATGGATCTGCGGGCCCTCAGGTCAGAGCGTGCTCTGATGCCACGCAATGCTCCACACAGCACACATGTGGACACACACACCTACATGCCCATATACACACGGCACACGCGCACACACAGACAACACACATGCATAGGTGCATGTACACACACGTACATGCATGCACACACATGCAACACACGTATATGCACAGGCACCCACATATGCACACACACAGGCATTCACGCACGCACACACGCATGCACACACACACAGCCCTCTTGAACTGCGAGCAGGAAACAGGCTGAAGAAACCCCATCAGGGAGTGACTTTGTGCTCTGATGAAGAAACTTCCCTCTGGCAGGGCAACCCTCACCCCCAACCCCCCGTTCCCCATCCCCTCGGTAAACCATTAGCAGGTAGATGAAACAAGCTTCACCTTCTCTATCAAAGCCTTCTCTACCTGTCACTCACCTGCACCAGCTCAGGGGAGGAGGGGAGGGGGGGAGGTGGTGAAGACAGAGCTGTCACAGGCTCAATGGTGAGTCTGAACGGATAACAAGCAGCAAGGTGCCCAATTATCACTGCCGAAAAACCCCTGATGGGGTCTATCGCTCTCCTCATTGTAGGGATGTCCCTGGCAGAGCGTCACTCTCCGGTCTCCACGTGCTCTGGGATCTCATTCAGGTCGGACACTGAGCAGAAAACATGGCATGGCAGGGAGCTGGGGAGGGGGGCACTGGGAGGGGGTACTAGGGGGTTGGGGGGGGGGTACTAGGGGGTTGGGGGTTGGTTCTGTCAACAGTCGGACATGGAAAATTCACTTCAGATGCCAACAATGTAGGGCTGAGACTGGATAGAGGTGGGGGCCCCTGAAGGTGAGGGGGTAGGGGAGAGCATCCTCCCGGCCGACCAGTCAGCCCACATGGTCACGCAATGCTACGCACCATCCTGCATCTCCCCACGGACACGCCAGTCCAATGCCCACAGCTACCAAGCCTGCCTCACCTGCGGCTAGCCCGGGGGCGTGCCCGGGGGGGCACCCAGCAGCCTGCCCCCCCTCCTCAGCTCCTGCCCGTTTCTCCAACTCCTCACAGTTCGCACTGCGTGGTGCAGGGATCTGTTTACATTAATAACCTAGAGGAAGGGAATATTAGACTGTGAGGAACAAAGGCTGTAAAACTAAAAAGAGTTATTACGACTGTTTGAGGTTGCTGCGGTTCAGAAGTGTGCCGGGTGGGCGCTTTAAAAGAGAATGCAGGATAGTGATCATTTTCATGCGGATAATCCCATTGGCAACTAAAGATTTGTACTGTGTTCAGTGTATTTTGTTGTTTAAAACTGTAAGGGATTCTTTTCACTGCACAGTTTAACTCCGAGAACTATTTTAAACACAAAAAAACTCCAAACTGCAATTCATATCAAAGAAAAATAAGATTACCCTTCCCAGGGATGTTCTTTATTTGTTATATCAGTGCGAGATTTGGCTTGATTCAGAACTACATTCCATTTTTACTCTGAATGCAATGATTTTTGTGCTGGGAAAATGAGATGATCTGTCTGTCATCTGATCGATGACTTCTGCTTCTTCCCAGAGTCTATAGAATTACATGCCAAATGGAAGCCGCTTCTGTCTCCACATTGGCGCTTTGAAAAATCTGAGGCCTGTTGCGCAGGCTGCATAACACAGATCGGTCATTTGCTCGTCCAGCTCCATCCAGACGCCATACATCTTTTCTGGCAAGAGCACTTCCTGCATATGAGCATTTCCTACAAATGTGCCACATTCATATTTAAATTCTATACTGTAGTCCAATGGTTCATAACTTAAAGGAGAGCTCTGATAAAAAAAGTTTTAAGTTTAAGAACTGTTTAAAAATGTTTAAACAAAAATTAAAATTAAAAATGTTTTATGACATGTATCAAATGCTTGCACATTGAGCATATAGGGCCACATCTAGTAAGCCTAAATCTTGTCCCACCAGCTCAGGGGAGGAGGGGAGGAGGGGGGGGGTGGTGAAGACAGAGCTGTCAATGACATTATCCTGGCCAACAGACAGCGCTTTTCACAAACATATCCAATCTGAATGACTCCTGAAAAGTGATTGATTGGTTTAAATTTAGATGGGATATTTTCCACCCACTGGTTCGTTTGGTTCAGTGTTCCACTTGGAAATATTACACAAATGAAAGACCAAAAAAGAAAGGAAATCCAAACACTGTAATTTCTGATACAAAAGCACACATCAGTTTCAAGAACAATGAGCCACACCACGATGACATCTTTATAAAGCATTATACGGCACAATCTCCTAAAGAGGTTCATTTTAAAATGTGTTTGACGAGAGTGAAGCCGACATACAGAACAACATCTCAGTAATTTCCACAGTTCTATGAGGACAGAGGGCGTTAGGCCCTGAACAGTCTGATGGATCTGTGCTACAGGATGACAAATAAATAAAATTGACGTTGCTAGAACATTCCCACAGGGCAAATGCTTGGTTAAGTGCTCTTTCATTAAATATAATGTCTGGCGGTAGAATAGATTTAAAAAAAAAAGAAACTAAAGTGAGTTGTCAAAGCTAAAATATTGCACTGTGGCAAGCAATGCATGTAACATGAGAGGGAACTATTTTTAGGACTATTTCAACTAGCTTATTAAAGCCATTAATGACTCATATATTATTCTCTCTTATTAATTCAAAAAGCAGACATCACGCTACGCTCCATTGTATTCGCTACATATGGCATCTGTCAGATATAAAAATGCAGTATTTTCACAAGGCAGAAGTTACACCAGCCCATCCAAGGAGCTGGTACATAAGACAGACCTGTACATTGTGTTAAAAAACTAAAAATATGGCATTTTTGATCATTTACTTCTGATACTACAGTATCATTTTTTCACTTGTAGATGCTGTATTGAACTTAAACATCAGCAATTTGTACAACAGCTGTATATATTCTGAAAAAGGGGGCACAACTACAGATGTCTGAAACTAAATAAATTAATAGAGAATTAATTGTCCAACTATGTAAAATTGTAATTATTATCATCATTATCATCACTCTTTGTTCTTTGGAATTTTGTGATCTGCAGAACAATATGACTCATATTGTATAATTCTTACTACTCCTCATTGAAAGGTCATGAACTGTCTTGTGAAAGACAGATGGAAGGAGTTATTAGTGCAGAGGAGCTTGTCTATGGCCTATATAGGCCGTGGAGCCAACATGAGATATATTTTTGGATGTGATAGTAGTCAAACCCTCGTCATTGTGGAGCGCACAGAGGACCTCTACCAGAGATCACCCCTGCAGACTGTCCAGTCAACCTGCCAGCACAGCTCAGATGTCAATATCAGATGCTTATTGTTATTGTAAGTCAGTATTAAACCTTTGATAGACCTTTGGGGTGTTGTCACATATCAATATTAAAAAGGCTATGTAGACATGAATGCACAATGAGAGAGCTTTGCTGTAATAACTTTAACTATGTCTACTCCAAGCTACTCTACATTTAGCTCTATGCAATCTGAAAACTGAAAAAGGAGTAATTATGTAAAAATATGGTGATTATGTAACAGTGAATTACTGCACGTAGGTGCATATACAACAAAAATGAATACATAAACATATATTCAACATATATTTGTATACATTTGTATGTAGACACAGGCGTGTCCAGAATAGACAGACATGACACAACCTCAGACATCCAATATTGACATTTCACATAATATTGACATTTGGGCTACAAGACTAACTGATTGCATTGCTTAAAATCTTTATGAACTCATCGTCAAGTCTCCTGCCTTTGTTTTATCCATTGCGTTTCCTGAGCGCCCGCCTTCGTCTTTGCGAAACATGAAATTCCATTACACCTGGCGAACAGGGCCACTGAAAGGGTAGCGCGCACTCTCCTCGAAATGGTTAAGAGGCACGGTGTACCCGGCGCATCTCCAGAGAGCCGCGCTGTGTTGTGCTTATTAAAATATTGAAAACATGCGATGGAGTCGTTGTCAGAGCCGGAGCCACAGTGGAGGGGACCACACCTTGGAGACAAAACCGACACGTTAGAGCCAGTGTATGTGGTGAATCATTAATATTTCCCATGAATATTAGATTGCTTCGTTATTCACAAAGGATGTAGAGAGTGCATCTATTACCGAGCCGAGGGCTTCTGAAGGCTACCTGAAATGTGGGAGCCGTGTCCCTCTCTGATTACTCTCTGTCACCCGAACAAACAGCCGTGCGGCCAAAATGAGCCAGGAAGGAGCGCCGCATGAAGTCGGCATGCCATTCTACATGTGTAGCTCTTACTTGTGCTGAGCACGTAGCTGATTTTATCCGGTGTTTGTTTAGTGCAATTTGTAAGATGTGGGAAGTATTTCAGCATTTGCCAGGTAGTTCTGAACTGTTGAGCTGCAGGTTCAACTTTGGGACTGCATTGAAGTTCATCTCAGTGGGATTTTTTTTTTTGATGTGAACAATTTATATAGATTCCAAAAGCAGTGCAAGTAAAAGTTGCCCTAGCTGTTAAGTGAAAGCGGTGCATCCTCTCACCCATTTAATTCCAATTTCAATACGTGGTCTACCGTCCGGTAACTGTTATGACTGAATACTTTCAATACTTTATTCCTTAATGATGTATTGATTTTGTCAGATGGTGCTGTAGAGACTGCCTCTCTGGTGGCACAGCCATTGTGTAACAGCCTGCATGGCTGGCCTTAAAGCTGAGAGGTCCTTGGTTTCCTCCAGATTGCATTTGCAATGTTCCATTTTTGCAAAAGAAAAACATGGAGACAAACTTTAATAGCTTTCAATAATTTTAGTAATTAAATCTTTAATGATAAATGCATATGCAACAGTACCGTATTTGGCAAGATTTACTTGTCAAAGTGATTATTGTCTGTTTCTGCAACATGACCACCACTACCACACGCACACTGACGCTCACACACTCACACACACACACATTTCATAACTGCAGACATCTTACACTTTATGCAGACGTGATTAGCGTCTGCATCCACGAGTGAAAGCTTGTGGTGGTTAACTGGAAAAGCAGCAGTTTAATCAGGCCTTTGAAAAGGCTTCTCCTGGAGAAGGCCTGCTCAGCTCTGAGGGATGAATCCCCCTCAATGGCCTGAAGAGACCGTGCAGCTGCCCCCCCCCCGAGTGAGCCGCAGGTGTGCCGGGACGGCAGGGAAGGGGGCAGGGACTGTGTGACCAGGACCCTGGTGCTAACGGCCGCTCGGCGTCCCTGTTTATCGCTAATGCAAACACCGTCGGGGCACGCGAGAGGCAGCGAACGAGGGATATTGAATGAGGCACACTGGAATATAAGCGAACAGTGAACAGACTACCCTGCCTGTCCCGGAGCCTGCTGAGACTCCCGGGAACCTCATGTGGGACAGTCTGTTCTCTCGCTCACAGAGGTGATGCCCCAAATTTTGAGATAAGGGTGGAAAGGCTGTGGAGCTTTTTTTTCCTTAAACTTCACAGTGAAAGGCTTATGCATCCTAAAAATATTTCCAGGGAAGCCAGCCAATAAAATGTTGAAAATGGTTAGGCCAAAGCTGTCAGTACTAAGATTTCTCCCATATATCTTCCAAATCTGTTTGCTTATTGAGAACTGAAAAGCAACCACCAGGGGACTTCGAAGCTTCAGAAACCCATTCGATATCAGCCGTTCGGGGAGGGACATTAATAATTGATGAAAATAGTATGAGTTTATACTATTAATACTGCAGAGCTATCATTTACCCACCCTTTGGAAAACTAAACAGTCTTTTGTAGTTGAAACTAGGAATGGAACAGACTCTTGCCGTGCAGAGAACTCTCGCAGAAGTGTGTTTTTAAATGAACCCACTGCGACTCTGAGATTTAAGATTAATTCTTTCACTTTGGATATTTCACACAGTACTGGAATATTTCAGAGACTCACAATAGTAGCCCTGTTTCTAAGAGTAAAATGAAAAGGCAGAATTTCACTGTTTAGATCTCAGCAGAGATTGCAGAATGCAGGCACACACACACACACACACACACACACACACACACACAACATGCGCACACAGGTATGCACATACATACATGCGCATACACACACACAGACTCATATTATTGTTTATTATACATACAAAGCCCCATTTAAAAACAATATGGTTTGCAACACAAAATCCTGATTAATGTCACATCTTTGAACCAAACTCCAGACAAATTTGCACCATTCATGTTAGATTCAATATGACCCATCTTGCTATCTTGTTGTCTAATTCTCAAGTGTGTTTTGCACTGCTACAACCAAACTGAAATGTTTTGTGCAGTTATGTTCTGTAGACTTAAGTCTCCCCTCTCGGGTCTCTGTTTTAGTTTGATGTGTTGTCTTTTTTACAGCTTTCATACATTGAACTCAAAAGGGGGGCAAACAAAATTTCATTATTTGATATTTTGTGTTTGTGCCCCCATACAAGTATTACAATTGGATAATATCCAGATAAAGAGTGCAAAAATTATCCAGTAATATAGATTCCTTGAAATTATCATGTAAAACCCCTATGCAATCACCATATACCAACACACTCAAAATAACTATAAAAATATAGTTCCATGGAAATTAGTTTTGCAATTTAATTCATAATTACCTGATAATACTAAATCAGCAAGACTTTTTCAACACAATTGCATAGTTTTGTGGAAATTACTGGCAATATAAATAATGTTACTATTTAGGCACATGTTAGTTTTGTTAAATTTACCTGCCGAATTATGAGTAATTACTTGGTAAGAATATAAGAATCACAAAGCTTATTTTATGTAAACATTCAGTAATTACTAGTAACATTTATGATCATATCACATTATTACCCATTAGTTTCATTATAATTACTTGACATAAGTAACCATTGTTACCAAGCTGTTCCTATTAAATATATTAGTAATAGTACCAGCACAGTAAGTACCTTGTAAATAATGTACCATAAGGTAACATTCATGTGATATAATATGCAATATACTATGCATATTTTACTCACTTCCGTATTTATCTTGCCAGTTATATGGTTATCTAGATCTCTACAATGGTTATATATAATATATATATAAAATACAGGTACCTCTCTATATATAGAGGTCCCTGCTTTCACAACACAGTATCTTCCACTCCATCTATATCCATAGGACACCTCAGTCAGATTATGATAATGTAGCCCTCTAATTTCAGAGATCTGTTATGCATTGAACCTTCCAAGGTACATCTCTCTAAAATACAAAAGCAAAGAAATACTGGTGATGTTTGTCACAACAACCAAGAGAGTAAATACATCTTGGTTGTCCTCCCTCGTGCAGATTATTGCCTCCATCACAGATATGAGAAGATGGTGGGTCTGTACTGACAGTGACTGCAGCGTGGCAAACCAGGCCTCACTCACATTACATGTGACTGCTCTCCACTGATACAAAACTGAGATAGAGACAGGCTGTTCTCCTCTCTGTAACCCAACAGCACTCCACGCCCCGCTGCCCCCAGCCCCCCGCCCCCCCCTCACTCCGGACTGTAAAACGATGAGCGCTCATCCTCCGCGGTGACAAATATCGTCATGTTGTAAGATCTTGTTTTACGATAACGTGTAACATGAAGACGCTGTAATGGCAAGCCAGCTCCAGATTTAGCAGATTTATCTGGACTGTCTGGTGTTTTAAAATAACTTTTGTACCAAACAGACAGGCGTCTCATCAACAACGAGAGGGGCGAGATCGGTCCCTGCCGCTGAGCGGGTATTGAGATTCCGCACGGAAACGGTAATACTGCCACAGTCGGGCGAGCTCTCACCCCAGACATCCCGTGTTCAAGGCTGAGGTCGGTGTGGACACCCAGGGCAGGGGCCTCCATCGTCAGGCCCCGAGTTTACTTAAAGGCCAAGCGAGCCTGTTCTCTGGAACAGGAAAATAAAGCTAAATTCGTTACCTTACAATTATTATTGAGCATGTGTAGCGTGCTTAAATGGGTTTTGTTTTCCGAGAGAATCCTTGGGGAAAGTGTTTAGCTGGACATTTAAAGCACACAACCAAGTGAAATCCTGGAACATCCAATCAGATACATTTCTAAGGTTATATATTTATGTTTACATTTACATAGATACATACATACATACATACATACATACATACATACATACATACATACATATTGATTGTATTGTTTGCATGCATTTGCGCTTCCAAAATTCTTGACTGATTTCAGACAAGGCATCCGAATATTGTTTTAATTGGCACAAGAAGGGGTCTCTGTGATCTCGAGAGTGAGCTAAAATTGGAAACCGTAGAAGTCTGGCTCTATGTCTTGACATTAACTACAAGACTTCTGGTAATGAGGGGAGCGTAGCAGAATCTGAAAGCCCATGGCCGTCTTTGATTGACCTCAGATGATCGTGGTCAAGTCATGCATATGCAGCGCGAAGACAGCTGCTACAGCAGGGAGAGGAGCGCTTTCAAATTCTTCATGACACTGCTTCTGGGAGGCTGCAGTGCGGCGCATGGTCGCATTGCTGCCTTGGCCTGAGTTTCTGCGATGCGTCAAAAAAACAGGTGCGACTGTGGCAGAAAAGAGGAAACATACTCAGAATGAATCTGTATTTATCAACTGTATTCACAATTTGTTGATCAAGTCATACTGAGTGCTGAATTCTAGGTATACAGATGCATAGATGCCCATAGTTGCCCTAAAATTTTAACTGCTTGTTATTCTTGAATAATTGAATCAGACTCAGCTTTTCTGTCAGGTTTAACAAAAAGGGTTTGAATGGAAATGAATTCCTGCTGATCATCGCTGAATCCCTTATGCATTTGCTTTGCATTCAGCGTTTAAACACAGTAATGATTAGTGACTGTTCCGACACCAGGGCGGGTGGGTGTTGCCTCTATTTTAAGCGCGGAGATGTTAAAGGTTACAAGGGGTCAGACACCTCTGTTGTGCTTCATTTTCAAAGGTAATTAAAGTGGTTAATAACAATCTTCAGCGTCGTAGGGGAGCGGTGCGGCGGGGGGAGGCCCCGTGCCAGCGTATGCGTGGGCCCTGACGAGGTGAGCTAAAGTTGCCGAAACTGACATCCATATCACGCTCTGTGAGGCGAGTCAATAACCCGGAAACTCCTCCGAGGAAGAGAGGATCCCAAAACATGGGTTGTTGAAAGGAGTGTTTTTTTTTTATTATTTTTTTGTTTTGTTTTCATGTTTTTTTGTTTTTTTTCCCTCCCCAAGGGCCATTGTCTGAAATAAAGAAACCAAACAAAGAGATATATTTTTTTTCCTGCTCTCAGAAAGGAGACTGTTTATCTCAAGTCGGCCTATACGCTTCATGCTGTGCCCACAGACTGTTTCAGCTGTAAGAGGTCTGATTTGAGGACAGCACAGCAGCGTCCCGGCTGAGATCAGACATTGATATTAGCTCCCGTTTTATTACGGTCAGTGTAAAGGCTCATGAGCGAGAGAGTGATGGAGAGGAGGCAGATGATGGAATATTCATGAGGTGACGTAATGCTGTGTCCTTGGCGAGGTGGCCCTATCCTGGCTCTCGGAGGTGCGAATGCTGTTGAGGGTTGACAGTGTAATAGGGAAAAAGGAGCCTGAGCTCTAACGTGACAGAATCTTTGCAGATTCTTCTGTGCAACCACGTTTTTCATAATTGCAACCCACCCACTCTCAGACATCACACAGGGCCAGTGAAAGAACAGGCCAGTGTGCATCTGATACAGACAGCATCAACAGTAAGACCTATTACTAAATTCAGATAAGTTCCCTTTCTCTGGTTTGTAGTGCTAGTGTGTTTAACTACAACCATAGCTTACTGCGTGTTTAAGTACTCTTGGCAACCCTGGCTTAACTGGGCATTTCGGACACTTGCCAGAAAGTTTTCATCATAACTTTCTCAATTTTCTACCAGATAACATGCTGTGGCTCTGTCTCAAAGTCTCACAGCCTTTCCGTGGAGTGCCCCAGGGATTGATCCTTGGCTCCTGCCTGTTTTCCCAATATAGAAAATATCCAACCATTGCTATGCAAATGATACACAACTCTTTTCCTCATTTCTACCCACTGATGATCACATTGCCTCACACATAATATTGCCTCTCACAGCATGTGCCTCAATGATATATCAAAATGGATAATCAGTAAACAGCTTAAGGTCAATCTCACAACCTGCTCTACGTGCCTGCTAAGTCCTCACCACTGCATGACCTTTCCTTTACCCTTGACAATCCCAGAACGCCTAGACCTTAGGTGTGGTGCTGGATAATAATCTTTCCTTCACATACAATATGGCAATTGCAGATTCCTGCTCTATAACATTCAATAAATCTGCTCATTTCCTACTACCAACTGTTCGTCCAGGCCCTCATCCTTTCCAAACTAGACTATTGCAATTCTCCTCTTGCTGGCCTCCCTGCCAGTGCCATTAGCTTCTCCAGCTGATTCAGCACAGACTCAAAACCAGCCTATTCAAGCTACATTTTGGGTCCCCAAACTTTGACCCCTCCCTCTCCTAAGCATAGGTAGTCAAAAGTTTAGTGATAAAATCTTATGGCAGTATAAGCATGGGAGGAAAAGCCTTGTGGTGGTATAAATTAGTGGTAAAACATTGAAACTGGAGAATGTTTCAAGAACAGCACTGATGGTCCTCTATATCTGGCTACTTGCCTAAGTAGTGAGTGCACATTTTGTAAGTCACTCTGGACAATATTACCAGCCAAAGGAATATATGTATGTGTAAAACAGCCCCACCAACATTCAAAAATCACACAGGCCAATGAGACGACAGCACCACAAACATTCAATCACTGCGGCCAATGAGTAAACAGCCCCACCCACACTCAGCCATTACACAGACAAGTGAGTAAACGGCCCCGCCCACACTCTGTCATTAAATTGGCCAAAAGCAAACAGTTAAATAAAGAGCAATGAGGAGCCAAGGTGTTCCTAATTGATTTCAGTGATGCCTAAATCATGCCTAAAAGTTTTGATCCGAATACTCATTTCTGGACATTTTCCTGTTCTACTATCCCTCATCCTGATGTTCGACTCCAAACAGCAGACAGAAGTCCGCAGTTACCGCCACACATCTACCCCCTGTTGCTGTTCACTGCAGTTCTGTTTGGCTTCTTTTCAGGTGGGCACTATCCGTCCGCAAAGCAGCATGCAGTTTGTTTGTGTTTTGTTTTCATTCTTTTTTGGCGATCCCTGAATTCCTATGCACCTTGTGTCTGCGCTGAGACAAAACAAAGCTTCCTTTTAGTTGTTAAGGGGACAGAACAGGATTGAATCCAGGGGTAAGGTTACATTTAAACATACTGTGATTCACTCAACACACACATGTAAACAGCACTCACTGTATTTGTACTGCTGTACACAAACAGAAGAAGATAATCTAATAATCTAAAACAATGTTATGACAAGGACAAGCCGTTCAGTTCAAGTAGATCTGTCATTTTGCCCATAGTCTAGAGTATACTATTTCTAGCACTGTGTCAGACCTGACTTTGAAGATTCTAAGGGTCTTTCCTTCCATTATGACTCCTGACTGACTATTCTGGACTTTAATTTACCTTTAAATTCCACTAATGTCCTTTTGTTCTGCTGACAGAACTTGAAGTACTTTCTGTACTCCACATTATTATTCCCTTTCCCTGCAAAGACTTCAGCTGAATACCTTCTAATTCTTCTTTTACTGAGACAAAAGATCTTAACACCCTATTCATAACTACAATGCATACCTAGAACCAGTCTTGTTGCACCTCTCTGTACTTTTGCATGAGCCTCTAAAGTCCTTTTTACAAAGTGGTGCTCAGAACTTAGCACAGTACTCTAAACGTGCTCTGACAAAGTCATAACTTAATATAGGCCCCTTTTTGCAGTCTGTGCTTTGTGCTGTATCTCCCAGCATCCTATTTGCCTTTTTGACTGCTTTGGCACAATATACATATATCCAGACAAATTATCGAATAATAGTCAACTATATGTATTGAGCACACTGTAATTCAGGACATCCCTTTAATAATCCAGTCTTAAATCTTTTTTGCTCATGTTTAGATCTGTACTTTGACTGCACATACAAATATTAGACAAGATAAAGAGATGATGATACCACCCTTCCTTTATGAATAGAAATACATAAAATTTAAATAGTAAATAAATACTCAAGAAGAGTTTGATAGGTTAGCACTAGGAAACACTCAGTGTTTAAAATCTTTTGATAAGCATTTTAAGGCAGCTTCCTGGCAGTAGCCTTTCAAAGTGAGAGTTTAGGGAGAGAGAGCAGTCTCTGGTAGTAGTCAGGGCTGAGAGTTCAGGGGGAGGGAGGGGTCTCTGGTAGTAGTCAGGGCTGAGAGTTCAGGGGGAGGGAGGGGTCTCTGGTAGTAGTCAGCGCTGAGTGTTTAGAGGGAGGGAGCAGTATCTGCCTGCAATCTTGTTTTCTGTGTGCAACTACTTTAGCCAGTTTGTTTTTGCTCTCGATGCACATATTCCCATACCGTGCTGTTATTCTCTCAAAAAGGCTCTTGTTCTCCTCTTGAGTTTCTTGGCTCACACTAAGCCTCTGCAGCCTCCTTGAGAGAAACAATCACTGTGTGGCTTTTTATGTGGTCTGGGTCATCTGCGAAGCTCACTTTGCTGTTTGTTTTTAAATGTGCCAAGATACCAGAAGAAAGCAACCATTTCAGCGGTCAGGCCAATCACGGTCAGCGGCTGGAGTGTGGCTGGGGTGAAAGTCAGTCTGTATGCGGCAGGCATTAGTTCCAGAACACTTCATTTTCAATGTTTTTTTGCAGAGCTGAAATATGTTCAAAAGGTGTTCTTTCACACAGAGGCTGATAGTCAGACATAAGACCCACTTGGGAGATGTCATCAGCTTATTTTAACAGACTAATAGCTGCATCCGGAATCTTCATCTCATTTGTGCGGAAAGAGAACAATATTTGAGACGAGACAAGACCCTGGGGAACACTCGTATTTAACACAAGTACATCCAAATAGATGACATTCGTCATCCCTTTGTGGCCGTTCAGTGAGCGTTTCTCTGATCCCGAGAAAGAAATATTCTATTAATGTCTATGTCAAAGAGATGTTGTAGCAAAGTATGGCTCTGTATTTTATTAAGTGACTACATTCATAAAAGATCTGCACTGAGAGTTTTGTTTTTAAAAAGATGAGCCTTGAAGATTCAAATGTTTGGGTATACTGCGTTCACCAGTGAAATTACGTTATTCTGATAAAACCAGAGGTGTGCATGACAAAATCATTTCAGTAACTATGTTTATAAAAGATCCATATGCAATAAGGAGCACTGATAGGGTGCAGTGGTCTTTGCACCTCTGAATTTATGTTGAATATTACAGCAAATGCTGAGGTAATATCTAAAATTAGGAAATGAAAATGGGTTTTGGATGTTGCAGATATTTAGCTCTGTTGTTATGCAAGGTTAGAGTGGCATGCTTCGTTACATTACATTAATTTGTTCCCATGCTAGCTTACCACAATAGAAGAACTCTCCCTTCTCCCTTCAATGAGAAACAGAAAATAATCACAACTGAGTAGCTGATACCGGAGTGACAGTGGTGTCTTAATTTTCGGTCAAATTCGCCTAATTTCCATCCACATCAAACCAAGGCTGAAATGTTCTGATTTGCCACAGAGGGAGGGGGAGTAATCACCTTTCTGTTCAAATTCTAGGTTCATACAGTACTAGTCAAAAGTTTAGACACGCTTGATTAAGACAACATGCATTCAAAGACATTTTGATCTGAAGACTTATGTATAAATGCTTGAAATTTGTTTCTGAGACAAATATAAATAGTTACATTGATGCTTATGAATTCTTTCCAAAAAAATATATTTTTGGCAGCTTCAAAGAATCTAAAATGTAAGATAGTTTTGATTTAACACTTTTTTGGTCACTGCATAATCCCATTTGTATTATTTCATAATTTTTGTGTCTTTACTATTATTCTAAAATGTGAAAAATAGTAAAAATTAAAAAAAACCCTTCTATGAGTAACATTTGACTGGTACTGTAGTGGTATGAACATTTGAGATTAATCTCAGCAAGGCCTTCTGATTCCATCACTCTTATGTTTGTGATGAAAGGCTGACAGTAAGACTACGTGCTCATCACTGTGCCTGGATTGTCTATCTGAAGCAGCGCGTTTATCAGCTCCTATCATCAGATATTGTTCAAACGTCTCATTTCAATTTGCAGTGAAACTCTGAAGCATGTTCTGTAAATAGCTGCCATTTGTGGCTAATGCTTACAAATTGTGCAGCCTGATTATTCTAATAAGTAAAGCTCTACTAATTAAACAAACAAAAATTTGCTGATATTTATACAGATCGCTCTTCAATCCATAAATATAATTAAAGTTCATTGATTCATTGATGCTTAGATAAGAGAATATGGAATGAGACAAAATTACGTTGCCATATTTCTGGTACCATTTCTGAGATTCTATGTTCATTTGGAGAAGAGTGGTCCAAATACCCTGACGTTTAGTGGCTTTGTTGCTGCCAATTTAAAGGTTTCATAAACACTTTCATTTAGCGCCCAGCAAAATGATCAATCTCTAGAGATTCCCTGTTAATTACTATTAATTTGAATTCAGCTGTTAATATAAGTTCACTCATGAATGCACACCCTGTTAATGCTCAAGTGTGTCTTCTGATTAGTGCATCAATTTTCAAGCATAAGCGTAACATTAAGCAATAATTTGTTAAAACACCTTAATTCCCCAAGCCTCTTTCTCTGAACATGAATACCCCTTTCCTACTGTAGAGCTGGAACCGGGCCCCCATGTTATATCCATTTCCATTTGGAAAATGGAACTGGAACCTGGCTGGCTCATTATACACCTTTCCCACTGTAAAGCTGGAATCAGGCTAGCACATTATACCCATTTGTCATTGTATATGCAGGAACCTGGCTGGCTCATTATACACCTTTTCCACTGCAGTATAGAATCCTGGCTGGCTCATTATACACCTTTTCCACGGTATAGCTTGAGCCAGGCTAGCTATAACATCCATCCAATTCCACAGAGGAGCAGAGGTGTCAGTACGGGTGGAGCTGTGCTTGATGGAAGCGGCATCACTTTCCTCACCTGCTCTTTTTCCAGATCCTGTCAGCGCTAACAGTGCGCGCAGCACATTGTTCTTCTCTGGGCTCCCGGGTCGCTCCCTGATCTCGTTTGAGTCTCTAATGTAAAAGCATGACGCTCTGATGCAAAGGCTGTCTCCGAAAAAAGAGTGGGGGGAAAAAAGAGGTCACCCCACAGAGGAAGACTTCGGCATTCATCCTGTGTGAGGAGGTGTATGCGCGGGATCGGAACCGAGCTCTGGCCTGTGGGAGTTTTTTTGCAACATATTTGTCAGGTCCTGTCTGTGGCTGTGTTTTTACGCATTGACATTACACTGACACTTGACTTGTTTGTTTTTTTTAAATGTCAGCGCTGCCCTGACTTGCCCCTGAAGCTGACCTAAAATGTACAAGAATTCTTCAGAATTTATCTGCCATTAAAATTAAAATTTGTTTGGGAAACAAATGTAATGAAATATTAAAACACAGCACATGTAAATCTGCTAAGTAGAATTCTTAAAGTAAAGCACATTCTCATACAATTAGTACAGCCCTAACCGAGGTATGACACACACACACTGCCATTAGGGCCTCAGGTATGACTCGATGGGAAATAACTTATCTTTCTGCATGACTGTTATCTTTCTACAATCAACTTTCATTTTACAGTTATGGATTGCCCAACTATGTTTTGATTCAATGTTTTGATAAAATAAAAATAAGCATATGAGACTGGATGAATAATACTGTCTCTAAGATATGAAATACCATTTGTAAAAATAGTTAGCTGTTTTTATTCAGTGAACATGCAAGGGAGAGCATAGAAAGATGTGTTTATTTCATCCTTTGAGCACTTGCTCAAGCTACTCATATCTCAAGCTATTTAGCTACTCATCCTGTAGCTAAACAGACACCTGTCTGAAGACTGCCATCTGCATCCTGCTGTGGTCCATGCCTTCCTTAATGTCCATATACCGAGTTCTCATACCTTATTTCATGTGTGAGTGTATTTATGAACTAATATGTAAACAGCATTAATAACTTATCCATATTTGACATAATCCCATGTTCATCTGGCATTTTTTTATTTTGATTTCAAGGCTGTTATTCAATTCCAATGTACAAATAGGCATAGATATAGACATAGATATAGATGATATAGATATAGATATAGACATAGATCTATATATTTTCTGAATCAGTTATACAACATATTGTATCAGTTTTACCAACTGTGTTTTTCTGTGGATATTGTGACATGTTCTGTACATTTGGGAGGAGCAAGATTTTCCATCTAGCACAAGCTCATTCAAACTGCATATCTGTTATCTCACATTGATTCTGTCTTTAGGTACTCTGCAATGTTCTGACTGAATTATACTGCTTATAAACTGTATTTTTTTCTGCAGCTCTAATTTAAAGTGATTTTTACAGTGAGAGCTCCACGCACACAGATGGCTGTTGTGCCTAGATCTACTTAGCAGTGCCGTCTTGAATGTGTAGTGTAGCTCACATGGTCGCAAACATTGTAATTATGTTCTCTGCCTGAAGCACAGTGGTTTTACAATGTTTACAGACATCCCCTCAGTAGGTCAAGAAAGCAGAGAAATCAGTGAATTAATTTGTGTTTGTTTCAATGTGTTTTCCATTTCAGAGTCTTCACTCATCTCCGCTCTGACTTTTCGAAATGGGCAGAATGCCTCATTCTCTTTTAGTTTATCTTTCTTCTCTGCTGAGAATTTGCATTTTTCATCTGTCTGAGCTGGAACAGCAGCCCCATAAAGTCTAAAAGCAGTGAATTCTAAAACCAGCCTCACAGGAATCAGAATTCAGGCAGGACCAGCAATTTTAATGGATCATGACTAAAATGATTGCATTTTATGTTGACTGTGTTAACATGCACATTGATATTTCCATGTTAACCTTATTCCAATAACCACAGCCTGAATAAGTCAGCATCCCAGTCATGAGAAACATGAATAAGATGTGGGGTATTCCGCTAATAAACAGAAAATCGAGTCATAAAAATCCTGTATTTTGAATATACTTTCTGAAAGCTTACATCTGCACATGTATAATGGGTGAAAATTATGTAACTTTCGAGGCTTGTTTCAGATACTCTGATTAGTGTGTGCACAGGAATCTTAGTAGTGGTCATAATTCATGGTGCAGGGTAAACAGCCTATCCAGAATTTGACCACAGCCAAGGTAAGGACCATTTCCAAGAATATTGTTTGCATGTAAATGTTGCTATTTCACCACGTGAACCGAACAGCTCTCTGCAAGCACTCTGGCTGCCTTCACTAGCTCTTTGTGCTCGCATGGCAATCCAAGTTTCGTGATGTCGACTAAAGAGAGAGTAAATTTCAATGTAGCTGCTGTCACGGTGAAAGGCCAGGAAATAGCCACACTTCAAACCTGCTGTGCTGTGCCTGACAGAGGTGTCAGAAGACATATGATTTGGATCACAAGACAGCTCTGACTGGCTGATTCACCATGAAAGACAGCTGGAGACCAATATCATTCATTTGGAGGTTTTTTTTTTTTTTTTCCTCTCTCTGTCTTTCTTGCATGAATTCATAGAGTGTTTTTACCCCATGCTGGCCCCTCTTTGAAGTTGAGTCAAAAGAGGCCTTCATTTCCAGAGTCGCGCTTAGGAGGAAAATGTAAAGAGCTTTGCCATTAGAAAAGCTGATAATTGATGCATGGACCCCTGAGAGAGTAACGGAATGCATCTCCTCACTGTGTGTGTGCATGCGAGTGTGTGTCTGTGTGTGTCTGTGTGTGTGTGTGTGCGCCAAGTGCTCTGAAGTATTGTAAAATTTAATTCCTCGCTCGCTGCAATATGGTGTGCACATCAATTTTCTCACTGTGGCCAATTTTCCCCCACTATTATTTAAAAAGAAATTTCAGTTGAGGAAGCACTTTTCCTATTAGCTATTTGTCTCTTCAGCCACAATGGAATGGTAATTCAACCATTTTCTTACCCTTTTAACAAACAGATGACATCCTTATGGCTCAACAAATAATAAGTATATTTCATTACATACAAACATCAACATGGTTATGGACTAAAAAAAGTCAATTTTGCCTTTGACGTCAAAGATAAAGCTTTATCCCAGTGGCACGTTTTTGCATCTACTGTGTCTTCACAGCCCCTCCCCCTGCAGAACTTTGCCCCATTCAGCCCTCCCCTCCGCCCCTGTGTATCAAACATTTTGATAATCACGCTGGAGATTGCTGCCAGAAAATGTCACCGCAGACACATAATGATATTCTAAGAGCGGGATGAATCGGAAAACCAGTCTCTGTAGCAACAGCGAGGTCGTCTTTCTCCATCACGCCTTCCTCAGCCCCTCCATCCGCCTGTACTTTAGCGGTACTTCATTATTATGTAAAGCCCATCCAGAAAGCAGTGGGTCTCCATAACCACCCCCCCCAACCACTTCCCCCCCTTCCCTCCACTTTCCAGACATTTTGTGCAAATGCAGCTCTGTTTTAGAATCTCAGTGTCTCCACAGGGCTTACTCTCCCGCTTTTCCATGTTGGAGGGGGGTGGTGAGGGGAAAGAAAGGGGCTCCTCCAGTGATATCCCTACCTCACCTGCCTGCCCAGTCCCTGGGCTTCGACCGGTCCCACCCTGTAGCCAAGGGAACGTGGAAAAAAGGTCCTGCCCCCATCGCTGGCTCCCTTTTACATCGTGTGGATCTTTCTTATTTTCAGTTTTCTTTTTCAACATTTCTCTCTTTATAGTTTTTACAGAGATTGCACTGACAGAGGTTATCTCCAGAGAGAGGGAGAGAAAGGCAGAGAGGGAGCAAGAGAATTAAAATATGTGTTTAAATGAGGCCATCCATTACTCTAAGAATTACTATCTGCTTTTGGCCACGGGAGTGTGTCTGTACCACACTGTGAACAGCAGCCACTGAAGTGGACTAAAACAAATACATTACAGTCAGAAGGGGGCCTCCTCATGGGGCAACATGGTCAGAGAGGCGTGTGTGTGTGTGTGTGTGTGTGTTAAAAAAGACCCATGTCAGGGCTGAAATGCATTGCCTATAGCGAGATTACTTGTCTTCTGTGAGAAGGCTGCGTCGTTTTTCATTTATGTTTTGAAGTGATTTGATTTCTTTGAGCACCATTAAGACAATGCAACCACTAGGCTACATAAATGGTTATACAAATGCTTGCTCTCACAGTGTACCTATGCACACCAGGGACTGAAGTGACTCTTTTGAGGATAATGCACATGAAATTCCAGTGGTCCAGAACACAACCCTCAACTCAGTAAGAAAACAGAAGAGTCAGCCCACCTCTCAACATAGTTATCATCAACGTGGATGTCCACTGCGGTTCAAGCTGTTTGCGACAGTGATAACAAATAAGGTCAAATGTCAGATCGAAGGTCAAAGAATGTTTGCTGTGTTTTGCTGTCCTGAAGAAGGAAACAAATCCTGACGAGTAGTACACCCATTCCAGATGTACTACAAGGAGCCGTAAGAGATGTGCAAGAGCAGCATGCCAATTACGTCTGTTGTTCACACTCACATCTTTCTTTCATTTTGTAGCAGTCAATTTGCAAATGTGAATGCAGTAAATGAGTGTTATTCTGGGCTCTCCCAATTAAGGTGTGAGCGAGAATCTTGCAGGTTCTATGGGCAGAGCACAACAGATCAGGCTCTCCTTCTCCAGCATAATGCAACCTGTTGGCTGCATCTATGATTGTCAGATTGTATGATGACTGCCCTACCCTGCCCCCATTCTTAGAGGGTGCATTCTGAAATGCATTCTGAATGAGAGGGGGATAACGACACCCCCATCCACCAACCCAGTTTGGGAGGGAACAGTTCCGTTTGGAGATGCCTTTGGACAGAGCAGGGTAACGGTAACGGCGTGTGCCAATGGCATGACAAAAGAGGACAGAAAACTGAGGAGGGAAAGAGAGCATTCTGGGTACGACAGCGACAGGAGAGAAGCACGTTGATGTGGATCCGCAGAGGCAATTACTTTTATCGTATGTGACTTTGCATGCCAATAGAGAGGTCTGATTTATGGAAATAAATGCAGATTAAAAATAATAATCATAACACAAACCGCTTGAAGAATTACTGTGGATATTTATGGATACTGTGTGCACAAACCTTTCGAGTTTCTTTTTTTTGTTGTTGTTTTTAATTTGAATCACATATCTAATTGCATTAGCCACATGCTAGAGTTGCATACACACAAAACAAATGGATGTGCAAATGGCTGCATGCACTAACGTTTGCAAAGATGCAATAAATACATCTTCATCCTGCTATTGGTGTGTTGCTGTGCATGTTCTGATGGTGGAGTACTCATACACTGAACCTCATGCAGATTTCTGACTGCTGGTGAAACACTCTATCCCAAACAACACTCAGGGATTTCTCTTCAGTGTCTGCATTCCTCCATGGACTTAATCCGTGAATCAGTAAGAATGTAGAAACAAAATGGAAAGAACAGAACAGAACACCCAAAGCAAAAATACACTCAATGCATGAAATTACAGAAAAAACTTTTGCAGGTAATATCATGACATTATCATCCAGATCATGTGATTTAAGCACTGAAATGCCACGTGTTTATGTGAATAAACGTGTGCACCTATATAACCACACACACACACACACACTCATTCACACACTCACTCACTCAGTCACTCACTCACTCACTCACTCTCTCTCTCTCTCTCACACACATACAGGATCTAGTAATACACTTTGGAAATACTGGTAAAATGCATTATTAGTAAATGCAGACACATATTTGTGATATTAATACATTGGTATTAAAATAATAGCCACCTTGACTACTAAATGTCCTTTCAACTTCTTAACATTTCAGCTTCTTCTGTCAAAGTAATAATAATTCAAAGCTGGGGGAAGGTAAAATTTGCTTTCAAAATTTGGGAAAACATCTCTCAGACTGGTGTTTAAAAACTCTAGCTGGCTCTCTGTTTGCTGAACCATTACATTCTCCTCCTACGGACTGTTTGGAAGTCTGTGATTTTGTCCACATATTTGATCTTTAACTGAAATGGACAGTAAATAGAGGCTCTGAATGGGTTTCTTGAAAATGGCTCTCTGAATCCTGAGCCAAAGATGCTTAACGCAATCTTTTGTAATTCTGACAAAGCTTTAGTGTTCTGATGTGCGGTACCACTGTGCTGAATTGGCTATTCACTGTAATATGTGGCCAACTGATACCAGAAAAGAGCATTGTACATTGATGCATGTCTTATTTTCTGCTTTAACCAGTAAACCCATTCTGGTTGGGTGTTTTTTCAGAACTTTATTTTATTTATGTGGAGAAATAGAAATTTCAGGGTGAATGATCTCTCCTGAAAGCTTTGCTTATGTGACACTTAGGGTGCACGCATTGAGCATCTACTGGAGCGAAATACCATAGCCATTTTTTACCGCTAGTGGTGCTAATATAGCAAAAGAAATATTCACTACCCTGTCCATATCAATAAGAAGAGCATGGCCAGGACAGGCCAAGCCAGTATCTCATTTACACAACGGGCAATTTATATTTAAACTTCGTGACACAGTAAATGTGAACACGCACGTTCATGAACAGTACCACCGTTAATGCATCAGCAACATATAAGACAGAGGAGCTGATGAGAAGCAATTGAGTGTGGATGAACTCTTTCTCACCAAAAGACAAATTTTCCTCCATTACATTGCTGAGGATCCACTCTAATGACCCTAAGATGTACCTCCAAGAACGACTGGGGTGAAAGCGGTGCATTCAGTCCACAGAGCAGGCACGATGCGGCAGTACACAGAGGCATCCAATCTCCTATAAAGTGCACCTCATTTTTTTCGGGCATTGGTTAAAGGGAGAAAGCGATTTGACATGTCATCAATCCACAGCCGGTGTGTTTCCGAGCGAGTGTTATTCCCTTGGTTTTTTTTTTCCCCCTCTTACCAGACTTACCTCCCGTCCAGAGGACGTGTGAGCATCCCAGAAAAGCCCTCTCTGACTTTTTTTTTTCTTTTAATTAACTCTGACTTCTCTCACGCCGGCCCTTCAACACCTCTTCTCTTTGATGTGATGGAGACAGCGGACTGACCCACCCATCCTGCTCATGCTGCAATTGCATCAACACCTGCTGCCCCGCACGCGAACGGAAGCAGTATTGCACCCCAAACACGTCCTGCTGGGCCTTCATACTGCACCCCAAACACGTCCTGTTGCCCCCTAAATACTGCGCCATAAACACATTCTGCTATGCCTTTATGCTGCACCCACATACATCCTGTTGCCCCCTAATACTGCATCCCAAACACGTTCTGTTGCTCCCTAATACTGCACCCAAAACACGCTCCCCAGAAAAGGGAAGGAGAGGTATCTCACCTCTTCCTGCCCCAAACATCGGCTGCCGGGAAACCTGATCTCTGCCTACTTGCAGCCATTATTCCGTCACAGTCATACAATATGTCAACACAGGAAAAGCATCTCCCTGCTTTTCTCCCACTTCCTGTCTGTGGTAACGATCTAGCGCTGCTTAATGCCGGAATTAATTAGGCAGTATTTAGTGCACGGGGGTAGTTTCATATTTCATTAAATTCATATTTCCTTTTATGATAGTTTAAAATGATACACTTACATGTGGCTGCCTCAAAACAGATATTAACAGAGGCTCTGTCTCTTCAGTTTCTCAGTCATTTCAGTTACAATATGGAGCAATAATGAACAATGTCATCAATGCCTCATTCAAGTTCAGGGTCTCTTTTCATTATGATCCACTGCAGACATGTACAATGGATGTTTTACAGTTGGATTTACTTCCAATCCTTATATCCAGCCAATTTCACAAACTTACCTTATGGGTTATACATTACATACAATAAAGAATGTTTGTATACAATGTCCACTATTTCAAGTGTATTCATGAACTTAGGGGTGTGTTTTGAAAATCTGCATTATCTTGGAATTTGATGTTTGAGGAAGAAACAGTGGGTTTCAAACAAACTGTGATGACAACCGCTGCAAACCATCTACAACCATTTTGTTGAATTAATTTTAGTAACCAGTGATCTGTGATATTTACCTTTCCTTCTATAAAATTTAAAACACACACAAGCATGATACGGTCATATTCTCACACAAGAAATGCTGCTGGTGTTGTTATGGTGTGTGCATCTTATATCACAGTAATAATAAACAGAAAACATTTCAGTGATTGATATTTATTCATATCTGAGGTTTTCCTACATTAGGTTTTTCTTTATTTTATGTAGGTTGTTTCAGGAAAGGCCAAAAGGCCGGATATTTAATGTCATCTGTACCACTCTTAGCCTCCCCCCATCTTTAGCATTCATCCCATTTTATTCCCATTTTATCCTTCACCTGAGTGCGATTTTCCATTTCCTCATATCACGGCGTCACATTTAAGATCTTTTCCCATCATGATACTCTAGAGGACCATTTTCATGGCTTCAACATCCCTGTCTCTCAAGGCGTTTGCAGTGGAGGGGGGAAAGAGAGAGGAAAAAAAAAACGCTCTCTAAAAATGGTTGATTAACCTCTGTGAGTTATGACCCGGTCTGTCTCCGAGGGCCAATCCCAGCTGTGACACTGACAGCGGCACGGGGAAACGGCTGTGAGGGAGCGGACCCCGCCGGCACACTTCTCATCGCCAGTGAGAACAAAAGCCAGTAAATAAAACATGTCAACACGCGGCGCACGGAGACAGGACCCGAGCCAGGATGCCTTCCTCTGATTATTCTGACATATTCAGAGCGGATTTGAGACGCTCCTGCTCGACAAGTTTGTTTGAAAAAAATAAATAAATAAAAAAGCCGCGTTCTTGACCCCAGCCTCTGTCATGGTCACTCGCTGAGCTCTGGTGAAGCTTCCTGCCTTGCAGCGGTGAAATATATGATTAAATTGTCATTTACTCTTCGACCCACTAATGTCCATTCTATTACAACCCTCACCATGAGCTTTTGAGAGGCAGGTGGTCTTTATTCTGAAAAATATAATAATGTATGTATATATTTATGCACACACTTATATTTATGTGCTGGTTGTATTGGTTTGATTTGTTTCTGCATTCAATGGCCTTAAAGACATGGGAATTTTGCTTCCCAGAATAAATGTTTTCAGAACCGCGCTGATGAATAAAAATGTTTATTTTATCTCAGCAATTGTGTTGCCCAGGCAAAATGAATACAATTTCAGTCATTCTTGTTAAAAAGAGGTTTGATTGCTTTTCCGTCTCAAAAGTTTAACAACCCTGCGGATCCAGCCGAGAGCTCCGTGACGCTCGCGACAGAAGTGTTCAGATTTATTTTTTATCACTGCGTGCACGCCACAAACGTGGGAACGCAACACGCGTGTGTTCTGTATGTAGTTTCTGCTGTCCAGATAAGAAATGAGAGAATTGAGTTGTAAATAAACATGCAATCATTCTGAAGGACCGTTGATGTCCTACGTAGCTGGCGGCTCTTTAAAGCAGGTCAGAAAAGCCTTCAGTGGTGTATATTGTACCTGATAGCAAAGTCAATCAAATTCTTCACTGAAGGAGCCGTCCAATCTACCACCTTATTCTTAAAGATAAAGAGCAAAAGTGGCAAAATTTAAGCAAGTTTTCTTTTCTGTCTTCATACACATTTTTATTGTTATTTTAAGTAACTATTGAACTTTTGGTGGGGCAGAAGAATGACACTGGAGTTTCTACAGTAAGTGACAATAAGGACACGTGATTGGAGCTACACCTCTGTAGCAGTCATATTACCCAAGCAGCCTGAAGGCTGAATGACCAAAGGACACTCATCTGAATATAGTCTCAGTCGTCTTGCACACCTGGCAAAAACACAGCCCCAGTCTCATAGGATCAGCAAAAATGAGGGGGCTTAGGTGTGTGTGTGTGTGGGGGTTTCCTGTAGGTTCTGCCCATTCCCTTTTCACCTCTTAATCAAGGATGGAAAAACAAGGTAACATTTGTGAATGTAATGTTAAATGTACTCATCTTGTATGTTGCTGTGGATGATAGTGTCTGCTAAGAGACAAAATGTAAATGTAAATGTAAACGAAATGGCTTGTTTCAACACTTTATGCTCTACTATGTTTCTGATGTTGCTCTATCAATGACACACAACAAATCAGGAAACTTTAAATAAAATCATAAAAAATGAAAATTTTCGCAAAGACTTACCCACCGCAGGTTGACTCAGTTAATTCAGGTTTAAAAGTGTCCCAGATAAATTAAATTAACGAGATGAAATGATGACTTAATTTATTACTTTTTTCTATAATCATGCTATTGTGCACCCATTTGCCTAATACAAAAGTTTAATTAAACTGCAGGTTTTTTCAGTTATTAAAAAAACAAAGCTGTTCTCCAAATTAAATGGTATTTTGCTAACATGTGCCAGTATCACTCTAAGCATTACCCAAGTTAGCATATGGAATTATTAAAATAACTTCATCAGGAATAATGACTTGGCACATAAGCTACATCAACTGTGCTCACTGTTTTACCTGAAACACCTGATCTCAATTAGGCTATCAGTCCTCATTTAAACTGGTACAAAAAGTGCCAGTTTTTTTCCATTTCCAATATAGAAATTAAAAATGAATGGACACAGCTTACACAGTCTGTGGAGCTATGAGTCATTGATGGGGGCGGAGCCATGACATTCAACCTTTCACCCCAGGCTTCCAATGGATCAGTCAGCCAATCAACAGGGGCTGGGTCTACAGTCTCAGTGTGTCACCCACAAAGGGCTTTGGCTGGGGCCACCTCTTCAACCTTGGCGTTTCATGGTTTAATGGCGTCTGTGGGGGTCGAAGACCCTCATTCCATCTGTCACAGATTTACAGCTGTGACCAAAATCAAGTGGTCAGATCGAATAGATCAAAGATTACCACAGAAGAATAAATTGCCTTATGTGGGCTTACGTAACCAGGGACAAATGGTTATCATTAAGCTCTTGTTCAAATATTCCTTAAAAAAAATAATTAAAATCAGTGGATGGCATCACATCTCACAGGCATTTTTACTTGTATGAAAGCAAAAGATTGATTTTTGTTAAAGGCATTACCCTCACAGGGTAAGACGTGTCATGGTGAGCCAAAGCTGAACTGTTCTGCACACATGTATATACATGCCCACACAAATGCGCACCAAGACATACACATATACACCCAAAAACGCACAAACACATACATGCACGTATACTCTTGCAGACTTACATACACACAGGCACAATTGCATGTACACTTCCCACTGCACAGTATACATACCCATAAAAAATAGGAACACAATTTATTGCAAAAATCACGTATGTAGACTATGAAAGGAGCCCAAAGGACACTGGGAAATACCTGCAGACACGAGAGAGAACATACACTCTCTATCTCAGCAGGGGCTCGATTCGAACCTTCGACCTTAAATCTGTGAGGCAACAGCACTACCTACATGACAAGAATCATTAAAGATATCAAATGTAAATGCACAGCACTCACTAAAGCATACATGTGCATTTAAGTCTAAGTCAATTATTCTGGAAAGCCGTTTTGGGTTAAAAGCAAATAGGAGGAGGTTATATGTAACCATGTTATCAAGGTTATGGTCAAATGGAAACATGATTATGTGTAGGAGGTAAGTACTGTTTTCATTAATAAGCTGGTTCAGCAAAACAACAACCTATGGCATGAAACCAAATACAGTACAAACTGAATGTTGCTGTCTGTTTTCATGTGAGGGAGTTAGGGGCTGTAAATTTGGATTGTGGTGGCCCGCTGTCAACCAATTCCATCAAACTGTATTTGGTATGGTCCCCACACATAGTTGGCCTCTCTTCCTGTGTCAGTCATCCCTGCATATTAGCTGGAAAAATATTATTGACTGTAGGAAATACCTTGTAATTAATGTAATTAATATGGACATCACATATGAAAGAGGAAACCTGTGGAGATGCCAAGCTAATGCTAACATCTCCGTGCATCATCCTCTACCTAATACTTTAAGCTGACCGGCTGTCCGGTCACAGTTTGAAATAATCCTATTTTTTTTTTTGTTTGTTCCATTTTATTTTTCATCTTGTTTTTTTCCTGTAAAACCAAGGGATTTGACAAGTGGTTCAATCCAAAAGCAGGTTATAACATTGGAACTTTATAAATGGTAAGCTGTCTGACTTCAGATCACATGCCTGTTTACTTCCCCCGTCCTTTCTCCCATCTGCGGTTTGGGCAGAGTCCCCTGAGATGTTTAATTATGATGAGGAGCATCATAAAAACCTGTGCTTGGTATTAGTAATCGCGTCACCCGTGCGCCGCATTTCAGTGCTGGCACCCCATCAAAGAAGGAAGAGAGATCAGTGTGTGAACGCATGCAGGGAGAGGATGAGAGCCAGCCAGCCGTAACCATGTACATCACACCTTTATTTCTCACAGACAACCTTTCCCTCCCCGACAGAAAGAACGAGGGAACGAGAGAAAGAAAAAGAGCAAAAAAAAAAAAAAACAATAAGGAAAGAAAGCCTGGGTACAAAACAGCAAATGCCACGCTCGTTTCCCAGAGAGATTGTTGTTAAGTCACCTCTTGTCTGCATGCAACAAGATATGTCATCGCCTCCATAATGAATTCCCCTTGAGTGCCAGGGCGCTGTACGCTTCATTAATTCATAATCAACAATGGGTTTAGCTCATCTGAAAGCCAAATCGCACTAGGAGTCGAATACAGGTACTGCATTAGAGCGCCTCACCTTCGAGACCCGGGGAACGGGGGCCCCTGTTGTAAGGCGGCGGCAGCTGGGATCACGTACCACACGCTGGGAAGAAGAGCCCCCGCTGATGGATTAATGTCTCTATTGCAGCGGTGGCGTTCAGCACGTCCCGTCCCCCCCCGAGCGTACAGCTTCGAACAGAACGCCCCTCGCCCGTCCTCTGCTTTCGGGAGGGGTGACATCGCTCGGCACGGTGTGCTCGTTTGCGGGGCTGTGGGCTCTTGCTGATTAGATTAGCGCATTAGTTTATGAGTGTACCTGGATAAGACGGGGCCACAGCTTTGGGGGGGGTGGTTGGGTTCAACAGCGACAACGTGTGGGATTAATTGTAGTGCTGGGGGAAATGAGTTACACTGAATGTGCGCACTCTGAATTCAAACTCAGAGTCTGAGAAAGGAGAGACACAGAGAGAAAGGGTGAGAGACAAAGGGAGAGAGAGACAGACAAAGAGAGACAGAGGCCAAGGCAAAGAGAGAGATTGACAGAGAGAGGAAGAGAGGTGCTTTATGCTACAGAGCAGGAGCAGTATGGTGGCTTTCTGCGAATGCTTAAATGAAACGAAAGTGAATGAACCAACTGGGGAACAACTCCAGCACACACTGTCACTTTCCGGCCTGTGATCATGGTCTCAACACCTTCACCATACATTGTCAGTTTCCCATCTCTGATCACAGAGTGCACGAAATTCTCTCAGCCACCTAAGAGATTATGCCTCAGAGAGAAGAGGAATAAACTGTCATGTCTGGAAGGTTGCTAATTAGATCATACCAAAGCACACGGGTCTGTTTTCATTCAGCACTGTGTAATTTTCTGTAGTTTCCTTTAAAGTTATGCCGGGTGCCGAGTAGATAAGGAGGCAACACAATTATAAATGTATTTGCATCCTGCTTTTAATTAGAACTTCTGTAATTGCGGCAGCTAAACTATTTCACAGTGACAGTTTCAAAAATGAAATCAAATTGAACTAGCATGAAAGGAGGGGGGAAAAAAATAAATCTGACAGGGCTACTTGAGATGTAATTATAAAAGCAATAGCATGTGTCATTGTTTGAAATGAAGCGCGCTCAGAGATAGGACGATAAGAGATCCGATTCCCCGCTCTCTCCTGGTTGACACGTCGGGTTGAACCAATCATCCCGGAGAGAGCGCACGGCGGCGGAATGCGCACATCCGCGGAGCTGATAATATTCCCCGCGGGCAGAGGAGCCAGAGCGGCGGGGACCGTCATTTACGTTAATCCTGAACGAGCCGCGTGTCATGACAATTATGGCCCCGGGGGGCAGAGCGGGGGAATTCCAGCCGAACGGCCGGCGGACAGGGGGAGGGAAGCGAGACGCTAACGATGACACGTCCGGAAAAAAAAAAAGGCTGACAGGAAGGCGCGTCTGGATGCGCAGGAAGAGACACAATGGTGCGTTAAGAGACAAAAGGGAAGTGCGTCGAGTAAACATTCCACCAGGAGTGTCCGGGAGATTTCGCTCAGGGGAAAGGGGGGGCGGTGAAGATGTTGTGCCATCGTAAACAGAAAGAGGAAGGATGCAGCACTCTCCTAATAATGGACTCATCTCCTCTGAGGTGCGGCGTGGCAGAAACAGACAGTGCCCCTCCGCTGACCACTCTCCATCTCGGCACTCTCGACGTTTTCTCCTGATACTGTTTAAACGGCCTACTCTCTAGGTCAGCCATCTCCCGATCCACCCGCCTTACACGTGTAGCAACAAAACAAGAGACCACAGGAAGTGCTTTGTGTTAAGCTTGAAAGTAGAAATCATTGAGTGCCAAGAGCTCAAGTATTGATTACACTTAAACAGCATAAAATGTGATTACCACACTGTTTGGTGATCCCATTTAATCTCTCATGGATTACCACAATGTTTCTCACTTTGTAATGTTGCCCAAAATTGTATTTCTAGGCTGAGATTCACTTTGGGCAGACCTTCTGTTTGGCTTTTATTTTTTAAAGTCAGGGCAGATCAGGAACTCCTTCATACAGAATGTTTTCTTTTCCAAACAATTGGATTTCAAATCCTTTTTTTCCCCAGTTATACAGCTCAAGAGTCATGAGTTTTTAAACGTCTTAGTCCCAGAGGGACATTTAGGGTGAGTAACCACCAATACCCGAGTACCGAGGCCATGTTTTTAGTCAGCAAGAGGAGAGTGGCGTTCCTAGAAAAGGCAGAGCAAGCAACTAGGGGAACATGCTAACACCAGACATGGGCCAGGGGCTGGGTCTATAGCTAACTGAAGCGCTCAAGCTCAAACAGCAAGAAGACATTAATTAAGATGAATTTAATTCTTTATTCATAACCAGGCTCCCTTTTACACTTGCCAGAGAGGGGACAGGCTGAGCAGCTCTGATACTCTAACATGGAAAACCAGGCATGGGTTAATGAAGCCATATTAATAAAGCCATAACAGGGATGATGTTATGTCAGTGTGCTTTCCTGAATGCGTGCACTGAAGCGGACTCATGGCAGATTAAAAGAATACTCTGAGTGAGTGAGTCTGTGTGTGTCTGTGTATGTGTGCATGCATACATGTCAGTGTGCATTTGAGTGTGCTTATGCATGCGAGCATCGAAGCATGTGCTTTTGAATACAGTAGGTGTGGGGACGTGCATGCACATTTGCAAGTGCACGTGCATAATAATGCATGCATTTGCATGTGTGCATTTGGGTGCATGCGCACGTGTGTGAACTTTTACGTGCATGTGCAGAGCACAGGTTGATAAGGAGCCTGCATGTCTCAGATCTCTCCCCAGCACCCCCCTCCTTCCTCTCCAGCTTTTGTGGACAGAAGCAGCTTTTGTCTCCCAGCCTGGCACCACGGCAGACTTCAAAGAGTGGACGCGGGACATAATGCGACTTAACAGCTTGAGTTTTACAAGCGACAGAATTCTGCGGCGCGGGGTCCCTTTCCAAAAAACCCCGCGCTGGCACCGGGGGGGGGGCGGTGGGGGGGTTACTCCTGGTCGCGGTGTGAACAGCGCGAGGCAGGAAGTGACAGCAGGTGTGATTCCACCAGGCAGTTTGGAGACGGCGCTGGCTTCCCGCAGACGGGTGGAGGAGTCGGCAGGCCTCTCCTTGTGCCGCCCGAACGCCGAACGACAGACCAGCCATGTGTGCGCGATCCGCGAGACTGGAGAGAAACAAGCGCTCCCGGCCAAAAAACAGGCCCCACACATGGAGCCGCCGAAACGTCTCGGATCATCCCCGAGTATAAATAAGCCTGGAAATATGAATATATTCCTGTTTTAATTTGCATTTGTTTACTTGTAGCATGCTGATATTGACACAGCTCCTGTAAATGAGATATTGCATCTCCGCAGGCAATCCTGTGGAAATGGCTTGCAGAATATAAAATGTCCTTTGATGAGGAAGCAGCGAGGGTCAGGGAGTTTGGATCAGAAAGAGAGAGAAAATTGAGCTTGTGTTTGTACGCTAATCTCCTGCCTTATTTATTTTCAATACCGCGGTTTGAAGTCTCCTAAAAACAGGCAACATACCAAGAGTTCCTCCCGGTTAACCTGTTGAAATGGTTTTAAAAAATTCTGCGTGTTCATGAAACCTGTAAGTTCATTGTTTCCTTTGATAGATATATTATGATAGTTAAGGGTAGATAGATCAGTGGAACAACACCACACTTGACTGTGAAGCTGCTCTGTAAAACCCGCAAGAAAATACAATTCCACTCAGCCCAATCAGTTTTAATTTGCTCTCAGTGTTTAAAATATTTATATGTGATACTATTGACATCATTAGTTTAGTTGTAATTCAGGGAGGGATACAAAAGACAGTGTATTAAGAAAGGAGATTAATGTGTATCAAATCCAAATGTTCAAATCTAAACAATCATACCTCCGACTGTTGATAAGATTAAACTCAATGATGAACTTGACCCCCATCCACCCCCCCCAAAAAAAAAATTGATTGGTCATTCCTGAAGGAGGCTGCGGGTCGCTGGGCCCTTTTAAAGGGTTTCAGACGGAGACGTTCTGACAGGACGCCCCCGGGTAAATCTGAACGGGTCGGAGAGCTGTTTTGCGGCGGCCGCTGCGAGGAGACGTTTCCATGGGAGCGCGAGATGCCGCAGTCATTTCAAGAAAGCACATCCCCACTGCTCTACATCTGCCTTCATTGTAATTACAGCAATTCTCTTCCGAGCAGGTTTTCGCGCGCCCGTCGCTGGATCTCCGGGCCGGAGCACACAGCCGCCGCAGCCGCAGCCGCAGCGGCAACGGCGGCGGCGCGGGAAGCCGGCGGGGCCGACGTAAACTCCTGTGGGCAGCGCCTACAGCTGGGGCACATTACATGCAATTAACTGTGTTTTAAATAACAGCATGAGCCTTTGCGCGAAGACGGCGGGCTCAAACTCAACAGACGCAGCGCGCTCTTATTAATTACGTTCTGACAAGACACATTATCCTCCTACCGTACGCGCGAGGTTTCCTGTGTGACTTTGAGGTCGTGCTTCAGCTACGTATGTGCAGCAACTTTTTTTACAGCAGATTATCAACCAATTACATGACAGGATATTCACAGGACCACAGAAATTTTCAGATAGATTATTAGAATAATTACAGGAAAGATACAAATAATTCCAGGAGAGGTACAAATTTTACATGTGGATTATTAGAACAATTAAGGATGGACTGTTAAAATCAATGTACAGTCTAAATGGGCCAGTATCCTGTTGGTTTTTAAGGTGCCTTTTAATCAGTAAGAGGTCATTTAACCAGCACTCTCACCTTCCGTTACAGTGTGGAGACCGCCAAGCAGTGCATTCTTTACATCCTGATAATTGTCTATGCTGTAGTTATGACAATGATACCAACTCAACTGCAAGGATTAGTGAATGTGGAATACATGAAGGGTACAGTTCACACCATTTGCACCAACAATACAATTCCTCTGTGTGGTAACGCCAGACCGCAGCACTGCATGTGCGTGAATGGTCTGCGTGAGGCAGATGAATGGCATTTCTTCCGTGTGTTTAGCCGTGTCCCTCCCATGTAATTTTCCCCTGCTTGTAACCCTTGTATTCCCAGCTGCACTCTCCGGTGAGGCTATCAGTGAATGATTCCCGTCTGCGGCAGGCCGCTAAGCTTCGCTGCGCCAGCTGTGCCTTTCAGCCCTCTCCCCGCTGCAGCTGGCTGCGCTGCCGCACCTGGCCGCTCAGGTGTCATTTTCCTCGCTGAGGCTCCTTTCAGCCCTCTGACGTACGCACGCTGCGGACGCCCGGTCGGAGGCGGAGCTTCCTGAAAGACGCGGCGGGGAGCCAATCCACCTGCAGACGTCAGAGGAGGAGGGTTCCCACTGGAACAACACTTTTCCCCAGTCGGTAAACATTGCCAGAACCACCTCATCATTACGGGCACCTGATTGGACGCCATTGAGAGCCGTTGACCTCGCGCACAGGCCATCCACAGCGCCACCCCCTCCACGCAAGGAGGTTTGAGCTGCGCTTCGCTGAAACGTAAGTGAGCGGCTCCGCTACATCTTTGTGTGCTTCCATAGCCCCATTAGTTTAGATGAGAGCAGAAGACAGATCCACGCCTTTTCATCATGCCTTACATGCATATACACAAAATGCTGCAACTGTGTTCTACAGAAACAACCCTGACTGAAAGTGAAAGCAGTTTTTCCACACTTTAATATTTTAACACGCTGATTAATATTGGCTGTTTGCCGTGAGCCACTAGAACGGGAGAGTGAATTAGGACAACACTCCCAAAGACAGGATGACGCAATATAAAGTAGGTCATATACACAGCGTTTAAAGCATATTTATGCGTGTGTACATTTCATTTTTAAAAGCGAGTCTAGACGTAAAAATAGTGGGCGTAAAGCAGCTCAGAGGTTTTATGGGTCTTGCGTGGTGCTGAGTCACAGACAGTCCCAGTGCAGGTGCCTGAGTCCACTAGGGGTATCATGTGATTGGTTTGGACCACACATCGTGGACACCCATTTTGGGCACAGGTCGCACACACTTCCTGCACGCTGCCCGTGCATTCTCCCTCCCTTTCTACATTGTTCGCTGTTAACAGTCTGCACCTGTCAGTCTTCGGTCAGTTATTCAATCAATCAATCCATCAGTCAATTCGATACTTTAAATCAATGACCTAATTATTCAATCGAAGTGTAATTTGTTTGGTTTAGCATTGACTGCGATGGCATCGTTACTGAGCCCTGTGCAAATTGCTCCATCTATAACTTTATTTACAAAGGGCAGCCATGCCTTCATTGAATCTCCTTAAAAATACTATAGGAAAAAAATAATAAATAAACATTTTTGATCAAGAAATACTACTACACTGCTGTCTCTTGAGCACCCTCCTCACTCCCTACCAAATTTGCTGCTCTCGTTGACGCCGCTTGAGCCTCAAAGTTGAGAACGCGTCGGTTGTTACGCTAGCTGGCTGCGCTCCGCCTTGCGACACGCTGTAGCTGCGAGCAGTGCTGTCGCGGTAAATAACTTTATTACCAGAAAACAGTTTGGCAGGGAGACTGTTTTTTTTTTTTTTTAAACAAAATAAATAAATTAATTAATTAATGAAAACCCGCGAATGCGCCGTAACAGGAACACAACGCCGCACTTGTTAAGCGCACAGCGCTTTTCAGCTCCCATAAGCTGAAGTCTTATGCATCTTCACGCGAGGAAGGCGGAACGCCAGCGCGAGCTACCTGAGGAGGCTTTTGGAAATTTTGTGAGAGCGCGGCGGTGAGAGGGGAAGAGAGGCGCACGTGACAGCGGGAGGCACGCGGCAGCGCAGAATAGGTGAGCTTTATATTTGCTCAGAGGAGCGCGGTATAAATAGATAAAAGGGCCGATAATAAAGCTCTCTGCTCAGGGGGGGGGGGTGTTCGCTTTAAAACTGAAGCTGTTCGTTTGCGCCGCGTTCTCGCTCGGGTGAAACGTTCACTGTGAAGACGGAGAGCCCGAAGGCAACAGGTAGGACCCCCCACTGTCGTGAGGATGAGCGCGATTTTTTTTTTTTGCAACATCACCTGTTCAACCCCCGCCGTATGGCAGAGTGCCAGTTTGACTGAATGAATTTGACTACAACACAGATTTCAATGATACAGCATAATGTTGTACATACGTTATACTGTGTATATACATACATACTGTATAATTAAATTAAATTAAGATGGTATTTGTAATAAGAATTGAAAAACAAAGAATTTGCCAGACCATACCTAATTGACTACCAGCACATTAATTAGGCAAAGGTGATTTAATCTATGGCTAGTGATTTTTGACAAACTGAAATCAAAGAAATGAGAAAGAAAATGTACATTTGGTAAGTTCCTCACAATAATTACAGCTGCTCATTGGTGTTATTGAAAAAAAAACATTCTCTCTGTCTCGTGAGACCATGCATAGCATTCAACAAATAGGGATCTGTGTCAGCTATCCTGCTACCCTATACTGTCTGATATGCAATATGAGGCCTGCACTGTGCAAATACGTATGCACTTGTTGGTATTAACAGTGGTACGCTATGCATAAATCTGTTTGTCGTTTATGTCATCTTGACTGTAATTATGTCAGAATGACAAAATACATTCAGCACCTGCAGATTGGAAACAGGGAGAGTTCTCATATGTGAAAGTCCTTTGTCCTTGGTCTCGAAGTTGGCATGACAGAGTGCGTCATCATGTGAGGTGAGATCCAGTGAAGCAATTGCAGTCATGTCCAGAGCTGATCACAGCTTCACGGCACATCATCACTGCAGGAGCTGGTTCTGTCCAGATTCTGGTTCCTCTTCCATGGCTAAGAGGTCCTGTTAGTGGATGATTTATGTAGGACAGTGGAATTAGGCCCACACATGCAGCTAGCAACATGCCAGGCTCACTGAAATGACAGCACAAGTAGGTCGTATCAATATGGAGTTAGCCTGGACCACAGGTGTGCCAAAACTCAACAACATGTTAAAGTGCTGCTTGAACTGTGTGCCCAGTTATAAAGGTCAGAAGTGATTTATTACATTGATTTATTTGGCAGATGTCTTTATCCAGAACCAAATAATAAATAATAAATGAATATAATAAATGGTAAGGGCATAGGTATAGAATGATAAGTGACTTTCCGTTCTTGAGTAAATGGAATTTTTCATTCCGTTCTCATATCAGTCATGACACCTGATTGGTAAGTTCACAAGGATGTCATTCCAAATGGAGCTATTTCTCATTGGTGAATCCTTTAAAACACACTGACCGAGCAGGACCGGACCCCGCGGTCTCCAAGCCATCGGCTGATTTATTAAAGGTTTGGCACACCTGTGCTCACAAAAAAGGGGTTGAAAGCCGTCTGAACTCCTCCGTTACAGTCGAGCCCGACCTGCCGCGTTCAATGGCCTCTCCATCTGGCCCTCCTTTTTTGGAGTGGGCGAGGAGGCGCCGCAAGGTCCTTTCGATGAGGCTGCGTTTTCCCCTCTCCACGCTTAGATTAGCGAGGGTCCACGCGGCGGCAGCTGCTTGCCCCTACAGCGCCTGCGCCACTCGAAGACACCCGGCGGAAGAGCTGCCGCTGCCACCGCGCTACCCCTTGCTCTTCACTCTCTGCTACTTCCCTCTCCAGACGACCCAAAACGTTCTAATTACGATCTATTCCCGCTGGTCACCGATGCAGCCAGCAAGCGCGCAAGGTTCACTGGGCCCACAAGCGTACAGCTGTTATCTTTGACTTGTGGCCAAAAGAAAATTGGAAGAGAAGCGACTCAGACAAGTGTAAAGGCTTCTGGTTAGGGCAGTTTGTTGTTTTAAGGCCACCTAATCTGCTTGGAGACCAACAGGCCACAAATCCTTTTTTTGTATTAGTATGGGGAAAAAAGAGGTCAAGTGAATGAGATAGAATGTTAACTCGCCTTCTCCCCTGCAGGGAACCACCAGATAAACATGGTCAGAATTAGCCATCCCACCTGTTGAAAGCACCATTGCATTTTACTTAGGCAGAAATTGTTTTACAAGTTTTACTTGTGATTGCACCTCAAAAAAAAAAAGATGGCCACATGACAAGCTGAGGCCATTCCTGTTCCAGTAATGTTGTTATGTGTTGCAGAAATTGATTGCCTAGGAAAACTCCTGTCTAACCCTGAGTCTTTTATATATGCAGAGCTGAATATCTGTGCATATGTCATTAGTTTAAAATATGCACAGATATTAGTATGGTAACTGCTGCTAAAATTTAGTATATGTGTCAATGTGTTCCAGGCTAAATTCATAAGATTTTTTGGAAAAAACACACACTAATTTAGCTGCCAGTCTGACCCATGACTATCATAGCTGCCAGCTTGTCAACACTGCCATAAACACTGGTGTATATTTAATGAACATCCCACATCTCATTATTGTTAACCTAATGGCTGGTGTGTAGGTGTGTCCAACATACCAGTTTTGCCTCTGTTATCAGCAGGTGTTAAGCTTTTCCAAGCTAGGGGCAGTACTCTCATCAGTAATATGACAGTTAAGAGCTCCAACAGTCTTTTAGAGATTTTTTTATGCACTAATTTGAGTTTAAACTTACTTTAAATTACTCAAATTTTTATATAATCTTTTTTTATAAAAATATTTTATGAGGCATGAATGTTTTCTGCCATTTAGTGGTGAAGTGGAACTATGTAGTGAATTGTCATGTTTAGCTCCCTGTAATTGTGAAAATGTAATAAAATTAATAAAATGACCAATTACTCAAACTGCACACACACATCATTTATACATGACTTATACAGCAACTGGCCCCTTATGTTCTGAAGTTCCTGTAACAGGTTGTGAGCACTTGCTCACCAGCCTGTTAGTTGTAGAGCTGAGCTGTTTTCTGAGTGATCTGTCATCAGTTTCTATAGTGATGCATTCAACAGGAGCTCGTCATAATCAACTCTGATTGGTTTCTGACTCTTCCTCCTCTTCCTGCATGAAGCGCAGCACAAACACTTATTGGATAACATGAATAAACTCTGAAATACAATATGAAATTCCTGATGGGGGAAAAAAAAAATCTTTTCAGATTTTCTTTTTCTTTTCCTCGCTTTTATTCTAACTCTCTCATTAGAAATCTGGATTTTCTGTCCCTAGATGACAAATGGTGGCATTTTCTTTACAAATGTAGCCAACATGGTTCAAATGGGGACTGCCTGTAAACAAATATCAAATTGCTTTTACATAATGACAACAATGTTAATCAACAGAGTACAAGTGATGCGATATGAAGAACAATCAAATTTGATGAAAACAAAGGCCGCTGCCTTCAAAAGCTCGCTCCGCACACTCAAACCACAAGAGCTAAACTTTCACCAGAACACTCATGTGAGCATGTGCGCGCAGTAGTGTTCAGAATATTGCCTAGCTCCATTACAGTTAATTAATGATGTGGGCATATTAACAAATGAGGGGGGCATGCGAAATAGCTGTGGTTCAGGCACTAAAGGTTAATTATTACAGAGCCATTCTCCCGTTTGCAATTTGCAGTTTCAAATCTTCATGGCAGGCAGTACTCCCTCCTCCCAGCTTTAGTCTCTGTTTCCAGGTCACGGAGCACGGCACCAACACCTACACTCCTACATTTATGTTACATATTACATGAGTTTACAGATATACATAAACCAGTGTGTTCCAGACGGACATTTTGTCATCAGAAATTTCATAGCCGGTGGCAAAGCAGCTCTGCATTTATATGGATGTCTTCCAGAGCTTCAGGAGATTGACTAATTAATAAAATATTATGAACTACTGTACCACGGAAATCAAATACAGCTTAAATATGATATATGTGTGTTTTTTAATAAATGTAATTGAATATAGATGACTTAAGACACATTAACAGTCATTTCAGCAGAGCTAGATCTGTGGCCATAGCATTAGATCCAGCTTCTGTACTGGGGGGGGCTCCCGAGTGGCTTGGGCAGTTAAAGCGTTTGTTCCGAACGTGGGCTGAGCCCCTCGGCCAGCCATGTAATTTGTCGAAAATGATCAGGAGTCCGCATCGGTGGAACAAATTGGCTCCTTTCCGCCTGGGACAGGGAGGTGGGCAGGTCAGCCAGGGAAGATACAGATGACCGTCTCGCCGCTCTCAGCACCCTGAGATGCGGGCGGTGCATCTTTGAGCCACTCAGAAAGTGTCAGAGGGAGGCGCCCGTCCCCCCAACGGGGTTCGCCTCCTGATGCAGCGTGGGAAACAGTCGGACTAGCCGTGCGTGTGTGTACGGTATCAGAGGACCGCACCACTGGCACTCATGTTGCTTTCTGCTCACCTTAACTCATATTCATGGTGCAATCGCTACATGTAACACAGTGCAATGGCTGTATATAACTAAATGATTGTGCGTTTCCAGAGCTTGCACTCATGTATACTTTAACTCACTTTCATTGTGCAAAAGCTGTTCATATATACCTCATTCATTCCATACTTATTCCATGTATGTGTCCTGCACTACTGTTGTTGTTTGTTGTAACACTACTGTTGTTTGGTGTTTGTTGTTGTCACTTTTGACGCTGGGTGCAAATACTACAAGAGACACTGGAACTGGAGTCAAATTCCTTGTATGTGTAGAAGCATGCTTGGCCAATGAATTCTGATTCTGATGTGTGTTCAGAGGTTGACATTGCAATGGTTATTAGCTTACATACATCATTGCCAATTCCTAAACGTTGGGTGAGAAAGGTAGTCGAAAGGCAAAAATGTATATTGAAAAAAGGATACAGCTCTTAATCTCACAACCAACCAGTCTTCACCTTCCCTGCTAGATCTTTAATGTCTTTATGTAGACTGTCTCAAGGCTGTGTCATCCACAGTGGCGAAGGTCTCCTGTGTGTCATTATTTTGTTAAACTGCAGCATGCATTACTGACATATTAACATATTAACACATTTGTACAGGTCGTATAATTCAGACATGGAGCGAAGCTGTGGAGCGCAGCTGCCAGGGGAAAGTGTGTCTGAGAGTGGCTGGTAATGTATTTGGGCTGCGGGAATGGGCTGCCAAGTTCATGGTGAAGCCATTCTTTCAGCACTCTTCTCCTCACATGGAAAAAGGCCCTGCAGCACCGGCTCCAGGTCGTGAGCGTAACCTCTGGACCTTTTAAAAAAGTAAATTATTCACATTATGAATAACCCATATTGTAGATTTCTCTGGCGCCACTGAGTCATTCATCCTCCTCTGTGAAAAGGGATGATGAACGGACAAAATATTCCGCAACACTCATGACCCGGAGATATCGTTTCCATTATTTATACTAGCTTTTATGAGCCCGTACCGAGACCCCCACACAATTTCCTAATAAATCCCAGGCCTCCACGGATTGCAAGTTGGACGCTACAGTATGGCCCAGGGGGGGGGGGGGGGGGTCAGGGGAGGGAGTCAGGGACGAGAGGTTAGTGCGCGCCACTGAGAATGCTGGGAAACGGTCAAAGGTGTCAACTGACATTGCTTAAGTCCCTATATGCTGATACAAAAAAGAAAGTGAACACATTAATTATCTATCATCCATTGAATCTATAATTGCATTTATTACTGAATAGATAATTAAGGTGAACGTGTACCGTGCTGGCCGGTGCCACCACGGTGTCCAGTCAAGGTCAAAGCTACCTGTCTTATTTAATAATGAGGTCATTGAGATTTTTTCAGATTTGCTTGAAAGTAGATTCCATTAAACCGTTTACACTACAGGGGTGTGACGGCTTATTTGACAAGTAAACTACACAAAGGCAGGAGAAAAGGAGCACGGTGGGCAGCGGCCAAGGTGTTTTCAATGGCAAAGCTGTGAATGCGGAGAGTGAATATGTGCATATAAAAGAGGACACCAAAAGCAAAACCGTCCGCTCCAATTTTGCGCATTTCGGGGAGGGAAAAAAAAAGAAGGAGGACCGCCGAAATCGAAACGAAAGCCATTACCTCAATATAAGGCATCATAATTGGATCTATCGAAATCCTTAAAAAGCAGCTATTTGAAAATGCAACGCGCGCGCCGAGAGCCCGGGGAAGAAATGAGGCCCGGGGAGGCTGCACCGGGGGGCACCCGCGCCAGAACCTCAGAAGAGCCGCCGCTGGAATGACAGGGATCACTCTCTGAAATGACCTGATTATATTTTCAGATCAGACACTTTGGAGGGAAACAAAGACACTGACTGACCTTTTCTCCAGAAGCGCCTTCTCTTATACTATCTCTCCCACCCCCTCCCCGCCCCGGCTCGAAAAGCCCCACAGAGATGAGGAGTGCAGAGGGAGACAGAGAGAAACACTGAGATAGGGAGAAAGAGAGACACACACGGAGAAAGGGACTGATAGAGAGTGAGGGATAGACAGACAGAAGTAGAGAGAGGGAGGGAGAGATAGAGAGAGAGAAACACTGAGACAGAGGAAGAGACACACACAGAGAAAGGGAGGAAGAGAGAGGCACAGAGAAAAGAACTGATAGAGAGAGAAGGGAAAGACAGACAGGAGTAGAGAGAGGGCGGGAGAGGCAGAGAGAGAGAGAGAGACAGCTTGAAGCTGCTAGGGTCCGGGCGAGGCAGGGGCGGCTTAGCGCCGCACGCACAGTTTTCCAGTAAGTTTACTTTTTTCCAGGCTCCTTTCAACTACGCGGCCCTCCCGCCGAACGCCGGTGATTAGGCTCACCTCCTCCGGCACACAGCGTGACGGAGCCGGCTCGGCCAGCAAGCCGCTGCGAATCCTCATATTGCGGCCGCGCTCCTCGAGCGAGCGCTCCGCGGTGGTCTCTTACTCCGGCACCGGGAGCTCATCAGTACATCTACCTCTCTCTCCCCGGCTCATAAGCGGGTTAGCCTTTTAATGTGGAAGTGTCCGCCGGCTCCAGTCAAGGGCAGGGTCTGTTCCGCACAGGCACGGCGGCGACAGAGTGCAGCCCGCAATTAGTTCTGTTCGAAATGAGAGTCGGGGGCAGGAGGGGTGGTGTCGGGGGGGGCGACACGTCTCCGCAGCTGTACGCGGTAATGAGAAGTAGTGATTCGGTGTAAAAACAGCTCGGCGTGCGGCTCTGAAATTATCGGTGACAGGCAGCTTCCTTCCTGGAGGAAGCGGTGGGGTACGGCGGCGCCTGGATATTTCGGCGGGATTTTAACAGCGGCGCGCAGCTTTTTCCCTCGCAGAGTGAGAAACGCTTCCCCCCTCTCTCCTCCCGCCATGCGTTAGGCCTCCATCAGCATTCTCCATCTCGTACCCCGCGCGCCCGCGGATCGCGCCGTTGCCGCCGGCTCAATCTGCCCAGATCCTGCAATTGCGGGGGGAAAAAGGTTTAAGCAATAACCAGTGTTGCGCTGCACATCCTGTACCAGAACTTTTAAAGGACGACTCGGGAGAGGAGATATCAGATCTCCTACAGCTGAACCCAAACACAGCTGAAACTTTTTCCCCTCCCTCCCTCCCTCCCTCCCTCCCTCCCCACATACTTGCGCTCTTTCCTGTCAGCTGGTTCTTCTCCATCTCTCCTTCATCCTTCCTCCTTCTTATCACCACCTCTCCCTGTCTGCAGTGACCCCGTCTTGAAGGGCAGGAGTGTTCGCTTCCTTGTAGCCCGAGGCAAAGACAGTGTTAATCAATCTAGTCTGTTACATCCACCTCTTTCGATTAACATTGGTTAATAACGTTGGCTGTGTGTCTGGGAATGTATTTGTATTGATCAAAGACGTTGTCTGAATGGGAAAGTGTTGGAGATTCAGCAGGGCACTGGTACAAAGTTTTAACCCAGTGTACCTTTCCTTCGTTGTCCCAGTTAGCAATAAATTGAGCTTTGCCACCTCTGGCAGAGAGCAAACCTGTGGTAGCACTGCAGTGAGAGATGCTCTCTTGCAGCAAACAAGTGCAGACTGGTCCTGAAACAGTCTTAAGCTGCAGAGAAACTCCCATGCATTTCTCTCTGCAGAGATCTCCTGTCCGCTGACTCCAGATCAGCTCCAGGGCCTTAATCCCTTTGGGTCGGACTCTACACACTGACTCAGAGCTTCGGCCTCGTGAGGCTCTGGTTTGTGCTTTCTCACTCTCTGAGTAGTCTGGTGTGCAGGGTGTGAATCCTCTCTGGATGCACCTGCAATGCTTTATTACGCAGGCTGGGAAAACATGGCCTATAGGGGGAGCACTGCCTACGCAGGTAACTCCCCTCTGTACTCTTGTAGGACGTGTTTATTCGAAAGCGGTGACGTGTGGATGCAGCAGAGTGCGTCAGCGGCCACCAAAGAAAGAAGGTGACGTCACCCCTCTAGGGCCAGCACAAGAGTACAAACTGTCCCCCCCGGCTGGGAGCCTTGGGCCTCGCTCCGTGAGCCAATCTTGTCTCACGATGCAATCGATGAATTTCAAACGCGTCCGTGGTCCTCGGGGATCGCACTGTTTCACTTTAATTAGCAGAAACTGACTCTCAATGAGAGGGATGAGCCGCGGCGTGAGAGTACATCCCGAGACAGCAAACAGACCTGCCCGCCTGGGAAGAGAAAGGCTAATGTTAAAATGTTAGGAAGAGTCCAGCACTGTTCTCTGTGATGTAAAGAATTTAGGCCAATATTAGTATGTTAGGAAGAGTCCAGCACTGTGCTCTGTGATGTACAGAATTTAGGCCAGTTTTAAAATGCTAGGAGAGTCTTGCATTGTGTTTTGTGAGGTACAAGATGAATGTCTATGGTAAAACGTTAGGAGTAGTCCAGCACTGTATTATGCAAAGTATAGGATGAATATCTATGATAAAATATTAGTAGTAGTCCAGCACTGTTATGTGGTGTACAGGATGAATATCTATGGTAAAATGTTAGGAGTAGTCCAGCACTGTATTATGCGAGGTACAGGATGAATGTCTATGGTAAAACGTTAGGAGTAGTCCAGCACTGTATTATGCAAAGTATAGGATGAATATCTATGATAACACAGTGCTGGACTACTACTAATATTTTATGTGGTGTACAGGATGACTATCTATGGTAAAATGTTAGGAGTAGTCCAGCACTGTATTATGTTAAGTACAGGATGAATATCTATGATAAAATATTAGTAGTAGTCCATCAATGTGTTATGTGGGGTACAGGATGAAGAATATCTATGGTAAAATGTGAGGAATAGCCCAGCACTGTATTATGTGAAGTACAGAATGTTTCAGTTGACTATTGAGAGAAGAGGCTTGTTTGAATGAAAAAAGGAGAGGCTAAAAACTAGGCAGACATGAGCTAATGCAAATAATTTTAACTAAAACCAAGACACTGGACTGTTATCAAGCCATCTTCATTTTGACAAATAGATTGGAGACCAGTTTATATTCAAATTGTTCTGGTCTGATTCACGTGAAGTATAAAGGTTAAAAAGGAAGCGCTTTGACTACGCTGTAGATGGAATTATGAAGAAAAGGGATCAGGTGCGGATATGTGAGCAGTATTTAAATCGGCACATTTGGTGATGGCGCCCGGCCATGAGGAGGAGGCTGATGATTCACACTCCTCTGAAGTTACTCTCCGAACTCCAGAGCCACACTGAAGCTGCGCCACACAACACGCAGCTCAGAACTTTCTAATCTGCTCCGAGGATCGCTCCGGCACTTTTTCATTTACAGAGACACTCCGCCGCCGGTGTCAGTCCGGGGGGAAGCTTTCTGACGCTGGCAGCATTCGGGAGTGAATATTACCGCCTCGTGCCCGGACTGTCACTCCGTCATTGTTTTTTATGAGTTCTTTTTTCTTTCTTTTTTTCCCCCACTCCCCCCGTTTGCTGACCGACCTGATTGAGTGCTCTGTGAGCCAGACCCATTGTGTATAACCTGTGCACTGCCAGCCAAGCAAAAAGGGACAATTACAGCCGGTTGCCCTCCGAACAGCGCAGCTGATTTGTAGAAACTGCCCAACACCGCAGTTCTCTCCCCTCCCTTGCCTCATCAATCAAAGCGAGCCATGTAATGAAAAGCTCCAAGTCGAAGAGTTTAAAGTCAACTCCAAGCAGGAGCCATGTCATCTTTTTCATTAGCGATATTGACCTAAATTATCCCTGGTGCTCCCCTTTTTTCCTTTGAACGCCTGTCTCTGTGCTCTGGGTGGGCGGGGCACGCGCGGTGACCCGCTGACCTTAATCCAATCATGTGTGAGCCTGCTCCTGCGCAGACAGGGCATACATCTCCTCGCAGTTTCTAATCCGGCATGGGGGTCAGGGGAGAGAAAAATGACTGCTTTAAAAAAGGAAAACCATTTGTAATGGGGATCTGGTGTTAGATGCCTCGGCAAATTGTCAATGGCATTAGCATCACCGCCTCTGGAGCAGGAGGGCCAGATGTGCTGGAGGCCGATGCTGGAGGGAACCGTTGCATTGCGGGTGCTGTGGGGAGCTTCTACGAGTCCAGCAGGGGGCACTCAGGGGTGGGCAAGTATGCCAGTGGGTTGAGGGTACGGCTGCTTCTTGCATCACTTCAGACCGTTCAGCGGGAGCCGCCAAAATAAGGGATGCCATTTACAGCAGATAGAGACACAGTGTCGTGCCAGCCCCGCAGATGATAACACCATTGAGGTACCTTTCCCACAGGTGAACGTGGAGCCTCAACAGAGCTCACACTTAGGCTAATTGTGGAAATGAAGTGATTGTCGATTTCATAATTGGGTCACGCTGCATATAAGTATCTTCTATGGCAAACACTGTTTCCGTTTTGGTGACTGTTCTGTTCCAGAAGTTTCTACTAAAGCAGTGGTCTCCACTGAAAGTCAATAGGTGCCCATTCTTTGTTAGAACTCAGATTTGAATTACCTAAGAAGAGCGATTGGTTGGGCACTTTAAATCACCTGTTGCTCCAGGTGTCCAATCAGCTGCTGGTTGAAAGGCCTCTCTAAATCCTTCACGATCAGGTATCTCCTGAATCAAGACTGGGCTGTACAGAACCAAGGCAATTCAGCGGTGGATCTCCTCCAGAATGGACATCACACATTCCTGTTGATTCAGTTTAACAAAAAAAAAAGAAAGAAAAAAAAAAAGAAAGAAAGGCAAGAAGAGAGCTGGCAGTTATTGCAGTCACTCAGGTTTAATTTATTCGCACGGTTATCAGTATTTGATTTCACAAACGTCCGCAGCTGTAGGCACCCGGTGTGTGGAGGAAAGTATGAAGAGAATAGCTGACGAATTTCTCTAAACTCACACTGCAGTCTGCGAGCAGGAGGAACTGAGTGGTTTCTTTCATGAACATTCCAGACAGCATCTACCAAGCCTCTCGCTGAATAGGCCACACTGAATAGAAGGATGGCCATTTTTACTGCTATAGAAACACGATTAAATGCAACACTTCAGAATTTAAAGGGCCGTGACGCAGACCAGCATTTTAAAAATATGGAGCCTTTCATTCTGCCAGGTTTGACTGCGTGCGTGGCCAGAATTTCAGATGTGTCGTTTCCCCTTGTGCACGTGGAGCCGGGTCCGGGGCCTACCTCAGCCGTAATTATCCTTTTTATGCGGAAAATCCTCCTTCAATTAGCTGCCTCTGGACAACAAAGGGAGCAGCCCGCTTCCTGAAACAGCGCTGACTACAGATTACTGACTGGCATTGCGCACTGACAACAACAACAACAACAGCAGCGGCGGCGGCAGCCCGGGCCCATGCAAACGACCGCGTTTTACACTGAATAGGAGCTGGGGACAATGACACCACACGGTGTAATCCTCCTGGTTCCTTCCACCGCTAACTGCTCCCGCTTTTCAACATTTCCCCCAGATTCTGTTCTTCATTTAGGCGACTGATCTATGTAATTGAAGGGGGAGAAGTGAAATTTGAATAATTGACATGCTTGCGCTGAGCGCGTAAGCCTTTAATTCAATAATATGGCAGATTAGAAGCTTGGATTCCACCTTCACTGGAAGCTCTCCCAGTGGAGTTGGTTCCACTTGGCCAAAAGCTCGCTAATGGAAAAAAAGGGAGGCAGGGAAAATAATGTCACACTTCGCTGTGAAGCACTGTACGTTCAGAACGGTCCATTTTAACATATACCGGGATCAACATGCCTATCTTTAATGACAGGGTTACCATTTGTGAAGAGCGTGATCCCATTCATATTTATTGTGTGCATTTGCTTGGCAGACACACTTACATAGTTTAGCTTTTCTTGTGTTATCCATTTGTACGTCTGGCCATTTACTGAAAATGGGTAGTGCCAGTAAATGTTCTTGCTCAAAAGCAGCAATCCACCTGGGAATCAAACCCACAACCTCTTGGTTACATGTCCAGTTCCACTAACGCCACACTTTTATTTGGTTTGTTGCTTTGTCCTTGGGGGACGGTTCAGTGGGATATTGTCCAACCCTAAGTTCAAACGCTTCGACCTCACATCAGACTAGCTTTACAGCAGAATCATGCTTGACAAACCAATTTGTTTCATACAGTTGCCTCACACCATGCAGCTTATAGTCTGTCTTTCAACGAGGCATACAATCAATAAAGATTTTAAAGCCTTTTAAACCTTTAAAGCCTTTTTCCTGTTTTTATGCTATTTATACATTTGTATTGTCCATGTATACCCATGTCAACCCAATAACCATACCTGATATCAATAATGGGTAGATTAACAACACCATATGCTACAGTCAATAGGATGAGAAGAAAACTCATTGAATAGCCAGGAGAAAATAATATGTGCTTATTGCCTAATACCCTTGTACCCACTGGACTATACAACTACAAAAACATATCCAGTACATATTTGGAAAAGCTTGTCATCACATTATTCCATCCCCAAATGTACACATTGATTTACTTATACATTCTTATGGTTAGATTGCTAAATATAAATTGTTGACATTTATCCTACCAACTTCAGTCAACATAAGTAGTGAACTAAACTCACAAATGTAATGGATAATTGAATCTGAATGTCATCTTTGCATTGGGTCTGTAGGAAATCTACAGAAGCAAATAATAACAAAAATAGTAATATTAATAGTTCTGAAAACACATGGATAGTATTTTTAAAATATTAGTATTTAAAAATATTAACTAAATAAAATTGAACAAAGTAACAATAAAATATTAGTAATAAATCAATAAATCCAATACAATGGTCAATAAAATGAAAATAAATATGTATGTAATATTAAGATGGGACAGCAGTAATGTAAAAGGGCTATAGATGTGTCTGTTATTGCCTGACTACTGGAATTATTAACAATTCAAACGGGATGCAGTTAGTATAGCACACTCCCGCTGTGCTGTTTTCATATATCTCCATGTCTTTTACCTGCTAGAACTCAGAGTACCCTGCAGTCTGAGGGGAGACGGGTGAGGTGAACACTTTTTTTTTAACGTGGTGTCTGGGTTGGTCACCGTCCCACGATGCCATGGTTTCCGGTGAGTGAACAGTGATCCTCACTGGCACAGCGAATGGGGGGGGACAGCGAAGCTCGTCGCTCTGCGGTAATACCAGGGTAAAGGATACGCGCTCCACGCGCTCTCCGCTCTGACGGATGGCTCAGGGGCCTGTGCAAACACAGATAACGTCGCTCTCCATCCATGTTGGGGCAATGTCTTGGCAGGGGGAAAAAAAAATATGCGCAAATGTGCACACAGTACACACACACAGTACAGATTGAGATCAGCTGATTTAAACCGCCGTGGGGTCCTCGAGGTCTTCGGCGCCATACGGGAGATTCCCACAAAAGGGGAGTGGAGTCCTTCGTGGACTCCTACAGTTCATTTTTAACATTGTAGCTGATATCATTTTTAATTTTTCCGGTCATGTTTTGTGACGTTTCGCCGAAGAGTGAGATTGTCGACTGTGTTGTATCTGCGGAGAGGGGATAGAATGAGATTACAGTGAAGTGCTGTGACATAAATCTGCTCCTCTGACACCCTGAAGCCCCCACTGACATGTGACACCCTACAGTAACAGCACTGAGGCTGAGATTGACTCTCTGACTCCCCCATGTCTACCAGAGGATGAGCTCTAAGACTGCAACAAGACTGATTTCAGCTCACCCACCCTCACTCACTCCCCTCTGTCATAAATATACTGCAACTCCCTTGTCACTTCTGGGAGGGGGTTAAAAAACTTTCTTCAGGTAGAAGTTTTTCTTGTGGGAAAAAAAGAAAGGATTAATTTGAAACGGATTCAGCTGGAAAAATGGATTTCTTCTCTGGCATCGTTTAGCAACTATTTTATCTTATTTTAGCGCTTTTGACAAAATACGTCGGCAAATAACCCTGAGTATTCTTAAGATTAACAGCCATGCAGTCTATCTGAGGGTGACCTTTATACTTGCGCAGAATTCAATTCAGGGAGCAAGGCTGAAGAAAACAGCAGTGGCCCAGCATCAGACATATTTTTCCCTGCTCCATTCTCTCAGGGTTGCGGTATTAAAAAGGAGTATGCATGTGATGGGTGGCGAAAATTAAATGCATACAGCAAAGCTATTCAAATGGAAATACATGCAGGTACTGTGTACACAGAGACTGGGCAGTGTTGGGCACAGTAATCTGTTTCTTTCTTTTGAAATCACATTATGAATTTTAGAAATATGCCCATATAATGTGTAAATCGAAAGAGTGCGTTTGGTTAATTTTTGGTTCACCTGGTCCATGGCCCTTGTATTGCTTTTTAATATTGTGGCTGTACGAAATACCACTGTTACCACGATCACACTTCCTCTTGCTAGCCACCCCCCCGCTTCCCCCCCCCCCAGCCAGTCCGCCCGTCTGCTTGTCTTGCCCGGTTCTCCGCAAGAGGACCTTCTTTTTAGGATGCACGGGGAATGACTCGGCATCTGCATACCTTTATTCAAATCGTGTTTGCGGCCAGCTGTGAAGTTTCTGCTGCTGTCAAATGTAATCATCTGATCGGGGGGAAGGGAGGGGGTGGGGGGGGGGGGGTAAGGGGGGGTGGGCAGTGGGGGGCTGTCTCCAGCGGGCGACCGAGTGGACCGGCATCGCCGTGTCAGATGACAGCTCCAGACATTCCTCTTCCACAGCGGCATCGCCTTGGGACACACTGACCATATGTACAGTAATGTTGCGCGACAAGATCTTTTAGCAACAAGAAAAGGGCCACTCAACCCTGTTCACTTTGCTCCTGTCGTAAACAACTGCCGTCTCCGGCCCCAGAGACAAATACGGCCAAATGCAATTATGCAGATGCATCACGCATAATCAAAATAAGCCGTCCTCTATCCGTGAGCAGGAAAATAAATATTCTTAATAATAAACCTTATGATTGTGGAGGAGTATATTGACTGATAATGGCCACTGAAAATGTATGCTCCGCTGTGCAGAACATATATGCATAACATTAAATTTCACCATCAATGTTCATCGTCAATGGAATTCAGTTTCTTGTTCTATGATGGTGAAAAAGGTTATTGTAACTAGTTATTTGGGCGTGAGGCTCCATGACCCTCAGAATGGATGGAGCTACTCTCAGTCATTGAATTGTTTGAACCGATCAAAAGACAGTGCTCTCAACAGAAAAAAACACTATGATTGGTTCAAATCAGAGAGTTACCGATAACACATCATAGAGTATCTCCATGCTTTTTGGAGTTCATGAAGTTCATGAAGTACGAAGGTAATTTCAGATGAGGGTTCTGTGTACAGTAGTTTTTCTTTACCAGGTAACGCAAGAACAAGTTCAGAGAGCAGTAAAAAAAAATGACAAGATGCAATCTGAATACAAGTTGCAAAATCATAACTGGCATTTTTAAAATAATATTACTATTCTACACAACTTAAAAATTTATACATATACAAACCCCAAAACCGCAAACATTACTCGTGTCTTGGAACACACAATTAGGTTGAATATGACACCATTGTGTGTGTAGCATGTGCATAAAAAGTTAGTGTCTTTCAGGGTAGTTAGTGTCTTTTTCCAGGGTAACCACAAAACCAAATAAATACTCCTACCTTAAACAAATGTATCTCAGGAATTATTTTAAATAAAAATGTGAAATTTGGCCAAACATCCTTGATGGTGGATTCATTATGCCATTTTTTTAGTTTTATGTAAATGTTTTTTGTTATTCTGGAGCTGGTTGTTACCATTGGTTTATAGGTTCAGTCTTGGATGGCAAGTTGCTATGGGACCCATGAGTGACGTGCTCAGCTGAATCTCTTCAGTAAATTCCCAGGTGCATAAATTTAATGTATATAATCATAAATAAAATGCAAGCCATACAAGTCTCTATGGGCAAGGAAATCCGATAAACAAATAAGTATGTATAATTCACAATTCCTCTGCAATTCAAATGATACCCCTCTATATTACTGGAAAGCCCTGTGGTCTTTCTAAAGGTGTAGTATGGGAGTGGAAAGGCAGCAAAAATGCACTATAATAGTCAGTGCTGGCGGGCACATGCTTTTATGAATGCCTGTGAATGTCTTATAAAGACGTAATGTGGGTCTTATGTAGGACCCATCACGGAAAGTGTTTGTTATTTTAGTTTAGTGAAGGTTTCACTTTTTCCCTGCACGTCATGTTTCTCTTCGTGACGGCTGCGTGATTAAAAGACACGAGAATATTTGTCATTCTTTCCGCTGTCATTTGTCACAACCTCAATAAGTCAAACAGGCTGATATTATAGGATTTTTTTAAACTACAGTAGAAGCAGAACTTTCATTTCCCCTGAATCGTTAATGATTTGACTGGACATTTTTAGTGACATTTGTAGAAACTTTTGAAGTATTAATATAGCAGGATATTATGTCATTGTATTAATGGTACTTTTAATTGGCAAAAGTTTTTATCTGGGCCGTCAGCATGTCCTACTCCTCTCAGATCCTTCTGATGTTCTGACAGTTATCAGCCTCTTCCTCTGTTTTGATCATAAGTGAAATGGCAAATTAGCACATTTTTATTAATTTCAAGAGGATGCATGCTGATTTTGACATAATTGGAGCTGCAAAAAAATGGAACAGAATAGTAAAGGGAGTCTTGTGCTGTATTTCATTTGCCGGTTTTATGAAATGAATTTCACAGAAGCGCCGCGATCACACATCCGCTCTCCTCGGCGACAGGGATCGCCTGTCCCCTCTCTCTCCGTCAGTCGAGCAGCACGTGAAACAGCCCGATTGTATCAGACATACCTGACATACCAAACACTTCAGTTTAGATGCCATTGACATTCTCGGTAAATGAGAAACGGCTCACGGGTTCATTCATTTCAGTTTACAGAGGCGTCTGAATGCTGGAAATGTCACAGGCATAATGAAACCACACCCGTCACCCATCGAATGCCTTTTTTTATACCACTCTCACACATCACCACAGACCGCCTTATGTGGGCCAAATGATTCTCTTTGTAATTTAGTCCGGAAACTCATACCCAGAGCTTAACGTAGCAGCCGGCTTGTCCCTCTCCTTTCTCTCTTTGAAAGTCTGAGCGGCGCGGCTGAAAATAACACCTGACTGAGCATAAGGCTTCTAAAGGGCGCCCGCAGTGAGTTTCCGCGTGTTGATTTGTAAAAGTACAGCACTGCCACAGGACACAGCAGCAGTTCTTCAAAGTCGCGCCATCATGCTTGTGTAAGGAATGAATTGGCGGCTAATTGGACTTGAATAGCCTATGAATAATGGAAAAGCCAAACTGCAGCTCTCATTAAGCTTGAATTACATATGTATCTTTGATTCTCGCACAAAGCGCTCGTTTTACATCCAGCGGAATTCCATTTGCATATTTCTTATTTCACCTCACCTCCGTCACGTGACCCACCACTCATTAGTGGCGTATTGTTCGTTAAATGTACTCTGTAATTAATTAGGCCCAAATTCATGCCTGTCTAAGAGATCCCCCACTGCACGATCTGATGCCGCTGTGAGGTTGTCAGTCTGAAGTATGTACTTCCTTCTCCATGCATGCCCAGAGAAAACTTTCTGATATACCTACACATTACCGATGACTAATTTAAAAATGTGCTTTTTTTGTAAATGTGTATATGTGCCATGTGAAATATATTCATGACACACACTGTCCTTTCAATAATCGTCTTGCATATTTAATATATGGAATGAGCGCCGTTTATGCTGATATCGCATTTAAGCATAATGCCCTAAATAGATTCTTGTTTGTTACAAAGTGCTGTTGACATCAGAGAACTGCAGGACGCACTGCATGGCTATACATATTAATGGCCTCATTTATTTATATATTCCATGTTTTGCATTGCAAAACTGGATAGATACGGAATTACGCTCAAGGTTCTCTAAATACGATCAGACTCTTCATCGACTGTTTTTTAAAAAGTAGCCTCTGGCCTGCTTCCCCTTTTCAGTCTTAATTCCTTCATTAAGCCTCATCCACATGCGCTTGTTTAACACTGATGCAATTTGCTCGCCGAGATGTCTGGAACATGGCTTTTTGATATCAGACATTTTCTCCCCCCTGATACAGATTCTAGTAATCCCGCTCGTGGCGAATTATGCTCGTGAAATGTTAAAAAGCGTATCCATAAACTCTGGAAGGGGGGTGAAATGGTGGCAAAATTGTTTGACTAAAGGTTTAGTTCAAGAGATGATCCATTATTAAAATTTAAGAGCTGCCACTTAACTTATGTAGTTTTTTTTCTCGCTCCCCACAGAGTTCTCATGGCTGTATTTGGGGAACTAGCGCGGCGCATTTCCTTGTGCGGTAATGCGTTTCCCTCTTGTGCACCCCCCAGTTCGGCGCAGTTCGGAAAGGATGATTGCTATTCTGTGTAATATTTACAGACAGGCTCTCTGTGTTCTGTGCGACCCCAGCAGGGCTTGCGGTGTCAGGGAGAGATCATTCGGCTGAAATCTCCCTTGCGCGGCGGCACTGCGGAGAGAACCGCCTCTCTGCTTGTATACCCACTTGGATTCTGCCACCGCTTCCTACACGCTCATGTTATTTCAAATAGGTACAAGCAAAGATGCAATCATTCAGAGAATCAGAGGAAGTAAGCAGCAAATACAAAACAGCACTTAAGACTATGACAAATAGACTATTTATGTAGTTGTGTGTTACAGTGCTGTGTGATTTTGGAAGGAAGCACATGGTTGTGGATGCAATTTGTACAGTATAAAAATAAAATTGAAAAGTTTCTAAATGCAGCTGATGCAATATGAATCATAATAATTGCTAACTGTGCCATCTAAGCTTATGCCTTAGCATATTAAAACAGCAGTCAAGACTGCTTCGGGTCTCAGTTCAACCTGCAACTAAAGGGCAGATTTGAGTCAAATGAACCCTGGTATGGCCTGAAGAGGTGAGCCTTAATGGGGTGATGGGAGGGATGAGTGGCCCTACTGTTCCAGGTACAGTCTGAAGAGATGAGTCCTCATGAGGTGATGGAAGGTTAAGAGTGACCCTGCTGTTCCAGGTACAGCCTGAAGAGGCAAGTCTTCATCAGGTGACGGAGGGTTATGAGTGACCCTGCTGTTCCAGGTACAGTCTGAAGAAGCAAGTCCTCATGAGGTGATGGAAGGGGATGAGAGACTCTGCTGTTCCAGGCACTGTCTGACAGCAAATTACAACACACTGTCATCATCTTTTTACACTAGACCCCAGCCATTACACATCCCTGCAAATGGGGAAATCTGCAAACACTACACTATAGCAGTAATAAACACTAATGCACAAAGGAGATTTGCTCCATACACAAACTGCATTTTCTCCATATAAAACAAAGTTAAAATGCAGCAAACATTTAGCACAGGCTCCCGTGTGGCTAAGTCTGTTAAGGCATTCATTCTAATTGCAGGCTGAGCCCTACATCACAAGTTCAGGTCTTGGTTGTGTCCTCAGCTGACAATGATTGGGACTCTACAGTGGTGTGAAATTACAGCCTCCTTTCCCCGGGGTACATTGAGTTACGTGGGTCAGGGTTCCCTCGTGCACTGCTCAGTAGAAGTCTCTGGCAACTCGTCAGCCTCTCATGGGTTGCTCAGACGATGTCAGTGAAGGATGCACACATCCTCTGTTGAGCCTTTGACCTTCTGTGGTGCATTGTGGGACTTGTAGTGCTAAAAAATAGCTGCTGGCTGCATTGCAAGTGTTCAGGAGGATTGCATTCACACTGCTTCAGCCTTCCTGACTTAGTGCAGAGGCTACCGGAGGTGAGGTGAGCTTAATGTGCAATTGGAGATTCCAGAGTGAGAGTGAAACAAGGGAAAGGGCATAAAAGCAGGTAGAGTATGTAGAATAACTGTAAGAGCACCCCTGTGTTAGTGTTACACTCTGGGACCCAGGAATGGAGGGTGAAGCCAAGAGCAGTGCTGGCAACTGCAAGAATTAAAAACCCTAAAATGCAAATTCTCCTGTAAAATGGGTTGTGTTTGAGTTCAGGGAGTTTGTACAATAAATATATAAATAGTAGCCACTCTTCCAGTAACCAGGGTGACACTTCTCCACACAATAAGCTAGCCAATTAAGAAAGGTTCATTTTGCTACAGTTAGTTAACAAACAAGACACAAAACAAAACAAAAACATCTCCAATTTGGTCCAGGTACAAGATGAAAAATTCATTCTGCCAGAAAAATTGAAAGGGTTGGTAATGAGTCATATTGAGATTTGTGCGTGAGGGTCACGTCCCTCGATCTTTGTCTCTGCGGTTTTTGCATCATGTCACCACAGGCCTGACTCTCTGCCAGTGTGTGGTAGCTGTGTGTCTCGCGGTGCTTGGGAAATAATGGCTTCACGTTGCGTTCCAGCACAAGGTGTTCTTCCTTCTAGAGTGGCAGGGCTGCTTGTGGTTTTTGTACCATCCAATGCCCTCATTTTCCTCCAAGTGGATCAGTAAGATAGAAAAGAATACAGATGAACATGTGTGTTGCTCTGTTCAGTAACTTACCATTCAAAGAGACAGAAAAATCTGAAGACCAGGAGAACTGCCTGCCCCCGCTGTAAGGCCCTACTTAACACAGAGCTGCTTTTCACAGTCAATTCTGACAATCCAGTTGCGTCGAACCCACCCCACACTTGAGTTACTTGTATACACCTCACACTTGTATCTACATTTGCCGTTGCCATCGAACTGAAAGGTAGCACCTCCCGCAGGTGTGGTATCTACCTACAAATTATTCCAAAACTGGCGCCGAATTTGACGGCGGCCAGGTTCCCCGATGCGTCTCCCCTACACACCTTGCACGCCGCGCGCGCGAGTGCAGAATTAAACGGCGAGGTGTGCAGATTGTCTTGCGGAACAGATTGTATGGATCGTGAGGACGCCGTCTTCCCTTCTCGTTAAACTTGTTTATAAACAAATGAGTGAATCCCTGCAGACCTCATTGAGGCAATTTCCCCACGCAGGCAGCGTGCACGCTTCCCGGGTGATTTCCCAGAGGATCGCGCAGCGCCGTTCACACCTTGCCGGTCCCGTCAAACACAGCACCGCCCCTCATTTGCCTTTGTGATATGTTCCATTGTCCTATGGAAAGAAATCACACATGTAAAAAAAAAAACCCGCCTTTAAGAGCCCATTAACAGTATTTGTTCCAGGGTCCGGAGAATCGCTCAGCTTAACGCCAGGGGCTAATTACAAGGCGGCTGCCTAATTGCCGGGGAGGCTCTCCCCTTCTCCCAGTGTCTTGGGAAAGGTCATGAAAATAGGCCCGAAATGCAGCCGTGTTTGTCTAATTTATGTTATAATGAGTCCCCGCTGAGAGCGGTAGCAAGCCCAGAGGCGCCCGGGCTCACCTTTCCTCCCGTGTCCCGCACGGGACGCTCGGATCCGAACCCCGGCGCCCCGGCCCGCCGAGAGCCGCCCGCCCCGCATTCCCGCGGAGACGGCGCACAGGCGGAGGGAAACGTCTCCCCCACTGCAGGTATTCTATAAGTGGCAGCTGGGGGAACAGAGTCTGAAATCAGGAGGCAGGCGAGACGTTACTGTTTTACCCTTGAGAAGGGTAACCTGAACCTTGAGCCGCTCCAGTGAAATATCCAAATCTGTAAAGGGGGCCTAATGGATGCTCAGAAAATTAATGGCGTGATGTAATTATTTATGACACTGCGCAATTTACATCTGAATAGGTCCATCTATTTCAGCCTTGACAAACAGACTATTCCCAACACCCTAATAAAATATTAAAGCAATGTTACCTCCGAATTGTACGACCCCGTGGTGAGGTTATACAAGGCGGCTCCTCCTCCTCCTCTGTGAATTTAGGAAGATGGCGGTACCTGTACACACTCGTGCGTGCGTCTTCAACATGCTGCTCCTCTGCTCATCCCCGACGCACCGTGAGAGGCGGGGCGCGCCACACGCTCGAAGATCGCCAGGAGGGGACCCATTCCTCTTTTTAGCAGGATGACACCACACGCCCTTTAACTGAATCCGGCTGACTGTAAGGATGCCGTGACCTTGCGACAGGGACCAATCTGAGCAAACGCCCCCCCAACTTTTTTGGGGTCCTGGGGGTGGAAACAGTGGCGCTGTAAAGACCTGAGCTGGCAGGCCACTGTGACGCCTCTCCCCTCGCAAGTTCTGGAGCCCCTTGATTAGTGGCCGTCAGAGAGAAGGACATCCTGCTCCCCTCCTAAATCACGCAGCCCGCGTGAGTCACAGCGCACCGTTGGGCACATTCTAAACGAAGGACGCAGGGGGGTTTTTTTACCTTCATCATCATGGCAAATATTGCGATATTACAACCAGCAGCATCCCTGCAAGAAAGAAACGGCGGAGACAGAGAACTTGCCTTTAAACTGATAATGATCCTGAAACTCTGTTTTTTTTCCCCCTTTTTGTCATTAACAAGCTCGAAAGCTTTAGCAAAGGGTCACCCGCCAACAGCTGATTCCTTTTTTTTTTCTTTAATTGTGTTAAATGTGGTGCCATTACCTTGCTAGAGTTGGCAAATTAGAACAAAGAAGTTACATTAGGTAATTTAATTATAAAAAAAGATCAGAGATTTTAATTGAAAAACATTTTTTCATAAGAAATGATTCCAATGCAAAGTGCACAAGGCAAGGTTACCACAGCATTTCTGCCTAGATGCAACCAAATAAAAAAATAGAAACAGCTTCCCATGGTTAATCCTTATTTAAATTGATAATCATGCAAAATAATCTAAAACAGGTTCAGGGCAATTTATAATTTTAAAGGGAAGATCTGTGCGTCCCCTACTTCTTCCCCATGGGCCGCAGGCAATCATAAGCTGTTTTAATATTATAAGCTGTTTTAATATTCATAATTAGAATCCCCATCCTTGTTTAGCCCCCCTCACACCCCACATGCTGGGGTTGTGTGGAGGTGGGAATCCAGCCTCTGATCTGTACACCTGTCATTGGCAAAGCGTCAGGGCCAAAGTGTACATTTGTGCCTGCATATTTCTGTATTTCAGCACTGGAGAAAATTATATAGAGGAAAAGTTATTTGAGTAGCTATGTCTGACAAGCCTCTCATATTTGTTTAAAAATCTCCTGAGCTCCTCCAGTGCAGCATCTTCGTTACTGAATTTTTGGGGCTGTAAGCATCTGAGCATTCCGCTAAACAGCCTCCGCTCCCTGCCAAACGAGTGGGCCGGCCATCGCCGGGCGTTCAGAGGTCATTTCTCTGTCGTGCACTAACACCCGGGGCCGAGCGGTAATTCACGCCCCCCGGGGAGAGGGGGCAGCGTTTCACCCGGACCTCCGCCGCTCCCGCAGAGCCGAGAGAGGCACGGCGCCGTCCCTCACTGTAATCCCGATCCCGCCACGCCCCCCCACCCACACCCCCTCCCTCCCTCCCTCGCTACGGTAACCAGACCTTTTATCGTCAGCGAACACAGCATCAGTTAATGTTTATGTTTATGTGACTCTGGAATTCATTGAAGAAGCAGCATCCTAAGGGTGGGGTGGGGGGCAAGGGGGCAGGGGGGCGGGGGACTGGGGTGCCTTTTCGAGCGCTGAAGACTGCGAGGCGGTGATTTAGGAGTGTTTATCATTCCAGCTCTGCCTCACAGTGCCACTGCAGCAGCTGCCGCCCTCGCTGGTTTGCGAGTGTTGGGATTTCCTGTAGCCAAAGGCTACCTTGTCTCGCTCCAGAGAGGAAGCCTCTCACTCGAGAAACTCAACACGCGGGTGGCGGGGGGGGTGCGTGAGTGGGGGTTTGCGAGATCATTATCTCGGACAGACGTGGTTCCAGCAGCCATTCCAGCAGGCATCAGGAAACAGACGATGTGCTGGGAGAGACGCAGGACGCATTCCAGACGCAGGGATCAGGGGCGAGAGGAAGGAAGGGCAGGACAGAGGCAGAAAAGCCACATGCAGCACAAAGAGGCAGACATCCAGCGAGAGACCTCCAGGGCTTTCCCTCTACGCGGATGCGCTCAGAAGGGAAGTCTGCTCTGTCTTTCAAGGGTAATGGCTCCATCTGAAGGCCTCCACAGGCTGGATGCACCAGGGTCCTATTTCCAGGGGCTGATTCCTTGCAACTTTCTTTTCCTCTCTCTCTCTCTCTTTTTTTAAAGCAGAGTCCCCACATGGCCTGAGAGCCACAGCTTCTACTGTAATTAACACATAAGGCCAGCAGCCCCCCACGCTTCCCTGTCACTTAACATTTGCCCAGTGTAGCAGAGTTACTTTCCCCGTCGGCAGGGGGGCAGGGATGCACAGCTTCGCACAGCGTGAGGCTGGCTTCCGCCAAACACCTTATTTATTATATGTCAGACAACTGGTCCAGGCACGGCTCAAGGATTTTCCGTTGATAGACACGGCAATTATTCAATACTGTACCGTCAGCAGAGGAACAAGGGGAGGTGAGAGCGCGGAGATTTATGATTAAGGGGGCCGTTAGCGGGCGGAGGGTAAACATTGGTACACTGGGGTTTGACACCCGCAGGAAGTGGGCGCTCTCTCTCATCAGTCTCGCTCTGGGTGGACGGGGCAGGAAGAGCGTCAGAGTGATGGGGGATGCGCCCAGTGCACATTTGCTACAAATTCCAACAAAGGATACATTTCACTCTAATGTACATATTGAATAGTACTTTGTACATTCGCAGGAAAAGGCCTTTGTAATAATTTGTACTGTAATACACTGCACCCAGAAGTGCTGTGATGATATTTACCTCGTGTGCTAGGAAAAAGCCACTTCACAAAAGATTTCTCTGTATTAGGCAAAACTGTGATAACCTTTTTTAATAGTCATTTTTCAAAACTTGAAAAAAACATACACCCACAAAAAAAGCATTCATAGAGTATCCAATTAAACCTCCAGATTGCAATCTGTTTCACAATATGCTGCGTTCCTCTTTATTAGGCAAGTATTCAACAATTACGGGAGAAATGAAATTTATCAGTAACGGGGAACTTTGCGTGTTTCAGGCGGCGCGGTTTGGCGTCTGATCTCCACGCAGACGGACCCCCTCTCGTCAGAGTGAAACGGAGGTCACGTGACGCGGTGGCAGAGCGGGACCGGGCGCGCGTGTTCCAGGACACGGCAGATGCCGTCCTCGCCCGCGTGTGGAAGAGCCGCTAATTGCGAGCTCTCCGCAGTCTGGTGGAGAGCTGTACAGGAAGGCCTGGCACGTGCCGTTACTTAAGCGCCGTCTGCTCGGCGATTTCACGTCCAACACGCCGACCGAAAAACTGCGGCCCTTTCAAATTCAACAGCACAACACAAAAAAGACACTAATTCGCAGCATGCGGCGCTCGTGCGAGAGTCCTGCCAACAGACACGGAGCCGTGGCCAAATCATTTCAACGTCTATTTTTGGTCTCTTAAAGACAGAACACAAGAAAACATGTGGCAGGACACGCACCTGACTCATAAAACCGAGGATTTTTTTAAAACATTTTTGGGAAACACTGAATTTTAAAAAAGGCTGTCATTTTACTGATAATGTTGATAGCAAGCAAGGCATGCACATTATGTGTATCATCAAGGTTATGCAACAGATCATCTTTATTCCTGCTCCGGTCTGAAAACCAGACGTGGGGATCTCAAGAAACATTTCCTAAAACACTTGCAGTGCACCACTGAGTGCATCTGCGGGAACAGGCACCGAAAAGGCCGAATCTTCTCCAGGGCATTCCGTTGACTGTGCCCCCCACTCCTCCCCCCAGCCTGTCTCTATAAATTAGCTCACAGTGACACTGCCCGGCTCTGCTTCGGGAGTCATCCGCAGAATCACTTTTAGTGTTGCACCAGGCCCATCCGACCCAGCCGGGCTTTTGTCAACTCAGAAAGGTCACCCGAAGGTGGCCGCGCCGTCCCCCCACCCCGAACCGTCCCTCCGGCCGTCGCTCAGCCCCTGCGCCCGGCAGGCGGAGCGACAGGGGCTGATATCGCTCAGGCGTGTCCGCTGTGGGGGGGCGGGGGGGTCCCCTGAAACTCATTTGCGTCCCCTTTCAGCTGCGTAATGCCGAGAGGGATCGCGGCGGAGCGCGGACCAAAGCCTGTCAGAGCACGGCGGATGGGTTCTAATGGATACAAGATGGCATTCTTCATTAAAGGCCCTGAGAGGGGCTTAATGGAGTTCTGTCAGAGCCCTGTGATGTGCGCTGTAATATTCAAATCGAGGCGCAGGAACCCCTCACCTCCCTCACTGCCAGGACACCGGGGGTTGAGAGGAGGGAGGAGGGAGAAATTTCCGCAGAAATTTCACCGCAGTATGAAGAATTTATCATCAATAACCTCCATTATTTATAACAGATTTATATTGAACAGATTGTAGCGCAATTCATCTAATATTTATTATACACAAAAATGTCTAAGCTTGTCCGGTGCCACATCCTTTTTTTAACATTTGCATTTGTTAACAAGCATTGTATGGACGGCAAGTTGCTGAAGATGGTGCCATATGAGAAAACAAGGGACAAGATGTTCTCAGAGGTACAAATGGTTAACTGGCCCCGGCACAACCGCATTTCAGGAGGGCGGCATGTCACAATGTACTTTATTTTTGCTTACTGTCTCATTTCGGTTTCCAAAGTGGCGGGACTTTAATTCTCACATGGAGAAGTGACGCCGCGCTTTCGTGCCTGAGAGATCTCTCCCTCCGTCTCCCTTTCTTCCCTGTCTTTCAGGCCATCCACGTCTCGCTTCTTATGAGATGGAATTCAATCCACAGTTGCAGTGGAAACGGCAGGAAATGAAGAGCGATGATTCTTTTTCGGCGAGAACGATCGCATTACAAGCTATGAGATGTGATCAGACTGGGCCTGTCTGCGGACAGAGAGGTGTCCTAATGGAACACGTTACAGACACACACCATAAGGTACTGTATATACAATTTTCTCTTAAGGGGATAAAAACACACAAGCACACACGTGCACACGCACACACACACACAGAAGTTAAGGGAAGAAAAAGGTGGACAATTCTCCTGGCAGTGGTGAGGGACTTGTGGATGGAAAGTGCAGAACAGGCCACCGTGTAGCGCTGTGTTTGACTGTAGGGGTGGAGTAGCACTACAGCACTGTAATTCAGCCCACGCCAAGGTAACATGAGGGGATCTCGGCAGTTAAAGCAAGGTAACATAATTATGGGTGAAAACAGGGTATGGCATGGGAGGGAGGGCTTTTAACTGTAACTGAAAGAAAGAAAAACAACAATTTCCATCAAGGATATTAACACTGTGGACCTGCAAAGTTTTAAAGATTTTGAACAGCCTACTTGCTGTACTGGCTTTAAAATCAATCATGCAACTTTTGTAGTGCAAAGTGCCCTTAACAATTACATTGTCACAGAGCTCTTCACAGGACGCTGTGACCAGGGGGAATAATAAAATAAAAAAGAAAGCAAAACTGAATGGGAAAAACTGAAAAAAAAAATCCCTGGCTTCTTGCAAAATGTGATTGAGAAATATGCCAGAATAGACAAATTACCTGCATGTGAGTAATTAATGAGTTATTAAGTGAGTCAGTCTGCTACAGAGTGGTGAGGAAGAAAGTGAGGACTATGCTCTTGTCCATCAAGTCAAATACCAAGTCAATGGCCGACTCAATGACCTGGAGAAGGTGACAGAGCTGGATCAATGAATTAAATCTGCCTTCGAATTATCCAAATGAAGGCGAAGGATATGAGACATTTCAGTCCCCCTGCAATTTCCAAATGCGTGTTACAATTAAAGCTGCAGCTGTGAGTGTTCCACCTTCACTCGGTACCTGTCACCTCCTATAGGCACCGAGTCTGGCCAGCTGTGAAGCAAGACTCAGACACTGCTTGGAGCAGGAGGCATTCCCCATTGGTGGAGCGCATTTTATTGCATCTGAACATTGAATGGAAAGTAATTCTGCGTCACAAATGTGTTTACTCTCACTGTGAAATGCAGAAGGAACATCTGTTTGCGTCACAACTGTGGACTCCACCTATTTTTTTGCAAGGACACGAAGAAGCCAGAAATATCTTCTGCAGCTCAAATAGTGAATGCACCATTGTATTGTCTGCTGAACTGTAGACAAAAGGTATGGACTCAGAGATTCACACGGGACTACAATTACACACACCTGTGGAAATCTGGGACTGTGCATTATGTTCTCCTTTTCTTGGAAGCCGTGTCAGCCAATCAGCAGATTGGATTGCGTATCAGACACATAGCCCAGGGAGCGGGAACCTTCTAAACGAGCCCCATTTGCAGCACCACAGAAGCAAGGTGCTGCGTGAGTCATATCCCAGCTACCCCCCTCTCCACCGGGTGACAACCGCGGCCTGGGACACGGTGCTCTGCAAAACCAGCGGCTTCGCAATTACTGCCTCATTTTCCACTGCCTACGCAGGAAAAGTCTGAATAATACCAAACTGTTCCGGGGGACAGCACGCGCTCCAGAGTCCCCCCGACTCCGGCTGGCGGATTCATTAAGAAAAAACGGGATCCATACCTTTGGAAATTATGTTAATTATTATTTATAATACATCAAAAACGGATGATTGCAGATAGTGTTTTCTTAGGTGAACTACCTAATAGGTACTGATGCAGAAAATGAGGTTCACATCCACGGAGCGCCTCACCAGTCGAATCATTTTCCTCCTTAATGAGCGTGGCTGAATGACAAAGTGAGATCCAATTAATGTTTCCAATACATTATCTGGCACCCCACGCAAAAACAAGAGCCATACTCGCAAAGAGTTTTGCTTTTTTATTGTATAAATGACACTACAAAAGCAGCTCTTTCATTCACAACGCTATCCCCTAATTAAACACTCATGGTGTTTTGGAGCAAGTAATAAGAGAATACGATTGCATTAACTAAGTCAAAGAGGAAAAAAAAATCACTCAGAAATAGATTTCGTTGTCTTGCCTGAATTTAAGTCTAATTATTGCATTTTGTGAATAGATAATCACATTTGTGGAGCCCGAGAGAAGCTTATGACAATTAACTGTGAAAATCCCCTTGGTGTCTCAATCGAATTGAACACCCCACCACAAAAACGCATTTATCCAGACCCAACAGGGAAGTGCTTACAAATTACCAGATGAATCTGCTTAATGTAATAACATGTCCAATCACACAGAGATAATGAAAGGAAAAGGGACTGAGAGTCAGCCAGCTCTTCAGGATTTCAAGCAGGCTTTCCCAAGACAAACATGAATCACCTTTTATTTTAGCCAGATATATACCATCACACATGCACGCATCACACTTTTGCATAGATCTAACTTTTCCTCAGCAAGTATAAGCATAAAGTGTATAAATACTTGGCTTGGTAAAGTGTCAGAAATTACATGAAAAACAGTGTTCTGTATAAAAAGGACAAACGATTTAAAGGTTTTTCTTTGAGCTAAATGATGCCATTACAATAGACACAAATCCACCAACAGTCAGACCAACAGTCTAGTAGTTACATTTCTATAAAGAATACAAAAATGTACCTTGATTTGCATATTTAAGTACATGTGCATATTATATGATATTTTATTTTTTACAATATAAATGTATATACATTTTATTATAACACTCCTACAACAGACAACAGTTTCATTTCCTTACACTGCATTATGACTTAATGCGTGATGAAAAGACTAATTGCCATCTAAGGTTTTACTGCTAAGACACAAAGGAGACTAATGCAATACACTTGTGATACTGTTCCCATTTGTTAACATCGATAAAAAAGTATCCTTTACTATATATAGTCACAAACTGATGTGCAGATCCTAAAAGCATTAGAAAGAGATAAAAAGGAAGACACAATCAGCAGTAAAGGTCTCTTTATGTTGCTCATAATCTGCTTAATTTCCCACATCATGTGACTACGAGAGTCTAGCATTTTGGCATTTAGTTTTTAAGAGGTTATATTAAACTGGGAAACCATTTTCCTTAGCCAAGCGGTTTATCATCATCTGCGATGCGTGTACTTTCCACACCAACATCCAGAAAAACACCTAACATTGTCAGAAACACACTTGCATACAATTGACTGATATCAAGTGAACTGATATTCATGTAAGTGTTAAATGTGTACTTTCATTGCATTTTCACAAAACTTGGTATTTACTGGATATTATTAGCAAAGAGTGGATTTTTTTAATCTGTGAAGAGAACAGTGGCAGTGTTAAAAAAAGGAATTCATTTTTAACCTCTGCAATATCATTCAAATGGTTCTGAACAAAATGCCTGTCTCAATGAGAAAGGTCAGGGAGCTTGGAGGAAAGGTTAATTGTTGGACCTGTGTTCATTACAAATGGTGACTTTGAACTTTGTTGTGATGAGTCCAAAGACTTCAGGAAGGTTACCCTGGAGGGTGTGTAACCAAAATATCGCTGATAACATGGGGGAGAGTACAAATTACAGGGAAGGGGGTGGTATAGACTACAGAAAGGACTGGAGAGGGTGAACTACTGGAAAATATGTGTGTGTGTGTGTGTGTGTGTGTATGTGTGTGTATGTGTGAGTGTGTGTATGTGTGTGTGTGTGTGTGTGTGTGTGTGTGTGTGTGTGTGTGTGGGGGACCACCTACAGGTAAAAAGACAGGTGGGGAGTACACCCTGGAACAGACTACAGGGCCCTCAATCTGGCAAGAAGGGCCTCCACATCACTCTCTCCATTAGAGGGGCAGGTAACAGGCTGTGCCTCTCCATCCCTCTCCCTCTCCCTCTCCCTCTCCCTCTCTCTCTCTCTCCCTCTCTCTCTCTCTCTCCTTCTCCCTCTCTCTGCTGGCTGCGTTGTTGTGGGCCTCCTGTTTCGCTGGTGCTTTGCTGCGGGCTGCAGATGAATGAGGATCAGCCTCGTAATTAAGATCCTTGGCGATGGGCGCTCTTGTCGAGTTGAAATTGATATTCTGCCGAGACCGTGACCTTTGCAAAGGTGCCTTCTGGTTTTCTGCAGAAGAGGGGAGAGAGAGGGAGAGAGGGGGAGAGGAAGAGAGAGAGAGAGATATAAAGAGAAATGAGAGGAGATCTCATAAACTCTATAGCACTCTGACAGTGTTCTGTACAGAAAGAGCGAAATTAGACAGAGGGCACCGATATGCAGAGGGGAGATCCAGACAGGAGGCGAGGAGGTGTCAATCAGAGGATCATGCAAATAACTGCCACTGCACTCCACTAAAATAATGAAAGGGAGCCGCATACTGAGCCAAACAAGGGCCTGTTCTGAAGTGGCGTTACCCGTGCCCCCTCCCCACCGCCACGAACGAGCCCGAGGAAATAAATGATCCTGATGTAGGAAGCGGACCATTAATGGCTCATTTAAATTTCACATTTCTGCACAGAAGAGTGGGGCGGGCAGCCTCCACAGTCTCACCTTAGTTTGTCAACAGAATGCTCTTTAGGACACAACGTGACACATGAAGCCCCCACCCCCTTGTTTTTTTTTTTTTTAATCCTCCAGCAAGGGTAATTCTCCTTCCTGGCTGATTTTTCTTCATGGGTTTGCTAATAACTGACAGTGATCTTGACTTATCGTCTTCAGCAGACTGTGGCACCGGGCCTATGATGGAATGGATGAGGCTGACTGACTTCACCCTGTAGCGCCTGAATGAAACTCCCACTCCTCCCCCACCCCCACCACCACTATCCCCCCCACCCCCATCCCCTCCAAAACCAACGCGCATTATGAATCACATTCCCTGAGCAGATCTTAAACTTTACAGATAAAAAGGCAAAATCCATATTCATGTGACCTTGAGCGGGCTGGGGGAAAAAAAAAAACTGCTTGGACAAACTTGACATGACATTTAAAGTTTTGGCGGTTATTCTGTAAAAGATGTTCTATCAGTCCATCTGTAATGGCTTTGGAGCACGGGCCCTCGCCGGTGACAGCGTGTTTTATGGGCGCGCTGAGAACCCCGCACCAAAAACAGCTTGAGCATTAAAAGGCGGCTGAGGACGGTATTTACTGCGCTGTCATCTCTTGACCAGGGGGCCGGGCGTGATGGATGACTGTTTTACGCGGTCACTCGGATAATCTCTGCACATTTCTGGGAATAATCATCTCCAGGTCATTCCGTGGGAAAGAGGATGGGGCTGTCTGAGAGAGCCTCACACTCGTTTATCTGCGGGGGGGTGGGGTGGGGTGGGGGTACGATATGATAACGAAAAATAAAACAAATAAAAGACGAAGAACCTCGCCCCCCACCCCAAAAAACCCATCACGCTAGGATTAAGATGAAGCGAATCTCATTATTCAGTTCTCACGACTGCATGGTCTAAACAAACCAATCTACCTGTCTGTAAACTAAGCTAAAAGTTAAAGGTCCTCAGATTGCTCCAGACATCTGCAGAAGGCGATGCGCACAAGGCCAATTACCCCGGCCTTTCCTTTGCGGTCCCTCCCGCTCCGTTCTCATTAATCTCTTTGGCTGCTGTTGCTGTTGTAGCATTGATTCTCTTTTTTCTCACCTGTAACTCCCTCAGCCAGCTGCCACCAGGGTACACCCTTGAGTTTCCTTGTCAAGCTGCCAGCTGGAATCAGGGTATCAATCCGTCAACTTCTCACGAGCTCAAATCAAACCGATCTGATGAAAAGTCTGATGCCGGGCCGCCGGCAGGGCGGGGTGCCATCCGCCATCTTGCCGGCGCCACTCTCTTTCAAACTCTTGTTAAAGAAGGCAGCAAGTCACACCGGAAGCTTGAAGGTCGAGGTCAGCTGGGTCCCGCCCGCTCTGTTTTGAAGGTTACATGACTCAGACAATACTGGTTTGGAGCCAGCAGTTCGGTCATGAAATAGCTGTTCTTCAGAATGAAGAAAGAGGGAAAAGGACAGGCTAGAAATGAGACGTGGCCTTCGTCCTCACAGCTGAACAAAGCATGTTTTTATGCCCTTTTTGTTGCTGTTTTCCAATGAAATGTACTCAATATTTGGAGCTACTACAACCATACATCAAAGCCTCTGACTATTACTGCTTTCTTAAAAATGGCATAAAGGACAGCAGTAGCTTTTCAAGAAAGTGCGGTCACTGGAATGGAAGTAATTTGTGTACAAGAAGAACAGACAGTCGTTTTTCATTGAAGCTGTATGGAGCAGGAAGGATTCAGAAGAGGCTTGTGGGATCATTTGCTCCATTTGCATTAGCAATGATATTAGAGTCGAATGTCTTCTCTTCTCGTTTCTCAAACTTCACCACATTAGACCACACGACTCACTCTGTCATGGGTGTATAAGCCAGATGCACAGGCATAACAGACAAATAAAGACCTGCATGACAAACTATACAACTGTGATACATAATACTACTGTCCTTTTTCAAGTTTATGGAGTTGAAAATTGTTCATCAATGTATCATTTGAATGTGAAGATTAAATCTGTAGGTGTGGGAAGAGAGAAGAGATTCAGGTGCCCCATCTCAGACATTTCCAATTTATTTTAGTTTTTACATAATTTTTTTGATTATTATGTTATTTTAAAAAATATACATACTGCACATTACATTATATCTTTTCACTCTCTGGAGGCTGGTGTGTGAATGCAACAGAATGCAACATTCTCCATCCTTTCCAAATGTAAGCATTTTGTGCATGTTTTGTTGTGTTGGCACGAGCCACGGCAGAATGATTTCATAACAGTGGAAATTGGACTTAATGTATTCCAATGTTCTTTACTCCATGAACACAGGGGCCTACGCACTCGTTCCTAATACAATTGAACTTCCAGCCAACCCCTTCCTTGACATCCTTCAAATCAGTCGTACTGCATACTGGCCTGGAAGGCAGTCTGTGTTTGAACAAAAAGTCGGAGACAAAAATAGCCCACACCTTCAGTGTCTGCGGTGTCTAATGGATAGAAAGCTAATTACTACCGATGGAAGAGACGAGGGCTTATGCGTTTCCCTTCATTTGGCCCTGTAGAGATGACAGCCTGACGCAGACTTTGGTCACGGTCCCTCTGTGAAATCTGGTAAAATCAGACTGGATTGGAAGGTTGAGTGAGAGGATCGCCACACCCCGACAAATAAAGAGCGGCATAAACCCCCCTGATTCGCTAATGACTGGGGAGGAAGCAGGAGGGGACACTTTAACCGCCGTGCCACGCCGCCCGTGATTCACCTCTTAGATGAGCTAGCTAGACCCCACCAGGCACTTTACATACCGCTATCTGGCGGAAACTGAATTACTGCCAAAAGTGCTTCATTAGAGGAGGGGATCTCCATGTTTCTAATACCTCACACCGCAATTACAAAGAGGGATTTTAAATCCACTGTAGGAAATCACCTTAGCAGATGGAGTTTTAGTCCTCATAAATTCCCCCTACTTAGCAAAGCTGTGAAACACTAAAATGGTAACATCCTTCAAAAGAGCTGTAATGCCCTTTGTTGATAACTAAATTTAGCTTTATGATCCGTTCACCCCCCACCCCAGACCCTCTGTCTTTCCTCGTTTATCTGCATTTGGTGTGCGGCCGCGCCCGACGCCCCCACGACAAGGTCAGGCTGGCTTCCACAAACGTGCGGAGCTGGCAGGAAACGCTTACGCGCCCAGTGCGTTAATTGATGCGTTTATGTGCTCAAAAGCGTGATTAGCTGCATACAAAACAACACGCTGTGCGATCCGCTTGCTAAGCAAACACATACAGGAAGGAGAAGTGACCGGGGGCGGTGGGGGGAGGTGGGTGAAAAAAATCTGAACCATAAATCAAAATGACGGTACAATTATGCCTCAAACTGTCGTGCTGAAGGACGCAGAGCAGTGACTGGCACATTGGGGCATGTCCGTACACAGATTTAACAGTAATTAAGGATATCATCTGCAACATGACTCATTTGAAAGCAGCCAACAGGCCTTAAAAAATCTACTAGTAAGAAAAAAAACACAAAAACAAAGGAAAAGAAAAGAAAAAGAAATCAAAAGAGGTCGGAAACCGCAAAGTAACCCAAATCCTGTCCTATTGTATTTCACATCAAAATCTTTCCACTGCTGAAACAGAGTTTGAAAAAAGCTTTTATTTATTTATCTATCTATTTATTTATTTTTCACTTAACGATATTCTAAGCATGTACTTAACGGCGCAAAGTCTTTGTTGAGATCCAGAAAGGGAATGGGTAATGTTGCTGGTATAAAGAGGCATAATTTAGAGAATGGTTTCTCTGCCCGTCTCCACTTCGCTTTCACTGACAGTCAGGCTGGAAGCAGAACAGGCTACTGGTATTGTACGATCACAGCAATGAAGCAGAGGGGACCGCTAATCCCCCTGCATTCAATGCCACTGAAAAATTAATTAGAAATTGAAATGGTTTAATGATTATTTGAACCCAGAGAGTCAAATGAATGTCATCAAATTACATTTGTTAAGGGAGTATAAAACTCCCATCAAATATGCCTTTTGATGATTTTGAGATTAAACATCTTTAACTATACAAAATGAAATCTGCTGTTGGCCGACAGATAAAATATCCATGTAAACAAATAATCAACATGTATTTTGTATGATGAACAGCCAAATAAACAAATTTGATTGGCTCTGAATGCAAGGTGCGTTTTGTGGAATGACTTTTACACAAAGCTTGGCACAGACTTGTGTCAGGGTATTATATCCACCAAGGAAAAATATCCCATTCAATTTAAATCACTTTTCAGATGTTTTATTGAGGGAGATATCTTTAGATAAATTTATACCCAACACAGACTTCTTTCCATGTAACTTTTTACCAACACATAATAAATGTAAAACATTTATGGAATATATATTACTTAAATGGTTTTCACATAGAACTGCCCAAAAAAATCATAGTGCCTCTATCTCAAATCATCACACTGATCTTGAGAACATCCCTACTTTTTCAGGGTCATTCAGCCATGATTCTTACAGACTGGCATGAGTGTCCATGTGCACACACACACACACACACACACACACACACACACACACACACACACACACACACACACACACACACACACACAGGGGAACTCTGACCCCAGCCTAAGTCTAAGTGACTCTGGCTGTGACCCCGTGTGGGCAGCTGAGCATGGCACTGTGGTGCTTCTCTTTAGCAGGGGCGGAGGTCGTATCACCCCCTCACCGCGGGCGGCAGGCGCATGGGCGGGGCACCCGACAGAGGCGCCGCCTCTATGGAGGGAAACGGACAGGTGCGACTGATCGGCTGCGGGGCGGCGCTAATCGGGCGCTATCAGTGGGGCCGCTATCGCTGGGTGCTGACCCCAAGAGCCGGGCAGGGCTGCAGACGGGCCCGGACTCCCGCTCTGCCCTAATGCTGTTTACATGGTGCAGGGACGCCCGCTCACTTTCCACTGCGTAATGCTCACGTCTGCCTTCCAACTGCCGCTGCAGTGAACAATGAGACAGCTGACAGCGGCGGCGTGCGGACGCGCAGCTTCAACACTTTAAAAAAGGCAGCGCCACCCGCGAACACCGTGTACCCTGCAGACACGGGATTAAGCACCAGGTATCTCAGCCCATATTAAAACAACTAAACCGGGAGAAGGGTGGGAGAGACTGCCAGAACGCCTCTCCGCAACACCCTTGGGTTCCGAGCATGGTCGGCTGCTGTTTGTTGTTTACTGTTGGTTGCTGTGAAATTCAGTGCGGGAAAATGAATATGTATATCCCTTTTTCACTTGCGCAAACACCGGGGTGTCTCTCTCACTCCCACTCCGCTGTCAGAGAGAAAGGAGTAATATTGATTACCTGCTCGTCGGGGCCCCCGTTCGCTCCTCGAGCGCCCGCTTTTCCGCCTTCCTGCCCGATTTCAGTCATTTTAGTTAATGAGCAAAAATCAAATGACGGAGATGAAACTGCTGACAAGTGTGTAAGTACAGAGGTAAGGAGACAGAACTTAGAGCGTCTATCAATACTGCTTTAATTTATGCAGTAAGTGATACGAAAACATAGCGCGGCAATAACATGTGAGGAAAGGCTTAAAAATGTGCCCGGTGTATAATATACCGACGACGATCAATTACTGTTGTCTTAAAATTCTGATCAAGCTGATTGCTTCCACATCAAAAATACATTTTTCTTTTGAACTTTCCATTGAAGTTATTTTCTCCTCTGCCCCCTTATCTTTCATGTCTTTAGAGAGCTACCTTTATTCACAATAGTTTGTATTCCGCATGGAAACCGATTTCGACAGCCCTCAATGTGCACCTCTGCTTTTGTGAAACATACAGCGCTTATAAATTCAAAACAGCCGAGAGTCATGTTCCATATTTCATTGAAGCTGAATATTTAAAAAGATCAACCCACTCAAAAACCTCTAAAACCTTTCTTACTGGTTTGTCTGCCCTATAAATAAAATTCCACATGCCATATCATATTACTGCTAACTACGTCATGCGTGGAGCAGAGACATAGCAGTTCTGGTAAACAGCTGGTCCCCAAGAGCAGTCTCCTTTCAGGATTTGCCTCATGTGTTGTACTCACTTATTCAGCAGTGAAACAAGCTTTGGTCGTCCTTCAAGTGTAGTCAGGCTTGTATGACCAATCACTATTTCATATGACAGCTATGGACAGCAGCTTGTATTCGTCTCTGCGCTGCTCACGTAAGCTGTGGGATTTCAGTAAAAAAAGTTCAGATCCAGATACAGGTTCATACAAGATGGATGCTGTGTTGCTTTGCTTTGACCTTATTTGGCCATGTTTGTCTCCATTTAACATTGTAATTCACAAGGTCAAGGGTCCCAGAATTTGTGTGTTTGGCCAACAAAATGTACACAGCCCAGACAAATGTCAGACATTTGTTGTATTTCCTCTTTTGTACTGTAACTGGACAAAGCAGCCCTGAAAACAGGGTTGCCCTTCACTCGCTGACCAGCACACTAGGTGATTGAGCTGCTCCCGAAGTAACATCAGCTGTCCACTAGAGGTCAGTAAAGTGGCCCCAGCCTGATGAATAGTGCACTCTCTTCCAGCTGACCCTTCCAGTTAATTCTGGCTTAACATTGTTATTCATCAGCACTAAAACCAGTGGAAGATGGCTGTGGCCGTCTGCAATGTACAATCAGTCTCTCTGTAAAGAGCAGCTTCCCATGGATGAAGCTGGAGAGTGAGGTTTGAAATAAACAACATGAATGTTAATTGCAGCTCCAAGCTCACCAATTAGGATCAGCAAAATACAGGATGCAACATACAACAGGGCGTTTATTTCCATACTGCTAGCATAATCCCCAATGGTTCATTGTTTCTGCTTTCGCAGTAATGTGTTATTCAATAACTGACTGATGCATGGAACATTTCGAAGGTGACAAAATTACCTTTGCAAGTCATTATGGTGGGTCTGTGTTTACAGATAACTATGTCTTGAACAATAATAACGACAACTGTACGCTTAATCAAATTGTGTCTATAATCGCATTTGGTAAATAAGACCTGAGATTCACCTCAATTCTGAAAATCTAACGGAACACTGAAGGTCACATGTATTTAATTAAACCTGGCACTATTGTGGAAATGAGCAGAATTGTTTTAGCTCATAATCTATAATGAGTCTTTCAGCGATAGCGATAAGGCGGGCATTTATAAGGTCAACGCTCATTGCCGTGCCTACACTAGTTTGTTCCCAGATTCCCTTGTTCTTTTCAAATATGAAAAAATAAGTGCATTTGTTTATTTACTAGTCTAAGGAGAGATTTCCAGACAGCACTTGCCATGCATGAAGAGGAGAATAACAATGAATGTAAAAATCTCCCTTAATGAGATTATGTGAAACTCTTGTTGCTGATAAAAGTCTAATTATGAGACAGATGCTACAAATATTGACTTCTGCCTGTGAAAGCATTCAAGTGAATCACTAAAACTTGGATTCCCTACCATTAAAATGCAGGAATCAGTTACACCTTTTTTGATCGTTAAAAAAAGCAGGTGCACAAATATCAATACATTTTTTAAAATCCTTCACACTTTGATGTTAACTACAGCAGCACTGGAGTGTAATAGGTGTATATCATAGATGAAGATTAATCTAACAGGGAAAACTGAACTGTTCTGCAATGCACCACCTCCCACCCTGGGGGGGGGATCCTCACACGGGGTAATTTCACACTGTCTCTGGTCTCAGCAGGTGTGGGGCAACAGGAGAGGACAAACGGTGGGTGTGTGGGTAATCCCCTCCCAAACGCACATGGGTAGCAACACTCACATACCTTTGGTCCAAATTCTTCATGGGAATATTCTCAGATTCCACCTTTGATACTGACCCAGAATGAAGGAAAAAAAAAAAATCATTTTTTGTGTAATTCAAGGATACACTGAGTCTTGTGTAAAGACACATAGCACCAGCAGACAGATCAAAAATACAAACAGACCACTGGGACACCTCCTACAGTAAACAAGCCAGGATGCTGCGGTAGGAGGGAAACAAAAGAAAGACAGAAAGAAAATGACGAGGAGAAACTGAATGAAAGAAAAGGAGATTGTCCCAGCCGTCAGTTTCATAAAGACGAGGCGCTTTGAAAACGGCGCATGCCCCCGTGAACATCGCCTCAGTCTCCGCTGATGAAATTTGGACGCTCCCCTCTCCAGGGGACACGCAAAGTACCCCCCCCCCCAGCAGGACCGGGTTTATGGCGCGTCATTAAGGGAAACAATAAAGGACAAACAGCGCCACTCTTATGGGCCATGCTAATGGGCGGTTTGGCTCCGGGGGCTCGCTGCGGTCAGGCTCTCGCTGCTCCGGAGCAATTAGACTTAATGTTAGACTTCACTGGAAGCCATGGATATTCCGTTAAGAGAAAAGGACGCAAATTAACCGCCGAGCTTCATGCGGCCGCCCCGCGCCGAACGACCGTTCCGCCGCGCAAAATCGAGACACACAATTAAAAAGACACGCACCAGTACCTGCCGCATGAATCTCAAACGTCAATGTTTTATTCCCATCAGTAACAACAAACGAAAATAGATAGTTACCCCCTAATTTACTTTCAATTAGAAACATCTCATTTAGCCACTGGGACTTTAAGGGGAGACCAGACACTGAAATTATATGAAAATGCAAAGTGCCTTTCATAAGAGAGAGAGAAAATATATCAACAACATTTTTACAGTCGAGCACTGGATGGGAAAAAAAAAAACAATAACCATCCAGCAGTAAAATACAGTCCGATGCCATCGCAAGAGAGCAGCAATCTGGATGGGTTTTAAGGTCGCAAACTATGCCAAGTTATTTCACTTACAATTCAAAAGGGTTTGCATTACCTTTGATCTGTTTACAGATGGCACGGAGGACATGTGCCCTCAGCAATCCGCTTCCATTACTCTACAAACCAAACCGCCGAAAACATCTCGCTCCTCTGAGCAGGAAGAGTTACAAAGGTTCCCGGCTCTGGCCTCGGGAGCTGTCCTGTCTGAGACCCAGCTTAAAGCCCTGACAAAGAGGAGCAGGCGAACATACTGTATCACAGCACGTCACCGTACCCTCCCATCTGGCTGAATACTGCATCACAGAGCAAGGTGAGTCTGACGGCGGTGAGCTCAGGAGCAATACTCAATACAAAAAGGTTACCCTTTACAAAAATGTGTATGCTGTTGAACCCTATATATAGTCATTACAGTGCAGTATAACTGCATGCCATTATGCATGCAATTAATGCATAATGGCATGCAGTTATACCCTTATTACCAAATTAGTTTGCCTAACTATACTGATGTAGTGCAACTATCAGTGCACACTAATACACATTTTATTTCAGTCAAGATGTTTAAACTGGGTATTTACTACATTTCAATAATAATAATAATAATAATAATAATAGTGCATATTATTCCAAAACAAAACACCACCTCTGTTGTCTGTTGAGAACTTCAGAAATAAGGGTATCCAACTACAATGTAAACATCATATCTCCCAGCTAGTTTAGAATTATAGACACTAGATATCAAACTAGTCATGATCACCTACCTAGTTACTAAACCAGATTTTAATTTTGACAGAGATGCTATCATAAATTCCTAAGCAAGAAAGACTAACTGGCCAGCTACACACGGAACCGTAACATTTGGCTACCTAACTTGTTCAGCAGTGACGCTGCAAGCACTCCTGCCTAGAAGTGGCTGGCTAAGTATACAGGATACACAAATAATTATTCTAGTATTGACTTGTCACGATGGCTGTTTTTAAAATGTTAGAATAAATTGGGATTCTCGGCATTCCACACTCCGTTGTTGTTCAAATTTTAAATTGTCAGAGGAATAGAATAGGAACGCTGTAATCTTGTATGCCAACTCACCGGAAATCTCTGAAGATACAAAAACCTCTCATCTATTATGAATTATGAAACAGACACGGAGGGGTCATCGTGTTGGAAAGCAAAGAGTTTTAATCTTGGAACCGCGGAACAAGAGACGTAACGAAACATCAAAGGCTTCAGAGCGCGCTCCTTGAGCAAAATACCTTTAATTACCTGGCCAACGCTGCCTGCTGATACGGAGAGAAGAGAAAAGAAAGAAACAAACAAACAGTTCAGAGGATAGACAAGACCCCAAACTGACACTCCACAGAAGGAAACCCAACTGCACTGCTGAGGAACTCTTTTCATGTGAGAAACAATAGTTGTGGCAAGTACAATCTCTGGTGCTCGCTTTGATCACACCCAGAGTAAGAGCAAGGTGAGAATGAGGCAGCATCTCCCCTTGCACTGAGATGTCGACTGTTTTTTTTTTTTTTTTTTTTTTTTTTTTACTGCAGTGAGATGTTTGCTGAATGTGGAGAACCTTCATTAGCAACAGGAAGAAAGTGAAGCGGAGCTGTACACCGCTCTGCCCGACAATTTTCTTTCCTTTGGTGATATGGTAAGTGGAATCAACATGGAAAACATCACTCTTGGCCTGTTCTTTGTTCCTCACTTAAGTTGGGGGAAAAAAAGAAAACAACAACCACACAGAAGAAAATTGGTTAAATCAATTAGGTTAAATTAACTGACTCCATGTTCCTATTGTTACAAGTTTCGCCACTAACCTAACAATGCATAGGGTCAAGGCTATGTGTGACAATTGCATTGCGGAGCCCGAAAATGGACAGGGAGGAGACAGCCATTCAAGAAAGCCATTTTTCCCCAGCCAAAGCTGCTTAAAGGTCTTTAGGCCCTTTATACAGAGGCTGTATGGTTTCTCTGCCAACAGCACTGCTCTGGGGTCATTTCCTTATAGAAGAGGAGGTCAGGAGGTGGGAGGATTGGCCCAGGAAGCAGGAGGGGGGGTTGAGTCACAGAGACTAATACCCACAGGCACTGCGACACGCCAAGCACGGAGACAGGAAACCGAATCAATATCAGCACAATTGGACACAATAATCCCCCCCTCATTGTCACCACGACAACAGCCCCCTCCTCCCTCTGTGCTGCCTGAGATGAGTACACAGAGAGGCACAAACACAGAGCCTACCTGTAACTGCTACCTCCTGCCACAATCCGAAAATAATCAAATCAACACATGGACTGAGGGAAATATACACATATATATATATACACACACGCGCACACACAATACACACGATATATACAGTGAGTGTCCATTTTGTGTAATGTGTATTTTTATATTTTATATATTATATATATATATATATATATATATATATATATATATATATGTGTGTGTGTGTGTGTGTGTGTGTGTGTGTGTGTTTGCGTGTGAGAGAGTGTATACAGTTAATTTTTCATGAATATCCTGCAACTGACCAAGCAGTACTGAAGCAGACTTACTTTATATGCTGTGGATACACCCCATCACTTTCTTGTATTATGTCTTTAGAAAGTCTTGAACTTTACATTATTTACATCTTCTCTGGAGTTATACACATATTCATAATTTCCAAAGAGGTGCTGACATATTGATACCTTCCCAAGTTACCAAAACACCTCACCTAGAATTAATGACATATTTACACCTGCCCCTGAGTTACCAACATATTTATAACTTCCAGAGTTGCTTCCAAAGTTAAGGGGCAGAGGGAGTCTACAATACCAGGGTTCACTCTTGACTGAATAGTAATATCTGTCTTTCGAATTAAGCCAATAATGCTCAGATGACATTTTTTGTGTTTTGGGTGGCCATGTGGAAAATAAGGGTTTGTGCGATCTGAGTTTGAGATCAGCAGAAAACAGCGCCGAGACCGTATCAAGGACATTTATGAGAGAAGCACCGCAATGTGCCAGTGTTGAATTAAACAGCAAGAGACAGGGTCATTTCATTTGCCTTATCTCTGCTACAGATTACAGAGCCGGAGCGTTTCTCGCAGATTCGGAAAGCCATACATCGTTTAAGCATGCGGCAAGCGCAGGGAGCGGCGCGGCAGTGCCAGACTGCAGCAGGACGATAGTGTATAACAGTCACTTCTGTGAATTCGTAATCTTCTCTTTCTTGCTTGTTCATAAATCATATTTACCTGGCTCTGCTTCTCATCTTAATCCTTTGCAGATATTCGCGGAGGCGCCCGGCGCCTCGGCGCGGAGCAGCGGATTCCACAGAGCGATCTTTGTCTGAAACAAAGCCGGACGCAGGTATGTTAATATCTCCTGCTCCAAAGTGCCAGTGGCTTCCAACGGAAGGCCCTCTGATGGCAGCTGACAGAGTTCTGCTGTAAGGGAGAACTCCTCCCGCTACAGAGTGGAAAAAAATATATCAGCGCACTGTTTGGCAAAATGGAAATTCCATCTGCGCCCCCCCCCACTCCGCACGTCCCCTCCCCACCCCCACCCGTCTCGGGCTTGGCGGGATCTGGGTTGAGACTGTCACCCTCGATAATCTACCTTCCTGATTACCAGGACAACACCGGAAAGCCTGGAAGCAAATAGCAAATGACAAAGGTAGAAGATGGGTTTGAAATTCATTTTGGCCTGTCAACAGGAGACGGGCAGAGAAACAGAGATTTCTCCCTGTGAGACCACGGAGGGGATGGTAAAGATTATTCCTCGCAGTTTGTACACCGTCAAATAGGTCGTGACCTCCCCGGGACCCCTTGCTGATTCTAATCTTCTCAGAGAAATCACTAAACGTTCACTTCTTATTTTCCCGAGTGGGTTGATGTCTAAGCCTCCGACTTAAATAGAGGACTGCAGAGCGCCGCACGGCATACAGCGATACATATAATTGACTCTTCAGAGAAACACCTGACAGTCATATTTATATTTTCATTTCGGTTATTGAGTTTAACGCGTGTGAAAAAGGATAGAACAATGCCGGTGTGGCAGATGCAATATGGCATGCTAAGTGCTTTTGAAAATAAGGTAAGCAGAATTAAATTGCGATAACCAACTATTACAGTAAATTATTAATATCGCATTCCCCTAGAATGTTAAAATTGGATTAATGGTCGTGGCGTACATTGTGAAAAGACACATATTGAAAATTGAGTTATTGTCCTATTATTGCTTGTTAAAGCTACTTGTTTCTGTTACTCTTAGCCCTGCTGGCGGAAAAAAAAAGTAGAAAATGAAAGCTCTCAAAAGAAAATTAAAGAGTACGTAATCGCGTTTCCATATGAAGACATGTACAGCCTACAGACAAAACAAAAAAGAACAAACCGCTGAACTCATCAAACCTGCACTGAGGATGCGAAGCAGTCATTCTGCGCCTTCTGAAACTCATTTAAATCAAAGAATAAGTCATTCAAAACAAATTATACGTAATGCAGCCCGAGGTGCACGCTGTCTCGCTCTGTGCATTGCCTATTAGTTTAATAAAATAGCAAGCATTAAACATAGAAACGTGACTGGCAAATTGTGTATACAGGAAACTCTTGCGCAAATAACACTTAGCGGAGGAGCCTTTCCTTCAACTCGCGCTTGAGGTAGAAACCAGCATGCGAGCTGCTGGTAATAGAGGTAATTGAAGCCTTCCCACTCGGGCACAGTTACTGCAGCTCCGCTGACGGGAGACCAACGCAAGGCATCCGCTCATTCTATCATGTGCAGCCCAAATGCACACAAGAGGGGGTAGCCCCAAACCAGCCGTGAGAGGCGGACCCTGAAGCGCTTTTGTGGATGGAGATGAGGCTCCTGACGGGATCGCTTAAGACCGGATATTAACCCCCGGGTGCTTTCGCCCACCTCGGTCCCAGGCCCCCAGTCCACGTATTTGCGGAATGAAATTAACATGAGAGGAGAACATAGCGGCGGCTAGGCTGCGTCTAGCCGGTAGCCTCCCGCTGGCTGACCGAGGCAGGGTAATTAAGTTTACCCGGCGAGCGGATGAGTACGCTGAAGGGGCAGCTGCGACACGCCGAGGGAGGGCGGGGGGGTGGTGGTGTTTGGGGGGCAGGGGGCGGAGGGGGTGGGAGGACGACCCCGCACGGCGAGGCGCTGTCTGACATTGACCTTGTACGCATGATTAAAGCAGCCGCTGGGCCATGAATGTGCTCTTACATATTCCCCTCGCCTCTGCTCAATCTGCCACGTCGTCTTTAAAAAACCCCCGCTGCCACCACCACCACCGCCGCCGTTCAGCCTATTTACCCAGGAAATACTTTGCTCTTTTTTATTGATAAATACAGAGATTTATTATCCCCTCTCCCTCTCTCCGCTGACTTAATATTCCCTCACTCCGCTTTCAGCTCTATCTAACCAAAGGTCTTACTTTTTTTTTTTTAATTTAAGAGGGAATTTAAGAGGACAAATTAATAGCATCACCTCAAAAGACACGGAATGTGCTCATTTCACCGTATGTAAATAATATCATGCACAAACTGTGAAAACGATGCGTACAGCCGCTGAGCTATCCGAGGCAGATGGTCCACAAAGGCGCTTCCATTTACTCTTTAACGTTCTGAAAGCCATTCAGTCCTGAAAAATACCTCGAGTCCTTTGACCGTTCGAGCACTCCGGATGTCAGGGATTGAAAAGGCACTCGCGGTTTAGAGAGCGGAGGAGACGGGCGAGACTCCATGCAGGTCACGCCCGGGTCGCCCTCCCAAAAAAAAAGCTTTTTTAAATTTTTTTTTTTTTTTTTTTTCGGCGCCATGGTCAGGTGGGAGGGGCGGGAGTGGAGATGAGGCCGGCGCGATGCCCCTGTCGTGGCGAGGCTTTACTCAGGAGCACGACAGACGCCCACGAAACGGACACCTTGCTGTCAGGTCAAGTCTCCGCCGCGTCTGGGGGAAAGTCAGCGCAATGCAACAGGATGAATCACAGGGTCAGCCGTAGCTGGGAGGAACGCGGCGTCCCAGGGAAACGACCCAAACTGGCGACCCGGCTGCCTTCCCCTGCCATTTCTGCTCTGCCGTAATAAGAAGAGTAAACCTTTTTCACTTGTTCCTGATACCAGCCCCAGAGGCCCACTCCAGATACGACATGGGTAATCAGATCCTGTTTGACATGAGTTTACAAAATACAGGTGAGTGCAAACACCTCAGCACTGAATCAGTAAGAAAAAATCAGTATTATACTGCATAATGCATTATGCATCTTGACAAAAATGCCACGTACTGACACATACAAAGCATAGACTCTCAATGAGTGAGTAAAAACCACTTGAACAAGTCTTACATCAGAATTATTGATGTCAATACAAATGTAGCCAAGTTAGAACAAAGAAATTGGGCCACATTACCTCACACACACTGTAGAAGCACTGTTCCAAACAAAGCTACCCGATCCTTCCCTCTAACAAGGATGTGGTGTTTCAAGCTACTTATGAAGTCATGCAAATTTCAGACTGACAGCATAATTAATACGGAAGCAAACAGTACTGATCTTGAGGGAAAACAGAGTAAAGAAAATGGGATTTGTCTGAGTCAAAAACTCATTGCAATACTGCTGGAGACACACAACTTTGGTAGCTTTAATGCAAAATCAATGCTTGAGGAGCACGCATTCAATCTGATAACCAAAACACGAAACAAATTTAACAGCGTGATTTCCATCAACTGACCCAGTCGATTGGGTGCACACAGTGATTCAAGGCCTTATCGATGGCAGAGAAAAATGAACAAATCAGCTCCACAGGGCAGGAGGAAAATCTGCACTGACTCCAGATCAGCTGTGAAACCTATCCTGCCGGTGGCTCTGACTTTGATAGGAAACTGGCACTGACCCTAGATCAGCTGAGACCTGTCCTTACCACCTCTCAGACCTGTACCTTTGCCAGGAGACATTTGATTACACTGCACAGTTAGAAGGCCAGCCATGCAAAGACTTAGGGTGCTTTCACACTAGAGCTTTTGGTGCAGACCCAAGTCCGCTTGAGCCATTAGTTCAGTTTGTTTTGTTGATGTGAAAGCTGTTTCCTGAACTCAGGTGCGCACCAAGGGACCGTACCCAAATCCTCCAGAAAACGGGGGTCTGGGGTACGGTTCACTTGAACTCCAGTGCGGTTCGCATTTGGTGTGAAAGCTATCCGATCTAAAACCAGGAGGTAAACGCTATTGATGACATGTAATTTGCTTGTTAGTGACTGGAGGACAGCTATGTGGTCATTCACGCTTGTCGCATCTAAAAAATATTTGGGAAATAATTGCAGGTAGCCACACTGTTCACTCACCTTGAGGGTATGCGTGTATGCTCTCTGAGCAAAGCTGCAAATTCATTTCACGTTGCCAGCTGTCTCCGCAAAAACCTCCTTATCCGAGCAGCTCGCATCACTCTCAGACAGCGGGATGCATTTATGGCATAGTGAAAATGCCGAACATGGTTATTTTGGTGCTGACACCATATTAACAAAAAGATGAATAAGAAAACAAATATAGTGTGGCTTTCCATTTTGCCTCCCTTTTGTGTTGTTGCCTAGCGACATTGGTAAATAAAAGCTGCACGTTCCTTATGTGTTGATGACGTAAACAGACCAGGGTTCGCAACCAAAAAATGTAATGTGAAAGGAGACCAGCAGGGGCAGGGGGAGGGCGGAAATAATTGCGCTCGAGTTCGGACCAGCAAAATAGACCAAGTGTGAAAACAGCCAGAAACAGCAGCACCAACACTATGTGACACTTTGCCATACAGGTGTGTGTGAGGGTGTTTGTCTGTGTGTGTGTGTGTGTGTGTGTGTATATATGCTGTACTTCATCCCTCACCATCTGCAAGTGAGTCACGCACGGAAACCAAGACAAACCTACCCTCAAATGATAATTTTTCCCATTAACTTTCCAAGTAAAGACAGGGCAGATGCAATTAAATTTATTTCAAATTGTAAAGATAATGTAAGGAATGAATGATGAAATTAATATAAGATTTAAAAGCAAGCAACAAACTACAAATTAGAGACTTTAAGACTGCACCAAATATAGTCAAACACAGTTTAATGCATTTAAATGCATTTTAAAAGCTAAAAATTTACATAAACATATTTAAGATGTTAATCATTGAACAGAACTTTCATTAAAAATGGCCTTCAAATAAAAGTATATGAAAAAGAAAATATGTTAAACTCGTTCGTCCCAAGCAGCTGCTAACAGACCTACAGAGAAGGGGTGCCTCCGCCTTCAGAGTTTGAGACAAACAGAACTAGAACCCAGAACCACCAAATCACCAACCACCCACTACCAGCTATGAACCACCAACCATCAATACCAACCACCATGAACCATCATGAACTGCAACCCTGGCAGGTTTCTTTTTTCCACTGAAATTCCTTTCATTGATCCACTACCACTCAGGCCTGGCCACTCAGGGGAGACAGAGTGGGGTTCAACATTAACCATTGCCCAATTTCCAAGAGTAACAAAAATGGGTAAGTAAAACTGGCCAGTGACTTACCCAATCGGGCAAGTGTCAATCCAGAGCAAATTCAGCATTTCATTTTGCAAAATCCCTGCTTTCTGTTTACCCATCATCAGGCAAGCACATCAGCATTTGTGTGAATTTTTTGTGTAAAGAAGGAATGCAGTGGGTCACGTTGGGCCCTATGACCAATCATCATAACTCTTGACCAATAAATAGCTACCTGTGACAGTGGATTAAACTGATGGCCTAGTTTCAAAGTTCTAACTAACACTAGGTCAGCTTACCTTAGCTAACCAACTGGCCTGTTAGTTGTTCAGCCAGCTAGCTATAGTAGCTAATGTTACACTGTCTCTCAGAAAAGGCAGAGTTTGTACCATGTTTATATTTCTTGCACCCACTGATGCAGCACAATGACAGCAGCCCACCATGAACCCTGATATGAGACTTAAAGTCTCCAGTTTGGAACCAGACATCCCCTCACCCATGTCTCATCAAATGGGAGAGGATGGGGTGAGTACAAGGGCAATTGTCCAGCTGCTTTTTGCAGAAAATAACTAAATAACATCAATCATTTTGAGTTGAGTTTGTACAATTACAGAAAATAGAACCTAGAATCACACGAAAACCCTGGCTCCCTGCAACAGGCCCAATGGATTTCTGCATGGAGAAAATAAGTTGCAAAGCAAACACAGATGATCAAACTTATGACAGCAGTCATTTTTATGTGCTTTATGATTACATTTAATCTATGCCATGTCTGAACAAGCATAAACTTGCTTCAGGCAAGTAAATTTTTGACCAACTTGCCAGACTGGGCAAGTAGGAAAAAAACTTGTTGAGCCTTGCAGAGGGATCAAACCACTTTAACAAGATGACAGACGATGTACCAGTAGACAGTAGAAAAGAACACAGCTCATTATTCTTGCAAAAATGTCCCCTCTTTCGTTGCTATCAGTCTAAAGCATTTATCTTTGACCTCTCCTGAGATTAGCCATTAGTCTAAAATATGTGCTCATAGTGTGCTTAATGTTAAAACTCTGCCACGGTCTGAACTCTTTTGATTGCTCTCATAGTCATACGCAGTTGAGGTAAGCACTTGTGCTTTTCCAGAATGAACTGAGTACCGACTAAGCAGTTGCTATAGCAAGCAACGCTGAGCTATTTTGAGATTATAGCAAACTATGAGCACATACTCGAGCTGGCTAATTGAAGGATAAAGCCAAGATAAAATGCTCAATACTTTAATCAATCTCAGAGCAGGCATTTCTCCAGAAACATGTGGTTTGCTTCTTGAACATGTACTCATTGGCAATCTGTCATCTTTTTTAAAGGAAATTTGACAACTCCAATCTTGTTGAGGCTGTGCCCGGTGGCAACATGGTAACCGTGCCTGTGATTCCCAGCTCCTGCTGGCAAGGAACTGCTTCATTACGGGACTGAAGCAGTGATGTGGAACTGTGTTTTGTTCTAGCTCCACCCCACATGAAAGAAGGTGGGAAAGCAGGTGAAATCAAAATAGTAGCAATCAGGCTCCTGTTTCCTGCTTCTAGATAGAGGAAACACCAGCTAGTGCCATCAGCAACTGACAGTTACATGAACTATGTCACTGTATCACATGCATGTATCAAAAGGCTTTCTCACAGAACACAGCTCATTTAAAATTACTCATCTGAATTTATAATGGTTGACCATTACATCTGTGTGAAATAACAATGGGCTGTCAATATGATCTCTTTTTGTAATGACATTGTGCCCATAATCTTTATTGTACCAGAGCAGCAGAACGTACTGTACTATGCTTTGTTCCCTACAATTGTAACTTAAAAATGTTTCAACCATACACAGGACCAGTTTCCCAACTGAGGGTAAACTCCCATACCTGGACCCATAAGAGATGGAGGCTTCAACTTGCTAGTTTCATCATGTGATGTATCACTATACCTGAGATATCAATGTAGTTGAGAAAACACATTGTGGTTGTGTCTGAGATATATTTGAAAGATTTTTTTTTTAAATGTATACCATTTGTTAATATAAAAATTGCCTACAAGGGCAGGTTTCACTTTGTCAGAGTGGAATTGTGAAGCTCTTTTCCAAGCAAACCACACTAAAATGCAGTTTATGCAGGGAATCATCTCACATCACACAGGGTGTTAGAGTGAATCCCCAAGTGTGTCTCCCTGAGATACAGCAGGTAAAAACAGGCTGAAAACTGGGCAGTTATATTCTCCCAGGTAACACCAGGAAGCTTTCCTATTTAAGAATTCACTGTACTTGCTGAGGTGGGTGAAAAGTCAGTACCAGGCCTGGGGTCAGTTCTACCAACACAATTCTTATTCCTTCTCCCTGTAAATTCCATCAATTCAATTCCTATTCCAGAGCAGTTTGTGTAATTTGGAGTCAATTCAATTCCTCTCATTTCCAATTTTAAGTCAATTTTTAAAATATGATATTAAATATTCTCCCACAATTCCTTCAACTCCCTTCAATTCCCCCCAGATCCCTCTGGAACTATGTTACTTGTTCAGTACTTTGTAACAATTTTGATTGCAAAAATGTGGTACAACAAATAAAATTTGATTGAATGATCAATTTCTATGAACCTACACAATGGGAGGATACATTTAGAAAACTGTGAAGCCAATCAATACCAAAACTTATTTTGTTTGATTAGAACAATTGTATACTGTACATGCCACTGTTCAAGAAGCCCATTGTACAGTCAATTTAAATACAAAGTGAATGAATGCCATTTACTAGAAGCTGCCAGGCCCAAATTCAAAGTATGCAATACGTGCAATAATTCAAGTGTTACTCAGTTCATCAGTTTTAAATGTGTAAATTCTAATTCAAATACAATTCTAGAACCTGAACTTTTTCACTATTCCAATTCAAACATTACGACTTTCAAATTAATTCAAATTCCAAGATTCTTGAAATTCCAATTCATGATACATTCTCCACTTCATTTGTGAATACATGAATTGCCCCATGAATTTCAATGTAAATTGGACCCCAACTCTGGTGAGTACCTTGGGGATAGGACAACAAGCCCAGGGTAAGTGGTACTACTGGTCAACTAAAGTATAACAATGCACTTTTTATTTCAAAACTGACATTGACAAAGGAACTTATATATTTTTAAAAAGGCTTGTTTTCTTAAACTAATATACATTTATAGAAGTTTCTCTTAAACAGGAAATAACTTTCAGGAGAGACAAAAACCCTCTCATGGATTTGGGAATATTTTCTAGCAAAAAGGAAAGCATCTTTTTGTTTACTGGGGATTTGAGAAGGAAACAGGTGGAGTTTGAAACCAGAGCTTTATTTATTCTTTAATGTGTTTGATCAAGTCTTTATGGTACATTTTCAGCCCTAATTAAGCTCAGAGACATACCTACAGGGCCAGAACAACCTTACCTCAGGCTATCTAAAAGTATCAACAACTGCGACTCATTCTGGGCTGATAGTGGCTTTCAGAGTGCTCAACCTTCTAACACATTTGCTGCAATCCCTACTGCTTTGAATGGCCACAGTATGCTGAAAAATGAATTGCAGACAAAACACGTATATCACAGAGATGCAATTTTCGGGTCTGAACGGTGAGAGCGAAAGCTGCAGTTTTTTGTTTCCTCCCTCACCTCTGAGTAATCCTTTCTTTTGTAAGAGATAACCAGAGTGCATTACATAACTTAAATGATTTTAAACTGTTGAAACACACAAACAGGTGCTAAAATATCTGGCATTTAACGAAGCTTCCTGCATTCCCCGCACAGGGAGAGCATTCTCTTTAGTGCCTGTTGGATATTACAGAGGAGGGGGAGGGGAGAAGACGCAGGAGTGACTCTGGATCCAGATTATACCGCATTAGGGCCTGATTAAGAGCAGCACCATGCTGACGACTTCCTGAAGTTAAACTTTATTCAGGTGGCAGAGGGAAGCGGGGCCTCACGCTGCGGGGTGAGCGCTCAGCACAGGCACAGGCCCTGCTACACTGCGACTCAATAACCGCCTCTGTGCAGGCCCCGCGCGGGTGATAACCATCCCACAGACACTGCAGCGGGGCGCTGAGAGAGAGAGAGAGAGAGAGAGAGAGGGAGAGAGAGAGAGAGAGAGAGAGAGAGAGAGAGAGAGAGAGAGGGAGAGAGACAGAGAGAGAGAGGGAGAGGGAGAGAGAGAGAGAGAGAGAGGGAGAGAGAGAGAGAGAGAGAGAGAGAGAGAGAGAGAGAGAGAGAGAGAGAGAGGGAGAGAGAGAGAGAGACAGAGAGAGAGAGAGGGAGAGGGAGAGAGAGAGAGAGAGGGAGAGGGAGAGAGAGAGAGAGAGAGGGAGAGAGGGAGAGACAGAGAGAGAGAGAGAGAGAGAGAGAGAGAGGGAGAGCGGGAGGGGCTCTGGAGAAGTGCTGTGTGGCATGCTTCTGGAGAGGAAGAGCAGGAGCAATGTGTCAGATCAATGGATACTGAGCATGTGCGAACACTGACCACTAAACATGTCTGAAAACTGAGTCCTGAGACACCAGCTACCAAATGCATCTGCACACTGGCTACCAAACACATCAGCTGAACACACAGATAATGTGGTGCTGTACTAACCACAGCCTCAACGTACAGGTCAGGAGTCTTTACGAAGGCCTCACTGCACTGCGATTTGCCCCTTTCGGACAGAGACGCAGGAGAGGCCATTCAAAGTGTCACATGGCAGGGACATGACCTGCGACAGAGGAGAAAACGGCAGGAAGAGAAGAAACGCATGCTATTGAAAACAGACGAAAAGAGGGACATGCAGGTAAGACCCATTTCCCACACGTCTTCACTGTCTACGCGTCTCCCAGCGAGATGCCCGTCTCGTTGCGGTTAGCCTTTCACAGAGAGGCGTTCGGCAATAGTGGTGATCAACGCAAAGTGGTCTGTTGTTTGAAGAATAAAGCTGAGAGATCTTTCAGCAAAGCCAGAGCATTAAATATGTATTCCTTACCTTTTGGTGACTGCCTGTGTACACTCCACAACTGACCCGTTTGGCAGGCGCATCCCTAATGATTAGGCCCTGGTACTTTGTAGTTTCCTGACTGTAGCACAAGAGTTCCCATCTTCTCCTTGTGAATCATCGCCGACGATCCCTAGTTTACATTCACACTGTGAAAGACCAGAGATTCCTACGCTGAATCATTCCCCCACTCCATCTGACTTTATACACGGAGATGCAAGCATGCCTCTTCCTCCTACTCAGCACTGAAGGCACGTTCCGTGTGATCTGATTTACCTGCGGAGCCGACGCGCTCATCCAAGGCAGTGCTAACACTTGTCACAGCTCGCACTTTACACGTGATCCATTTGTACATTAGTAAAGCAATTCAGACTGAATGCCTTGCTAAAAGCAACGTCCCACCAGGGATTCAAACCGGCAAGCTCCCAGTTGCAAACTGAGTCACTCAGCTGCTGTTCCACTGCTGCCCACACACACTGTCATGATAACAATTCATCTCCACGAGCAGCAGCTACTGTACGTGAATCTGCGGTTTTTCTTTTTTAGTTGTGTTTCGTAAGGTATGGCCTACTTTTGTCATTCCGTGCACAAATAAGGATATCGTTCAGTGATGAAGCAGTCACTTTTCCCACATCACTTCTCAACTTGTTCCTGGGTGTCAAGAACGTCAAATGATGTCACTCAGTGGACAGTGTGACATCATTTGGTCACTAAATCCAAGAAGAGATTTACCGCTGTAGAACACTGGTGCTGACATGGTAGGGAGCAGAACCAAGGGCATTGTTATTTTGTGCATCCTATTGGTCAGTGCATGAAAAGACCTTGACCATGGAAGCATTCTATCTCCGAAACAAAGTGTTTCACAGAGCTGCATCATGGCTATCCATAAATTTCACATAATGTCACAAAATGGAAATGCACTGCTTTGGAGGTAACCGCAGTGCTGTCAAAGCTGGTCACATAAGTATTTCAATAGGAAAAGGATGGCAGCAGCAATGTGTCTTCACACACACTCTGATGATATTTTTAACACTCTGGCATGTTACTTCAGTGTACAAATGTATTAACCCCACACACACAATAAATCATACTTATTTTAGACGCAGTCTCTACCAATTGTCATCTTTCCTCTCGGATTCGGCTTTATAACATCCAAGGTGGCGTGGGGTGGTGTGACAGAACCCTATGGATACCCCCCTCCCCGCCGCCAAACATTCCCATCTCCACATTAGCCACATATGCTCTCTGCAAGGATCGCTCACACCATCTCTTCCTGCCCAACTGTCACTTTGAAGAAAGTTTTGCAAAAGCAGCACTCCTCTCACACTTGTGCGAAAGCCCACGCAGAATACTTCTCTCCCACCCCCTTTCGACGCGAACCGCGGCTCTCTCTCTCTCTCTCTCCCCTTCATAATTACTCCCCATATGCGCCCATATGTTTGCCTGTTTAAGTCCGAACGACAGTCACAAACTGTCACCACAAACGCAAGAGGAAGGTGCAAAGTGATTATTCAGCCAATTACATGACTGCTGAGCTGAACAGCGCTGGGCAGACAGCAGACAAAGGCCTCTTACGCAGTGTGGAGTGTGTAATGGACCCGGCCCACAGCGCAAGAGGAAATGTGTGTTTCCTCATAACTTGTGCAGACCCACATAAATAGCGAGAGTGAACATTATAAGCCCCAATAAAGAGGGACCTGCACAAAGCAGTGCAGCAAAACTATGAGCAAACCCAGCAAAATTTCTTTTTGCTTTGTGCACAAGCCCTTGTTTATGTTTTTTTGACACATACAAACACACGTGCTCACACATGAATAAATAATCAAACGAATAAACATTAAAAGTAATGTAGAGCTCAACTTCAAAAGTACCATCTCAACAGGCGCAAAGAAAATAAACACTGACAAGCCCTTAAATTAACTGCGGCAGAGAAGGGATGCAGAAGAATAGGAAAACCCATTAGCAGTTAATCTCCCTTAATAAGTACATTATTATTCTCTGTCTGTGAGGCGAGGATGAGTGTGGAATTATCGGAGGAGTCCGCCGTCTTCGCTTGGGGTAAGCCACAAGCGCAGTGGCAGATTAGCCGACTGCAGGTAAACCCCGCCGCGGAACGCCATGCTGCGCGGCTTTCGTCCCGCTCTTCCCCCCGCGGTGCGCAAAGCTCGCTTCTCGTGAGCGGAGAGAGGGGAGAAGCCGTCGAGTTTGCGCGACTGGTTACCGCGGTCCGCTGCGTTTTCCAGGAACGCCCACCCTCTGAGAACGCACACAAACGCCATTAATCTCACGCCCCGGAGCTGAAACGGAGGCAGTGAGAATAGACGGCACCCCAGCGTGGGGGTCCCACGCTTCAGCCTCTGAGGAATCATGGGAAGTCTAGCCTGGACAAGATCACAGGAAAATTCTGGTTCTGTTTCTATATACTGCACAAACTTCATCTTAATGCTAAGTGTAAAGCCTATGGATTGGACTGTTGAGCTGTATGCTATAGATGAAACCTTGGCTGTCCTGTGCTTACAGGAGCAACAGGATCCTCCTTTATTTAATGGACACAATTATTGTGGGCGATTCTCAACATCCTATCTCTGACTTCACTGCTGTTCACCAATATGGCTGGGGTAAACACCAATTATTCAGGAAAAAACATTATCTACAGGCATGATATTCAGGCACTGCTTTTAATTAGCGAAACAACAAACACAAGGGGAAAAGGAGTGCCTGAGAGTGTCAGTAAAACAGAGCCATTAAAAAGGAGGCCGCTGTGCCACGGCTGGTACGTGCTCGACTCCGTAACCAATCAAATCAAAGGGAAGCGGGTGAAAATCAACACGCCAGCTCCATTTCGCCGCTGAAGGGAGGGCGTCCAGCTTGCATGCTCAGTGTTCAGCTTCCACTGTGATGTCAGCAGCGTGCCTTCAGGGAGAGGGGTTTGCTGCCAATCTGCGGTGTTCCTCCGTTTAGCATCTCTGTTATGGTGGAGCGTGGTGTGAGGCCCTGAGGATTCATAGGAAGCTGAAGCCAGAGCCTCGGGTAGCTACTTAAAGGGATGAGCTAACCTGCAGGCACGACCCATGAATAAAACAACAGTCCAATTAGCCAGCCGACGGGGGCACGCGCGCACACAGGCACACACGCGTGCATGCGCGTTTGCGCACACACATACTCGCGCGTACGCACACACACAGGGAAACACTGGCTGCATAAGTGCTTTCAGGCTGGCTGCTTTCTCTCTGTCTCTGCCTGAATCATTGCCTGACTTAAAACATAAGGACTGAAGTGATTCAGACGCTGCGGATCGGTAGCGCTCTTCCCGAGGCTGAGGCTCCTGCAGGTTTTACAGGTGTCTGCACTTAGGCGTGACACGGAGGTGTGAGGGAAAACAACAGTCACCTGAAGCTCGATCTACAGGCTCTGTGTGTGTATGTGAGAGAGTTTAAGCTACTCTGTCAGGGTTTAAAAGGAACAAACAGGTGATGCCATCACGTCTTCAAGGAGATTTATGAGAAAGACAAAGTGGGCAATTAACCCTGCTCCTGCAATCTTCTCTTACCTCTCCCGTCTCAGGCGTTTCTCCGGTCTGATGGCCATGTTAACTGTTCAAGACAGTGGATCATGAGTAAACTGAGAGCTTATGAAAAACCTGACTCAAGCCCTCTATCATAGCTCTTGAGCCCCATCAAGAAAAGGCCTTCCGCCCAATCAAGACCTCTACATACCAACCCAAAGGAGCCTGGTCTGGCCATTGAGGAGGACTAATTACCATTATATTAGGCCACAAGCAACAAATCTGAAAAATAAAATTTCTCTCAATCTCAAAATAAGCCAATATGGCCATTAGTTTGTTTTTTTTTAAAAGCACAAGTTTTCTATTTAAAACCTGACTGAAAGAGGACAGAGGGGAACGGACACATCCTGTCCTAAATCCACTTTGGGGTCTGTGCAGGGAGAGAAAAACAAACACTCAGGAGTCACAGGTGGCCGTGAGGCAGCTGTGTGTGCCCTAATCTTTTCTATCCAGGGTAAATAAACAGGTTTGGGTCAAACTTCATCCATACTCACCAAGCTACAGATGTAATGGAGATTGCAGGGAAAGGCCGAGCAGTCGGCGAATTGCCTTTGAGAATTTATTGCTATGCTTGAAAACAGGCCCGTTTACCCATTAAATTAGATTAACCGTGGGCTCGTGTTTGAACATCTATGTGTAACCAACTTGCACGGCAGTTTCTTTCACCCGGTCTGCGCCAGCCTGTAACCTGTGGACGTCTGCTTACACAGCAAATCACACAGACAAGAAAACTCCCCTCCTTTATCTCTAGGAGAATGTTGCTTAAAAGAACTGCATTGTGCTTCCAGTCCTTCTTATAAACCACCTCCATCTGACGCCATGGCAGCGTCTGTATGTCTACCACAGCTTCTCCCTGCGAAAGACACAGCTTGGACAGAAGACGCCTGTATAAGAGCAGAGACTGAGGCTGCGGGCCCTGGAACAACGGGCCCCATGCAGACGGCGTTTCCCTACCTCTGCGATAATGGGAACAGACGTGAAATGTTGGGAGGCAATTAATCTATCCCTGATTACATACTAATGAGAGTTCACAGCAATTCTGCAACAGTGTCACTTGTTTTGCTTAGAATTAGGGCGCAAATTAGGGGAGCTCATATTCCTCGCGCAACCCCAAAGAAACCTGTCCCAATTATCGGGCTAATCATACTGTCAGCAAGATCCTTCATACTACTGTAATTACCGCACACCTCTAAAAGTTACCTGTAGCACGCTGCGCTTCTTTGCTTTGCAGGAAATGTGGGAATCAATATCGCGCATCTCTAATGCTTTAATGTCTTAAAAAAGGGGGGAGGTCATTACAAAATAGTTATGCTGGGTAACGCTGCGTATTGTGATAATAAATTACCATGGCAACAAATATTAAATATTACTGAAGGCAAAAAAAAGCAGGGCATGAGGATATGCAGCATTTGACAACATAACTGCTGTGTGTGACAAATCATTGCACCGCAAATGCATTTGAAACATTTTGCACAATCAAACTACATGAAATCTGAACAGCCTCTCTATCTGTATGATCCCTCATAAGGTAAGAGCTCTCATTACTGTGACGGAGACACTACCTTCCAAGTAGACGGACGCTGAACAGGACGTGATGTCCTTCGGTGATTTGCTGCACTGTAGTTATTGATGTCAGAAAATCTTTTTCCCTCAACAGACCCACAGGAGGGTTTGAGCATTACTTTGACTGACAGAGAGAGAGGTGGGTGGGGTATAATCACAGACAAGGACGCAATCCATTCTCTCTGCAGCACATGGGAAAAATTAGGCCGTGATTTTGGCTACACTAAGGTTTATCCACTGCTACTCCTTCCCTTTCCGCTTTGGCCTGTCTGCACTTGTCCCGAACTTGGTTCACCCAGCCAAAGCTCTCATCCACGTTCCTAATGACTCAAGCTTTTCGTCCCAAAAGATGTACGTCTTGATTTACATTCTGATGCAGGAAATAAACACTTATCTGAAGCAGCCATTGCACTACCCCGCCCTCCCCTGACAGTAACACTATCAGGGCCATTGCCCTGGGGGGCCCGTGTCACTTTCTGTTTGTGTAACTTCCTGGTTTGGTGCACTGACACAGCGGCCACTGGGGCCGCAGTCCGGCGGAGCCATCAAATCCATTATAGCGAGCCGCCCATCGGCTGACGCAAAGCAGACGTGATTGATAAGAAAACCTGCCTACCTTCAGCTCCCGCCTGACAGCGACAAAACAGCGACGGGGCCGGCTTTTACTGACATTTGTCATAAATCAATCGCAATTTCATCAGTGGGAGAGCGGCTGTCAGCCTCGCTCATTCCATCTGTTTTCAGTTTGCGCTGAAACTTTCTGGCCGCGCGACTGCCGGAGCGGGCGGGGGCATGAGGTGCCGGGGAACTATTGAGTGGCTGAGGTCAATGCTTCATTCTCTGTGCCTCCAGTGCGGAGCCACCCTGTGAAACCCTGCCATTTCTCTATTTTTTTATTTTTCTACTTTCTTTTTCCACTCTTTTCAATATTTTTTTTTTTTACCTTTTTGAAATGGAGCCATTTCTTTCCTTCCCTGCTTTTCCTTTTGGCTTTCATATAACTATCGTTTTCAATACCAGACCTACTATCCTCATTTTACCAGTGTGTCACCCCGCTGTGAAAGTGGTAAGGTGCGGGTGATTTCTCGTTAAGGTCGCTTTATCTTTTTGGTCTATAGTAACGGATGGGTGTGGCAGACTGTGGTGAAGCTGCACACAGCACGCCACTGCCTCTTAACCAGGGGCCCCTCCATTGCTCACAGGACAACACACCTTCCTCCGAGTGACATAACTGTCCGACCGGTTTGACACCTCCATTTTCTCCAAGGCACCAGACGCAGCATTGCCAACAGGCTGCGGAGCTGTCACACTGTGAGTGTGTGAACATCTGACTGAAAAGAAACCTCTTGTGTAGGACAAAAAAGGGAACACATTTAATCCTTAAACATACGAACCTCTACACAATTTCTTTGCACTAAATGTCACCTTGACCGTACACTCTCTTTCTAAGATACACCCCACTGGGACAGGTAAGCTGCATCATTGTTTGGATATGAACTAAAGTCTCATTAAAACTATAGAGGGATGACACAGGTCTTTCATAAGCTAAACAGGACAGCTAATATGTGCCTGCAAGGCAAGACCAGGGACATGTGAACATTTGCCTGTCTGCCCGTGCCCTTCACAGGAAATCTGTAGGAGTGTTAGCAACAAACGAGACCCCGAATCTCAGCAGTCTGGAAGCCAGCACCTGACTGTGTGACATTTAAACTGTCTCACCGGCAGACAAGGCTTCCGACAACCTGGCAAGAAATGAATTTCCTACTAACATCTTAGGAGATTTTCTTATTTTTTTAAACTATTCCGTCCTTAGAATGATTTAGTCTTTTCCTCACTTAGAATTGAGTGATGTTCTCATTTTCACCTAAAAAGTAAACAATAACAACAACAGAACCAAAACAAACAAACAACAGCCAACATCACAGGATTGTTCGGCTCAGCTGGGTGCCATATTTACATCTTCTAAATAATTATCTTTCGTTTATTTTTGCACCTTTACAGTTATGTTTTTTCCTTTTTTTTGGGGGCTGGCCCAGTGATAAGAGGCAGTTGAAAAGACAGAGACAATGCCGCAGAGCCCAGTGTGAACTGTAAATGTGTAAAAAGTTTAATTTGCACATGAAAACCGGCATGTATGACTAAAGCGTTTTATTATTTCTTTCTTGCTCTGGCAGGAGAAGATCAGAGGCACGACTCATGATCTATTCTGGGCTCTCATCACCTCCCATTTTAAACACCAAAGACGGGTAATTATCCTTTAAAGAGCCTGCCACGGAAAGCACCACGTTCTGTCCTGTTCCTTCCTCAAGGTTTTATACACAGAAAGAGAGAACGCATGGGCGTGTTTACAGTAGGTGACCACTGGACAGAGCAAATGCATGAACCACATGAACAGTAAGTCTACAGCAAACTCATGAACTGCAAAGACCAGGTTTAAAATAGAGAATACGCAAATCACACGGATCAGGTAGGTGAGCAAACCAACCGCAAGGACCAGCTTTACAATAGGTGACTGTCAGACTGAGAGATTGCATGAACCACATGGACATTGTTTAGGCCTGGTTAGCACAGTTGGTAAGAGCGGGGGGCTAATAATGCCAAGGTCAAGGGTTTGATCCCTGTATGGGCCATGTCTCATCATTTCATTTGGGGGGGCAGTGTGGCACAGTGGTAAGGAGCAGGACCCACAACCATAAGGTTGCCAATTCGATTCCCTGATGGGGCACTACTGATGTACCCTTGGGGCAAGGTACTTAACCCAGAGTTGCCTCCATAAACATCCAGCTGTATAAATGGCTAACATGTTAAAATAACTGTAACATACGTAAGTTGTTCTGGAGAAGAGCATCTGCTAAATGCCAGTAATGTAACGTTTACAGAAGAGGAAGAGAGCAAACCACGAGGGCCAGGTTTATCACGCAGCAAGCTCATGAACCACAAGAACCAGGTTTACAGTAAAGGACCACTAGTCTCAGTGAATGCATGTACCGCAATGACCAGGTTTACAACAAATGACAACAGTCAATAAGCAAGGGCATCTCTACAGGCTTCCTCTCCCCAACCAAACAGGATAAAATCCAGTCACATTCCAACAACCTTTAGAACCCAAATACTCACACCTAAAAGACTGCTCCACTGTATGTGACCTGGAGCTGGGCTGTTTCCAGACGCAGGCCAAGAGCAACGGCTCAATGGAAATTGGATGCAGAGACTAAAAGCTCTCATTTTTCACGGGCAGAAAAACAGAACAAAACAGGCAACGCCACAAAAAAATCACAAAAGAATCAAAATCACACTCCCATGCATCCTGCAACAGTAAAAAACCATAACTAATGGAGTAACAGAATGAAAATATCTCTATGTAATAAAATAATATCTACATGCACATATGTATGAAAACCCATGTACGAATATGTACACCCACATATCCAGATAAAAGCAGCTTAGGGTAATAATGATTCTGCTCAGCTGAGGGTCACACCATTGAGCCCACTAAATACACCAAACAGCAAATATGTAAATGGTGCAAATCATGGGTCTTAAATGACTGCTGAAAACCTTTTACATTTTTAAAAGCAAATTCACAGCTCATTGTGACACAGGAGAGAGTGATGCTGTGAGAGAAGGAATATAAAAACACAAGATGTCATGGAAAATAAAAAAAGGGGGGTCATGGGCTGTTTGGTCTTGGACTGTTTGGCTTTGTCAGTACAGACTACATCTCCTGTGCTTAGCACTGGCTTTGCAACAGAGGAGAGGAGAGAGATGTGCATTCGATGGACACAATGTCACATAACACTGAACCACCTACCCTGCATGGTGGTGCATCTGTCAGCTAGAGGTAGATATGTGTCTGTGTGTGCATACTAACCTACAAGCAAATGTACGAGTGTTTGTAGGTGTGTGTGTGTGTGTGTGTGTGTGTGAGTGTGTGAAAGGGTACTTGTATCTGTGTGTGAATACACAGTTATTTGACACCCTTATAAATCACTCTGAATCCCCATTGGCAAACAGTGGCAGAGATGAGCTAGGCCCCAGCTCTGGGTGGGATTTGTTCAGTCTGTACGGCGTACAGTAATCCCGGTATCTTTCCCCACCTTTCCATTGTTGAAGCCACTGACGACAGTGGAGGATTTGCAGGGATTAAGCACGGGGAAGCTTGAGAACATGTCCCCTTTTATCGTCCCCATTCTACCTCCCATGCATTTCCATTCTTCACCAACACAAGTAGCTTTAACCTGTTAAAAGTGTCATAATCCCGGTGATGGGATATCACATCAACGATGGGATGCTTTTCTTCTCCTGTGGGGAGGGTTTTAACATGGAGCATCCACAGCCTGGTACTGTAAAGTAATGTAAACTGGAGGCTGGCTCCTGGTTGGCTCTTGAACTTTGGTGTACATGTGATCCACCCAGACCTCCACATCCCCCCCCTTCTCTCTCTCACACATACCCACAGGCATACACACAAACACAAACACACAGACACAAACAGACAGACAGACAGACACACACACACGCACACACACAAATGTTAGATGTTCTTTACAATTCTATATGCAACATGTGGTGTAGTGTGTCTAATGCTGTCGTTAAATGGTTCGTGATTTAGCAAACTAACTATTTAGTAACACAACTGTGTGTACAATGAGCAAGGCCTCACGTGTTTTCGCTTTTTTTCCCCCCCTGTTATTTGTGACTCATCCATGTAGTGACCCATTTCCAGGCCCCTGTGTTCTCTGTTATTGGCTGAAACTCTGGCAGAAAGGCTGGGAAGACGCTGCTCGATGCAGGCCAGCATTCAGGTAATGAGGTCTGTCTCATCATCTCACATAATTGTTCATTTAGCTCTAATGCTGAAATGAACAGGAGAAGTTCATTTCCTCCCTTGCATTTGGGGTTAGTTAATACCAACACCAATACTATTGTTTAAGCAAATTGGGTCTGGTTACCTCCGGGTCTTCCATGCTAATTCACCTTACCAGAGCATCATTCTCTAAGAGACGTTTAAACAGCTTTGTCTTTCCAACACAAAAATCACATTAACACCGCCGCAACCCTCTCTCATTAGCCTGGCACCCAACCCACACACACAGACACACACACACAGATGCACACACACACAGACGCGCACACACACACAGACGCGCGCACACACACACACACACACACACACACACACACACACACACACACACACACACACACACACACACACACACACACACACACACACACACAAGATTTAATTTGGGAACTGAGGTTTAACAAACAGTAACTAATACAAGCCCGTAATGAACGCTGTGAACATCCGCTTCCCAGCTTGCATGGGACTGGTGGGGCAGGGGGGGATGGGGGTAAACGTAGTGTTCGCAGCAACATCGAAGTGGAAGGCTTAGCTAGCGCACTGCGAAACCTTGCCCCAGGACAGAGCTTTGGTTTCAGCAGAGTGGGTCTTTCTGGAGAGGTCTGAACAGAAATAGAAAGCAACAGCTAATCTCCACAGACTACAACACTATAAAATGTCAAGCTGAACAATTACAAAGCAGCTGGCGCTTCCATGAATAATTCCAGCAGGTTTTGTGCTGGATGAATGGACAATTCAAAAAAAAATCCCACAGTACAAGGGAGAGGGGGAGAGAGAGGGCTAAAAAGGAAATTAAACACATTCTGAATGCAAAGTTGCACGGAGCACCAACTTTACAAACGTGTGTTTGTAAGGGGCAGGGCAGGGCAGAGAGAGTGGACAGCAGACACTGTAACTCAAGAGGAAACTTCACCTCAAAACAAAAAACTTAACACCTCATTTCTTCCTTTACAGTATTTGGCAATTATGCAGTGAGAAGAAAAGAAAGCAGTTTCACAGTTGAGAAATCTGTTTCCTCGCACTCTCTTCTTCCTGCTCTGAAGTCATTCCTCCTCTGTGATGCATGAGTGAATGGATGAAAAAGCTGCCCAGTCTCCATAAGAACCTCCAGGCCATGCACAGGTGGCTATCCTGAAATATTTAAGCCATTTATTTTTAACTGATATTTTGAATTTTTGTTTTTTTTTTTCCCCAAGTGTAACTTCATCTCTACTTTATCCCTCTGCCTACAGTACCCAGAACTCTGATGCTGGCCACACCCCTTTTAGCATATAGCAAGCACAATGCTAACACAGATAAAAAAATAAATACTGCAGTATGAGGCAAACCAGCTGCATCAAAGGAAGTAGGATGTATCTACAGCCTGCTTGAGGATATATCTATACACTGCAAATGTGAATTTGCCACAATACAGAGAGGTGGAGTGATGCATTCTGGGAAGGATATATGAAGTTTAGGAATGTTCGGTGAGGAAACCAAGCTGTTCCATATGCCTACCTACAAGAGCAAGGCTAAATAACATTTTGTAATTAATCTACATAGCAGTTGCCCTTTAATTCCTGATGCCACACAAAGTCAATGCCTTACACTTAGCTGTGCTGGGTACAATTTATTTCTTCTAGCCAGACAGACACAAGAAATCACAGGGTATTAATATTTCACTTATGTGTCCCGATACGAGCATTTGTTTCATGCGTTTTTTATTTAATTTTTTTTTTTTTTTTTTTTTACAGAATTTAAACCAGGCCTGTTAATTATATCTCAGTGGGCTTAATTATATCTTGAACCTTTTAGCCCAGAGCAACAGCTAACACCAGCCCCTGAGCAGATGCAGTCAGTCCTCGCGAATGCTAACGCGCTGCAGGAGATGAGGCTGTGGACCTGACTGAGGCCTGCCTCTGAGGAAATCAGCAGCCCCGCCCATCTGGCCTCTCCGCACCACATCAACAGCAGCAGCTCGGTCCTGCAGAGCGCTGTGTGGTCGCTCAGGGCCACCGTACCCATGCGCTGGGGAGGGTCAGTCTCTGGGGCTCAGAGGGCTGTGCTGCCCCTATCCTCACCGCAGTGGAAAGGGAGCTGGGCTGGGGCCAGGGAAGGGCCGCAGCTGGCATTCAAGCTTCCCTGGGTCCCACCTTTAGCCACCCGATACCACTGACGCTGGCAACCATCACCAAGGAAACAGGATCATTACAGGAGTCTCAAAGCCTTTTGAACCACTTCTCTGATTGACCGATCGCAGATCAATCCAACTGTTAATAAACAGGAATGCAAAGCAAAGGAAGGCAAACAAAAGACAAGATCATTAACCTTTTGTAAGTGCTGCAGAAAATTTAATTTGCTTCACTATTCCCAAAATAAGACTCAATCCCCGTTGAAACAATGCTCTCTATGCCCTTCTGGTGACTATTAAAACAATATTTGACAAATTATTCAAATCAGCCTCTCTCATGTCCTCCTACTGTCAGATGACAGTAGCTGTCAGGCTTGGTTGTCAAGAGGAATCCCATGCAAAGGGTTCCAGACAGGCTAAATATGGTTTGCAACACTTCATGCAGCAGAAATAACATTTTGTACATTTACACGTAAATATTTACACGCAACTATTAAAAAAGGCTTCTCTCTCCCTTTTTATATACTGTACAAAAAAACAATTAGTTTACTCACAGAAAAAATGAAGTACTTCAAAGACAGTCACGAAGCATTTCGGAATTTTGCATTAGATAACTTATTTTGAGCGCCGGAGATCAAATCCCTGTAAGTGCGCAGGTAGGAGAGACTCTGTGCCACTCAGGATGAGAAGCGGGAGAGCGAATCTCCTTCCTCCCAGAGACGCGGCGCCGGGGACAGACTGCGGCAGCCCGCGCTACGTGGGCAGGCCACAGCAGAATGCACGGCAGAGATAAGGCAAGGGGAAAATTCCATTAACACAACAGCGTGGCGAGTAGTTCATTTCAACACTCTCCCCCCTAACACCCCCCAAAATAATAATAATAATAATAATAATTTTGAATAGATTTGCGCCAAAATTCATCTGATTGAATTGCGTCCGCGTGACACTCCGCGATGCCCCCCTCTTTTTATTCAGTGGGCGGTTTTGCGCCGCTTTTCAGAGGAGCTCTGTCTCCTCAGAACGGCAAGGATCTCCATGTCCGTCCTTAAGTTTCTCCACTGTGACGGTTCGCTGCCAGCGCTGTGAAATCACCGCGGATTTCACCGATCAAGCTCCTCATTTCACAATCCCCTCTGCAGATAGTATATCTTTCTCTACGGAGGCATACGGCTATTAAGAGTGTAAAAAAAAAAGAAGGGAAAAAAGCCAGGGTTCTATAGAAGGCTAAGCAATCAGAGATTAGTAGCTCACCTGCAGCTTAACTTCAGTCTGTAAGGGGGCTGATTACGCCCATCTCTCCTAACTCCTATTTCACGACCCGCAGCTTCCATTAGGAACACAGGGCTGTTTCACCCTTCATAATCCATATACGGGCAGATATCAGGCTCACCGTGATCCGCTTAAACGCGCGACAGAACGGCATCACTGCGTTTGTGTTTCTGTTTGTACAACACCTCTCAGAGCCTTTCCTCAAGGAAGGCAGTTTGTTACCCTGTTTGTCCAAATACTGCATACAAAAATATGTTGCTATCCTTTACCAAATGACGCTCAATCTATCCACTTAGAGGAATCCATCCATCCAAGTTTTTATAATAGTGATCCTCCGAGCTACACTTTGCAAGTATCCTACTAATGACAAAAAAAAATCCAACAATTTCTGTTTTTTGAGCTATATTTTTAGTGAGTAGTTAGTCAGTGCCCTAAGACCTCATATGGAAAACATGGACAATTTCATTTTTGTGATACCAAAAATAGCAGCGGAGATGCTCAACCCAGAAACCTGGCAATCAGTTCCCAAAAGAAATGAAGAACTGGATATTGCAAATATGACTGATCACTTTCCTGTGAACCACAACAGGTGGATCATTCCTCTGTGACTGGTGAGTCCTGGTGTTTTCTGGTTTAAAAGACAATATTAATGTCCAGTGTGTGAGTAGGCCTATCAGGGAGTCAGCATCACCATTTAGTAGCCTGTGTGTGAGCATTTAGCATTCCTGGGGAAGAGGGAGGACAACGGTGTGTTTTGGTGCGCATATTTGGTGTTCCCTTTTGGCAAATTAGTTTTTTCCAGCATGCAAAACTTAATTTAGCCTGGGTGTGTTAATATTGTCATGATGATGATTGTGTCTAATGGAGCGGCACGGCATGTATTAGTAGCTTGTCAACAGGCGATGTTTCCTGTAGTGAGTATTCTATGATTGAGTTTGCGCAGGAACGGTATGGTTTTTATGGAGCTTGTCAATATCTGAAGGAGCTGAACGGTATGCTTTAGTAAATTCAGAGGATACATTTACAGTGGTGACTTTTCAGTCAGCTACTGAATGAATGTTTGTTTGAAGGAGCTTGTCGTGAGTGTGTAGCCTACTGATGAACTCTCTTTTCAACAATAGGGATACATCAGCCATGAGCCAAGTGCATCCTGTCTGCCTTTAGTAGGACTATTTTTTAAAAAAATCTTGTTAGTATTTTATAAATAAATAATAAATAAATAATAAGTAAATAATAAATAATTCAGCTACCCCACAGCAGCCCCGGTCTTGCATGTCTGGCGGTGCCGCTAGTGGTGATTGGCAGACAGACACTAGTCCTGCGCTACAGCTTCACTCTTTCACCTTTGGCAGTTTCCTGGTGCCACAAGGCTGGGATGCTACTCTTGGGCCCTCAGTGGCAACATGAGGCTTAGAACCCTCTACTCGCGGTCGCCATGGATTCCAGGCGTAGCATTCCATCTGCCTGGGTGGGTACGCGTCATTCACCTGCAGACACCGCCTTTATGTCGTTCCCTTGGCGCAAAGAGGGCCAAGTGAGACGAATAGTTCCATCAATTATTGAATTATCTAAATAGCTGACCACCATCCGGAATTTCTTTTAATGTTTAGATGGCATTTACAGATATGTATTTCAATTCTACACATAATTGAAATGTTTAAAGAGGGAAACCTTGGATACAGGGTGGCCTCTCTCGTATACATCCATTACACCTACATATAAGGCTCTGAATTGAGACGCTCCGAGGCAGCAAATGCTTTAAAGCAGGTCAACATTAATATGCAGAAATTCTCCCAGGCTTGACCCAATTACAACATCACCTATGTTACAATCCCCTGTCTGACTTATACATTTAAAAACATGCCTTCCACCCAAGTGCAGCAGGCCAAAGATCAAACGTCGGTCAGCAATCACTTTTTTGCCCCTCCTGGGAACATTTACCGTGGCAAGCTGTGTCGTGATCCCTCTGAATGTATAAAAATGCGACGGCATGCAAAAACGCAGGCACAGGTCTGCTGGTTTTCCCAGCCGTCTTTAAAAGGTACACACTCCCATACCCGTTTGGCAAAACACTGCATTTAAAACCACATTCTCATTGAATCTTTATGTAACCTTTTTTGTGGCGCAGTGTTCTTTTAAAAATGAACAGAACCTCAATGTAATCATCAGTCATTCTAAAGCAAAACACATGGAAGGTATGCGATGTGTGGAAGATGTATTGCCGCGAAATACCGATAAATCAAGAGTTTTGACAGTCAAACTTTCAGAACAATGACATGTTACATCAATTAAAGCGCACTTCGAAGGCAGGCCGCTGTTCTCCCTCTCTCCCACTCCCCGATTGGGCCGAGTACATTGATTTAATGACCAGCATTACTCACTTTTCTCCTTGTGTCACGTCTGAAACAAGAACAAGAAAACACTACGGGGATAAACTGATCGTTATCTTTAAGCAAGTCTGTAACAGCAGATATCTAACTGGACATCCCTTTTGGTCGGTCGCCAAGCCCCCTTTTTTTCAGCAATTCTGGCAAATTTTAATCGAGCTCGGAAAGGGCTGGGAGCAGAGAGGAATGCCTCTAAAACACTGTGCAAATGCCTTCTCCTCACATCTGGCGGGTGACGAAGATGAGTTTTCTGTCAAAAATGAGCAGCGCGGTGAACGCAGAAGGCTTCATAGGTGTCCCATTTACTCAAGGCCAATTAGGAGGATGTAGGACCCTTCACCACTGCGGTGATAATGGCACTGTCATATCTTAAAATAACAGTGTTACTACACATTCACATGACATAACACATCCTTCCTGGTACAGGCAACGATAGAGAAGAGTCTGCCTCATATACCTGACCTGTGGATACATGAAAATCGAACGGATTTCATCTTACATTTACATTACATTTTACCACTTAGGAGACGCTCTTATCCAGAGCGGCATACAAGGTGTAAAATGTTACAATGTTAAAATGTTACATTTACATTTTTTGACATCCAGCAGAAACTCTTATCCAGAAAAACTTCCAAAGTCAAGCACAAAGTGGATCCAACAAAAATGACACTACACAAACAAGGACACCACCATCTTCAGGGGTGCTTTTCAATTCCATACTTGTTTACCACTGTACAACATCCATTCTACAATATCATAATGCTCTATAAAAACACATTATCATTATCATTATTACTGTCATTCATAATAATACTGTTTCGTTATCCTCAGCTGAACAGATATTGATACTTTTCAAGCACAATGTAAAAAAAAAAAATACTTTCCTCAAGACAGCTGGTTATTGAGTTTAGTAAAGCTACTAAAGTTGATGCTGAGTCATCGTTTCATTTTGCCATGAACTGTGAACACTATGTTTGTTTCGGAATGAAATCAGCAGCAGAGGAAGCTGGGTTAAGCCCAGCCGCTGCAACCTCGAGCCTGCAGGGAGGAAACCCTCACGCTCACAGTACGGGCTGTTTCCATGGGGGCAGAGCCCCCTATCCCCCCCCCCCGCACGCCGCTGTGTTTCTGACAGTAATGGGAGCCTGTGGAAGAGGGCGCGGCGCAGGGGTTTGGAGGTGACCCCCCCCTCGAGGACCGCGGACATCGCCCGCCGCGGGGGGGAGGCGTGTAGCGGCTTCAGAGGCCACGCCAGCTCGGCGGGGGTCCCCTGTTCACCGCAGAGCGTGTTTAAATATCAGTGCCACTCAACCCCGCCATTCGCACATACTGTGTTTACTCAACAGGTACGTGGCTCTGTGTGCTCAGCATTAAAAACTGCGCCTCAGCCAGGGCTGAAGTTAAAGCCACTCTTGTCTGAAATCCCATAATGAACCTTCCTGAAGGGGAGGGGCCAGATGAGTCATCCATAGCTGGTGCTGAAGGGGTGTGGCTAGATTTGACATCCATAGCTCTATAACTATCTCAACGGTTATGTGTCCTGATTTGCTGTTTTTTACTTTCAAGAAAAAAAAAAAGAAACACAGAGCTGACAGCTTCCTTTTAACGGCAATATGCTGTTGTGCATACAGAAAGAAAAAAAAAAACTTTCAAAAGTTCATCCTACTTTACTCTGACTTTCATATAAACTTTTTTTTCCTCCCAAATACCCTGCTGCAGGTTCTTCTGACACCGTGAGGATAGAGGCTTTTCTTTGATAGTCGAGTCAACGTCTAAAATACAGCGTATTCCTTTTTTTCCTCCTCTCAGAAATATTATTCATGAAATCACCCTGTGTGTGAACAAAACAGCAGGGTAGGTGGAAGACATTATGGGTTAAAATCTAAATATCATTCAGCAGTACAAAACAGGTTATCAGGGCAAAAAAAAGAACTGACACTAAAGCGGCAATTAAATCTGTTGTTGGTTGCCAAAGCTTTGTCTTGTCATATGTGATGCACTATGCTGGGCTGTCACAATGTGCTACACTACAGAAAGAAAAAGTAACGTTACTATGGGTCAAGGAGATGGTATAACATGGACATTTAAGATAGGGATAACTCAACACTGGGATAATATTTGCAAAAACATTTTTCAAAACATAAAACTACACAGCAGATCAACCTCTGTACTAGTATGGGTAATTTCACAATGCTTTACAGATTTTATATAACGCCATTTAGATAATTCTTAATGCAGACTATGTCTGATTTGGTCTGCTGGACTTGCATGCTCACAGAGGAGGTCTTGTAAATTTATTCAATTTTGGCAATGCTGTGTCTACAATGAACATTACTTCAGGTGTTAATATGCCTCTCTCCTACTTGCAGATGCCCTTCTGCTGGGTTTGTCTCCAAAGTCCAGAAGACTCACCAGCACTGCTGAAACCTGCAAAGAAAGTATACTGAAAGACCAGGAGGAACCATTAATCTCCTCCAACGCCATATGGCTGGGCTACTTATTTGATATTATTCTTCTGGAAAGGTCTACAGCTTGACTTCCTGCGGTAAAAACAGTAGCAGCTGCTGGTAAAATGGCACAGCTTTCTCGAAGGACAATGGGTGCAGGTGCATTCTTATTTTTCTGTCTGTGTGAACACACTCAACTGCTAGCGTCGTCTCCTCCGGCTCTGATGCGTGTAAGTGAGTGTTCCCCTGTCACTTCCTCCGGACTCTCTCTCGGCCCTCCCCAAAGTCCAACGGTGTGTCAGACAGAAGGGTGGAAGAGTAAAACTATTAAAAACAACCGCTCAGGGAAGAGCAGCAACAACAGAGTGAAACGGGACAAAAGGAGAGTGTGTGTTTGGGGGTTTGGTCTTTTTTGGCAGTAGGGGAACGGTTCTGTATTTTGTGCAGACAGATCTGTCAAACTCAGAGACTTTTTTCAAATCCCGTCTATTCTGAAGGCTTGTCCCTGGGCCTTATCTTAACCCCCGGCCACTTTACCCACAAAACCCTGGCAGCTCTCTGTGGTCACACTTAAACGCTTTAAGGGTTTGGCTCACGCTGATTTAAGGAGGCGGCTTTAATAAAAAGAGGGAGAGAGAGAGAGGAGAGAGAGGAGAGGAGAGGAGAGAGGAGAGGAGAGGTGAGGACAAGCAACGAGCAGCCAGACGCTGAGCCACTCCAGACACCCTTGCTTTTGGAGTCTGCATGACTCGGCACTCATGTGAACAAAAAGGGCACGTGTCGATCTCAGATCGCTCAGGGTTCTCGTGGATTTCAAATGCTTTGATAGTGATTTTAAACACAGTAAGGACATCCGACAGTGAAGACACTGCACACGCAGTCCAGTCCACCCCCCCCTCCCCCCACCCCCAACCACCCGACCCAAAGCACAGCAGATATAATTGACAGCGCTCTGTCAAAATTAGCCTCTTGCCAGCCTGCCCCGCCGCCTCCCACAGAGACCGGCAGAGTCCATTCCCAAAACACCAATACAGGGAAGGGGGGGGGTTTGACCACTCAATTCTACCACTAATTACAGTTTCTCCCCATGCAGATGTTGCTGTTTTAATTCCCTTTAGTGGCTCACCAGAGTGTAAAACACCGGGCCCAGGAGATCAATTATTAAAGGGTATTTGCAGGCAGAACGTGATTAAAATGAGCTATTGCTGACAAACTCCCCCCGCTCAGTCCATACGCTTACCACGTCAGCTCCCCTGCCGTTCACGGTCTTCACAAGCGACTTCACACATCGCCATATTTCTTACCTGACTGGAATTCCCCAGGTGTGCGCGCACCTTAGTAATAACCACTCAATGCAAACAACAAGCAATTAAGCAACAACCTGAGCAAATGTACACAGCACAATAACAGCAGCCAAAAAAAAATTAAATAAATAATTAAAAAGACATGTAAAGACTCTTGGCTTTACTGTAAAGTGATGAAGAAGCAGATGATGCAGTGAGATGGAGAAGCGTTTGCGGCTGCGGCTGGAATGCGACGTAATTAGCTGTGTTCGCGCCAGCGGTTGGCAAGGAGAATGCAACGGGGCCTACAGTGACACGGTGAAGCCTGGAGCTTGATTAGTCAATAAGCTGTGGCCAGAGCAGGCAGGGATGGGCAGCCAGCCTGGAAGCGCCCCCTGGCAGAAAGCCCCCCCCCGTGAGAGGCGAGCAGCAGTCCCTGTGCACTTCACTTATTTTTTCGCTGCCGGACATGTGAGTGCGCTTAACTATGAGACAGCCTTGTTTCTTGTGTGATGGATCACATGGGGCTTCGAAACTCTCCACCCGCACCGCGCCCCCCCTCTCCCTCCTCTCTCTCCTGTTCCCGTCTGCGGTCTAATTTCTGAAACAGCGAGTCACGTGGGCCCCGACAAAATTACATTCTTCATCGCTGTCATCATGGATGTGCGAGGATCTGAATTTGTATCCGTGTTCATACAGGCCTGTGTGCGGACCGGCGGTACGTCGTCATATTGAAGGCAATATCTGCAACGGTGTTATGGATTCATTTTTTTAAGCGCTCTGATAATAACGGCAGGAGCCTTTTGAAGGGAGGCGACCGGCAATCGTTTATCTGTAGCCGCTAAGCTGCAATATCTTTCATAAGCATAAATAATGCAAGGAAATTCAATTTGAAATCATTAGCATCTTCCAGGCTCCTGCTTAAAAAGTAACGCAAGCAATTTATCCGTTCGTTTTACACCTTCGTAGCGCGAGTTATTAAATCGCACTTTTGAGGTTCCATTAGTCTGCTAAAACTCTTGGAGGAGGAGGAGGAACGGGGGAGGAATGGGGGAGTCAGATTATTCCATTAGAGGGGAAGAAAAGCTGTCAATAGCACTGGTACATGGTACGATGTTAATCACCGCAGCTGCAGGACTCCGATGCTGTCACGCGTGTTGTTGCAGAGGCTTGGAGAAAATGAAATCCCTGTCGCTGATAATGCAGACAGGTACAGCGTTCGCTGCTGTCCCTGGGGGCAAACGGGGGCAGAGCGCATCTCACGGAGGAGAGGAGTCTGAGTGCGTCGAGAGAGTGCGTCGCGAGAAAGAGCACACATGCAGGTCGCAGGGAGAAGGCCAGGTCAGGGCGGACATGCACGTTAATGGATGCAGGACAGGTGAAACTGCAAACACAGACACAAGCAGGAGAAAAAACCTCATTAAAGACAACATGCTCGTAGGGATTTATTTTACCATGGTTACAAGGCTTCAAAACAGGCCGCTGAGGACTGAGGCTTTCCCGGACATCTGCAACGATGATGAAGGAAGGGGAAAAAAATGAGTAAAAACGCTTTTAAAATCAGTGTAAATCATGCCTAAAACACAAGGCTCTCTGCTGGTTTATCTCAGCCTTTTGCGGCTCTGGCGTTGGAGCGCGGGCCGCTCTCTGACCTCTTCGGGGACACGATGACTTTCAGCCTTCCCGCAGCAGACATTAACGCGGAATCGGCCCAACGAGCCTCAGCCACGCCATGCCGCTCCGATCCGGCCGGCGATCGGGGAGGGGGGGTTGGGATGGTGGCGGTGTTAGCGTCACTCCATCAACTCACAAACTGCTACTGACATCAGCCAACTGGAATAAGCGTCTCTCTGACATTTGTCATAATAAAGGACAGATTAAGCCCGGCCCTGTGGCACTTGCGGAGGGTTTTTCGCCCCCCTCCACCCGCTCCCCTACCACCGCCTCGGAGCACAGGGGCGCTTATGCAACGTGTGCACGGGGGGGGGGGCACGGGGCGGGGCTGAGGGAGGAGGGAAAGGTAAGGGAGCCGCGGGCTCACCTCTGCTCCTGGGCGCGCGCTTCCGCCGGTCTCTGAACGCCGCTCCCGACTGCAGGGCCTCCAGCAAGCTATCCATCACTCCGGTCTCATCATTTTCTGTCAGGAGGGAGAGGATGAAACAAACAACCGAGAAGAGAGGGAAAAAAAAAGGAAAAGAAGAAAGAGAAGAAGAAGAAAAAAAAAAAAAGATTAGGGGAATTTTATCAGCCTTGAGGGTTGCCATAGCAATGTCAAAGAATATGGATGTAAAACACAGGCACTATATCATGACTAAAACCAGCAATTTGAAAACCAGACAAGCCTTTAACTTTCTCATAAATCACCCCACCACTTTTCCTCAAACTAGGAGCTATTGTTTTGTGGCTTTGTGACCAATAAAACAGACTCGAGTTCAAACGATTAACCTCAGGCCATCGGCTTTGGTATGGAAAATGAACAATAACTCTGCAGGGAATCAGACTCCAATCACACCTGCATCCTTGTACTGGGACCCTTAGTATATAAATACCCGTAAATCGCCCTTGTCCGGGTCTGACAAACCAGCTGTTTCAGGGCCCTTCACATAAAGCATGACACAGCAAATAAACATGCATCCTCAGGGGAGAGTGCGGCTTTTGGGCTTTCAGGGGCTCCACGCGTCTGACCTATCGCTTCGAGTGCGTGTTTGGCATTCCAATCAAGCCTTCATTAGCACAGATCGGGACCCGGACCTTGACATGAAACGCAACATTAAAAATGGACTGCAATCTTCTGGAGCATTATTAAACACCAGGGTCTTTAAAGGTGCTTTGTCATATGCTGAGTTTCCGCTGCACTCGATTTGGGCAGCGTGAGGGGCATCTGTCTCTCTTAGGGGAAGACATGTCCTGTCCTGGAGGGCAAAGTTGGTGAGGTGTAACGCTTCTTTACTGCTATCATGGATACATGCAAAAGGGGGACGGACAAGCACACACACACACGTACAAACATGTACACACACGTACACACGTGTACACAGACACACACACACGCGTACACACGTACACACACACACACACAAACAGCAAAGCTAAAGCCTTGACCAAAGTCATTTGTAAAAATGTTCCTAAATGGATAATTTCATTTTGAGTTTGTACTGCAAAAACAGCAGTTTGCAACTGTCCGCGCACATAAAAATAAATTGGGCAAGAGTACTTTTCGCCAGTACACAAAAGTGCAGCCACCGCAGAAAGTTTTAAAACTCATGCTGCTTTGCAATATATTACAGAAGGCTAAACATAGATTAGTATAGAGAACCTGTCACCCGGTCATTATTTTACAGCTTTATTAAAAACAAAAGAAAAAAAATACACACAACAGGACGGTGACATTGTGACATTGTTCTCCTTCCCAGGCTGTGAAACCACCATGTTCCTGCGGCTCTGGTCACCTGTGCATGCTTGTGGTGTCAGGAATCAGAACGCACACAGTTAAAGACGTATTAATAATCAGGAGGGGGGGGGATTTGCAGGCAGTAATGACCTCTGCTGTAACAGACCGCTGTGTTGATGGAGCTATTGTCAAGAGAAGGACAAGCCGCATTAGAAGCACGCATTAGAATAATACAGCACAATAGCATATTTTCAGTCTCCGCAGTATAGCACTTCACACGGAGCCCGAAGACAATAGGAGTGTAATTTGGCTTTGCAAACTTTACAAGAGCTGCTATTTTCGTTTCAGTGTGTTCTCTGTGCCGCAAACGATAGCGGCTGAGTGTTTCTTCGTCAGCCAGGATTCAGTTAAAGGGTTAAGCAATCCTCGGGGCCGGAAGCCAGCACAGAAGGTTGGCATCGCCTGCTCTGTGCGGAAAGATTTTTCTCAACTGTAACACCCAAACTACAGACCTCCACCTTCCCTTGTGCAATACATTACACTCCGATTGGTAAGTGGTTTCGAAAACATACAATATTTCATCTTTGCCATAAAACAACTTCTGATATCCAGCGACGCATGAAAGGAATTTTAAAGTGATTTAAGTAAATGAACGAATGAATGAATTGGTAAATAATAAATACATAAAGATCGCAGCTGGCGTGCTGCAGCTGCTGTGCTGAAGCGGATGACAGGGGACGCCCTCTGTGGACAATGAGGCGTGAATGTCGCTGGGTTAGCGCGCCGCTACGCTGCCGACGCGCCTGCTCTGAGGCGGGGCCTGCGAGGTGAGGGGCGTGGCCCCACAACACGGCCCCTGCGGCGCGGGAGTGGTAAGTAAGGGCAGCGGGGCTCCTGGCGTCACCTGCCAGGCCGCGCGCGGGAAGGGCGAGGGCCATTTCGGACAGGAGCGCGGGGTGACGCTTCCAAACAGCTCCTGGACGAAGGCTTTGGGCAGCGCCAGGCCATGCGATGCAAGCCCCCCAGACTTCTCTAAGCAGCCTGTCTCGGGCCGGCGCTGGTTGTTTTTTTTTCCTGTGATTTATCTGATATAAAGGGAGAGTGAGGAGAGGTCAGGGTCCTGGGAGGGAGTGATGGAGACAGCGCCGAGCGGAGCGGAGAGCAGGGGAGAGGAGAGCTTTATTAACTGGAGGACAGTGTCAGAGGAAAGAAGGATGCGACCGTAGAGGCTCAGGATTGATCCACTGACTAAACGCAGGACATATGGTCTGATTAACAACACTTTCCACTCTACATGGAAATAATCTGGAGATGGGGAGGGGGGAAACTACAGCTTGTAACAGGTCTGATTCCCCAGTTGGACGCTGTACCCTTGAGCAAAGTAATCTCAAATGCCCAGCTGTGGAAACAGATAACACATAAGGTGTGAGCCCTGGACGCCACTAAGCAAATGAAGAATAAGAAAAAAGACAAACAACAACAATCCGAAACTGAAGACAATGAATTTTCAGCATCCCCCTGCCCCCACCACCCCCACAAAACGCGAAGCAAAGCATAACAAATACCCAATGACCTAAAATATAACTTCTGTTACTATAAGAACAGCAGAAAAGATCAATAGAACGCATTTAAACATTTAAGGATAAAAAGCATTTAAACGCAAACCGACACAGACAGAGACACAGACAGAGAAGAGACTCAGACACAGATAGAGACAGAGACACAGACACAGACACAGACACCAAAATCAGACTGAATTCTGGGAAGTACAGGAGAGGAATCCTGTGACCGCACCCTCACAGTGATGTGGGATCACAGTTCCCACACAGCCTCAGAACATGTGTCAGGCCTTTGCAGGGGAAACAGAAAGAAAATATTATGATATTATCATCACAACTGGCATAATTACTTGATAGGTGACCTTTCCTTTCCTTTTTTATCTCTTCCAAGTCATGAGTTTCGAAAAGATACAAAGAAGAAATATTCATTTAATTTCATACTGTATCACTTTTGCAAAATGCCAACAGTCAATCCCCAAGGAAGACGGCAAATCAGAGCTCAAGGTTATTTTTGAGCAAGCGAAAAGGTCAAAGATTCCAAACATTTCACTGGATTTGGGGGTAATTTTTTTCTACCAATACCGTGTGTGTAAAAATTAAGCACTCAAACAAATAAGGGGACAACATTATATGGGCCATCTATTTGTTCAGCCATGGAAATGATTAACAGTTAATTTTGACTTTGGAAAGGTTCCACAGTTAACAGTTGTGTGGTTGTAACTTGCACGTCAACCTTTCATGAATTCATATTATTTTATATTTACTTTATAATTATTTTTCGATCCCTGCTGACAATTTCAATACGCTTAGTTGATCCACTGGTTGTGGAAAAAGTTATTCAAATCCACCTAGAGCAAAAAATAATACACATATTCAAAAGGCAGTTGCTTAAATCTGACAAGCTGAAATTGCTTTGTTATGTGCCAAAGTCATTTACCTTACAGTAAATGCAATAAAAAAGCTTCTTCTGTACTGTATGTAATTAGGCGCTTATTTTGCTGAGCTGCTGTGAGGCCTTGATTAGAATGAGAGAGAGCACAACTGGATGTCTGATTCCACATTCATGGCGCAGTGTGTGTTGGAATGGGGGGTGGGTGGTTGTGTGTGTGTGTGTGTGTGTGTGTGGGGGGGGTGGAGGGGTCACAGCGCTTCTGACAATGAGGTCAACCCCCAGGAGATTTTCCTGCACGTGGCTCTGAGGTTTGTTCACATAGCTCCTATGTACCGTTGTGAGTTCACCTTTGTGCTCTTAATACGGTGAAATTCACGCTCACTTTGGTAACAAATGGTGGGTTAACCACAGTTGTCAGTGCAGCTTTGCAAGCTAATAAGCATTAGCTTGTTTGTGTGACCAGTAAGTATAGCTAACTGGTCTAGCTATATTAGTAGCAATGGAGATAGCTGTAGCAGTAGTAATAATAATAACAAAAACAATAATAAAGATCGAACTTGTTCATTAGCAAACTAATGGCATTTAAACTTTAAAAACCCTGATGTGTTATGAAAGTTTAAGCAGAACAGACATTGAAACTATCAAAAATACTGTGCCAGCCTACCTATAATTGTGATCTTAATTTTACAGTTGAGCTACAAAGAGGTCAAGGTATGACTAATATGCAACACATTCAAGAATACAGAGGTGACAGCTTCAAGAAGCCTCACAGATCCAGTCTTTGGTGAGTACACTCGCCAAGTACGGAGAAAAACAAGGCTGGTGATGCGGCTCTTGTGTTGATACAACTGTGCCTTTGCATTAGAACATTTCTCCTGGGGGCATGAAATGCAAGTTCTCACACACTGCATCCTCCCTCTTGTAATACACATTTGTGTGTGTGTACGTCTGTGTGTGAGAGAGAGAGAGATACGGCCCAATGAACTCTGAGGTTTTGGTTTATCCGTTGTATCCTGTGTAAAAACACTAAAGTCCTAGTGTTTTATTTCTCAATTATGTGTGATCCAGTACAATGCATTACAGTTTAGTTTTTTTTCCTTAAAAGGAAAGAGACTAATAAGCTTAGTAAAGAGACTACAAACCCTCACTGATTGCTAAGAGACATAAATGACAAACCTTCACTGATCGCTAGGAGACAAAATGACAAACCTTCACTGATCACTAGGAGACAAAATGACAAATCATCACTGATCAATAGGATACAAAATGACAAACTTTAACTGATCACTAGGAGACACAAACACTGAGGGGGGGCTTTTGCCAGATGACTCCCCCCAGTCCATAGCTAGAAAAGGCCAAGTCTGTCCTTTGTATGAGGTGGCAGCACCTCATATGTATATATATGTGTGTGTGTGTGTGTGTGTGTGTGTGTGTGTGTGTGTGTGTGTGTGTGTGTGTGTGTGTGTTAACATGCAAGAATGACAGAGGATCAAGTTACACAGAAGAGCTTTCTGTAACGTGAAAAAGGAGCATTTATTTATTTTTAAGTGAAAGTGCAGATGAGACAGACTTCGCCAGTCCCGAAGAATGTGGAAAACCAGGAATACGATTAGAACTAATTGCTGTGAAATACATTGGAAATGGGGGAGAAGCAGGACTTCTAAGACGTGACAAGGAGGAAGCGCGGGCTAATCTCACTTTGAACGTAACACCGCCGAACAGGGGGCTTTGATGTTGCACGCATCGCTCCTTCAATTTCTGCCTCTCCTCGTTTTTCGAGAACCCGTTGACTGGAGTTTGCACTAAAGAGATGTATGCCGAACATTTTGCTTTTTAAATGAAGACCTCATGAATACATACATGGTATATTAATTAAATCAGATCCTGGGAAAAAAAAAGAAGGGGTGAATACGCTAACCTGTTCATTAACTCTGCTGGAGACGATTTAAAATAAAAAAAAATAACAGCCCTTGTTTATTATTACTTTAAAAAAAAAAAAAAAAAAGACAGCTTTCACTGCATGGCTCGATCAACACGCTAACCTGCGCCTTTTGATCGAAAGGCCACATGGCGCGGCCACATGGCGCTCGGGTGGTCTGAGAGTGACACATTTTCAATGGCTTTAAAAATAGCCTGGCTATTCCTCTTCCTCCCCTACACGGCCAGGGCTAATTTCACCAATAACATCAATTAGGTGAAGAATAACAGGAGCGATCCGGGCGATCCTCGGCGGGCAGGCCGGGCCGCACGCGGCTCTCGCTCTCTCTCTCTCGCTCTCTCTCTCTCCCTCCCTCTCTTTCTCTTTCTCTCTCTCTCTCTGCGACTGCGGCTACCCCGCGTGGCGGAACGGCAACGTGTGCAGCGTTTGCCGCCCCCTGCGGCTGTGCAGGCAGGGAGCGCTCGCTGGAGAGCCACCTATGGACACTTTACCCTGCTCTCCTCAGAGCTGGGCAGCGCTTTGGGATTCCTGGCACGTGAAACAAAAGGAGATTAAATTGGTATTCAAGGCTGATGATTCCAGATAGTCTCTCTGCATTGTAAGTGCCTCCAGGTCTGAGGCTAGAACAAGGATTCTTCTTACAGAGGAGGGGAAGAAAGAAAGCAAGGAAAAAAATCTGGCCGGCTACACTGTGTGTGTGTATGTGTGCGCGCGTGCTGATTTCACAGTGTATGTCCACACTCAAGCCAGTCTTCCTGACTGCATCATGTATGCGTGTGTTGCTGACCACATGGTACATGTGTAAGCTAGGTTAAATCTTCACATAGTACCTGTGCCAGACGGTTTCAATCTTCTGAACTCTAAGCTGTATGTGCAAGCTAGTTGTAGTCTTCATAATTGTGTGGTGTATGTATAAGCTAGTTTTTATCTTCCACATTGTACAGTACATGTGCAAGCTGGTTTCAGTCTTCCTCACTGTATGATGTATGGTGTTGCTGACTGCATCATGCACTTGTGCTCAGGTGTCCTTTTTTCCGAATTGTATCACGTATCCGCTGCTGTCGTCCACACTGACTGCGTCACGCATGCACGCGCTGGTGCTAATGGCATTGTGCATGTGTGCGCTGGTGTCAGTGCAGGTGTGTGTGGCCTGTACCGTGAAGGAATTTTCGCCTCGCGTTACAGAAGGACGAGCTTTGCAGGTGGTTCATAAACACCACCTCCCCAGTCTATGGCGGAGCTGCATGCAGCGCAACGTTGGGCTAAGCCTTCAGACGCTCCAAGCAGCTAAACCTTTGCAGTCTTGTTTGGAATGTTAACAAAGCTCTGATGTGTAATTTGTTGCTCAGCAAACATTCCCTTTCCCAGCCTACCCTGGGAGTTAACACGAGATTTGTCATCCAGACGCCAGACACTACAAAAACACCTTTTCAATCTGAATTCCCATCTCTATAGGATTCTATGTAAATGCAACTTGCTATCTCTCCTTCACAGTTACCGCCAGCTACTCAACATGTAACAAGAGATGTTTTCTCTCATTATCCGAGCGGCAAAAAAACCAGCTGAGCTGCAGGGTAGGGCAGCTGAGGAACAGATACTAAAAAGAGCTGGAACAGAGGTAGATAGTCTAGGCTTGATCAGGCATGCTACGTCTCCTATTAAGGAGTCCGACAGCACAGCGTTGCCTGGCTGCCGCGGAGGGTTTTTACCCAGCTGATGGGTAATCAAATGAACCTTAAAATATATCGAAACAAAATCTAACGGCAGGCAGCAGGGCATCTTTCACTTTCGAAGTGAAAAAAGCATTTTAATTAAAGTGCAATTCTGAAGATGACGAATTAAAAGGAAAGAAAGGGGAAAAGAAATGGCGATTGTGCTTTCTACGCACGGTTTGTTTGTATTTGAATTTCATGGTCCCAGTTCAGAATTGTGTTCATCGTTTCGGAGACGTGTTTAATGAGTATTGTGGTCGTTTGTTGGAATTCTACAGCAGACAGCGAATGATACGGTATAAGCCCTCTCTAAGACTCATCTCCTATCTGAATAAATAGAAAGGTATTCAGCATAACCAGGAGTTTTCCTTTAAAACTCTTACTGCTGTACTGTTCTTATATCTTTGCACTGTTTTTCTACTTGATGTTTATTTACTGCTGTTTTGTGCTTTTGATCTCGTTTTATTTGCTCCTGTGCCAACTAAGCATATACACCACAAAACCATACACCTCACAATCAAACATGCACACACACACCCCACAAACACAAACACACACACACACACACATCATAAACACACACACACACACAAGCCACAAACAGATGTGCTCACACATGGGCACAACCACAAACCCACACATAACTGCAACCACACGTACACATACACACTCCCACCTATCATAAACTCATTGCACAGTGCCCACACAAAAACTTAAATTACAACTCAAACCAACCTACATACATTCATTCTTACACATTCCTTTATATTATATTACAGATCTAAGCTTCTACACCACAATTCCCGAGATCCACACATAGGACACACTTTATCTTGTCTTCGATCAGCATGCTGAAAGTGAACCCGGCAGCCCGTTTTCAAAGTTAATCTCCTGTGCTCCTTGCTGTGGTGTCAAGACTTAGCAACTACAGCACACACTGAATATCAGCACAAATTCCACAGAGTCACGCCTATTGGCAGGCCTCTCCTCGCTTGGTCAGCCACAGCTCTGATAGCAAGCAGAAACCTAGCCGCCAGGTGAGACGCAAGCACCTGGAATACCAGTTTTGCACAATAATGTATTATATTCAAACACAGAGCCTACATACAGCTCCTATTTCTTGCTGCAGTCAATACCATCATGACATCTAATGCACAAATGTATGTTTATATTTATATGGGCTTTCTGCTGTTGTATTTATGTTTGTATGTGGCATGCTTCACTAATCTTTGTATGTGCATCCTGTGTTCATGATGGTTGGTTGGTAATAGAGTTTTCTGATCCTGGGGAAACTGAAAAACATTCTGGATTTGGACACATGAAATACGGCTTCTGCCATTTTGTTATGCACTGGGTTTAGTTTCATTGATCTCACATTTTATTCCCCTTTCTGTGCTTAGTCTGGTTGGTTTCTTCCATAACAAGTGATTCTATAACAATTGATTTTGCAATTATTTAGCCATCCTCCGCTCCATATTTCCAAGCACACAGAGAACACAGATACTCCCTTGTACTACATTTTAGCAGGTTAGTGATAATGCGGACAGCCACCAGCATTTATCTCTCTGAAGCCTCCGTGGGGAACATGTATAACTTGAATACATGAATGTTAATAATTAATCTTCCTCAGCCCCGCAGCCCAGCTGGAATCCTGCACCCCCTGGGGTCGTGATGAGGATCAAACCCTGCTGCACCAAGAGAGTCAGGGCACCAGAGCAGGTGGCTCTGAGTTACTCTGCTCAGGGTGCATTCACGATAGGCACTGTGGTGCTGGTCCATGGGCACTGTGGTGCCGGCCCATAGGCACCGCACTGCCAGGCCATTGCATTCTGATGCATCACCAGTGTACCCAAAGAGGCATGAAAGATTCCTTTGGTTCCCTATTGGTCAAAAACCCTATGCTTGGAACTCATGGCGCACTATCCCAAGTGGAGCCACAGTTCCCAGTACGTTAATGCATCCCTCATTAAAACATAACATCATGTCACTTTCTGACAGGGGTAATCGGTCCACGAAGGCAGAGTGATTATTTGGTTGAAACCTACAGCGTTCAGGTTTCCCCCATCCATAAACTATTGTTTCATGAATAAGTTCAGCATATCACAGGAAACAAGTGGAGAAAAGCGAGGGGAAATGGAACTGCACAAGTGACATCGTTAAGCAGTTGCCAAGGAAGTGAAGTCACATTTACAGCCCTCTGCTCCTTCTGCAGTGGATGCATCAGGTTGCAAAAGCAACATGGCCGCCTGCTTAGGACTTGTGACTCCTCTTGACTTCTGGACTTCCATCCAGACTGCACTTCCAACAGATCTGCTCTGCAAACCCCGTCCGCTGATGAGAGGGCCAGCAATCGACTGATCCCAATTTGCAGGGGTTTCAAACTAGCCTTAACGTCCTTATACCGGCCGTAAATCAGAGGCGCAACAGATTAGCGTGGTAATATGCGAGGGCACCTTTAAACCGGCTCATCGGCGGCACGGGAACCCAGGCCACACAGATGGAGGTGAACGATGGTAATGACGCTCGGCAGCCGCCATGTGGAAAAGTGCACTGAGTGGGCTCACAGGGGAACGCGGGTGAAAAATGAATGCGTCATGATTTATGATACATATGGACGCGTATACAGTCATTCCTTGTGTTCCAGAAAAAAAAAAAAAATTTGTGCATTCCAGCTCCAGGCCCGCTGATGTCACTGGATCATTAGCGCTCCCTGCACGCTGCGGCAAGTCAATCACTCTGTCGGAAATGTGAACTCCTCCTTTCTCCACACAAAGGTCTCTGATTGCACAAACACACCCAGAATAGGAGTGATTTATCTAAATGAAATATTTCAGCTTTGCACGCTTCCCACATGGCATTCTGTGAGAACTGTGGAGTGTGAAATTGACTTGCTTGCTAAAGATCAGCGCTGGTAACACTTCACCGATAATCAGGATCAATCCAAAGAAAGTCTCCAATCCCACCGGGGCCTTGCAGGGCCCTGTGTCATATCTGCTTCCTGCCTGAGGCCTGCTTCACATCTGCTTCCTGTATGAGGCCTGTGTCATCACTGGGCCTGCTTCCTGTCTAAAGCTAATGTCACATCTTCTTCCTGTCTGAGGCCTGCATCACATCTACTTCCTGTGTGAGGTCTATGTCATCTCTGCCTCTGCTTCTTGTCAGGGGCCTGCATCATGTATGCTTCCCATGTCACTGATCCAGAACCACCATAGAACATGGCGATGAAATCAAAAAAGAGGAATGTTTCAATAAATTTTAATTATATTAGAATACCAGACATTTACTGTACTGGCATCACATATATCAAATACAAATATATCATGTTATGTCAGTGGGTAAATATTCAAATTATGATAAGAGGATATTATGAAAAGAGGATGGAAATGTTTAAAATGAGACGCAATATAAAATAAAGAGAATGGATAAAGGTGACCTGAAAGTCAAACCTCATCTGTAAACCTTTCAGAGTTTTGTTAAAATCAAAGAACCAGTCAGCTCGACAGGTACTATGGCAGCTACAGAGATGCATAGCGCTGAATTATGACAGCTGACAATTAGCGCTGAATAAAGGTTTGAAAGGAGGTCTCTTGAGAGATTGTCTTGGTAACAGCAGGTTTGGGACAAATCAAACTGGCACTGTAGCAGAAGTCCTTATATTATACAAAATAAATAAATAAATAAAAATAAATAAACAACAAAGTACCAGGAATCAGGAATCAGGTGTGAAATAAAATATGTTATCAGGACTTTCATTTAGAATGGCATGTAAAAACAGTGTGGTTACAGGAAGACCAAGGGACGGTCGGCATTCGTTGTGACTATTGCCTGGTCTAAATACAGGGTGTCTGTGTGGTTTAGTGGATCAGGAGTCAGACTTGTAACTGGCATGTTAGGATGCTAGGGGTGACACTGATGTTGCACCCTTGAACAAGGCACCTTACCTTAATTGTTTCAGTAAATACCCAGGTGTACAAATGGACAATGTACCAAAAAGTAAGCCAAAATGCCCTGGACAGGAGTGTTTGTTAAGCCAGCCTAGGAAAACAATGGAGCAGCATGCAGAAGACCATGTCCAATTCAATGCTTGTGGAGATAAGTGGGGGAAAAAGCGTATTACTTGTAAATACTCGGGTTTCACCTATTTTTGTGAAGAAGCGAGGCTTTTATTGAGTGAAAAAAAATAAACGCTACCTGCAAGAAACCATATAAATGATTTAACATTCACCCTCAGTTGGCAAGCTGAAAACTGCCAACTTGGGACAAGACAGTTTATTGAGTGTTTCTATGTCCTGAACAGCCCTTGCAGTGATCATGCTGTCACTGCTGCTGCTGTAAGTCGAGGTACAGGCTTCTTACTCATATCGCTGGGATCAGGCTAACCCAGGCAGGGACCCTGATGGTGATTCGATTCAATTAAGTTTATTTAATAAGCACCAATAAACATGTGAATCATCCAAACATGAATGAGCACAGATTAAAAAACCTGGGGCTTCAGACAGAAGTAAAGACCGAATAATGCCGGGCGTGAACAGAGCTCGAACATGCAGGTGTCTCTTTCCTCTGACTCATAATTAAATATGACCTTTCTCAGGTTGCTGGAAGTGCTCTATAAGGTCTATAGCTGTAAAATAGCTTTAATGAAGGTTACAGATGAATTGAGGGCATGCATATTTCTGCTCAGTTTAAGTGCCTCTCCAGACTCATTTAATCACCTGATTTTGTGCCAGTCTGTTTCCTGAAAGCTGGAGCTATACTCGCGAGGAAGGAAAAAGTCACACAGAAGCCTGTTATGGTCTCTGGCTGGTTCGGCTACCCTTCACGGCCTTTACACGAAAGGTGAGAATATTTACCGTGTTTTTGGCAAAAAAGAAATCACTCTGCATCATCCAATCAGAATCCAATGGTTTGTGGTGATGAGCTTTGTGTGGTGAGAGTTCAGCCACAAAAATGGCTGGGTGCTTCACACTGGTGGCAGGGGTGAAAGGCGTAATAGAAAAATCATCCATTAATATGGTTACTATTGAGAGGTCTGTAAAGGGAAATTCATTAGCTCCTTGCAAAGTCAGTACAGCACACTACACTGCTTCATTCAAACATCTCTTCACTAATCAGTCTGGAAGGTTAATTGAATGCTGATCTGGGATTTACATCTATTGACAGTTATCTGCCATAAATCTTCTGTAAAATAAATGTGTAGTTGCGAGTGTGCCTGTGTTAATAAAAAGCTTAAAGTAATTTTTTTTCCCCAAGATCGCTTTGTTAACATCTGCCCTTTAAACAAAACAGCGGTTGCCCTCAATTAAGCTTGATTGGTATTCAGTCATTTGCTTGAGGTCCAATGACAATTAATTTAAACAAAAAAAAAAAAGAATTAATCTTATTTAGGTTGAATAATTATATGTATTATTAATTTGTTGAGGCACAAATTAAAAGGAAAAAAAAAGTTAAAGGACTATCATTTCTAGCCTTTATGCACATCTTCAACAAAAGGATTTCTCTTACCAAGGACCTTGAGCAGATAACTGTCAAAGGGATGTCAAACCCAGGTCAGCCTTCAATTAGAAGCTCAGTCAACACTAATAGGCTGTGCTCAGCTGGACTGAACACACGCTGCTCCCACAGCCAGGCCGGGGAAAACGCCGCCACGCCCGAGCGCAGGAGGCGAGCAGCCGGCCTCGCGCTCTCCTACATGACTTTCGCTGCCTCGCGGTTTTTAATTTATTCCCCTCGGGAATTACAGCTGCTTGTGTATAAACCTCACGTCTATCTGCAGCAGATCATACGACACCCTGCTGCTTCTAATCTCACAGCCGGGCTTTGGGGCCGGCAGGTTGCAGGTTTGCCCCCCCGGACAGGGGGAGCTGCCGCTGGGCACTTGAGTGGGGTAGCCCTCTTGAGTATCTCACACCGCCACGGTAAATACCCGGTCGTATACATTACATTACATTATTGGCATTTAGCAGATGCTCTTTCCCAGAGCGACTTGCATCAGTTACAATGCTATCCATTTATACAGCTGGATATTTACTGAGGCAATTGGGGATTAAGCACCTTGCCCAAGAGTACAACAGCAGTGGCAACCAAACCGACAACCTTTTGGTCATGAGTCCTTAACCACTATGCTACACTGCTTCCACGTATAAACGGGCATGGAAAGTCACTCTGCCAAATGTCAGATGTGCATTTCCAACACAAAGGGAACTATAGTAGCGCGTTTTTGGCATGGGGTTGGTTGCTTTGGATCAAAGTTTCTGTGCTCGTGGGGCGAACACGTACCATGCTTTGTGTTGGTGTTTCTTTAGCAGGCATGTAAATGAGGTTTTCTGACGGGGCGTCAGGCGTGGGAGAGGCATTGTGCTTTCCCCTGAAAGGCCCCTGAGCCGGTAAGCACAGGGTAAACAAGAGCGCTTTGATGATGCGCATCGGCACTGTGTGAGATCAGAGGTATTTAGCGCCTGACAGTGAGCCGGGGTGGGATTAGTCCGCATCTGATCATCACAGGGGACATCTGCGCAGATGTGCGACAAACCCAGCTCTGCGCAGATGTGCGACAAACCCAGCTCTGCGCAGATGTACGACAAACCCCGCTCTGCGCAGATGTGTGAGAAACCCAGCTCTGTGCAGATGTGTGACAAACCCAGCTCTGCGCAGATGTACGACAAACCCAGCTCTGCGCAGAAGTGCGAGAAACCCAGCTCTGTGCAGATGTGTGAGAAACCCAGCTCTGCGATGTAGATGCTCTGTGAGATGTAACAAATCCAGCTCTGCGTAGATGTGCGAGAAACCCAGCTCTGCGCAGATGTGCGAGAAACCCAGCTCTGCGCAGATGTGTGACAAACCCAGCTCTGCGCAGATGTGTGAGAAACCCAGCTCTGCGCAGATGCACCCCGCGCTAGCAACATGGGGGGCATGTCATGGCATATGAGGCCTTCCCCCTGTAACCTCTAACATAAGGTTGCCTTCACAACGCTTTCTCCACTTGTAAACCAGATACACAGAGAGACATGACTACATGACTGTGATAAGAAGAGACAAACGGGAACAAAAAAAAAAAAAAAAAGAAGAGAACAGGCGACGGACGGCCCAGTCCCCCTTTCTCGGGCACGCTGCGCTCTTACCTGCGTTCACCTCCAGGAGACGCTTCTTCTTCTGCTGCCTCTCCTGCTTCTCTCGCTCTGCCTTCTCCTTGGCCGCCCGCGCCCTCCGCTGCTTCTCCTCTGCCTCCCGTCTCCGCGCGTTCTCCCGCACCGCTTGCTGCGCAGACCCACACAGATCAGACACTAAGTGAAGGCAAATTACAGCCAGCGGACCGGCTCCCACAATCAAAAGCACAGGCGGCTCTTTGGGGGCTCCATTAGCTGCAGATGACACTGATTAGGTGACCCTCAATTCCCTTTAGAAGACTGCTGGGAGAAAGAGAATGAGCTCTCATTAGTTTGGCCAGATCTACAGTGCTGCTGTCAGTGTGTTATAAGCACTTAAATATTTCCAAGAAAATGTGAGCTTTTAAAAGAAAAACAGTCTTCCTTTTTGCCCATTAGCAAACGAGGAGCCTTGTTTAAAAAAAAAAAAAAATCTATAAATCCTATCTGCCGTGATGAAAGGTAGTTTTCTAGGTGAGAACATGCTTAGGCAATCATAGAAAGAAAAAAACATCAGAAGGAGCCATTACTCGGTTTTTCCACTCTTACATACAATACAGGTACAAGGCCATTTAAATCTGGGATGCACTCCCTGAAAAGGAGACGTAAATTGAACACGCTTTTCCAATAGACCCTTGTTATCGGGGGATGCACCCCAGTGCAAATTGGCTGACACCCTATCTTAACTGAAACATCATATAAGCAAAGAATTTGAACTAAGAGTTACATTTAATAGGGAATGAAGAATGAATCAAAGTAATTAGCAACAAATTTTAACAAATCAACACAGAAAAGCGTTAACAGACAGTGACATGAACATAGCTGGATACATAAGGGTGAGTGGGAAAGAGAGGGCAGCCAGTCTTATCACTTGAATGTAGTGGACTTTGAAACACTGCAGATCTGCACAGCTCCTCAGACAGCCCCACACAGCCAAAATTTCAGTTGTGTAGTTTTAATAGTAACATTTTTAAAATATTTTACAAAATACATTTTATTTTTGGACATGACATGACTTCTTGATGATGATTCAACAATTACCCACATCAATACATCTGTGATTTTGCCAACAAAGATCATGAAATAAGAAACTACCAGCTCAAAGTCTTAAAACACAACAAAGCCACTTTGACCAGAAATTCTAGCAGTTAGATGGACGCTGCCCTGTAACGTTGACTGCTGACTGCAAAAACTTACAGGATTTCTTAAAACCACCAGAGAATAAATGGGGGATGAAACATCAAACATCAGTATTTAACTGATCAGCAGCCAAGACTCTGAACAATCCTGTCACAACTCTAACTTCCTGTCATGTCACATTCCCTCGTCAAAGCGGTGGCACACATGACCACTGACAGATGGGACATCATCCGTTTTATTCATTTCAGATCAGCTCAGACAATATCGGCCCACTGTGCAAAGTGGCAGGTGCTGAAGCCTTGAATCGGGAACGTCGGGGGCAAAGCGGATCATGTGCGTGAGCGCCACCTGCTGGCTGTGTGCTGTTGCCTTACCTTCTGGGGAAGTCACAGGAAGCAGGGTGTGAAACCTCTTCATGTTCTGCTGTGATAAAGGTGCAGACAGCACCTGCTTTAAACCTGCCGAGAGGCAGTCGCTAGATTTCATATTTTCGGCTGTGCCACCATGTCTCCAGTTTCACATTTTCACATATTTCCAAGTTCACACCGGATTTCGAGTCTTTTAAATAAGCACTCCACTCTTTTATTTGGTACGTTGCATAATATTCATGAATAAGTTCCCTGTTGACTGCACACAGATCTCTGATTTCTTAAAGACACCACGCGTTGTAGTAGCCGTTTTGGGAACAGTCCTCCTGCTAACTCATGGCGGCTGCTCTGACCTCCCCCTGAGCTCCAGTGACATCATCAGAAGTGGACTCCGAGTCGACTCCGGGCTATCCACACTTTGGCATCGTTCCCAGTCACCGAGATAATGTTCCCACACATATTAATCAACAAAGGCATGGCCGTATCAAACAATCAATTCAGACCTGGGGTGTCCGTTCCACATCGAATGCAAGAAAACGAGTGAAGATTAGGTCAGACACATGGTCTAAATCTGGCGGTAATGTGAGCAGCGGGATGACTCACTGGCCTGGGCCCCCCTGAGGTCCTCACACTCTGATGTCATCACCCCGCAGCTGAGAAGCTGCTCGCCTCCACGCTCAAAGGACATCTGTGGAGAAGGCTCCTGTTTTTACAGATGCTTCAAAATGTGTAAACATGTGCCGTTTCTGTCATAGTGCAGCAATTCATCCTTTTACAGGTTCACAGGATCCGCTGCCACGTGCGACTGGTCTGAAAACTCACTGCTCAGGCGCCTTTTCAAAACCGCACAGTTCAAAGACATACAGTACTGTTTGAAAACGAGCTGCTCTGTGCTCCTCCACTAAGGATGCTGACTCCTCTCATGATATTGATAACCTGTGTTGATAGTGTAAATCTGCATTTGTGATTGCACAAGATAATCATCATAATCATATCTCTCATCCTCAGAGCTGCAGAATGCTAACCTGTAGCTTCATCAGAACCCAAATAAGGAGAATGGGAGACTGAAAAGTGCTCATAATAATATAAAACATTAATATAAAACTGTATGTCCTTTGACAATCACACGGCACACGATAATTTCTGCTCTATAAGGCATGCACTTAATAAGGAAAATTACTGTGTAAAATGAGGGATGATACAAAAAATTACACATATCAGACATATACTCTTTCATCAAATTAAAAGACAAAGCACGCTGTAATTCCACTGAACAGAACCCAAAGTCTGCAGCATAAGGCAGTGAAGCACACTTCAACTGAAGTAGTCATGTCTCCTTTGGCCCGAAAGCATCTGGTAAGCAAATGGAACAAAGAACACTTTGTGTAGCGGCTTCAGTTGGCAGTAACATCAGTGTCATCTACCTGAGGGCAGGTCTCTCACTAACTGATGAGCTACAGTAGCTACTAAGAGTTCTTTGAACAATCCTGCAATATAACAAACTGCTCTTGAAACCAGAGGGGGAAAAACGCATCAGAATCTCAACTTTCGAGGCTTTCGATTGGCTCAGTTGGTGAGGCACTCGTCTTGAGAGCAGGCCGAGCCTAATAGCTTGTATTTGAGCCCAGCTATATAATCAGCTGTCAACGACTGGCAGCCCACAGCAGTGGAACAAATTCAGTTTGTTAAGCTGGGGTAGGGGTGGATTTGTCAGCAGGGGCAGTCACTCAGATGACATCAGTGGAGACCTATCTTCCAATCAGTGCTTGCCTCACTGTAGTGCGCTGTGAGATTCGCAGCATGAAACAAAATTAACAAATTTATATACGCACTGCAACAGAAATATGAACATGCAACTGCCAATTCAAAAAACAATGGAAAGTAAAAGGCGGAAAAGCATAAATAATGAAGAATCTTAACTTGCTGCATGTCTTCAATATAATAACATTTACTACAATTATTTACTACACCAATATCATAACAGTTAGTACATCTACTTACTACACCTGGGGGCAAAACGCATGTTTGTGTCCTAGCAGGTAGACCTACAGAGAAGTACCAGTGACTCATGGTAAAACTCTTTTGTTTTGCCACAAATGCATAATAAAGTACAAATCTGATCTCTCAAACAGTTTCTCTTCCAAGCATATTTACTGCAGGCTACTTACTGAACCTACCAACACAGGCATTCCAATCACAGATATTTCAACAGGACCAAGAGCTATGAAATAAGAGATCTACATGCAGGTGCCAGAGTTGTGCTGGAGGCTTCTGAAGTCTATTCAACAGAAATAACACCTGACAAGACTCACCTGGATACTTCTGACATCTCATCAAGTGAAAGACAAGACGGGCATACAGCAGCACACATGAGCCTTTCAAGGGAAGGGCTGCTTCCACATATTTAATTAGTCCTGAATATATGTGTTGAATATAAATGCATTTAATACGTGAATAAATGTCAAATATATGAATATGTACATAAGTACCGGTCAAAAGTTTGGACACACCTGATTAAGAAAATGAGATGCTTAAATTTGTTTCTTAGACAAATATAAATAGTGAGGTTGATGCCTATGTATGAATTTCTTTCCAAAAAAAAAAAAAAATTCAAAAATATTTTTTGGCCACTATATATGATTTTTGATTAACACTTTTTTGGTCACTGCATAGTTCCATTTGTGCTGTGGTCATAGTCTTATTCTAAAATGTGGGAAATAATAAAAATACAGAAAAACCCTTCATATTAAAGAATGCATTCTTGGTATCAGTAAAGCCACATCACAGGCTTTATACTGGTCATTAGCAAGCCGAAGAGCTTACTATGGTTTAAGTGGAACATTGCTTTCTTTCCAGCAGCACAGCGGACTACGCAATTCTCACTCCTGTCAGCTGTGTGTGGGAGTGCTTGGATCGGAGGGCAATTTGAGTCAACAGGAACAAAACAGATCATGTCACAACACACATTGTCCTATTCTGCTTAATACTACTTAATGACTTGCACCGCCAATTAATCTATAGCCTTCTTATTACAACATTAGAATTCCAAACAACTGAGGCCTATAAGCGGCTGGAGCCACGGCAGCCTCTCTGTGTCCCACTGGCCGTTAGCGCTTGATCAGAGCGGCGCATTCGCGTACGCACTGGGCTTCAGGTCATGTGCTGGGAGCCAGGATGCCGCTCGGACTGACACGTGCCTCAGCGGGGAGGCAATTACAGCCAATGAACAGCCACGTGTTCGCTGCGAGAACAAAATCCGTTTCAGGTTGTGGAAACGCAGATTCGGGGTGGGGGGGACGGGGGGACGGGGGTGTGAGGCGCCGCCTACACGTCGGCCTGAAGGCGCAGCGGTCAGCAAAACAAAACAAAAAAGTGAAAAACTGCGTCCGGCGATCGATGGTCCCATAAGCCGAGAGCCCAGGGAATCCCACACAGCTGGCAGCGGCATATTGGTGTTGAATAAGGATCTGTCTCCTGCTGACGGCTGAAGGGACGCCAGGACGCCAGAGAGAAAGGGAGAGAGAGAGAGAGACAGAGAGGGAGGACGCCTACAGACCGGCTGCCAGCAGCTTCCTCCGGCGCCCCTCCTGAGGCAGCCAGAGAGCCGGGCTGCCAGGCCCGGGGGCCGCGGTGGGGCCGCCGTTCCGCTGACTGTAGCTCAGCAGACCGGGAGCCCGAGCCCCAGCCCGGCCCGTGCAGCACCCCGCGTCCCACTCCTTTAACTCTGAAGTCTACACCGTTTAGCCCTAATGAAAGCCAGCGTCTCCGTCCGCTCGCCGCCGGGGCATTCGGCGTACGTGGCGGGGGGCGGCTAATCGGGGATCCGTTCAAGGGGAATTAACAGGAGCATGAAAACCGGGGACACCTGTTAATAACAAAGGCTAAAACAATACAGGGCTGCAACCGGGTTGGGAGGGTTGGGGGGGGCTGATGGACGCTCAATACGCAATTAGGCGAAGCCCTCCTCCTCTTGCTCGCTGCACCCTGTTCTCATTAAGAAGTCCACCTCGATTTTTAACACACATTTGAACTTAATTACAGTGTTTGCACACATCTGAAGACGTTTTTATCACCACCGCGGAGGACAATGCAGTAGGATATAGAATCAATGGGTTTAATAGTCTACATCTCCCCGGTCAGGACAGGCTGCTGGGGGTTCATATTAACCCGGAGAGAGAAACGTCCATGTAGATAATTCTCCGGCCAGAGAAAGTGAAGCTTTAACAGGTTTCAGTGTATTTTTTTCCTCCCCTGCACCAATATCTCCTCTGAACTGCAATGTAATCAGGATGTCTGACAGAGACAGTGCTGCTGTGGAAGGACTAAATAAAGGCAAGTGCCGAAGTGCCCAGCAAAGCCTTTACAGGTAGAGGCACTGGCCAAAAAAAAAGCCTAGATGGATACACCACTAAAACATACTGTCACGACTGCGGAGGACAGAGTGTACGCGCTGTCTCATTTGTGAGAATAGCGATCCGGACAGCCTCACCGAGTTAAATCATCCTCTGCAGCCCCCGTAATGGTCCTTTCCTAGCTCTATATGTACATGCAGTGCGTGGAGTGCTGTCATGGCCAGTGCTATTAATGAAGTCCAACCTGCTGATAAGTGAGACGGACAGTTTGAGGAAGTAATGCGTGTACTGTTGTTGCTATCGGTCCTTCTGCTAGGACCACTCCTACTCTATGACTCATAGCAAACAAGCAACAAGGACTCCTGCCGCCCAGGCTCCTACTAAAACGTGGTTACCATGATTACAACTGACTCTGCCTCATTGGATAAGAAGAACCCACAGGCTGCCAAATCATACCAATATCCATCACTCCAGCCACCTAGCAGCCTCTGGACTTTTCAGCAAATGGATGGGTATTTTGATTTACTAGCCCTCGTGCTCCTATTCCACTGTTTTTCAGGAGTCTCTCGAGCGCCTTTTTTCTGCGGTCAAGGAATAACATTGTCGTTTCTTACCAAATGGCTCTGGGATTTTGTGGGTTTTGATTCCCTCACACTGATTCCCTGTGCAGCTCTAAAAAAAAAAAAAAAAAGCCATAACGAATTCTGCCGTATTGATGTTGAGGTGAGCTCAGCGTCCATTTTGCTTGTTTAATTGATGTGCTTCTGCGGGAATGAGGCCCACGTTTCCATCCACAGTCCCATCAGCCACCGCTTCGTGTGGGCGTTTCAACCGCGGCGCAGAAAAACCCAAGTGTCACATTTTACACTTGTCATTTCTCCTCAGATCTCGGAAACTGCACTCGGGGCCAAATCGCGCACAAATTCTTACGCTCCCTTCCCCCTGAAAATTCAAGTTTGAAGGAAAAAAAAAAAAAATTTCTTTGAAGCAAATGAGACAAAAGCACGGCTAGGCACGATCAGCATTCACAACGCCAGTGTGGCTGTTGGACGATGCAAATTCAATCCCTCTGAGAAATTAGTGGTTGCTTTCAATCATTACCTGCAATGCATTTATAATCACATTTGATCTTTCTCCTTGACAAAAAATACAAGTTCTCCAGGAGGCTTAAAAGGACATTCTTAACTTTCTATAGCTTCGGGCCTGGCTCCAAATGCTAGTTAGCGTCGGACACGGTCAGTTGTGCCAGGCAGTGTGTCCGTGCTGTGGCGTGGCCGCGGGCCTCCTTTTAACGGATGACTGAGCAGGCCGAGTCTGCATCGACACTCGGAGAGACTGCAGAGGAAAACGACAGGAGGCATCAACCACGAGGGCGCTGGCCGAGTCAGTGAACATGCCTGCATTATCATTGCTCTCTGGGACTTGAGTAATCAGACACAACCTCATGAGCAGATAAACTGGAAAACATCAGCCATTCGACCCTTCCGCATGGGTGAGGAGAGAGAGAGAGAGAGAGAGAGAGAGAGAGAGTGAGAGAGAGAGAGAGAGAGAGAGAGAGAGACAAAGCCATCCAAACACGCTTTGGGGAAAATCAAAGTACCAGCATGCTTTGACATTGGGGTATCAGCACACTCTGGAATTGAGGTACCAGAATACTTTGAGCTGGGGTACCAGCATGCTTTGGGCTGTGGTACCAGCTCACCTTGGGACAGGGTAATGGTGCGCTCTGTGATTGGGGTGCCAGCACGTTTTGGGCCAGGCTTAGGTGTAAACACGGGTTCCGCAGGCAGATACACTGATGAGTATCTGCATTCGGTCTAATGGAAATTGCATGTCAGGCAGGCTCTTTCCCCGGAGATCAGACGCAGTCGTCATGGAAACAGATTTCATTAGGGCAGCAGTAACAATTATCTAATTTTGTGGTACTTTCCCAGTGAAAATGTATTTTGTCACTCCATGCAGCTTAAGACTAGGTGTGAAATTGAGTCCTTATTACAGTTCCTTTAAAGTGTTATTTAGTTCCAACAGTCAGACTGTTTCTTGCCAGTTGCGGTGCCGCGTCAGTGGGATGGAAGTTTTCGTTTGGGCTGAGCTGAAGAACACTGAGTTTCGACTGAGCTGCTAATTGAATGCTGCTATGGGGCTGAGGGTGTTTGATAGTTATTTGCTGTGACTCCTTTGCAAAGGAAACTGGTTGTTGATGCATTTGTGCTGGAAACAAATTATGATAAAAAAAGAAAACAATGTAAAATTTAGTTGCTCTCTTCGTCTTGTCTTGGTTAATTTCAGATTCTTACACGAATTAATAACCGATTAGTATTTGGAAAAACGTAATATTTAAATTAATTAATTGTTCTAGGCCCCATGACATTTAGGTAATTAAATTAATCTCATCATTTGAATAGTAATCTGTAGAACTAGCTTGTTAATAAAAGCTGTAACAACTGGAAGAAAGACAGCACCCAATGACACACTTGTTTCAGAATGCAAATATCTGAAGAGATGTCCAATAAAGATAATTATTCAATTAACGGCTAAATCAATCTTAATTCAATAGGGGCTGAGCTGGACTGAATGTTAAGAATGTCAAGAAGACCCTATATATAGCTCCTTAAGAAGAATGTTACTTCCCTCATCCGGGAAAGAGACCTGAAATACAGTTGCATTATCAAGGCCAGACAGTAAAACACTGTGATTGCTAATAATACGCCACTATCAAAATCCTGCATCTCCAACTAAATCCATCTAATAATCAATCTGTCTTGGTCTCACACTTAACAAGCTAACTTCCTTCACAAGAAATCATGACATGACAATCGATAACTCAAACCGAAGTAGCTGAAAGAAAAATAATAACCAGCCTCCATATCAATTTGTAACACTTTATCAAGTCCCAAAGAGCTCCTTAAACACAGCACCTTGATTACATCAGCAAAGCAGAGCAGAGACAAATAATGCTGTAAATAGGTGTCCCTTTTCCTTTCTATACCCATCTGTCTGTGAAGACATTACTCTCCCTGTCCATCTGCTCACAGACTGGAGCACATACAGGTAATGGAGTCAGAGACCAGAGCACACACAGGTAAAGAACTCAAAGGCTGGGGCACACACAAGTAGAGGAATCATAAAAACTGAATTACACACAGGTAAAGGAGTCACAGAGACTGGAACACTGCAGGTAAAGGACTCACAGAGACTAGGACACTGCAGGTAAAGGAGTCACAAAGACTGAATTACACAGAGGGAAAGGAATTAGAGACTGGAACACTGCAGGTAAAGAACTCACAGAGACTGGAGCACTACAAGTAAAGGAGTCACAGAGACTGGAGCACCAGCAGGTAAAGGAATCACAGAGACTGGAGCACCGCAGTTAAAGGAGTCACAGAGGCTGGAGCACCGCAGGTAAAGGAGTCACAGAGGCTGGCGCACGCACAGGGACTAGGGCTTTGGGCTGTAAATCAGCTGAAAAGATCTATTAGCGAGTGGCAGTGCTAGTCTCCTTCCTGCTCCAGGCTGTGCGTCAGCATTGATTTTATGTGGTACTTCTAGGAAGGGAGATGGCCTTTTGGGATAACTCTCCCCTCCACCCTCTTCAGATACAGTGGACTGGAAGCACAACCACAGTGAAACTCAATTCACCTTCAGGACTTCCATAAAGGACTTCTCCTCAATAAGACAGCACAGATTCAACCTCTGCCAAAGTGTCTATTCATTCATTTACTGACAGCTTTTTACTTTAATGTCAAATCGGTATTTTAAGTATTTTCTCATAGTATTATTATAAACAGGGTCCATAGTACTATATGTGTACATAGTAAACAGTTATACATACATAGTTGCAACATATGTAATGTTTTTACTTTGTACTGAAGGGTGATCAGTTCAATTTTTAACTGCAAAAGTTAATTTATAGAACTGATATAAAGTTGATAATGTGAATAAGCTTTTATAACCACACTCTTTAATGGCCAAACTCATGGACCACACGAACACAGCTCTTTAACTGGTCATTCTGAAATGTTTTGTCGGGTTTTAGTCTTCGAGGCCAAAGACCACAAATGCCTCTAAAGACCAGAGAGGATGTCGACTCCCAACAAGTCACCAGAAAACGTCTCGGACGGTTTCCAGCGATGGCCAACGAACGCTGACAGTCACACCAGGACCGCCCGATGTTCTTACACGTTGCCGTTCGCGGGCAGGTGTGTGGCCAGCTGACAGAGCCCCGCCCGGTGGCTGCGTACCGCTCGCAGCTGCGTCGCCAGGTAGCCCGTCATTACCATACACCCTTACCGACGCCCCGCGCGCCTCGCCCCCCAAATTTCAAAATTTCAATCATGAAATCATTTAAAATAATAAAGGCAATGAGATTCGTTTCATCATTGCAGCAGCCAAGCAGAAAATAACTTTGCATTTCAAATGGCATTGCATAAAAAAAACACAGCCCGCTTCTCCTCTGTCAGATTACTGCGAGTGGAACATTCTGAATAGGAATGAGCCCCGACAAAACACACACACACATACACATAATGTCTTAAAAAGCTACAGACAGAGAGAGACAAAGGCAAGGGACCGTAAAATCCATTTTGATAACTGGCACGCCGATCTGTCACTCAAGTGGGGGATTGTGATTCATGTGTGCTAATTAGCTGGTATTATCATTCCCAGCAGTCTAATACATCCCATTACGCAGTGTGGAGACAGAGTTCAAGTGCAGCCCTCCAAGAGCTCGATAAGCCCCTGTTTGCAGGGAATGGCCTCCCTGGGTAAATACTGCTGTACCGTTGGCTGGAGATGCTGATGGAGATGGAGATGGTGAGGCCGGATCACTGGACATTACACGGTGCTTTAACTTTCCCTTTCTCAAGACTGAAAGCACATCCCCAGCTTCCTTTGTTTTTATGCCTGGTGTAATGTGTCACAGTTTTCCTCAGGATGGATACAGAGCGGTGTGTGTGTGTGTGTGTGTGTGTGTGTGTGTGTGTGTGTGTGTTTCTGTGTGGTTGAGCGCTTCTGTGAGAGCGTGTGTGTATGTTGGTGTGTATTGATGTGCGAGTGCGTGCGCACGGGTTTGCTAGTGCGTGGGAGGGTATTTGCGCGCAGCTGCAAATCAGATGGGCCGCCTGAGGACGACGCAGCAATAAGGTGTAAAACCTCCTCGCGGTTAAATAAAGCGCGTGATATGGGCATCTCGCTGGCGCAGCTGCTCAGGGCCCCGGCCTTGGCGCGTTACCCCGCAGCTGCTCTCTGCCTGGCGCGGTGTCGTCGCGGCCCGCGGCGGGTTAAACCCGGCCCGGCCCCGGCTCCTCCGTCCCCCCTGCACACCGCGGCCACACCGAAGCGCCGCGATCGTGTCAGAATAAATCAGCCCCGGCGCAGCGAAACAATGGCAGGGCTTAATCACTGTAATGCACACGGAACAATGACGCTGCCTCTCAGAAGGACCGGACAGGTTTTCACCCAATTACATCGATTCCACTTCTGGGCATTATTGCTCCGAAGGGGGAGACGTCTCCCATCTCCCAGAGCGATGGAGGACATCGACATACAGTTCAGCTATACCTGTAACTCACCGTGTCTGAAGGGTGCGTGTGCGTGTGGGAGGAGGGGTGTCTAACAATGAAAATCTAAGGGCAAGGTCTGTTTTCATCAGCGATTCTGACTCAGGGAAAGGTGTATAAAAGCAGACAAGACTGAAAACACCCAGGTTTTTCTAAACAAGAGAAGCAGACAGGTTTACTCAACCACAGCCATTACACACTCATTTTATCCCCAAACAGAAATTGTCATTATTCACAAACTTACAGTAAGGCTGCCTGTAGTGACAGCTCAGACTTCAGAACACGTGCCCGCAGTGAACGTGTCGCCTTCACAGGGCTTCGTAACTCTCCTTAGCCTCGTTCAAAAATGAGGGAAAGCAGACCTACCACGAACATGGAGCGGAAGTTGCTCATGTCGGTGAAGAACTCCTCGACGGACGTCTTCTTGGGGTCGATGGCAAAGAACTGCATCATGTTCTGGTAGAGGGTTCCCATGTTGCTGTGCATGACGAGCAGCTTCTGGTACTGCTCGCGCGCGTGCAGGGCGAAGCTGTGAGAAAAGGGTTAAGGGTGCAAATCTGGCCTTCCGGATCCCCGCACTCCCCGTCCCTGTGCTCAGAAAGAGCTCAAAAGGAGCCATACCCCTCTCCTCCAGCAGCTCTGTCATTCAGGAAAATGATAACTGAAGGCACGCATTGAAAACTGTGACCCACCATTATTTCACCATTTACAAATACGGGTGAATTGCATTTTAATCAAATGACGGGTTACATGCCAGTGCTGGGATTATATATTTGGCATTGGGTAAATAATAAAAATCATCTTTGTTCTTTCCTTTATTTGGATAACCATAATAACGACAATAATACAAGAAAATAAATGTGATGTCTTAATACCATTTCAAAAGATCAAAAAAAATAAATCATGTTCATGCTCTAATGAAATGTCATAAGTAATAGTTTGCAACCAGAAAATAAGCAGCTGTTGTATTAGAGGGTATTTTTCATTAAAGCACAACAGAGGACAAACTGTGCAAGGAGAGGCGTCTGAGCAAATAATTCGAGAGCTTTTAAGTACACCAACAGAATTCCGACTCCTGTATTCACTGCAAGCACAATTAAGGATGGACAATGAAACGGTAATATTTGGAGCACATTTACAGAACTGCATTTATCATCAGCTGTGGCTTTAGCCACATAATAAGAGCTTCACACGCAACTGACAGTCTATTAGTCTTCTGCAATGTACCTTTTAAAAGTGTGAATTTATCAGTTCAGCAGTCATCGGTTGGGGCTATTAAACACCATTAGATCTAAGGTCGTGCATGTTAAAGGCCCTGTTATATCAATGAATTCCAGCCGACCGCAGCCTGTTAACACGGCTCTGTGTCCAGGCTCAAGAGGTAAATACTTTGAAGATCAAAGCTTTCAGCAACACAATAGGAACTGACTGGGCAGGCCAACCAAAACAAAAAAGAAAGAAAAAAAAAAAAAAAATCAATCGGCAACTTTTAAACCCATAGTGAGATACTGCAAGTCAAAAAAAAAAAAAAAAAAAAAAAAAAAGATCTGGGTCAATATTACACAAACACATTACCCGTGCACTCTGTGAACTATGAACTTCTCGCTGGCTTCGCTTCTAACATTAGGGTGATTGCACACCCCAGTGAGATGACAAACCCATTAGGCCAGCCTCACCTGACATGAGCCTGTGCCCCCTCCCCCCCCCACAACTCCCAGCATCCCACACACCCACCATATCACAGACTCTGCTGCAGTCTCGGCCCAACCTTTGAGCTTGATCCTGAAGTGCAGCCGACACAGCCAATGGGGCTACGCGCTGCGCAAAGAGAGCCCCGGACACGCCGTAAAGGACCTGACCGGGGAAGCCATGCCGAAAAGCCACAGTGACGGGTACAGGCCAGCGTGAGGGAGGGAGCGGTGTCTGCCCGGAGAAGAGGCGGAGGAGGTGGCATCGAATCTCGGAAACCGGGACCGCCAGACGGCCTTTAAATTTTCAACGTCTGAAAAGGCTTCAAAACGACAAAAAGATGCTCGCAAAAAACAAGGGTGCATGCTGCGAGAAGGCCGACAGAAGAAAAGAGCCAGACAAAACAGCAAATGTGCAGCGAGGCACAACAAAAAACCTGGAATCAGTCGAGCGCGAACAACAAGCACAGGCTAATCTAAAATGGAAGGGGGGTTAGGACAGTACTGTGCATAACATTTGATTTAAAACAAAGGGTAACAACATAAGGGACACAATCTCTTACATTCACAAAGAAAGAAAAAAAACAGTGACACTTTCTTGTTACTGCCGCCAGTGAAGTATTATTTACTTATCTTACTGTTATCTGCTGGCTTTCAGCAAATGCATGCGGGGGGGGGGCAGGCAGAAATGAAAAGAGGATATCAGCATGACTGCTAGCACAAGCATTAGCATGTGACTTAATCTGATGGTATCAATCAGGCTCTGGACTAATGCTTATTTTGGGTTCATAAATAAATCATCACTTTTGCGGCTCCGAAGTCCCCCTAATGCCAAATCCTTGGACTTTACATGTTGATTAATCTCGCTGCATAATTTGCATTAATCTACTCCTCTATGAACATCCGAAGAAAGCGCTTGTTTAAAATGTCCTTTGCATAACTGCAAAGAGGGTTTATTATGGCAGAATCAGAGCGCAAATAACTATAGTTTAGAAAAGCAAATGTATAGCATTTAACAGAGTGCAGCATCTTGGATTTACGTCACCAAAATAAGATCTACCTTCTCTAGAGCAATCAATTAAAAGAATAAAAGAAATACCAACCTCTTTCATTAAATCAGATCCATTTTTTGCGTTTTTATCAACTCGTGCCATGAGGGGTGGGAATCCTGAATCATTTATGACTTGAAGCCCTGATGTTACCAATCTTTCTTCCCCTTAGACGCAAATAATCTAAGAGCAATGGGGCAAATTAAATCAAACATCTGACTGAAATTTTAAAAGGTATAAAAGTGTGATAGATAACTGCTTTTGGAGAGAGCAGATCACATTGCTTTTACATGGGGCAGCTGAACAGCAATCTCCGCAAATTGCAGGTCATCCACTTACATTAAATGACTGCATGGAGCTAATTCACTTGCCCGCTGCAGACATCCAGACAAACTCAGACAGTGGAGAAAGGCAATCTCAATGACTGTCACCACCGTACAAAGTTAAATCTGTACAAACTCAGCGTCTGGTTAGGCATTTCCACTTCCAGTTGCCCCGCAAATTACAAAAGGCACAGGGCAGAGAGATTCATGGTTTCCTCTGTAACACAGAAAGCTTCAACAACAGAGGCCATGATAAACCAGCTCATTCCTAAAGTGGAAAACCAAATCATGTCAGTTTACCCTTTGTCGTAATATTGACAGGACTCATGCACTATATGCTGAAATGATGAGATGCAGCTGATTCTCCCCCCGCCTCCAACATCTGCATCAAACAGACAGCATTTCCTCAGCGCCAGGCCCCCGATCGCCTCTCCGCAGAGCCAGCTGGGAAAACTGAGGTCTCTCATTCGCTGGCGAACCCACGCGACGGGAACAGCGGGCCTCTTTTCAACGAGGCTGAACCCGGCCCACGCGAAGCGGCACTCGGAGGGCCCACCGCGCGCTATCCTCCGCCCGCCACGCACTCGCGCGCCGGAGAGGCTCTCCAAACGCACCCGCGGTGTCGCGGACCGCGGCGATTCCTCCGATTACACTGTGCGTTATCCGCGTCGTTACGACCCTTCGGCGCGACGCTCGGCCGAGCGGGAGGCCCAAACGCTGCGGCGCTCTTCGTGAAAGTCCTTTCACTGTTCTGCCAAAAGTGTCCTGGGAGGAGATGTGCCAATCCCAGATTTTGTTTTCTGCACCTGCGCCCCCGCCCTGCCCATCGGAGCTGAGAGACCACCTAATGCTCTTGTATCACACATAGTACCCCCCCTCCTCAACACTTGACCACACCTCCCCCTCCTTTTCATCACACCTCTTGCCTTTCTGACTCCTACAACCAGACAAGGAGACGACTTCTACATTTGCACACTTCAAAATCATTTACAATATAATGTACGCAATGAGGTCTTGGTAGCAAATGAACCAGATTTCAGTTCATATAAACACTGTTGTTTATACATGTTTTTACTTCCTTTTCACTACTCAAAAAATCTGTTTGATGTAACTAATTCCCCAATATCTGTTACTATTATTATGATAGAAGATGCAGACTTAGAATAAATAAATAAATAAAACAAAATAATCCTGGCTAGAGGTCAACACTCCTGTTTTCAAAGATTTCTCCCTTCTTGATGGAATGACATTGACTTTGAAGTTGACTTAATTAATAATCCGGATCATGCAGGGGCTGATGGGATTGTTTGTGGTACAGTGCAGGGTTTTTTTTCCCATGTCACACACTCGGGGCTTGAATGTGAGCCTGGCTTGACACAGCGTAATGTCTCCCCCCCCCCCCCACCCCGTCCCCTCTCCCCTCCTCTCCTGCATTACGGCTCAATTGATGGGACTATCTGCAGGGAGCCCTCGGAGTGCTGGGTAAATTGTACTCAATAGTGATCCTCGCAGATTGACTTTTCAATCTCTGAAGTGCACCTGAACTGTAAATCGGCGGGCAAAAAAGTCAAAAGCCAGTTTGATGAATATCGCTCCATCTGTGAATGTCCTCATTCTAAGGTAAGTCACAAAATGTACCCCTCCTTAAACCCCCCGCTCTCCACTGCCCCAGCCCCACCTCCTCTCCCTCTCCCTCTCCCCCGCCGCCCTCGGCCCCTGCAGTCCCTCTGCGTGGGTCAGGCCGTGTGTGCTACCTAAGAAGCTGTCGCTACTGCATTGGAACGTGAGCGCCTGTGATGAGCAGAGGGACAGCATAGCCAGTTCTCTCTGCAGCCTCTCTCTCTTTCTTTCCCTCTCTATCTCTCCCTCCCTCCCACACACAAACACACTCACTCTCTCCCTCTCTCCTCCCCACGTCCTGCCTTTCCTCCCCTTTACTCCCCTGGCTCCTGGCTTTCATTTTGTTGTGAGTTTTTCCCGCCTGGTGTCGTTTGCTGGAATGCAGAAGCGTCAGTGGGACAGAGTGCAATCAGGTGCTGGAGGGGCCCGGGCCCTGCTTCAGAAAACGAGGAGGTGGAGAAGGATGGAGGGAACATGTAGCGCTTGCCTGTGGGACCGGCGGGATTATTAGAAAAGGGATGTCGACACAAGTAACCTGCTAATTTGCTGGTCCACCGCGCAGAACGGACATGCTGTAACAGACACGGAACGTGCCAGCTGGGCAATAAACTATCGACACAGGCAGTTCGGTATGGAGAATTGACAATAAAAAATCCAATAAATCCAGATTCAACGGTCTCTGCAAGAACACATGCTCCAACTTGTGGAAAATGTTCATCATCTGTCCCTCACCCCTGCTTTATGAGGTAAATGTAATGAGAACATTTAAAGTGTTTTCCATGTCTCTAAGTCTGAATCCTCTAAATTAGACTCATACCAGACGAGGACAGAAAAAAAACAAGGTATGAAATCCTGTAGTGCAGCAATTCAGAGAGTGGTCAGCTAAACAAATGAGGCCCAGGGCTGATCTCTGATGCCTTATTTCCGTCGGCTGCCTGAAGCTCAATCCCCCCCGCCCCTCCGGCTCCCTAATTAAAGTGCGAGAGGAGGACACTTTGATTTGATCCTAATTGCTTTCAGTCAAATGAGTAGGGGAGGCGAAAAAAAATAAGAAATGAAGAAATAAAGAGAGGAAAAAAAAAACTGGCCGAACGAAGCATAATTATATTTTGGTTGAGGTAGGGACAGGGGGGGTGTTCTGATTAGCGCATGTGGTCTGTGGATAAAATGGAAATTGTTTCATGTCAGATTTTTTTTTCCCTCCCCCTCATCAGCTGGTTTCATTAGAGGCTGACTGTGCGTGATGTACAGTGACAGAGGGGAGCGCTGCGGTTGGCCGGGGGCAGTGATTACTCTTCAGCTGACAAATTGCTCGCAGGAAGCGTGAGCTGCGCCTTCCCCTCCCCTCTCAGGTGGGCGTCGGCAGCCGTCCAGGGGCCGCGGGTAAGGTACGCGGCTCTCTCTCTGCTCGGTGGCTCGGAGTCGCGCGCTGTGCAGAGAGAACGGACCTGTCTAATTAGCGAGCCTGCGAGGGGATTACAGGGCCCTGCTCCTAAATGAGCCTCTGCCTTAAGGGACAGGATATCGAAGGCAGATCCATGAACCGGGCTGCCTTCTTTTTTTTTTTTTTTTTTTTTTTTTAAAGCATACAGCAATCACAAGCTGCTGAGGGTTCATTGAACCCCGCGCCTGCCTTGCAGATTTACCGAGACACACAAGAACCCGGTAAGACATGGCGGTCGGAATAATGACTTCCCCTGACGCTCTCCGGGGCTGTGACAGGACGGGCCGACTCCGAATCCGTTATTTCCTCGCCGCGCGTCATTTACTTCCAAAAGGCGCCGATGATTGACAGGCACCGATAAAACGACATTCAAAATAGAACATCAGACACATTTACAAACAAAACAAACAAAAAAGGCACCCGTGCTGTGTCAACAGCGATACTCCGCAAGAAGACTTCACACAAGGCTTTGCTGAATAATTTACTGTCAACATAAGCACAAGCAGGGGAAGCTGCTGACTCTGGACGCACGGACAGGTGTAACAGGGCTGGAAGGGCAGGCCACAGGCAGGGTCAAACATGGGCCTGATTAATGCTCTGGGGATGCTGCAGATTGACTGATCTGTACAGAATGCCAATCAGTCCATATCACGGGTACAAGATATCCAGAAAATATACAGATCAGTGAAACTGCGCTGAATTAAAAAGGAAATATCAATTTCTTAATTATTATGTGTTTAAAAAAAATTAACAAAAATCCCCTTATAGACCGCACACTGGCACAGTCGAACACAAATACACAGCCTCTGCCTGTCTCGCTGGAGAGGGGAATGAGTGACAGCCCATCAGAAAGGAGAGATTTGTGGAGAGTGTAAGAGAGACAGGAGAGAGGGAAGAGAGAGACAGAGGGAGAGTGAGAGAGAGAGAGAGAGATAGTCCGGGGGTTGAGGGCCAGTTTGTTTGTCAGTCTTTCCCGGTCGAGAGGCTTGCGCGGCTCTTCATACGGCAGTGACATTTGGACAGACGCTGATCTGCGCGGGAGATAAAGGGTGGCCCTGCCGCGGGCAGCGCGAGATGATGAAGCTCGCCGGAGTCGGGCGGGGCCGGGGGGGTGAGAGCGCGGCCGCGTCGCCCAGCGCCGTGCCGAGAGGGGCCGCCGCGGCCCCGCTGAACCTTAACAAGAGCAAACACGACTCAACCGAAATCCCCGCGGCCGCCGCCGGCCACCGCCGGAGTAAACAGCAAAACAGGACGCAAGGAAAACATTTACAAACCAGAGGACTGGAGGAGCCAGATCAGAGAGAGAGCTAAGAGAGCTGTGAGGTGACGGTGACGGCGACGGCTGGAAAGGATATGGACATCTTGGTCACGAACATGTCCTGCGCGTCGTTGGGACAGGAGAAGGTCTCCAGGTCTTTCTCCAGCTGCGCGAGCTGCCTCTCCATCTGCTTCAGGCTCCGCTCCAGGTTCTCCGCTGACACTGCCAACACCAAGCCAAGGAGAGAGAGGGATCAGGGCCTCGCTGCGCAGAGAGATACGTTATCTATACCGCGCCGCCTCACGGGCGCTGAGGCAATGGCGGCCGCCCACAATCCCGAGGGTCTCGGAGATGCCCTCCACCTGGAACAGCGGCTCGTTGCAGCCAGTGGATCCGGTTGTTATTAAGAGCCACTGTAACAAAGATCAGACATGAGCAGATCTCCAGGGGGTGCCACTGCGCTGAATTCCGGCATCCCCATCGTTGTACTTCTAGGGGGAGAAAGATCCTCCAAAAAAAAAAAAAAAAAAACACATACACAATGCTAAATTCAGGATGGCTTACAGTAATTCTTTACATCTGGTGCATTCTTTAGCAGTTCACATGCCTTTAGATATAATCCCACACGCCTGATCCTCTGGAATTGCCCCCAAACACTTCAGTGCGCGCTTATCACAAGACACAAACACCCAGCCCACTGTGCCGTGCTGGTGTGCATCCGCAAACAGAAACTGGAACACCATCTAATTCACTCTTAAATTCCTGCCATCCAAGAAGTGAGCCATTTACCCTTAAGGGCTCCTTTTGCTATAAGGATCCACTGTTGTTCCTGTTAAATGGTATTGGTGCTACAAGACAGCTTGCTGTGAGAGATTTCAGGCATATGACGAGTACTCAGGAGCGAGTCGGAGCCACTCCACAACACCCCCCCCAACCCCCCTACCCCTGCCCCAAAACCCGCCTCACTCCAGAGACCCTGCCCCAGACATGGGCACTGTGGGAGGGGCAGAGAGCTACCCCAAGCATCATTAAACAGGCCCAAAAACAACGCTGTAGGCCATAATAAAACAGACGAACGGCAGACACCTCACGGACAAGGGCGGTCTGGGCTTGAATGGGGGGATTCAAAATCACCAGCAAAATCACCAGCCTGCACACCTCGAGACGCTCAAAATGACACCCTGCAACGCAGCCCAATCACCGCTCCAATGTGCTGCTGTCTGCATGGGACGGCCTGCTCCGGCCTGAGCAGACCTGATCCACGCTATACTATCTGCAGCGCAGCACAAACAGGGGGGCGACAAAAGCCAGGTGTGAAACCGACGCCGGCAACTCCGGCTGAAAACAATTAAGCCGCTTAGCGGTGAGCGCTCTTCCATTTCCACAGTGCCTTGAGAAAGGGGCCGGCCTGAGCCTTACTGCAGCGGGAATAAATATGTAATGTGACATTGAGTTTGCACGCCGAGTACAGACATATTGCCATGATATTCATTTCCTCCCCGTACTCCGCCTCTTTAACCAAGTGTGAATTCCCATTATAAACAAATAATTGCTTCATCAACTTCTGGACAGAGAGAATAGCAGGAGTTGCACTGCCGGTGGAGGTGGTTTGCAGCAATGATGTGCACGGCCCTGTCTGGTAGATGGAGGTACTGTCTGGCCAACATGGTTGGCAGTGGTTTGCGGTTCTGTACGGTTGTTTACAGTGATGCTGAGTGCGGTTCTGAGGGTGTTTACAGTGATGCTGAGTGCGGTTCTGTATGGTCGAGGGTGTTTACAGCGATGCTGAGTGCGGTTCTGTACGGTCGAGGGTGTTTACAGTGATGCTGAGTGCGGTTCTGTACAGTCGAGGCTGTTTACAGTGATGCTGTGGCCGGTCGTTGGAAGGGGATTTGCCGCGGAGTCGACCCCTTTGTCTTCATTACTCTTGTTCCCGTGCTACAAATGGGTTTAAATCCAATTTATTGGCCTTCAGCGGAAAAATATGATTTCTGACAGCGGAGCTGGAAGGAGAGTTCCCTTCAAAGCCATGAAATCTCATCACACAGTGCTGGCGCGGCGCAGGACCGAGGCAGGTTAGTGACCAGCGGTCTGTTAGAGCCAGTCGTGTCTGGCTCTCACACCGGGACGTGCGCTCGGCGGCGGCCGCCGCGGTTTATGCTGATTGGGGGAATTGATGTGGTTAGCGGCCTCGCCGCGGCGCAGATGGAGACGTCAGGCGGCGCCCGGCCGTCGGGCCGATTTGTTCCGAAGCGCCGGGCTACACGCCTGATTTGCGGCGGGACACGGCCACTTATTTAGCCCGCTGATCACCTTGTCTCTCACACGGGGGCTGAATCCTAATTCCGGCACGCGGCTCCGTTTCGTGCGGACTCAGCGGCCTCTCTCCGCCTCCTCCTCCTTCCTGGCCCCGTACCGAACGCACTCACAAAGCTGACCAGCCCTGAGAACGAGGCTAAGGTAAAACCATGAGGCCAAGGAGAAAACCACTGAAGAAAACCAACACTAATACACCATCTTACAATCCTTCTCTTAGCTCACACACCACTCAGTGGCAGCAGTAGTAGTTCAGCCTCAATATGGTGGCTATGTGGTGGCACTTCCCCTACACACTGAAAATAACAAATCCTCTTTCTTCTTTCCTTGACTAACAGATGAATTTCCGTAAAAAAAACCAAAGAGAGTTTGCTTTGGTTGTGGTACAACTGCCAGGTTAAGAAAGAGTTAATGAGCAGAAGCAGAAAAGGGTACTGTTGAACTGAGACAGATAAATGAGATGCATGTACACTGTCAACAGTAAAGCGCACCGCCCTTCAAAGCTGTATAGGCCCTAAAATATAGATAACCATGTATTCCAAAGGGAAACATTTCAGCAGGTTTCAGCCTTAACTTCAATCTGTAACATTTACCCTCATCCTATGAGCAGACAGACAGACGGGCAGACAGACAGACGGGCGGACGGACAGACAGACAGACAGACAGGCCGGGCCAGGGGCGGTGGTAAGGGCCGCATGCGCGGGCGAGGCTCGGTTTCAGCACGGACGCTCTCTCCTCCAGGCCTCTCAGCAGCGCGGGGAGAGAGGAGGGTCTCCAGCACATCTCAACACAAGCAAATCAGAGCGGAGCAGCTGCTCATTAGACAGACTCCCACGGCCCAGCAGCGAGACGTCTGATCATCAATCTCTGCGCTCGCGCACGGCTAAGGTGCACTCACGGCCTCTCCATCTCTCGCTCTACTTATTCCTCTCCTCTCATCATCCCTCTCTGCCCCCACATCTCTCCTCTCTTCCTCTCTCTGCTTCCTCTCTCATCATTTCTCACCTCTCTCTATTTCTCCTCTCTCCTTCTCTCGCTCTGCTTCTCCTTCCACTCTCATAATCACTCTCTGCCCCCACATTTCTCCTCTCCTCCTCTCTTTCCTCCCTTTCATCATCTCTCTGCCTCCCCTCTCTCCATCTCTCCTCCTCTCTTAACTCTCCTACCTCTCTCATCATTTCTCTCTTCCTCTCCATCTCTCCTCTCCTCTCTCCTTTTCTATATTTCTCGCCTTCCCTCTCTCCGTCTCTCCTCTCCTTCCTCTCATTTCTCTCTGCCTCCCCTCTCTCCTTCTCACCCTTTTTGTGCCTTTATTTTTCCTTTCTCCTCTCCACTTCTTTCTACCTATCCTCTCTCCATCTCTCCGCTTCTTCTCTCTCCCACTACTGCTCTCTTTATTTCTCTCCATCTCTTCACTACTCTCCTCTTCTTTTTTCTGTCTGTTGTTGGGAGGAGGTCAGACACTTGCCGTCTCTGAGCAGCGCAGAGTTCCCAATAAATAAATAACAAAATAAGCAAATGAGAAAATCAATAATTACACTCAAATTCATGAATGCTTTATGACTTTGTTATTCCATTACTCTTTAACTAGGACGATACATTCCTTCAAGAGAGTCCGAAGTCTTCAGAATCTCAGCCAGGTTCCCCAACTGCTTGTTATATATGGTGCAGAACCAGCACTGCTCAATTAGCACAAATACAAACAAGTCCTACGCCTCCGTAAGTATGACAAATAAAGCGATCAGGGAGATGAACAGAAATGTTTCTCCACTCCAAACAGGGCAACGGAGGCCGTTTCTATACACTAATACAGATGAACTACAACACAGTGTTTGGCAGGATCATCAAAGTCCATTAAACTCAGCTCCCTAAAGCCAGGTCCATCAGAATGTGCCAGCATGGAACAGAAACCTGCTACGGTAAGTGGACCTATTCAGGCAGAATTCAATACAGATTAAAGCAAGAGAGGGGAAGGCATATTTATACACCACAAACTCTTTTCCCTCCCTCTCTCTAACACAAACACATACACACACACACAAACACAGAGATACATGCAGACTCACAAACACACAGGCAAGCACACACACATGCATGCACAAACACAAATGCATGCATGAACACATACAAATGCATACACACACACACACACACGTGCGCGTGCACAGACAGACAGAGATACAGACGCAGACAGAAGCACAGACACAGACACAGAGACAGACACACACACACAAATATTATAAATTCACATTTAAGCAGGCTCAGTAATTTTAGCTTTCCAGCAAGTCTTCAATTTCAGCAAGTAAAGTAACGCTACAGGCCACTTGACACCACGAAAACAGGCACTTTCCTCAAAAGATTTACCAATATTACATAAGTTGGCTTCTTTTACAAAAAATAGTTTAAGAACTGTGGGCTGAAACGCTCTCCTGCTTGCGCTCAGTTTATTTAAAGCCTCTGCGCACACCGAACAGCGCAGACCCTGTCCACAGTTTAACATGCTTAATTGAGCAATTACGGAAATGAGTGTGAAGGTGAGTGCAGCTCCTTGTATGTGGGGCTCCTGAAAGCTTTGTTCGCGCGCTTCCTCGACGGCGAGGCACTTTTCGGAGGATAGCTTCAGCCCCGTGGCGTTTTAATTCAAAGCTTCCTCCACAGGCCCGCTCTGTCTTTTTTGCTGCCGGTAAGCCTGCCTGTTATTTCCCGTCTCATAAGAGCAACACCCCTGATCTGTTTTGTTTTGCTGAGAGCCGCTTGCCGGAAGAAAGTGGCGTGTTCAAACACCCATGCCCCGGCGCCGCGATCTTTAAAAGTTTTCCTGAGACGCGAGGCGGGAACTGCTGAAGATGGCGCCCGGGCCCTCCGACGCCCCCGACGGACTGCCGCGAAATGGAGCGGATGGAGAGGCCCCATTAGGACATGACTAAGCCACAGAGGCATGCTGGGACAGGGCTCCGGCTCGCAGATTTGAATGCAGACACACGCCGGTGATTTGTTCTCAAAATGAAATTTGCGCAGGTGTCCGGCTCGTAGCAGATGATATCGTTTGGCTGATGGGAATTACTGACGGGGAGATGCTGAGAGTCCGCTAAGTTCCTCTCGAGTGGCTTTGCTTTGTGGAGCTGAAGATAAATATACCAATATCCCTTTGACTGAAGCCAGAGAAAACCAAATAAATAAGGAGAATGATAAGAGTGATTATCACAGAGCGAATGATGGATGGGGGGAAGCTTCTCAAAGCATGCTTGAAATAAGCCAGCAATCACAGGAGCATATTGCATTTTATTCCCCTGGTTTGGTTATGGAATATTAAAATTCACGCACCCTGGGAAAAACGGGGGGGAAGATTTTCTTTCATGGCTGTTTTCATAGACTGCAGAAAGGAAAGGGTCTGTTGTAAGCCGAAGCGGTAAATATAGACAGCAGGAAAACGGGAGGCGAAGGTTAGCGAGGGCCGGCTACAAACGCCGCCTCTCCTGGGCTCGGCTTCTTCTGTGGCTACAGCGCCGGCTAATTTTAATTTCTGTGCCCTTCCCTCCAGGAGCAGGGAGAGAGAATTTCACCTCTTATTTAAATAGTAATTCACACTGGATCCCCCCCGAAGGCAGAGCCACCTCTTCCCTCCGCTCCCTCAGCTGGGCGCAGTTACAAGGTTAAACACCAAGAGCTTCGGAGGCGGGCGTACGTGCACGTGCACGCTCACAGGCACGTGCAGACACCTGCGGGCACGGGCGGGCGCACCTGCATCCAGACGCGCGCACACACACAGGCACACACACACACACACACACACACACACACACACACACACACACACACACACACACACAAAACGCACCTGCACAAGAACACAGACAAACAGAGACACAGCTATCCCAGCTATCCACTTTTAAGTTGAAAATTCCTGATTTGAGGAATAGAAACACCCACACCGAGGCATTCTGTAAGGCTGTTTACAGACATGTGAATCATGTTAATCACATGTTGATCACAAGAACATTTTTTAGCTACCACTGACAGAAAGCAGTTGAGAAACAGTGCTGTCCCTCACCAAATGCCCGACCAACTGACTAATTGCCTGGCTCCTGTAGTAGCAATGACAGTTTTTGCAGCTTTTACTCGGTGCCCACTGAGATCTTCTTTACTTTACACCGCTGTTGGCACAACGTAACTAGTTTAAAACAAAGTGGTCACTGAGAATAAATCTGCAATCCTGGAGGCCTAAAGAGCAATGCACACACAGAAACATTCCACTCACAAACAGGAATCAACACACTCCTCACACACAGCAAACTAAACACCACTCTCACAGTGAAATCCATATACCATTCTGGGAGACCTATCCAGCATTCAACAGCAGTTTGTGTCTGTACAAAAATCATGTCAAATCCTTCTTCTTACTACTGAAAATAAGACCACTGAGTTTCTGACTGTTTAATTGGTACAAGCAAGAAGTCTGGATGTTTATTCTCCATTTATCTCCATTTAAGGATATTTACTGACTACACTCTGATCAAAATCTCTGCAGCGCTAAAAACATGGCCTCCTTTTCAAAGCCAAGTCACTCACATTTTATTGTGCTACCTCGCAGTGTGTGTGTTACATTCACAAGAACATGATGTCCTCGTTATTAATGGGGGCCAAGTTCAGAGACGTTCAGAGCGCAAATGAAAGGTGCGTTGCATAAAGGAAAGGGGAAACAAAAAAAGAAACGGCCTGGGTTGGTTCACCATGCCATGCAGAGAGCTGAGGCCAAAACTGCTCCGGAGTCAGGCGTTTGAAGATGGCAAAAACACAATTACCGTGCCCCTGAGAGGTGAGGTGAGCATTAATTTGCTAGGACTTCTCTTTTTTTTGGTGTGGGGGGCAAGTAATTAAAAGACAGAAGTTCTGGACACTGAAGAACAGAGGTGTGAGGTAAAGAAAGAATATGACTATTAGTCAGTCATTGGTGCCCCCCCTCTTCCCATCATCCTTTCAGCTGCAGATGAAATAAAGACCGAAGGTGCGAATGAACATTATGTGTCCATTGAGCAGAAACACATCAGCAGTGGCAGACAGGACTGGTGGACGTGCATCCTCCGCACCATTTGCATTTGGCCTTTCAGGATTGGAGAAGCTCTTTCAACCCCCATCCATCACCCTCTCGCCGCTCATCCCACACGGTGCAAGTGGCCAGCGCTGCCGTGACCCTAATCGTGGGCATCAGCGGCCTTGGCACCAAAAGGTATGGGGGTGCAGACCTAACTTCAGAGTGTAGGCGCAATCAGCAGTTCAGATAATATTTAATTACAGTAATTATAGTAGGTACACTTGCATTTAGCTACAGTTCATGAAGAACCATATATGTGTATGTGTGCGTCTGTATTGTGTGCCAAAAGCTTCATTCTTTTGTCAGTTTGACACAGGAGTCTCCGAAGACTGGAATTTTCCCCCTAAACACAACATTAAATGCATGTGCAGGGTTTCTGATACTGAGCTGACCAGGATGGGTATGTGTACAGTGAATCCATCCTGAAGCCATCCATCAGCAGTTTGATTATGTTGTGGATGTACTTGACAAAGAAGTGACATTCTCCTGAGCTCGTAGCACATCAGAACCATCATTCTGCACACCAACTGCCAATTCGCCAAAATGGGACTTCTGGCCCACAATGCACTGCACTGGGAAAGTGTCAGATCTTAATGTTCAGGAAAGAAATGGAGAAGATAAACACACCAATTTTTACCATGGCTGAAACACAAAGCGTCAAGTTCCGCCTTATCAATGGGAATGGATGCTTGTTTAAAGTTGATGAGGAATACCACATCAGAAGTCATCAGTGTAGTTTTGCACAAACTATACTTCACATAAGCAAATGGATGATAGATCCATTCTGCCCTTTTTCATTAAATGGACAGATTAAGCCTCAGGAAATAACACTGCTTTGCAGACAGAGCACACCTCACGAAGTAGGAACAAAACAGATCAGAAGCTGCATAAATCATTCAAACGTCTTTACATATTCAATTGAATATCAACTCAATTAGTCAAATCATTGGAAACTATAACTCCTTAGAAAAGATTGTTCTGACTTCCACAGACATTGTCTAATGTGTTTATCTTTAATTCTAACGAGCTGTGGGCTGACTTTCCGAGGACTGAGTGTTCACAAACACCAGAATCTCTCTGTACAGTTTAAACAGAATCTAAACTGGCAAAATGTTTCAGTCAATGCATCAATAGAATAATCACTGCAGCCACAGTATCAAAGCATATATATAGCATACCATATACCTTATGTAATACAGAACAATTGTCATCTTCTAAATAAAACAGCCAAACAGCTACATTCACTTCCCATGCAAACTATTCTCATTGACTTAAAGATCGGAAAACTTCTCCAAATGACAGAATGTTTCAGGACAAAAATAGCTTCCACAGGATCACAAACAAAACACGGTGTAATTGTTGTGCGCGCCAACCGGGCTCAAACAATGAACTTCAAAAAGATCGATGTTCGTTGCAAGATGGCTCAGCAGGCTTGTTTGCACGGCCCTAAATCACAAAAATATTGGGAAGAAAAGATATTGGAAAACACTGAGTGGGATGAAATCCCCTAAAAGCAAATCCTGACAGCCATTATCATTACGATGTTTGTGAAGCTGGCGGTGGGTTTTAAAGAAGCCGGCATTGTGAAAGCGTCTTGCTGGCTCATTAGAGGCTCCTGAATCCGCAGAGCTAAGTGTGAAGACAGCATGTTCCTCCCCGGCTGTTGGGATGACTTTTAGAGTAAAAATCCATTAACCGCACATTACATTAGCAAAACATTATCAAAACATATTATTCATATATATATGTGGTATGTGTGGAAAGAGTATATACATTTTATATTACATTTGTTCTTATCAACGCTATACTGAAGATGTTATTTAGTTTAGCAAACATGATTTACTGCAAATGGATGTGAGACTGGCTCACTGACTGAAATTAATCTGTACACTTTCACACATATATTTTCAGTGACAGTGATGAAGGAAAAAAAAAAACAAGCATTCTCATCACGGCAAACAACTGCTGCTTCCACCACTCATTTTAAAATACAATTTTCTGTGATATGACGAGAGTTATTTAAATTAATACCACAAAACAAACAACTGTGGATGGCTGTACACCAGCTGGGTTCTGCTTGTGGGTCTGGTCCCAGGACCCTCGGGACTGAGGGCTGAGAGTGGGGACAGTAAAAATAGTGTCTACAATGTACTTGTTAATGGTTTGTAATACAGTTGTTAATGCATTATTAAGTAGGCTATCTGTGAGAAAATCATATTCAATTTGGAATTATCTTTCTATATGACCAATGCCAGAAAAAAACATCACTGAGTAAAGCAGAGCACCTCTACCATGACCACACACTGAGAGGTTTCATAATGCTTTATTCAAGGAAGAAACAAAGTGAAAGCCTTGTCTCGCAAGAGTAACACTGTTGTCAATACTCTAGTGCTACAGCGAAGTTCAGCTCAGGTTAGGAACACCGACACAGTGGTAAGGCTTGCCTGATCAAAAAGATGTACCACAGGCAGCCCCCAAGACACAGTCCAAAGACTATCTGAAGTTGAGCAAGCCCTCTAAAGCACAGGTCTGTCAGAAAACCTGGTTCCCCACCAAAAGAAAGACAGGAGACAGGACATCCGAGATCTGCTTACAAAATACTTCCACTTCACCACACCTCCACATAATCTTTTCTCGTTATTGTGTCAAGCAAAAATAAAGAAAGGAAAAGGATCATTAAAGCGTGGAAGACAGACACCTCAAGGTCCAAGGTGCTGTACAGAAAGAGATCTCTGATCATTGTTAAGGTGCTAGTTTACCATCATGAAAGGTGAGACATCAGCGTGGGGCCACTCCCTCACACTGAAGTGTTTGGCCCAGAATTTCTAGGAAGTAGGATATGATTCACTGCAGGGTTGGGCCAGAAGCTGCTGATATCAGACACCAAAATATTTTAAAATACAGCCGCGTTGCTTTCTCTAACTATTCCATTCCATTCCATGATTGTCACTTAGCAAACACTTTTACAGAGAAACTTATAGTAACCTACAATTCTTACATGTTATTCATTTATACAGCTGGATATTTACTATTCTGGGTTAAGTACCTGGCCCAAGGGTACAGCAGCAGTGCCCCAGCATGGAATGGAACCAGCAACGTTTTGAATTAAAAACCTTTCTCTTTACCACTATGCCACACTGTTGCCCCATGCTGAATCATGATATCAGAAAGTGCTGTAATGGATTTAAGTATGTGTATTTATGATAGTAAACAGTGCTCTGCAGTCAGCTTGAGTAGCAGTTGAGAGAAGCTGATGTAGCGTGGTAATCAGAATGTTTTTATTTCTGTTGTATTCGCCTGCACTAACTAGGCTGAAAGCAGCACGCTTTCTGGCGCTGCATTCAACAGCTGAGGGAGTGAGTGAAGTGCATAGAATTGCCACTGTTTATCACCACATGTGACCAACAGTGGGGGGTATTAAATTACACCATAATCACTTGCTGTTCTTTCGTAACAGAGGAAGGAAGCATGGAAACTATTGGGGGTTGTTGCATGTGACCCCAATTTGATAAAATGTAGAAACTGGATTGTGAGTGGATGAAAGAATGGATAATCTCTCACCAAAAAAATGTTGCCATTTGGCAACTTTTTGGGTTCAAACCTAACGAAAACAGAGAGGCAAACTGAAGTCAATGGTGTTACCATTCACCTTCACAGGAAGCAAATGCCATGCAAACATGAAAATTTGCTCAGCCTTCATTCTCACCATCCTAATCAATTCACACAAATGGAGCTAGGTATGGCAGTGACAGCAGCTTCCTCAGCATTGCAAATGGACTTGCCAAATCAGCACCTTGTCATTTAAAAATACAACTTTAAAAATAAGTCCTTTTTTACAATTATTACTTGTTCTATGTTGTCACATTAATCTAGCCTCCATGTAAATAATGTAACAATTAAGCGATCATTTGGAGTGAAATGCTGTGACCCAATGGCAAAGTTTGAAATTGCAGATGACAATACAGCATACTTTCACAGGACAGGCTGATCATAGTAAATCTTTGCTATCACCCAAATTTAATTCACTCTCATGCCTTTCAGCTCATGGTGTGATGCATTTGAACATGGGCTCATCAACTAGACGCTCCCAAATGTCTAATGTACAATAAGGCAAAACACTAACCAAAACTAATCTCACCTGGCACCCTTATAACTGCACCCTGAGAGAGGACTTTGAAATGAAGATGGAGATGGAGATGTAATGAACATCTTAACATCTTCAAAGAAAGGCAGCCTTGTGTACAGACACGGGTGCACGAAGGGAAACACACACACACACACACACACACACACACACACACACACACACACACACACACAAAGAGGAGAGAGTGCGACTTCGTTTCTTGGTCGCCGTTAACTCCTGCGCCGAGTAGCTGTGTGGTAGAATGGGAGTAATCAGCGCACCACCTCCACAGCTTTGACAGGATTTTAAATCACTCTGGGCATCAGCAGCAATATCCACGCCCATATGCCAGCCGCCTGTCCAGCAGCCTCCACAAAAACGGCCAGGACGGTTTGAAGCCACACTCTTATGAACATTACATACTGGCAGCCATCTGCACCAAGAAAGATTTCCCCAGGCAAACCCCAGTGAATGAATACTAAAATAAAAGAACATCAATTCATTACATTATTGTCATTTAGCAGACACTCTTATCCAGAGTGACTTACATTAGTTTCAGCTTTTACACGTTAGCCATGTATACAGCTGGATATTTACTGAGGCAGTTGTGGTTTATGTACATTGCCCAAAGGTACCACTGCAGTGCCCCTGTGGGAAACTGAACCAGCAAACTTTCGCTTACAAGCCCTGCTCCTTACCACTACAACACACTGCTGCCCATACTGCTGTTCAATTTATTTACCCAATTTATCCCATTGTCAAATTATGGTCTCCTTCTATGACTAGAGTCCTTTTCAGGAATGTTCAGGCGCTGCTCTGGCTTGATTTCGTTAAAGATGTACTAATGCCCCATGTTATGCAAGACGCTCTGTCCCTTAAATATAATTTGCTGCTGAGAGTCAACGGCATCAAATCTGGCAAAGGGAATGGGGAATTTAAGCAGAGGGTGAGCAGAGCATCTGCTGGAGTGAGAGACGTCTTTACCGGAACAATCTGAAGGCACACGGGGACTGGCGTTCGCCGCACAGAGCCCGGGAAGCACGCCGCACTGACCGCTGCTCCAACGCGCAGGTGTGCGCTGACTGCAGTGGCGAAATGCGCCAATCTGCGTGTCAGTTAAAACGTGTTGCTATAGATACGGGGCTCTCTCGGAATCGCTCCCCCTTAAATGCAGTTTCAGCTGGCCGCAGCATGCTGCTTGTACCCTCACCGAGGCTCCAGGTAAGGAACACACAGGACTCACTACAGAATCATGGGAACCCCTGGAGTCCAGCCGCCATAAGCAGTGAACGGATGGGAATTCATCACAAGAGCAATTCATTAATTGACCTTGTTTTGCTGATAAGCTGATTGGCACTGCAAAGAGAAACAATATTCAGGTGGTTCACCAGAAAAACAGAAAAAAAACATGGAAAGTCAGGTGACAAAAATAAAAGCCAGATGGAGTGGGTAAATGGAGAAATGGGGCTGGCCAGCCCCATATGGTCAGGCAAGGGCAGGGCTCAGAAACTCCAGGCCCTGGGAGCAGTTGCAAAGCGCAGGCGGTGCTGAAAGCCAGACGGGGGCTCACCTCTGCTGGCTCTGTCCACATGCTGCAGGTCCTCCGGAAACTTGAGCACCTCGGGGAACCTCTCCTCGCACGTCTCAGCCAGGAAGTGCAGCAGGGTCTGCTTCTGGTCTGCAGATTTGGTGTCCTTCAGCTAGGGGGGGAGAGGCACACAGAGGAGGCTGGTCAACAGGGGTAAAGAGAACAGCAGGGCAGCAAAGGGGGTGAAGAAACTGGACCTGTATCTTGTGAAGGCGGAGTGAGGCTTCATGAGCAGACCCCCCAGAGCAGGATCCACCATGCGTCATTGATGATTCGCCAATTTGAACCAATCACAGTGGAGACCACAAGCTGATATCTTTGGATTGGTATAAAGAAATGATTGACAGCTCATGGGACTCCCTGTATGGGGATCATGAAGCCTCACTGTAGCTTCAGTTGTAAACTCATGCCTGGTTTTGATTCCCAGGTGTGAGAACTGCCTTTGCAGCCTGGAGCAGGTAGTGTGCCTTATCCAAGCTGACTCTGTAAATACCCAGCTGTATGAATTAAAACAGAAGCTACACTATGTACATCACTCTGGGTACGGTGGCATGCCAAGCAAATAAACAGTAATGAGGCATGGGCACAGGCTCACACACACACACACACACACACACACACACACACACACACACACACACACACACACACACACACACACTGTATATGCACACAAACTCAGTACAGCAACATCCATCCCAAGTACTGCTTCCATAGTTGCCAGTGTTTGTTCTAGCATAATTATATTTTCAGAGACATTTAGTCTCTGCCAAAGTCGATATTTTATCATTTTTCCTGAAGCGTTGTATGAGAGAGAGGTCCACGGGAACATCCACATTAAAAGCTTTTATGTGAAAGTAAAAACAAAATAAAACAGAACAAAAAAAAATACAGGCAGAAGGAAAAAAAGGAAAAAAAACACAATGAAAAAATATTCTTTTGATCAAATGTCAAGCTGTCCTCCATAATCTCCACCGCTGAAACATACGCCTGCAAATAATAACCGCACAGCCAGGCTGAGGAGAAGGCCTACCCGTAGCGCAGCCCGCCGCAGATGTGGCAGGTCCTATTCCGCCCGTGCGCTGCCTGCTCCAAACAGCAGGTAGGTGAACCGCCAGGCACGACTCGCTGACATTACACACACCAAAATGTCAAAAGGCATCATCGCCATGCCAGAAATCCAAATGACACGGCTAATGGAGGGGAAAAAATCTCCAAAGGACCGAAAAGGGAAAGGGCAGAGTGGTGGTATTTCACCCAGGCCTCCGGGCCAGATGCTGAAGGCCCCGGCAACACAGCTCAACGGGTTAATCCCTCATGAAATTAGGAATAAAAAAAAAAAAAATAAAAGTTGACTTTCCTTCCATAAATCATTCTCAGCACGTGTGGCCACATTGACTTGGCAAATACAGTTCACTTAATCAGCAGTAATTAGCTTGCTCTGTGTATTGACAGCGCTGTACACAATATTTAGTTTTTTGTCTATTCTGAGTTTGATGCTAATAGCCTGTGCCTATTTTTCTGATATGCATCTAATCTTATCTGATATTTATTAACCAAAAAAACACACATTTTTCTAATGGTTGTCACCTCAGCTGCCCAGTGGGGCACGTAATGATTAACTCCTTGCAAAGTTGCCTAATAAATTAAACACATTACATAACTACCAGCAGAACTCCCTCGGGGGAATGTTGCTTGTTATTATATTTAAAGCAAAGTAAGAAAATGTTCTCACTAAAACATTTTGCTTCTTCCTAAATGTAGCAGCTATTCCCTCCAAACAACTACAAATAAAAGAGAAAAGGCCAATATCAGCCAATTGCAGCTGAAGTTTAAACAATCATAATTAAATTAAACTAAATATGCTATCTGATATTTTTGGCTATCAATGAGTCAATGAGAGCAAAGAGAGGCTACTAACCTCTCAGCACAACCCTACCAACGTCCCAATACAACGCTACCAACTTAACCTCCACCTACAGTCCTACTACTTTCCAAAAGATTTGCATATAGCAAATTAAGACTGTTCACAAATGACCTGTAATTTTACTGCCTCTGTCTTGGTGTTGAAAGGAGCAGCACTGCACCCTTACCCAGCAATGTCAGCCTGCCACCTGAAGCAGGCACTTTGCTCTTCACCCCTCTTACACGTGAGGCACCCAATGGTGTCATTCACACACGTGTGCAAATTTCCTCAATTTCGTCGCGCATGTCGCTGGGAAAGAACACTGTGAGCTCACTGCCATGAGCCAGCCCTGATGCCACACCGCGAATGCGTCTGCACGTTGACACAAGATTGAAGCTTTAAGTTAGGCCCGCGCCATGCCCCACGTGTAGCAATTTAGACAAACAACAGAAACAAGGACGACAATAATAAAAAAAAAAACACACACACACACACACTACACAGTCATGTCAGAAAGCACACCGATTTCAAACGGAGAGCAGCCAATCGGGATGCCCTTTGCTGTCAGTGCATTTGCATGCCTTCAGAAAACGCTTTACACCGCGGCGCTCACAGAACTGGTACACCATGATAAGGATGTACAAGGTCTCTCTTAACTGAAGTTCGGTAATGGAACATGTATTTGCTTGATGAAACAGCACTTGGCAGCTGCGCTCTCTCTCTTTTTTTTTTTTTTCTTTAAATACCGGGTTCCTGCGAGTACATCTGGCAAGGAGGCTTTCATTTGTCATCTCTAAAATGACAAACAAACAAAACAGCATTGTTTTAGGCTCCATCAAAACAACGCTGTTACATGATTTAATATGCACAGGTCGGACCCGCCAATGAGAAATCAAACACCTCCCGTCTTCAAAAAAAATAAACCAAAAAAATATATGTACATATACAAAAGCTCTTATAGGTAAAAAAGACCTTAAGATCAAAAAGACATTTTTCCTACAACTACTACTACTACCACAAAAAAGAAACACCTCTTAAATCACTAGCACAAACGCTCAGCTTGCACCAGCTTCCATTTTGACACGAATCATTAGCGCTACTGTGTGTGTGGAAGCTACCCTCTTAAGCCTTCGACTTCAGTGAACACCGCGCTATGCAATTTAGAAGCGGAGGACTTTACAATGCAAGAGTGAGCCTCTGGTGTGAAGTTCATGTAAGTCCGGGGCCATTTTGCTTGACCTCACTGACGGTATTCTTTCAGCGGTCTGAAGCCGAGGCCTTGTGTGTGCGCTCCAGCTAGCGAGGCACAGCGAGGGTCAGCCCAGGCCAGGCCCGTCCGGTGCTTGTGATTTAATAGTAAATGGGACGGCCAGACATGCTTTTAACAGATTGAAATGCGTCCCCGTCTACAGCTTGTCAAAATTAATATGGAATCCCCCCTCAGGTCGATGTTTATCTGGGTGATCAATAAACGCGTGCCAGGCAAACAAACGGGCCAGCTATCGCGGAGATGTGACAGCAGTCTCTAATTCAGCCTTCGGAGTGAAATGACTTCACTTGGACAAGGAGGAGTGGGTGTGGTGTACTTGGTGCCATTTTTTTTTCCGTGGCAGAAGCCAGAATTCCATTATTTTATTCGTGAGGTCTGGACTGAAAATTAAAAAACGGACAATCAGTTCCGTTTAAAATGTTGAGGATTTTGCTGGAACTCGAAGACGAGGAAGGATCTGCCAACTGAACCGTTGAAGAGCTGACAGACAGTCCTTCTAAACACACTGTGTGAAATATTGAAAATTCATAAATTCTCTTTCTCTAAATACTTTAAAGGCTTACAAATATGATGCCACATAAAAGAAAAACAAACCAACAACCTTTTTTATGTTTTTACATACAGAAAAGGGCCATTTTTTATTAATACATTCATGCTTATATCTCATGTATGTATATGATCAGAACAGCACAACAGCAGCGTTTTCACTGATGTTTGACATCTTTCGTGTAAAAAAAAAAGTAAATATTTGCTTAAAAAAAAAAAAAAAAACATGCTTTATGCACATAAAAAGCCTCATCCTTTTGTGATGGGGAAGGAACACATTGCTGGCAGGGCCCTTTGAATTTGACAAGTTAATTTGATGCCACAACTAAAATTGCAGCCGTGTTGGAAAAAAGCAGAATGTTTTCATTTTCAATTATGACTACCATCCTGCAATTTGAATGCAGGCTCTTTGTGGGAGCACTGGCTGTTTTGAAAGGGGAGAAATGGGACACAAATGCCTTTGATTAAAAAGAGATAATAAAAAAAACATTATTAAACTCCGCATGGCTGTCTGCATGACTGCTTTAAATGTCTGAGAACCTGGTGAGATTCTCCATATGTCTTAAAGAAAATGACTGAGGAGGAAAAAAAAACAACACAAAAAAGCAGATCCTTTCTTAAAAGTGGGAAACAGAAAAGAAATCAACCCTTCTCTGGAAACCTCAATTTTATCCAAATGCGCCTCCCTCTGCGACACAGCCAGCATCCAATTCCCCACCATTAACACCAGAAAGCATGTTTTCGTTGTATTATAGTATCGCAATATGCATTTGGTTGGATCAATCTAGCACGCAAAATAAAAAAAAAAAATTTCAGCTTGACATACACGCCCACTCTGGTTTTGAGAAAGCAATCTCTCCCAACCGCTCGTGATGCCAGCCGTCTCCGTGATGTTAATAAAGCACTTAACTCCGTGCGCGCACGCAGGTGACAACTGACGCCGAGGAATTCGGCGGCGGTTAGAAACCTCTGCCGCCACAGAAATAATCATTTCAATATCAAAACAACAATCAGGGCTATTGAGGAGCACGGCGACGGCGGGCCAGGAGGGGGAGAGAGAGAGAGAGAGAGAGAGAGAGAGAGAGAGAGAGAGAGAGAGAGAGAGAGAGAGAGCCCGCGCCGGGCGCCGCAGTCTCAGGCTCCTATCAATTTCACACAGACACACTGAGGGCTAATTAGGGCCCAAACAAGCACAAACTCGTCTCTGTGTGGCTGGCTACACTCATCAAATCGGCCAAACAAAGAGATGCCGACGGCAGCCGCGGGGACTGAAGCAAAGGCGCCCACTGAGGGCCTGAGGGTGATTCCTGCTAAAAAAGCACTGCTTGGGAGGGACCTCCTCCCCTCTTTATATGAAGAGGGTTCCAAAGCCTAGGGTTGGACCCACGCTCTCACTCTGGTGGGAAAACATGGCGCTATGTGTTATAAGCGTTATTAGCTGTGGTCATGCATTTACAGTTGTCTCTGTGAACCAATCGCACTTTCATATGCACTATGTCTAAACTTCGCCATAGGGCTGCAGCTTAACTTTAACAATTACAATTAAAATTTCAAATAAGCTAGAGAACCTGTTAGCTGGCTGTCGCAGCGGGGCCGCAAGGAATGGGATTCAGTATTGTTTACTCGCTATTCTGGTAACAATAAAACAAGGAATGCATCTCCACACACGTTTGAGCGGTGGCTTTAGGACTACAGCGCCGTTTTACTTTGTTACCCTGATGGTTTTCAGGGAGAGAGATCGGCGTGTTCTCGTTCTCTGGTTTAGGAAGGAACGATCCCACCAGAGTCACGACATTCCCTGCTGTGACAACATGATTTGCACGCTGAGAATGTGGCAGAAACAGCGGCGGGGGGGTAAGCGAGGTTTGCAGCTTCTTCACCACATTAGAGGTAGCTTCTCCACTCCATCCATCACTGTCTCCTGTAGCTTTCCCATCAGATCAGCAGCTCCTTCCTGACCCATAACATTAATAACAAAGGCAACAATAATAATCATCATCATCAACATAATCAATACCACTGCTACTAATAAAAAAGGATATAAACATTCGTCTCTGCCACAGGATTGTTTCATCTTCACTACGAGCAACTGGCACATTTACACATCAATATTTGGTTTTTTCCATATACAGCCATATTCAGTATTCAGTACAGACCATTGGTAGTGTGCTCTCTAGATCTCTGAAATATAACCCATTCAGCCCTGCAAACAGAACAGATCCAACTACCTCAAAAGTCAGACCTCAGTTTCCCCAAGACACACAACAGGATGACATTACAGATCTGAGTTTCCTCAATGCACACACCTAGGATGCTTCAGACAGCCAGAAAAACTTTTCTGTTTGTGTTGCATTGTACTGTATGTACCATTGAGAGACTGGGACACTTAAATGGATCTCAAATGAACATGTGCAGGAACTGATAACCGCAATTGAGAATAACCTTACAGGAAATGTCACCTTCGGAGGCCCAAGATGTCTATCATCCGGTGTCTGAAGGATTAGTCTGGGCTAAACGATAGAAAGCTAACAGGAAAGCATGGACGCATTAGCCCAGCCTACTAGCTGGTAGATTCCGGTCAAATCAATCAATGACTCTGACACGACCCTCTGTGCTGGAATACTGGAATACTCTTTACATTGCAGAGGTTAACCACTAAGGCAAAGGATGTTGTTTGCATCTTTACTTGTTTTTGAGATGGAACTTAATGATGTAATTACTGCTTCTTTAGCCATGTTTGTTGCGGGACTCATTGGTTTTGATATTCTGCAAATTGTCAAGTTTTACACAAAATACAGATAATCTTGAGGTACTAGTAATGCTCATTGTGTGTTCTTATTCAGTTAAGAGGGGATTCAAGTGTATGAATTTTAATAAAATAATATGCAATAATCAACTGAAAAATTCAAGAATTTTGTGCATTTTCCATGTGGGCTGCAGTGCATGTCTTGAAGCAAGGCACATTTCAGAGAAGAATTTCCAATGAAGAACTGACATGGAGGGGGGGACTCTTAACTTGACACTTTCCATTCATTGACCTAAAGCAGTCCATTACCATTTTCATTTACGTCTGCAAGAACTGACAGAAAGAGCTCACCTTTATAACCCTGCCGTTAATGGCAACATCTTCAGCGAAACTAGGTGAGCGCCAGCATTTCCCCTTATGCGGAAACCGTACCTTACCGATGGTCTTGCACACGCAAGCCGCCCTCACTCCTAGCAACAAATGAAACATCTGCTGTTTACGCCCGGCGTAATTAGGTGATAAAGTCCATTTTGCTTTATGCCACATCGTTTCTGACAGTGTTCTAGAATGAATGGACAGCTCTCTAACAAGAGGACTACTCTCCGGCTTTAATGAACATCCCGGACGTTGCCGTGGAAACGGAGCTGAATCTGCTCTGCGGTAATTAAATCGCTGTTTCCCGCTCTGCCCAATGGCACTGGGCTTTTATTGGCTCATCATCCTTTCAGAAAATTAAACACTTAGCATTACGTGTTCATTTGGTTTCACAGACAAACCCTACGCTCCAAATTCCCACGGATTACTGTGCTTCGTTTCACACAGACAGAAAAGGACAAACACATAGGAAGACAGAAATATACTACAAATGAAAGATATATTTGATATTTTCATATGGTGAGATACGTAAATAACACCTGTACATGTATGTGAGGGTAAGAAGTGAGTGTGAGTGTGAGTATACATACACACACACACACACACACACACACACACACACAATTACAGCAAGTGCACATATAGAAACCATGTGGAGTAGAGACAGGCTTCCTTCACCTTCAGCAGGGCAGGAAGATCCTGGATTGACAGTCCTCACATGTAATCACTCATGTTTCAGCGCTCGGGGCAGCAGGTCCACTCTGCCGCTAATGTGGTGCGCACCGTAAGTATTTTTAGTGCAAACGCCATAAGGTGTCGTATTGGCTCAATAACTCATTATTCATTGCCATCTTCCTCACGGTCCCGATGGAGAGCTATAACATTAGCTGGCTCCAGACGATTCCCGCTTAAATAAGGACATGGCACAAAGTGCTGGGAGAATCCAGGGCAGAGGCAGGAGCTGCAAAGCTTCCCGCTAACATGGAGGCCACTGTTTTCTATCGACGGTGAGCTATAGAGTGAAGAAAGTCCATTCAAGGGTTTTAACTGTGCATAGCACAAAAATAAAACTGCACTCATAGTGAGAGAGACTGAATTGGGTATCACGGCACATGGTGGATTATTTGAACCCATTCCCTATATTGTTATATGCTTAAAAAAAAAAAAAAAAAAAAAAACATCACCGCTGAGGGGTCCCGCCACTACGCCGAGGCACAAATGCACCAGTGGCCACTCTGACTTATCTCAGAAGAGCGGGAGGGTTTCGGTCCAGAGCTTTGATGCTCAAAGATACACACACCCCCATCTCTGAAGTTGATAATGTAAAATCAAATTAAATCCTTTCAAACAAAAGCGTTTTATCGGGCAAAGCACTTTAGATGGTGCACTGGATAAGGCCCTTTGCCACCAGCCAAGGTGAAATGAAAGCCCGGGACATCAATGGGAAGAGCTGGCACAGACATATCGCTGTCTCCCCTTTGATGGGGGATCCGGAGGTAAACCTTGCCCGGCTCAGGAGATGAAACACTGCGCTCGCGGTGCAGAGAGCAAAATTTGTCCATATCATGTAAATTTAACCGGGAAGGAGGGTGAGATTTAAGATAAATATATGGGTTTTTTTTCAGCCATGGAGCCCACTGTAATGTGTTACAGGGGAACTGGCAGCTTACGGCCTTCAGCGCATTGGGGTTTCGGTTTTAACATGAAGGCCTTTTCAAGGCTGCCGCCCACCTCACCCTGGCCTTTTGCGGTGCGGGTTTGAATAGATGACATAAGAGAAAAATATTAAACACATAATGAGAAAGCGGAGAACGGAATTCTTTTTTTTTGGATCATTTGAACTTATGAGCATCGCCTGCCTTGATAACTGGATTTCAAGTCCATCAAAATCGGTTTTAATAAGAACTGTCTGAATGGAAATTAAGAGGTCCCGCTTTGTATTATGTGTAAGGCTTTCATACGGCTTTCATTAAGCATACATAACACCTGCATTAGCACGGCGGTCCTGCTTCATGAAGCATTAATGAGCTGCAGCGCGTTGTGAGTAATCCAGTGCGTGTTGCGGAGAAAAAAACAACCGCTCCCATGAATTCATGTGGTGCACCGCCATGTCAGCTGTCAGACTGCATGAAGGCTTCGTTTTTGTGCGAGGCGAGGGCTTCCATAAACAGCGGGCCAGTTAAGAAAAAGAGCCTCTCGCATGAAATGAGTCACAGTTTTAATATTTTAATTGTGTATTTGCACTGCCGTGCTGACACGCAGTCTTTTGCAGAACGCAGCAACCCCCAAATTAAAGAATGAAGGAATTATAACGCGTGGGCTATTTCAAGTGTGGGGGCTATTTCTCATCAGAAACATAAAAACAGAGCAGTGGGGTTCTGGATCTTAACATTTCTGGTAGCAGCTTTTACTCATCAGAAACATAAAAACAGAGCAGGCCAGGAAATCTGGATCTCACATAGACACAGACAGACAGACTGCGACCAGTTCCCCTGACACAGAGCAAACAGACTGAGACCAGTAAAATACAATCAGACAGACTGTGACCAGTTCACGTATAGACACAGACAGACAGACTGTGACCAGTTCACATAGACACAGACAGACAGACTGTGACCAGTTCACATAGACACAGACAGACAGACTGTGACCAGTTCACATTGATACAGACAGACAGACTGAGACCAGTTCACATAGACACAGACAGACAGACTGAGACCAGTTCACATAGACACAGACAGACAGACTGAGACCAGTTCACATAGACACAGACAGACGCATATATGTACAGTACACGCTCACGCTAGGCTTGGGCAGTATCAACATTTTCCTGTTGTCAAATCGTTCTGGGGAAACAGTGTGAAACCCAATATCGGCACCGGTGGCGCGTGTAATTGCAAACTTCGCCATGAGGTGAGAACATTTGACTTTACAACATCACAAAATTGTTATATTATTTACACTGAGACTAGATTAACCTGACAACACATTTAAAAATAAGACTTGTTTGCTCTAACGCACGTAGGCCTAACTCTAACTTGCTGATTCGGCCAGCTCGTCTGCAATGCTGAGGAGGCTGCTGACATACCTGACTCCACTGGTGTGAACTGAGTAGGATGGTGAACTCATAAGTGAGAATGAAGGCTGGACAAATTCCCATCTCTGTTCTTACAAAGTCATCATGCAACATCACTGGTGTCAAAATGCTCTTTCATCAATTTGTGGCACGGGTTTCATCTGGGACAGGATCATCTATTCTTACATCCACTCTCAATCCAATCTGTACACAATTTTCTGATCGGGATCTCATACCACACCCGAACAATTACACTTTCCACACTCCCTCTGTTACCACAGAACAGCAAGTGATTATGGTGTAATTTAATACCCCCCACTGCTGGTCACATGTGGTGATAAACAGTGGCAATTCTATGTACTTCATTCACTCCCTCAGCTGTTGAATGCAGCGCCAGAAAGCGTGCTGCTTTCAGCCTAGTTAGTGCAGGCGAATACAACAGAAATAAAAACATTCTGATTACCACGCTACATCAGCTTCTTCTCACAAACAGCACACCAGCTGACTGCAGAGCACTGTTTATTATAATAAATACACATACTTAAGTTCATTAAAGCTATTTTTGGTATAACAATAATGAAAATCATACTGGCAATATCCCCAAATATTATGGTGTCTGGTATCAGCTAATTGGCCCAATTCTAACTCTCAGAAAAACAAATGCATATATATACGCATGCACACACAAACGCATATGTACGTACACACACTTACACATGCAGTCATTGTGAAGGAGTAGCCCTTCACCTCACCCCAACAGACTAAATGTTCAGTGTTAATTGTTTAATTGTTAAATTGAGGATCCTCATTGTCCACGTTCCATCTTGTAAAGTAAGCGCTTTAAATCAATCAGTTACAATTGAAACAGGTTATATGTTTGTCTATATTTAATTGTTTCATTGTGGTGTTAATTGTCATGTCTTTGTCTGAGACCCAGTTAATTGGTCACACCTGGTTCTGGTTCTCCTGTGTTTGTAAGTAGTTTTTTAAATAAATTCTTGTTTTGATAAGTTTTTTACTCCTTCTGCTATTTTATGTGCATCGGCCAGCTCTGTCACAGTCATACACACACACATACTCTAAGTAAGTATTGACACATACACGCATGTAAACATGCATACAAGCATGTACATGTATGTATCCACTCTCTCACTCTGACACACACACACACACACACACACACACACACACACACACACACACACACACACACACACACACACACAGAACTCCCCTCTAGCAGAACTGTATTCCCCCCATTTCTTGTGAAAACAGGCAGTCTGATACTTCCCGCTGAAGGTAGGTCAAAGGAGCATGGCTGGTTTACCATCGGACACATCTGTGTCAAAGCCTTTGGCGCGGCGGGGAAACAGCCCTAGGAACTGGCACAGCCCATTTTGCGGGGCTGTTTGTGACATTTCCACAGCAAACAGCTGATTATTTACCCATTCCTGACTCAAACCCCCACAGTTTCCACAGTCAACACAAAGCTTCCAGCCTCTGTATGAAGCTGTACAGCACACACCGGGCGATCAATCACCGCTCACTTAAGGCCGCTCACGATTAACGGCATCTGATAATTACAATCATCACAAAAAGAGCCTGCTTCATGAGGGAAGGTGTCTCATGACAACTTACCTGAAAATACCCTCAAAAGCAGCGAACTTTCCATAAATGAATTGGACTCTGCGCTAGTAGACACTTCCAGGAAAAAGAACAGCCACAGTGATTTTAAACGCATGATTAATTTGCCTTCATATTTGATTTCAAAGAAGGGGGGAAGAAATAGAGCAATCGATGGCGTGACTGGCCTGGATCCCGGCAGAGCGAGGGGAAGTGAGAGATCAGGGCTAAGCGGAGCGGCGTGGGGCCGGCGCTCACTTTGCAGAGGGAGCTGAGGTCGAAGCCGTAGGTCTGGGCGTTGCGGGAGCCGGCGTTCATGTAGTTCCCCAGGAGCAGCACCAGCTCCAGCAGCCGGCTGAAGCTGTGGCTCTTGCGGACCTCCTCGCAGGCGGCGTTCACCGCCATGATGTCGGGCCGGATGTTGTTGACCTGCTCCTCGAACTGCAGCTTGAAGAGGATGGAGCTGAGGCGCGGCCGGAGCCTCTTCACGCTGCTCATCTGTGGAGGGGGGAGAGAGAGCCGGGTTAAACTGGGCCCGTCGCCATCACTGCCGGCACACATTACATTACATTAATGCCATTCAGCAGATGCTCTTATTCAGTTACCTACACAGTTTTTACAAGTTTTCCATTTATACAGCTGGACATATGCAGAGACAATTCTGGGTTAAGTACCTTGCCCCAGCAAGGAATCTCTCCAGCAATGTTTTGATTATGAGCCACGCCACTATGCCACACAGACAGGCTTTGAGGGCCTGCTACTCTACTCCATCCTGAACTTAAAGTAATCAGTTTAAGGACATCTTTTTCCCCAGTTTTCCCAGTTCAATCAAATGTTGCACTTCACCTGTAAGAAAAAACAGGACCAGATGCTAATGAATCCGAACACTGGCTTTCCAGTTGTTGGGGGTTTCCTGGGAAAGTTTAGACTGTTCTCCTCACATTATTTCTAAATCATGGCATATCTGGATCAAAGGCATCATAAATTGGCCAACCTCTGGGGTCAGGCGCAAAAAAACAAAGTGAAACAAAACAAAAAGAGCAATAATGCGTTTTGTTTTGGTGATCCGATTTGGGAGTGAATGAGCAAGTTTAATCGGTTTTCTGTTATTGCAGTGAGGTCCGCAACGTAAACGGCTGGGGCGCATTATGCGTTGCGTGGTGTACGATTACTGATATTATACAATTACTGCAAATGAGGAAATATTGCGCTCTAAATCTCTCGTCCCAGCAGCATTTCATGATGACAACACAATACCTGTGGATTACGCTAAAATGCATGATTCATACATCGCCCCATTAAGGACACAATTCTGTGGCGTTATCAAAGTCATCTGTATTTTATGGCCTAACAGTGGGCAGAAAACATTAAGACAAATGATTAATGCTACTTTAATATGTGCCCCAGAGATTATTTCCACATCACAAGGCCGGTGAACCAGCTCAGAGAGCAAAGACAGATTAATCGCTCTCAAAACAAATCACTGACCACGAATAAATAAGTATATAAATGAACCAATAACGGGGAGAGAGATTAATATGTAGGGGGGCCTGTTCTCAGTCACACGCCATTACAGTTTCTGTGAGGTTGCTTAGTGCAGTGTTGGAAAAAGGTAGAAGAGGCTGAGAGAGAGAAAGCCTGCCTTATGTAATGTTTTCTCTGCAGAATATGGCCATTTCACTGGTATGGCACAATAGGCAGGTCTTCAAGGGAGCCAATGGCTTTAAAAGCACATGTATTTCACTGCATGCCCATTCATATTTCTCACAAAATAGAAAATTCATTCATTCATTGATTTGTTATTCCATGCCCCCATTCAACAGCTTGTGTAGAAGCTGTCAAAAGACTGAATGCTAGCTATCAAGCTAAATGTACAGCACGTTGTTGACAAGCACTGAGCCATGTTTTTAGCAGTCGCCTTTGAATAAACACATTTGCTACTTAACTAGATAGACAGGTTTGACATAAATACAGTGGTCTGGTCACCTTATTTAGATGGCCCTCCATGAATACAAGCCACAACCATACCACATTCGAAAATGACTGGAGAATTTAAATGCAAAAGGCTAAACTAGAACTTTCAGAAATGAAAAGTGTCATACTAGATGGCAAGCATCGTCTTTAAACCGTGACAAAAGGTTGCAAACATAGGGGATGGTCTTTCAGAATATTCAAATACACAGGAACACTAGCCAGTGTAACTGAATTACACAATACTGACCTGATTCATCTGGACATGAATTCAACTCATAGGATGTTTTTTTATTATTTTATTAATTCATTCATTTTCATTTGACTGACGGCCTTAATAAATAGATCTGAACTGAAACAACACCTGGTCATGCACCTTGCTGGAGGATACAACAGCAGAGCCACATGTGACAACTGAACCTGCAAATTCGGGTTATGAGCCCTGCCCCCAAAATCGGGACTGTGCGCCTCTCAGGTGGGGCAAAGTGTGAACCTAAAAGTCACAGAGGTGCCTAGTTAGAGACCCTGTCACACTGTCTGCAGAACCACTCAAAAGCCTAAAATTATGAACACTCCCTGTGAACATGAGCCGAAACTCCACCTAGCATTTTGGAGGTGAGAGGAAAAGCAGAAACAAGAGAGGGAAAAATTTACCCCCGTTTAAAACGGGAATCCAGTGTTCACATGAAAACATCAGATTCTGCACTTGTTAATTAGCTCCTTCACCCCGCAGAAGAAAGACACAATCAATGCAAAACCAGACAGAAGAAAAAAAAAAGTATATCCACGGCAAAACAGGAACACGCTAAATCAATATCAATACATAACTGGCGGGGGGGACAAACAGCCTTGTCTCCGAGATTAAACATAAACGGGACGAAGCAAGACAAAAGCAAACAGAGAAATGGGGCAAGGATAAATGCCTAATGCATGTGTGTAAATACGCTGCCAGCTCGTAATGAGCATCATCTTCGGGTGTCAGCCTGAGTGTAATCCTTGATGAAACGGGCTGCAATGAAAGGGCTCCCGCATCACATGCGTCTGAAATGGATCAGCTTCAGAGGAGCTGAGCGCAGCCAAGGCCCGACTGCTCATCGCCCGCTCTTCTGACAGCGAGGTGTGCCAGACGCGTTTAAGCAGTTCGCACCCATTCACCTGCAGGTCTGTCAATGAAGGAACAGACACGGCGGCACGCTGTCTGCGCCAAACAGAACATCACAATGCCTTGGAAACAATTCTGTTCTGCTCTGAACGAATTCTGTCCTGCATCATGACCCCTCCCTGAAGGTAACGCACCTATTAAATTAGCTGTTACTTGCGCTGGTTAGCTCTGCATATGCATAAAAGTTTACCACTGAAAGCAGGCTCACGGTGACGTTATGGCAGGTACCATTCATGGGAAGAGACCGCCTGTGCATCAGAGCCAAATGGATACACCCGACAGTACGTTTCAGCTACTGATTATTAACACTTGTGTTAACATTAACACAAAGTAGAAAAAGGGCTTTATTGGGCTTTGCCATGATGCCCAAGTCAGCACTATTAAGATTTCACACTTTGAAAGACACCCTTATCGGGGTCCATTCATGTCGCTTTGTTGTGGATCTAACACAAACCATCAGGGTGAGGAGACATAAAGTGCGTTTCATCATTAAGGACAAACATCAAGGCAGTGAAAGCTTTTTGCTCTTCAAACCTAACAGTGCCAAACACACTGCCTTTCGCGTAATTGGTTGTACCAGTTTACACCAGTGCTGGGAGAGTGAGGCTTCATGAACCCCAGAATGGCTGGGGCTATAAAGCACAACCAATGACTCATTAATTGGAACCAATCACAGTGTTTTGCTATGACATCTTTTGGTTGGTTCACATGGGTCAGAGACTGAGAGCACGATAGCTGTCTGCATTACAGGGTTTCTGAAGCCTCACGTTGCCATTACGAGCTTACTCCCTAGCAGCGGTAAACAGAAGGCGATTGATGCTGTAATTAAGCTGCAATCCACTGCTGGCTCAGAGAGCAAAATATCCATCTATAAACTTCCTGTACATCGATGCCCCTATGCCAGTGGCTGTCACTCAACCTAGTCCACAGACACCTCATTCTCCTCAAGCAGTCAGCAAATGGGTAAAGAAAAAAAAAACACATGACAGTCAGAAATAAAATTCAACATCTTGAAGAGTATATAATAGAAAAACGCACCCATAACAAAAAAAAAAGGACGGGAGGAGTTGTGCGCTCGTTCGGCTGTCAGCTCGGGCTCTCGGAAGGCTGCTGCAGCCTCTGGTGAGTAGTAGGGCCTTACGTGTGGCGTACAGCAAGGGGAGAGGCAGCACCGCACGCGTACAACACGGCCTCCACGTGTTAAAAGATGAGCGAATCCTTCGGGGCCCCTCCGGAGAGAAGCTCCCCCTCGGCGAGGGCGCTGACGGGCGGAAGCAGCTTCAGGGGAGGGGCCCCAGTCGAGTTTAAGCCCCGTTACCAGGGAAACGTTTTTCCCTTTCTCCTCCGCCCACGTGTCTGTGTATTAAAGTGACCCGCTGCCGCGATCGTCATTAAGCTGCTCTTCACCTCGGGTTTGTGTTAAATATACTAATTAAAACTCTCCCGCGCAATGTTCACAGGTAATGGAATTAGCCGCTGCTTGTGTTGTCGTGCCATCGTGCATAGCCGCGGCGGCGCGGCCGTACGGCGCGGCGTAACCACGGCGCCGCGCCATCCAAACGGGCCGGGAATGGCTCACGAGGCAGGGAGGAACTTCCCGCAGTAACAGTAACCCAACACTCTGTCCTCGCCACAGAGCCAGTAAATTAGGACAACAAATGAAGATGAATTGGACACCAGTAACCCAACGCGGTCCCTGGAGGGCCGGTGTGGAGGCTGGTTTTGGTTCCAGCCTCTGCTCTAAATTTCTTAATTTAGCTCAATCATTTACCCAGAGCGGGACTTCCTGATAAAATGATGCATTATGGCTGACGATTGCACAGGTGCCCTCTACTCAAATACTCCATACAGTCTGCCTGCACTGGTTCAGACAAAGGGAGCAGGACATTCGGACAGGTGGATTTGTGGATACAGTTTTGGAGAATTTTGGTTCCTCCTTTTTTTGGGTACTGGCATTCCCATTTTCTATCAAAATGAGTGCTTTGCTTTTAATAAGCTAATTTCTTAATTATGCGATTCTGGGCCAAACCGCATGCTGAAAACCGTAGTTCAACATGGTAATGCACCCTTTAGCCAATGTGTAACCAAACTAATCTAGTACCCCGTTCAGCACCTGGGAGATGCATGGAAAGCCAACAGGTTAGAGTTTGGATGGAAAAGGCGGGAGGGACATTAGTAGCAAAGCATTCCCTGTGCACTGCTAACTGCTAATGCTGACTACTAATTCTTGTATGCGGGCTCATTCAAACAGCCTGTGCTCACTGGTCAGATCACACAGTAGTTTCACCAATATTACAGACAACTGAGTTACTATGCCATGAAGATTACAGCTGTCTATGGGCACAGTCCTACAAAGCCTTGAAAACTTGCACACTTTTTAAAAAAAATTATTAAAAAGTAGCACGCCATCCTGAAAATTTTAAGGCCACATTGCTCTTCAAAATATCAAAGCAATCAATGCAGCATGGCCTTGTGCACTTGTGCTCTTTGCATTTGCATTTAGAGGCGAATATTTAACATGAAAAATACCTGCAGCTAAGAGAAATATTTCAGAGTAAGTTTTAACAAAAATGCGTCCCTCTAGCACTTCATATAAAACACAGCTGAAGAAAACATAAAAGTAGAGCGGTGTCCATCTTTGGAAAAGTGCTTATGTCACACACGTACACGCCGAGATGCCTCCTCATAACGAACATGAGCAAGCTTCAGTTTTCAACTACAAAGAGCAAATTAAGAATTCACTTTGAACCCAGTACTGAGGAAGACGCTACCCCACTGCTCGTGCATACAAGTTCATGCAACTGCAGCATGAACAAGCCTGCCCATCCCATTCTGCAGTCATACCCGCGCGCTTAAGTCTACTCTGAGATCCGTTGCCTTGTGCAGGCACTGCAATGTGTGGTTCTCAGGCTTTGTTTGTGTTTTTGTATGCATGGAGACAGTGACTGGGAAAGCACACTTGTTTGCATTGCTTTGCACACTCAGACCTCACTATGCTGTACTGCAGAGTTACAGACTGACTGAATTTGATGCCAGTTCTGTAATGTTACAGCTAACATCCTGCATATGGTCACATACAGTGGGTTTTATGCAGAAAAACCACATGCTCATTCAAATTTAGGTGTGACCATGTTACAATACACAGACAGGGGTATGAACAGAAACACACAAGAATGTTATAAAGAAGAAAAAGTAGATATTGGATGATTTTTCATTCTCAAAAATGTTTAAAATTATTATACTTTAATCTTAATACACAAAAAATCATTTTATTCGAGAAAAAGTGAAGGTCATGTTTATTCACACTTTGAAGTCTTTTTTAAAAAATAAAATCCAACAAAAATAAATCTACAGGAACATCTTTCTAACCAGAAGTTAAACAGAAGCTTCTGGAAATATACAGTGCCGTACAAAGGCTTTCGGTGTCCCTGTGATATAAAAGGAAGTAACACACAAGAAATGGCCTTCTGTTTGATTGCGGTATAAAAGGAAGTGACACACTGAAGAAATTCATTAGCAGTGCATATTATCAAGATTAAGCCAGAGAGCTCTTCAAAAAACAAATGCTCAATAACCTCCACAATTTTGAGATGGCTAAAAAGAATTTACAAAAAGAGTAAGTGTCTATTATTAAGTGTCTGTAGAGTCTATTATTAAGGAATTTAAATCTAGTCCTACAGAGGCACCCTGATCAGTAAAGGACACAAGTGTATCTTGCATTCACGAGCTGCGAGAAGGTGCTTTGAGAGGCCAAATGTGATGATACATCAAAAGGCAACAGTTGGAGATCTCCAAAAACACACTGGCATCTTCAAGATATAAACTGCGGAAAAAGCACCATTCACAGTAACGTCACTGCTATGATTATGGCATTCACGGCTGAGTTGTGAGGAATAAGGCTCTTTTGAAGGCAAGCCACAAAAACAGGGGCCTTGATTTGGCAAATTACATCTGAATGACAACTAGAAGCATGTCTGAAGGCTTCTGGACCTGCTCATCAGTCTGATGTTTATATATGGCTAACACTGACAAAACCCCTTCCCCCCACAAAAAATCTTACTGGATCTATACACTTAAATTCAAAATGATATTTTTTACAGAAAGGTGATAAATTTGCATCCCTGTGGGACCCAGGTGGAGTCATAAACTCCAAAATGTACCAGGACACATGGGCCTAAAACTTGGCTCCTTCTGCCAGGAAGCTCAGGCTTGGCTGAAGGTGGATATTCCAGCATGACAAAGATCCAAAGGATTCATCCAAATCTATAAAATGGTTAGGAAACCACAAAATCAATGTTCACAACTGCTCATCTCAACGTCCAAACCGTAACGCAATTTAAAACAAAAAACAAAAGATGAGAAGCAGCAGCAATTCCGCCAAGAGGAATGGTCAAAAATCCCCCTTCAGAAGTGCTAGGCTGATCCATGGAGGATTTACAAAATACTAACTATAGTGGTGTCCACATAGGTAATCCTTACAGTTTCTGGAATAAAAAGTATTATTTGGAGACAATATGACTCGCTCTGTGCAATAATATCAAGATTAAGTATAACGTTCATAAAATGCTTCGGCAGGATAAATGATCCAACATTAAATGTTATGTTTTAGTTACCATTCAATCAGGGGTATGAATAAATATGAAGGGAACTGGAAATGCAATGGCTATGTAGGGTACAGTGTCACACATCAACACTAAACCAGGAACAGAACTACACAAAGTAATGCTCAAGTGTGCTCGAGTCACACCATAAACAACCATCAAAATATTGCCAATATGGAAGGAAAAGTTCAGCACACTGTGCAAGACCAGCGTATAAGTACAGGTATATTTTCCATCTGAAACACCTTCCAGGTTACCTACTACTGTCAGTTTTGCTATGCACATGAATATGCCTGCCAGCAGGTGTAGTATCATCAAACAAGAAAGAGTTCACCACTGGGCTAGATATCAATAGGCTGCAGTTGGTTGTATCTGACAACGCTGACTGTGTTTGAGCAATGTTACTGAACACCGAACAGGACAAGGCCTAGCAGTACAACAATACAAAATGAGCCAAAAACAATATGTGCTATGATTATTGTTGAAATTCCCCATGTTGATGCTGATCATACCACGCAGATAAGGTGCTCACGAACCACAGGGATATCTCTAAAAAGAGATAAATCCAGTTTCTGGCAGGTCTCAACACTGATTGGTCTCAACCGCCAGCGTGATGGTCAGTGTTGAGTTTCACCAGCTCAGCCAACACTCACAACAACAAATGAAAAATGACGTTTTAAAAATGTCATGTTCCAGCAGCTGTTTTGCCTCAACAGCATGCTAGCAGCAAGGCAAAAGAGGAAGACTAGCGAGATGCTGGGAGAGCATGAGAAGCAGGCGATTCGTCCAGAGGCACAGTTACCATGACAAAAAGAAGCCAGGAATATCTAGGTGGTTTGAGAAAACCAATAGGGGATTTTGTATGAGATTTGGCCTCTACCTCTGACACAGCTTGCAAGGAAATAATAATTGGAGCTGCATCCTGAGGTGGTGACATATAAAAAGATTCTTTGTGTGCGGCATACCACAGTAACCAACTCAAGACGCACACTACACCCAGTTGCCGTTTTAACAGTTCTACGCTTCAGACAGAGCTGCGCGTACAGATAAATCAGGTACAATAATTCCAGATCAATCAGCTATGAAGGTGCCACAACGGCAAAAGGACTGCAATCTCCTATAATCTAAAAAAATGTAAAGATAACAAATATATGATGTAGTCTCTTTAACGTTTTTAGCAGGGGCATGAAAACAGTAGTACATTTTGACAACAGAGAGTCTGAAACACAGCCCCGAAGATGCAGACGAAAGAGAACAATGATCAAACTGGAAATACGATGAATCCCACCAAATTGGGACATTAGTGATTCTGAATTTAAATTAATATGCTGATGAGAGCAGAAGGATCCAAAAAGAGAGAAAAAAAAAAAAAAATAGGGCAGCAGCACTAAGAAAGAAAAAACTACAAACAACTATGACAATAACAACAAATTTAAAAGGAAACAAAAAAAAAAATCTTCAAACCTCATTAAAGGAGCAAAAACCCTAAGTGAAGCAAAGCTTGATGGGAGCTCTCTCCTGCAGCATTAACACCAGCGTATAACCGAACCGACAGCCCATCACGACTGTCCTCCTTTCCACGCTGATGTGCCAGGGAAGTTGGCTCTTTGATTGTTTCTTGAAGGAACTGACTCTTTTTGACTCCTTAATAACCCAAGGGAGGTTTGCTCTGGGCCCGGAGGCATGAGCACAGAAAGCTCTGACTGAGACAGGAGAGCTCAGCACTCTGCCATCAACAGTCGGCGAGGGGTACTGCTTTTCTTCTCAAATAACCCTGCGCTCATCCACTGTGTGCTGGCACATAAGACAGAGGATCAATGCCGGGCACTTTTATAAAACAGAGCGCATCCAGCAAAAACACGCACAAATGCCTTCCCCTGCCCCCAAAACAAGGCTCTCCTACAAAGAGAGCCTGCCTTAGAGCATCGAAAATTGGAAAGTGGCTCATGTGGGAGTTTATGAAAGGGGGGGAATAAAAAGAGAGGAATTGTAAAAAGGTAGCTTCTGGTAGACAAAATCGAGAGGGCCCTGCGGTTACTCTCCGTGAGACGAGGCTTCTCGACAGAGACACCTGCAAGCTGGTAACGACCTCGCGATCCAACACCTGAGCTGGTTGCAGGCGCAAACAATTCCAGTTTAATTCCGGGGAACAAGCAGCTCCGTCTCCCGGCGGATTCGCCGGGGGCCCCTCCTCACCTGTCCGTCACCCGTCACCCGACGGGCTGACACCCCTCTCGGCCGGCGCGGGGGCTGGCAGTCTTTAGCCGCTCGCTCAGGAAAGAAGGGGGATGCGACTCGCTCTCAAGGTCAGGGCGTGCGATGCGCTCCGGCTGTCCCGGTCCAGGGGGCTGCATGTGTTATTTATTCATAGAGTCCTGCTCCAGCAGGCCGACATACCCTGCTCCGCGCGCCGGGCCTGACAGATAATCCTTAAAGCGCTGTAAACCTGACGCCGGAGCAGAGAAACAGCACCGCGGCCCCGCCGCTCCCCCGGCCCCGCTCCCAGGTAGGCCCGGCGAGCGAGGCACTCGAGCTGATCCGCGCCGGTGAGTGCCCGGCAGAGAAAATGGAGAAAATGCAAATGAGCAGGCTCTTTAAGGCGCCGCGGATACGGGTGTCTGCCAAGCAAATAAGAAATACGCCGTGTATATTTAGTGGGTCGCCCTCGACACCCCAGCTACACAATTTTAGAATAACGTTTAAAAAAAAGACAGAAAAATAATCTGGCTTACAGCCTGTGTTGGACCAGGTAGTTGGCAAATGCCATGATCAAATATAAAAGATATGCACTTCACGGTGTACCAAGAATATTCCTACAGTATGCCTATTCTGACAGTACTCTAGGCTACAAACAGAATTTATATGCATGTTCAGACGTGTATATACTGTGTGAATATTTACTGAAAAGAACTTTCTACCCCAAGATGATGGACCATAACTCATGACTTCTTGTTTGAACACACATCTCATAGGACTACAGGCCTTCTGCCCGGCAACCACACCCCAGCACAACTCCAATCTCCAATCCCAGCATACTGCCCAGCAATACAGGACACACGCACATGAAAGCAAATCCAGCACGCGTCCGATGATTTAGACATAGAGCCAGTGATGTCATTAATCTGGCTTGTCATTGCCACAATGGTGCATGAAAAACGGGGCCTGGGCTATTATTCCAGATCATATGAATAACTGCATAGCTGGACATGCTCGGCATCTCAGAGGGAAGGAGGCTAATGCCGGCATGCGGCTCCGTGTGTTCTACTGTGAGCTTCTAAATGGGTTTAAACGGTATTATTGTAAAGCAGAGGGAGTTTCACACTAAATCACAAATGCGTTTTAATAAATCTCCGTTGAATGATTCCATACGAAAGCGTTTGAGACATAATTGGGTTACTACATTTTGGTTTAATAAGGAGCGATCTGACCACAGGTGTTTTCTTTTAAGCTTCTAAAACAGGATTATCTGCATTTTAATTGCCTCTCCCTTCAGTATTACTACTAAAGAAGTCTTTTTTTCCCGGAAGTATGATTACCAATTCCATTTAATGTCTCAAGTGAGTAGCACACATTACAGAGCATGACAAAAGTGATATGCCTGAAGTCCATTTGGAATTTCACGGAGGAAGAGATTTTAAAGTTTGAAACAAAGAGGAGGAGGACAAAAAAAGCTCCTCGCCAATTAAACGGTGTAATCGTTGTTTTGCAAAAACAAAAGGACCCAAAGCAAAGGGTAGTGCTGACATTTCAGGGAGTACAGAGGCAGTCTGCGCTTTATTAAATTAGTCCCATGTGTTGACTGTCGCGCTGGTCTTCGGAAATCGGGCAGCCAGTTCCTGCTAAATCGCCGTAATGCAACAGAGCAACATTCCGGGGGTTGAGTTTAACCCATTTGCATATTCAAGTTGCCACGCGGCGTCCCAGCAGATCAACCAGCCAATCTGAATGCATGTTGAATATGCAAATTAATTAAACTCGAGTCGCCACGCCGTGTCCTAACAGATCAGCCGAGCTGATCTTAACACGTGTTACTTGGAAATTGTTTTGGTGACAACCACTTCTACAAGCAGCAGCCTGTTTAATTAATGATGCTGTGGTAATCACATTAAGAGTGTCAGGCTGTAGACACCCCCTCCTTCCTGACAGCTACCTTGGTAGCATAGAGGGATTGATTTTAGCAGACAGATATGTGATAGGTCATCAACAAGAAACGCCTGAAATGCAAATGAGTTTGCAGCCTCAACAGCAGCAACAAAAAAGGTGCTGTGTATAACTTTGCCTACACACTTCCATTCTTATGTTCCGCTCACATATCATCATCACCATCATCATCATCATTGACAGGGATCACAATGATGATGATGACATCACCATCATCATTATTTTTACAACATAGGACGCGTGTAGTTCTTGACTGAGGAATGATTCAGAGCGACAGTGTGCTTACCACCACCCCGAACTGCTCCGGCTCGGACAGGCTTGCGTAGTCGTTCTTGTACTTCACCAAAGTGTTCAGCTGCTCCTGCTCTGGAAGGTGCTTCACCAGGTTCTGTTTACAGCAAGAGAGGCCACTGTAATACACATTCCCAACACTCCCAAGCAGGGGAAGCATTCTTTGAAAGTAAAACTACTGTCCTTCCCTTTTTCTCAACAAGACTGGTGCAGAAAAGATGTCAGTCATGCTAGGAGAGGGGCCCACAGACCCTGCTGCGGTACAATAACAATGCCAACATATGGCATAGCTGTGCACCATCGTCCCTTCACAGACACCATTGGGCAAACACACATGCACATAAACACAACTGGGCTGACCTACACCAACACAGACACCACTGTGCACACACACGTATGCACATAGACACAACTGAGCACAGAGTACACAGACACCACTGTTTATCAAACATCACAAACTTGTCCTCTTATGAGATAGAGAGCAGAATATAACCTGAAGCAGGTTACAAAGGACACCCTTAAACTGGTGCAGCTGTCCTACACCAGAACGATACCAAATGAACTGCCTGCTTACGTCAAAGCCTTTATTGTTTTTTCCTCTTAACGAGAGCTTTATGGAGATTGAAATTTTAAATTCCCTCTGCATGCCATGCCTCTGATCACCTCTAACACTCTCCTGCATTTCTCTTTAGTTAAATCACACCCCTTGTTCGTGTTCCAGCTGTTCAGCCTGCACTTACAAAGAAAAGTGAGAAAAAGAACTCTGGAAACATCTACAAAGTAACAGCATCTCAACTGTTCAAGGACTCAGAAGTGGGTGAAATTAACATACTGTATACTTGAAAGTACATTAAAATTACATTGTCTCAAATGAAGTGTACCACATTCACTTAAATTAGCCTCACAGCAATTTCATAATTTCAAAAAAATTGTATTAGCAAAAAAAAAAAAAAAAACTTATTTTAACAAAAAAAAGAAAAGAAAAAAATAAATAAATAACCAGTTTCATGTACTGTAGTAGAGACAAGATTCTTGCAGAATATTTCAATTCAAATGAATTCAACACCTAATTTAAGCCTTGTTTAACAGTTGGCCGAATACAATTACACAAGCCCTCCCTGAAGAAAACATTAAAATGTATAGCCGACTCTTTGAGGAACGCTCGAATTGATTTTGTTTCTTAATGAAGCTGTACGTGTAACGTTTGGGCCCATAAGGAAGGGCTCCGTCAGAGGTGCAGAGACAGGGGCATGTCAGAGGGGCACGCAGCAGCACTGGAGAGCCGGGCCTCTCTAATTGAGCTGAAGAGAAGAGAACTTGGTCCTAAGAGGTGTTTTAGCGCCTGCAGACAACCATCCAGCCACACAAATCAAGTCAGCTGGCCCCGTTTCGCTTGTTTAACTAGGTTAGATACAAAGGTGGTCTCCTCTCCATTTCGCAAGGTTGGAGATGCGATCAGAGGCGCTGAAAGGTCAGGGAGTAACTTATTTACGGCGGAGGCGTGTAATTAATGAGAGACCGGCTCCCCCGATCCGCCTTCGCTCTGACCCAACAACCCGGCCCTCTGATCAGTGCCCAGGGACAGGGACATCAAACGCTGAAAACACAATCATAAAAACCCAACGCAGCTTTGAAGCATCCATTTGTGAGTTTCTTTAAAATACATCACTGGCGGTACTCGCTGAATTTTTTAACACTGCGGCGGTCCCTGGATACAAAGGAAAAACATGCTATGCAATTTCCGTTGCCTGGCCCTGTGTTCTTCACTGTAGGTGTGGACGCGCTAATGACGTCCCCCATGTTAATCCCCTGACGTCAGCCCTGGTTATTGGCTGTCACAGATACAGACCTGTATCATGGGCTCCGTCAGCTGCTCCTCGTCCACCTCCAGCACGATCCTCCTGATCTCCTGGTAGGGCATCCGGAAGGAGCCCAGGAAGATGGCTGCAAGTTCAGAGGGACAAAAACACACGTTTAGCAGCAGCTGCCAAGACGGAGGTCCAAGCCCCCTGTGTGCCTTTCACTCGGTGCAAGATGAAGGCTGCAGCCTGAGTTTGGGAACGTTTACTATAAGGATGAGCCCTCATTTGGGCTGTAACAGCAGGACGGCCTGTGTTTACAATCCTAGGAGAGAAAGATCATGGCAAGAGTCAGGCTGCGACTTGGCAGGTTAACCAGTAAAGGCTTCCCCAACCCCAGCAGACAAGAAACTGTAAATACACATCAACATCTAATGGTGCAGTAAGATGGCAAGGGCAGTGGACATAAATAGAGTGCCTTTATGTGTGTGTGTGTGTGTGTGTGTGTGTGTGTGTGTGTGTGTGTGTGTGTGTGTGTATTTTTCCCTACTGTAAGCATGTTTTTTTCCCTTCTGAGTGCATCAGCATTACACATAAGGTCATACATGGCTCAGCTCTAAGTGTGCTGTTGGGAACACCGAGGTGCTGGACAGGAGACAGTCATTTATCTACAATGGTGTCAGCTGTGTGTGAGATACCAGCTGCGAAGGCCAAGAGATCCACAGCTGACAAACGCTAAACTGGTTCTGGACTCTGATCTGCAGGAGCAGAAGTACTCTCAAGCACTCTCAAACTGTCTGAACAATCCGTGGATACAGCCAAACATCGACTCACAAAGCTGAAATTCAATTAAGAGAGAATGATACAATGTTTGAAATGAAACTGAGATAGTGAACTTCAGTAACACGGACTCACATATCCAGACAGCCTGTTGGGTTATACGCAATATTAGAAATGTAAATATTTTATGTGATTTATAAAAAACAAAGTGCTTGTGTGCTTAGTACTAGAATCATTTCAATACTTCCATTAAACAAGGCTTAGTTTGGATGCTAAAACTGGGGCAAAAGCAGCGGGCATTCAGGACGGTGAGACACTGTTGTCCAGCCCTGCGAGATATGAATGTCTGGGCGGTCAAGACTGTCAGTGGATTTATCATAAGACTCCGTGTGGTGTTGCAGACTTATTCCTCCGGTTAATTTATCACCTTGACTCGGATGATTAGCCTCATTTTCTTTTAATACAAGAAACAAAGGTCACAGGCCTCCTTGATAAAACTCAATGAACTGGATAAATCAGTGCATGCTTAAGTGTCCTCAAAAGGTTTTAATCAGGAGCTTCGAATGGCCGTCTGACACACGGACACTGTAAATTCTGTGTGTATTCCTTATGTACGCGTGCATGTGTGTGTGTAATGTGTTGGAGGAGTGGGCAAAAAGACAGATTGCAAGATCCTGTGTGTATATTGGCAGTGTAGCAGGGGTAGCATTCTGGCATAGTAGTAAGGAGGTGGGCTTGGAACCAAAACATTTTCTGCAGGGGCACTGCTGCTGTACTCTTGGGCAAGGTACTTAACCCACAATGGTCTAAGTAAATATCCGGTTGCATAAACAGATGACATGTAAAAAAAATGGAACTTATGTAAGTCACTCTGGATAAGAGCGTCTGCTAAAAAATAATAATGTAATGTAATGTAATGTGTATGAGCAAGCTTTAATTCTCTTTGTTCTCTCAGACACCCTTATACCCACTGTAGCAACAAAATTCAGGGAAGCTCATTAAACACTTTTCCACTGCAGAGCTGAAACAAGTCTGGCTAATTGTGTGCTTTTCCACTGTGGAGCTGGAACCAGTCTGGCTAATTGTGTGCTTTTCCACTGTGGAGCTGGAACCGGGCTGGCTCATTACACACTTCTCCACTGCAGAGCCGGGCCCAGGCCGGCTCTCTTGCTGCAGGTGGTTTTCCTTTACCGATTCTGTCATGCTGAGCCCTGTCAGCTCAGCCCGCAAGCGTTGCTGGTGCTGCTCTACACTGCAGGCACGCTGCAGGAGGAGTCGGCATGCTGCAGAGCCGCGCTGCTTCAGTCATCAGTCAGCGTCAGCACTGAGAACTGCCAAGGTTAACGTGTGAGGGGCCGTGTGCGCGTGGCGTCTGTGTACGTATGTGTCTGTGCGCGCGCACGCGTGTGTGTGTGTGTGTGTATGACTGTGTGAGTGCACTTGTGTGAAACTGTGTACGAGTATGTCTATGTGTGACTGTATATATGTGCATCTGTATATGTATGTGTATGTGCGTGTCTGCACATATGTGTGCATGTGTGTCTGTGTGTGTGGTCTCTGTGTACAGGCTTGTCTGTGTGCTTATGTGTATGTGGTTCTCTGTGTACAGGCTTGTCTGTGTGCTTATGTGTACGTGGCTCTCTGTGTACAGGCTTGTCTGTGTGCTTATGTGTACGTGGCTCTCTGTGTACAGGCTTGTCTGTGTGCTTATGTGTACGTGGTTCTCTGTGTACATGCACGTCTATGTGCGTATGTGTATGTGCCTGTCTGTGTAGGTACAGCACATGTACACGCGTCTCTGTGTACATACGTGTCTGTAGCAGCCCATCTCTATCACTGGACTCCTCAGGCTTGTCTCTGGGGGCCAGCTACTGCGTCGCAGTACAGAGCGGCGTCCCGCGCTGCATTGTGTGGGTGCGGCGAACAGCAGGGTAACATCACACGCACTTACGCATATTACAAGACACGCTGCTCGGCCCGATAATGCGCCATCGAGGGGCCTTTGTGCGGGAGACGGGCGGCGCACGAGAGCGGGCCTCACACACAACATGCACAGCAAGATTGCGGTGCCAGATGTCACCGCTTCAACAGGAGCTGTCTGGCAGCCTCAAAAAGGCTTATCACGACCTGTCGGGGGACCGGGGGACCGTAAAGCAGGCACAAACAGCACACCTGAGAGAGGCCGCGCACCACTCTCACTAACTGCCCTGAGGGCCTGAAGCACTCAGCCCGGTCATAATCCAACACCACTGCGCTCGGCCGAGGGACAGACACGCTGCTCCTTTCAACATTATACTCAGCGCTACATTCAGGATTTGTTGAGACAGGCGGCTGTGGTACTACTATATTTAGGATTTGTCGAGGTATGTGATTGCGGTAGTCTTGTATACGAATTTGTTGAGACAGACGATTGCGGTAGTTTTGTATACAGATTTGTTGAGATAGGTGATTGCAGCAGTTTTGTATTTTGAATTTGTTGAGGTATGCAATTGCGGTAGTTTTGTTTTTTAGGATTTGCCGAGATATGCAGTTGTGGTAGTTTCGCATTTAGGATCTAGAATGGTACAAGGATGGTAAAAGTTTATGTATTAAGGTGTACATAAATACCTATATTCTTAGTAAGCGTAGATAAATTACTAAATGTAAACATAATAGCATAATACTTGTACAGATGTGCACAAGTGCATGTTCATACAGGCAAAGCTACACCAAGCATGCGTTTCCATACTAAGGTACTGTATATGGTATTGCTGTACAGCCGTGGCATATGTGTTCATATGTTATGATGTGCACATTCAAGTGGAGCTTAGTGATAGTCGTTATCCACTGAACAAAATTTGGATGTTTGCCACTTGAAATATCAGACAAACACTGATAAAATGCAGTTGACTCCCCATTAATTCAGATCAAGCCGCAGCCTTTAAAGAGGATTTCCGTGCAATGTCACTGACACATCCGCAGGCATGCTCAAGGTAACATTTAAAAATGATTTGGGTGGCGCGTGAACTTTTTAGTTTCCCCACCACTCAAGCTCATTCAGTCTATTTACGTGCTGATTTCCTTCCACTTAGCGTGCAGCGCTTTCAGTGCCAGTGCCACTCACCATCAGCCCTGTCGTGCTTCCTGAGAGCGCCCAGGCAGCGCTTACCGAAACACAAGGTGAGGGGACAAAGGGCGAAAACCGAACGTAACGACATTTCCAATCTGCTCGTGCAGGAAAAGGAGAGGCATCTGATGACAGATGGAGCCGTGTTTGTTGGCACAAATGGAGGGCCGGCCTCTGCCGTGTGCGTACTCTCATGCTAAGAGCTGCCTTCGGGGGCGGTGCCCTGGCATTTGATTGACTGACAGGTGCGTGTGTACGATGTTGTCCCTCTGGAGTTTGGTTTACTTCTCCAGCTCCGACAACGTTTGCTTTGTGCGGCAAGTTTTTCCCGCCTCAACCTCTTATGGTATGTGATTTGCTTCCTTTCTACATCACAGCTGAGATAGCAAAAAAAAAAAAATCAATCTATTTGACAAGAGAGACTGAATGACAAGAAAGATCACTGAATGTATGGGCCTGCTAATGATGTTCCACAGCTCAGTGTAGGGAAATCCAAACATGTAATGTGCTGAAGGCATTGGGAAAAACCACTATGGGAAATATTCATGACCAATTCAAGAGAGCTGTCTTACCAAGCTGTCTGGATTTCACTAACTGTTCTGATTACTTATGTGAAAGTTACTGAAATCCAGACCATCACCCAAACAGCAAAAGTCAATGGGATGGCCTACTCACAGAGGTTCTGAGCGATCTTTGGATCTAAGACTTTGAGCTCTTTGATCCTCTTCTTGATGGATCTCTTCTCCTCCAGCTCTTCCTCCTCCTTCTTGGCTGCAAATTAATCACACATTTACAGATATTAATTCCGGGAGCAACCTGAATCCATACGCTCGCACTCATTAAGCATGGCAAATGGCAGCGCTAATAGATGGCAGATTGGAGACTGGAGATGGCGTGCACCTCTATTAATAGTCCTAAATGTACGGCGAGCGGGGCAGGATGCAGGAGGCCTGCTATCACGAGGGTCAGTTTCTGAGGACGCGTGCGGAGACACAGCCGCACAAAGCTACTGCCATAAATAACAATGAATATTAATTACAGGGGAAATGGTGAATATTACATCAAAAGTATATTTGTATTTCAACAGAGAAAAATGGGCAGCCTACTTTTGGCTACTTTTAACACATAATTAACTGGGGGGGGGGGGGTGCATACTCATTCATTGTTAAACACAAAACATCTTAATTAATAAAACAAACACTGAATAATTTAGAGGAGGCATCTGGAGCAGCACTTTGAGACGCATATACATACGCATGCGATATGAGAAACATACATGTGTGCCGTTTCCAAGTTAAACAACATTAAACCGTAAACATTACACATATCTGCGAGCGGCGTTCAACATAAGGGTGTGCTACCAGCTGTGACTGATTGTGCCTCGGTTGGCCTTAATGTAAACCCTGAGAATCTTCTTTTATTGGGTTTAAGCCAGCCCATTTATCAATAAAATAACAAATCTGCCTTCGGTGGACTGATTGCCTCAATTATAAATTTACATCGCCGGAGAATAACACAGCTCTGCACGTCCCATTTGCATTGTGGGAACAGTAGATCAATGCGTCACATTCTTTTTTTCTAGGGCACCTGATGATTTGCTTTTACCCAATGTGAAGCCAAACAAAATCTCTTGTCACCTTGTTTGGCACCTCTGATTCATCACAACATGACATTCAAGCAGCCAAATGCCAAATGTGAGCTTTGATGTGCGTGTCATCTTGTGAAAAGACCAAAAAAAAAAAAAAAAGATTTGATCATGTGAATGAAACATGCACAATAAGGCCAGTCATAGTTCAATAGGAGATCAGAAAGTAGTCAGGTCATGACTGGACACAAGCAGAGTAAATTCCACTGAATGCAGGCCCTTTGCTGCAGGGAAATCACTAAAATAAGAGAAGGCTAAAGTGTTTACGTGAAAAACACATAATGAAAAGGCCATTCAGCGTGTTGCCTTCTCTGTTTCGTAAAAACACTTGCCACCATCAAGCTATGAGGTGAGGGTAAATGAGCTGAATGGTTGACATGATAAGAGCCACTCCATACAGAAACAAGATTGTTTCTATTGCGCTTTAGAGATCACGGACATGACATAGGCCATACAATGCTGTAAAAACATAAGACAGCATGGGAACAGGACAGTTTAAAAACCTGTTTAATGTACAGAGCACTGGTGGCCTCCACACATTAAAGAGAATGCAGGGGCTTTGAGAAAATCCAACATTGTCACAGTACTCAATTTATTGGTGTTTAAACAGCAGTGTCCAACCAGGGAGGGGAATCGGGAACCTCTGGGCTACTACACGTGTTAACCACTGTGGCAAGCTGCTGCCTAGTGTGGCAGGGGAACAGCGCAGTGAGGGGAGATGACCTGATGATGGCGCTGTCTCACTCCCCCTTCACACTCCAGAGGCCCTTGTAGACCACTGAGCAGTCACCTGGCAGACACGCTGTGTTTCAGGCTTCACACCCCTGGCAGGGGTAATCTGGGCAGCAATTATCACAGGGACAGCGAGTGACTGCAGCCTGTCCTCTCCTATGATTACTGGTGGAACAGATACCCGGTAATTCCGCAAACCCTCCCCAATTGTGCGGTGCACACCAACAGCGAGTGAAGGGGGGGGGGGGGGGGGGCTCAATGTAACTTTAATTATTTAAGACACCAGATAAAGAGAATAAAATGGGCACTCCCACGAGATGATGGGTAATTGCTTGGTGCACTAATTATTGTGATTCTCCAGGCATTGTAGGAGCAGGTTTGAAGCAGTGGGTTAATCTTGAGGAAAAACCGGTCCATTTCAGACTGTGTGTGTGTGTGTCCTTCTTTCTTGGACATCTTGTTTAATTAAAATGTGAGGCAGAGGCATTAGAAGCCAAACAAACCTACACAAGCAAACACTGCAGTATGCATTAAAGGGGAGGATAGTCAACATTGCTGTCCACTCCATCAATATATTTACACTGAGCCAGAACCTTAGTGAAATAAATAAAGTAAGAGTAAAACATGCTTCCTGGATCACAGAGTAACCCTGTGCTTCCCCCTCAGGCATGTCTTCACAAAGCAGGAGGGAAAATAAATAAATAACCCGAGCCAGGCAGATACAAACTGACACAGGAACTCAGGAAGACTGTGTACCAAAGCCAAGGGAGGAACAGAGGGTGCAAGCATCAGAGAGCACAATTCACTGGGATAATCATACTGAATTGGGGTCACCACACTGCATGCTAATGGCACTTTGATGGGGTAAGCACATGGCACTGGGGTAGGCACACTGTGCTGCAGAAGGCACGCTGTACTGTTAATCACAGGAAGCACACTGCACCAGGGTTATCATACTGCAATGGGCTAAGCACACTGCATTGGGGTAGTCACACTACACTTGGGTAAAGCACACTGCATTGGAGTTAACCACACTGCGTTGGAGTAGAGCACACTGCTCTGGGGTAATCACGCTGTGCTAGGGTATTTGATCCTCACTAAGGTAACCACACCGAGCTAAGATAAGTGTGCTGCACTCAGGTAAGTGCACAACAAAGGGATGGTTACACTGCGCTACGCTAACCAAAACGCACAAAGGTTATCAAACTGCATTGGACCAATCAATCTACATCAGGGTCATCAATCTCCGCCTGGTTAATCACATTCTGTGGGAGACTGCAAAGACTTCCATGACTTACGTGGTTCTTCGTCAGGGACACTCTCCTCACAGACTTTAGTGGGCGTGAGAGAGAGAGAGAGAGAGAGAGAGAGAGAGAGAGAGAGAGAAGAGAGAAGTGGTAGAAAGACAGAAGTGGATGAAAGCAAATTGTAAACTGCATTAAACGTTTGTCATTCATGGACAAAAGGAACAGCCAATAATTTGGTGCGCCGCACAAGGGCACATCCGAGAGAAGACCGCGTTCACAAAGAAGACCTCTAATGAAAATGTTACTATCCATTGTCCATCTGCAGTGGCGGGGGCTGAAAGTGTATACAGTCCAACAAATGAAAACACCCCGCCAGTTCATGCAAGCCCGAGGATCAAAGGAAAAGCGGCTTCTGGAATATAGAGGGGAGGGAGGTTCAGTGCTGTTCAATGTCATATGACATGTTCACTGCATTCTGAACCCTTCAAACCATGAGTAATAACCTTGGGTAAAAAAGTGGCAATTTGAACACTTAGGCCTACACAGCAATGGAGGGGGGCATAAGCAGCTGCTTCCCTCCACAACGTGGTTTCAGTGTAAGCAGAGCACATACAAACTTCTAAAAGAACAACCGCATATACAAAGCATGAATAGCTGGTACAAACTAAATTACTGCAGGAATATATGGTGGAATGTGAAGAAATTAACAGAGCTCATTCAAATTAAAATGCAGATTCTCAACAGAAAGGAGAAAACAAACCCCATTTAAAGTAAAGTAGCAGGTGAAGATTATGATATGTTGAGTTGATCTACACACCAAACGTATTACCATAGCAACAAAACCTGCTTGCAGCAAACACATTATTCACATAAAAACCACGTAATCACACACATTAACGTCTTTATTGAGGTAAGCATATGCATATCCATCTGCCAATCGTGCAAGCGGATAAAAACAGCACATAATAATTATATTTGGAATTAGGGTATGAGAAGCCGTGATAGATTATGATTTAACACACCAAATAATAAGCGCAGGAGTGAACCGATTGCATTTAACTAGTTTGGTTTTCCTTTCCTTTTTTTCCATATTAATGAATCACTCAACAGCTGTGAATAAAGGTGAGCCCTCCCCTGCTGTTGATTCTAACCCCGCTGGAACGCACTGGTACGTTACGTCATGGGAGCACATGATGTGACGTGTGATGGAAACTGACGTGATGATCAGCTGACAGGTCACATGTTGCATCTGTCAGCCAGTCAGCCAGTCAGTCAGTGAGTGAGTCACTCAGTCACTCACTCGCTCAGCGGCAGTGATCTACGAGTACGGGCAGATACCATCAGCTCTGTTCAATCTGAGGAGAAATCACCTCAGCCGGCGAGCAGGAAGCGAAAACAAAGACGCTTGAGTAATTACGGACGCAACCTTGTGCTACAAACACGGTGTTCGGTCAGGTGGTTATCGGCTAATTAAATCAAACGGTTGCTTTTCAGAGACTGGCTTTTTTTTTTTTTTTTTTTTTTTGGAGGAATCTGGAGTGCTCAGTATGCAGGCACCAATTAATTGTCTCAGAGTAGGGTTCATTAGTTAATCAATCACAATACGCACCCGGAGCCTTTTATCACCGCAAAACATCACAGGAACAGTAAGTGATAACAGCCTATGCAGGAAATAGGAGATGTCTTACATCATTAGGCCACTATCTGCCGGGCTAATCTGTGAACCAGGAAATTAGACTCATCAGGTCCTTATTTGGCATGCTGAACAGACAGCCAATGGGGCCTCTTCCTGCACATCTGACCGCAGCCACTGACACGCACGTGTGCACAAGGCCTGTTGACGTCACCATTCTCCCATGAGGCTCTGCATTTCTGCGATCCAACAGACAGGGTGACATACTGACCCCTCTCTGCTCACTTCATTAAAAGAAAAGATCAGGATTTATGACCAGGGGCCAGATCATGCTGTAGTTCAGCAGTCTCCTCTGCCTTTATCTGTGTAACGTACTGAAAAGAGTATTGGGGGGAAATAACCTCCAGATGCTCCAGAACTCCATCTCCCAGAAGCACCTTGGAATGAGTCTGTGACCTGGCCAATGAACCTTCCATTGGTCATGCTACATAAAAAAGGGAGAAAAAGTGCTTTTATAGACTAAATTCCCTATTTCAGTCTGTAAAATAAACCTTTGCCTTCAATCAAAAACCAGATCCTTAAGCATTTGCAACCCTGAATACAAAATATTTCAATAGTCCCAAAACTACAGACCATAAAGCCCTCAACTCATTGAAATACAATAGAGTAGACACAAAAAGCCTTAACACTACCATACTGTACCTCTATATCAATTTAGAATTTTTTTTTTTTTACCTTGGGTTATCTGGTACCAAACATAACACATCAGCTTTAAAATGTAAATGCATCTGGAAGTAATTTTCATAAAAGGTCAAATATTTGGAACGCATATTTTCAGCTGCTTTTATTACAGTGTGATTAAGCATCTGCACTGTAGATAAGACAAGCGGATCTTGGTTAGGGCATCACCTACATTTTATGTTCACAGAATAATGTTCATTAAACATTCAGGTGATACCACACACATAAAGTATGACCCACAGAGGGGAACTGAACAGATCGCGAGCTGATTGATAGTTCAACCAGGTCTCGTCTTTCATACATAATTAGGCTTGAAACTAGATGTGGGGAAAGCTTTCGGCAAATGTTAGGGAGACGGTCATAAAGTCAGATCAAAACATCACTAAGGAGGTAGTTTCATTCCCCCTGGTGTAAGTATACGGGGTCAAATGTCATAACTCTTTTTTTTTTTTTTTTTTTTAACAGACATTCAGCCTCACTCTACTGGAAAGGGGTAAATAAAAATCATTTTTAATAAAATGATGATGCAGAAGAAGCACAGAACACACAGGAACATCTGTTGTCAGTGGCCCTCCTAAATACATAAACACAGAACAGGGTGTTTATCGATTTGGTCGCCAAGGTCACCGTGTTCCCCCATAATGTCAAAATAATAAACTGCAGGGAGCAGAGTGAACTGAAGAGTCATAGGAAAGAACACACTGAATGCCACCCTTTCAAGTAATGCAGATTTAAACACTACTCAGTTCCTTGAAAATGCCCATTCCGTAATTCTGTTGATGAAAGCACAGTGCTCACAATCATTTATTGCCAGATTCATTTTTGCAGCTGCTCTGAGCTGGCTGGGTCAGGGATGACCTACAGGTCAAGGTGCATAGTATGTATTGTGCATTACAGCACAGGTCCTGAATTTGTGTAATGATACAGTACACTGCAATGACAGCCTGCTGCAAACAGAGAGCCTCACAGAGTCAACCTTCCAGTACCGGCTCCAGGCAGATCCTCACAAACTGAGCCAGCAGTAAAGAGCAGCACAGCAAGCCTGATAAGAACTGCATGATTGTTTTAAACGGACTGAAAGGCACTTTAAGCATTTTACCATTTTTAAGGCACTGGAAGATTTCATTCTGCTGCATATGCCTCTTTTTCCTGATGCTTCATTGGTAATTACTGTAAATATAGAGTGGAGTACTATTTTATCAAGGAAAATGTAAAAAAATATTTCAACCTTGACTCTCAGTCATGGTGCAGGCTGATAAACACTGCACATAATGCCCTCAGAATCCCATATGTATAATTCAAGGGCAATGAATGAAGGTAGTGGTTTTAGAACAAATTATATTAACAAAAATGTACTTTTATTTGCACTAGCACTTTTTACAATAAGATCCTCACTGGCCACTAAGCAGTGATGTATTTCCAGAAGGAACAGAAAAAAAGTGAAACAAATATTTGATGCTAAATGAGGAAAATAACTACCCAATCATTTGCCAAAGACAATCTACAAATTCCTGGAAATACATGGGAAAAGATATATAAGATATGTAACTGTCACGTGTGTACAAGTCACAACATTGCATGTCAGTGTCAGTCTGTCTACTTGAGTGGTGAGGGGGGTAAGATGAAAAGAGAAAGGGCCATCTATTTTCAGCCACTCTCAATCACAATGCAATGACTGATTGCAATGTAGTCATGGCAGCAAGATTCTCTCATCTATACAATGGAGTACAACACTAGTTTCCAAGCATCATTTGGCGATGAACAACAGTGCATCGAAGGCAAAGCTGTCCATACTGAGCTAAGCAGGTGGAGCATGTGGAGGACACCAGCTCCGCACAGACGAATAAGGAGAACGTGGAGGACAGACCAGCCCCACACAGATGAATAAGGAGAACACTAATGGTATGCTATCCCCATACAGATGAAGCTGGAGGACACACCACACAAATGAACAAGGAGAAAACTGTGGGGACACTAGCCCCATACAGATGAATAAAGAGAACATGAACCTGCAGGACACAGCTTCACACAGATGAATAAGGAGAACATGGAGGACACACCACACAGATGAATAAAGAGAACATGGAGGACACACCACACAGATGAATAAGGATAACATGGAGGACACACCACACAGATGAATAAGGAGAACATGGAGGACACACCACACAGATGAATAAGGATAACATGGAGGACACACCACACAGATGAATAAGGAGAATGTGATGTGTCCTACACACAGATGAATAAGGAGAACGTGGAGGACACAACAGCTCCACACAGATGAAAAAGAACCTGGAGGACACACAACATAGATGAATAAAGAGAATGCTGAGGGTACACTGGACCCATACAGACAAATAAGAGCACACACTGAGGACACAACAGCCCCACACAGATGAATAAGGAGAATGTGACGGACACAGCACACAAATGAATAAGGAGTAACTGGAGAACACACCAGCCCCATGCAGACGAATAAGGAAAATACGAAAGGTCCTTGATCAAAAATGAGGCCCCAGAAGGAGTCCTTAGCCACTGTTCAAAGAGGACACTCCAGTCTGAATTTTCAATGCTGCATATTAATGCGGTGGTTTGCGGTGCAACCTGGTGCGCTAATGGAACCCCGGGTGCTGAGGCGCATCTGCTTTCGGCTGACCAAAGATGCTAAAAATGACAGCAAAGAGGAGCGCGAGTCCGGAAGGAACGGCCGTGTCCCCTCTCCGACGGCTGTCAAGCAGAGCTGGCCATTTCGCTCCACTCGGCCAGCCTAATTAGGGCCGTGCTTTGATGCCGCTCTCCCGCAGCAGTACGGAGCGCTGTTTACAGGTAAACGCTGCGCCTCCCCGCTGGATTAGAGCAGTCCGTTAATGCGCGGGGCCGGGATTAGAAACGCATCTCACATTAGCATCATCAAGCCCCCCCTCGACAGCGCATCTGGAGCTCTGATACCGCCGCGGCTTCTCTCTGCCTTTAATCCACCTTTAACTCGTCGTTCAATGGCATTCTTAAAGTGGATAAATGCATTCACACAGCCATCTGCGGTCCCGCGTTTACAGTGAGAGGGTGAGTGAAGGAGGCAGTGACAGACTGGTTTTTCTCAGTCTTTGATAGAAATCAGTGCTTCGTTGGGCATTTTCATTTCGTGAAGACTTCAGAAGAAACTGTGTTAAAACAGCACATCATTTACATGAATGTACACATGCGACCACAGACACACACACACACACACACACACACACACACACACACACACACACACACACACACACACACACACACACACAGACGTACACATACGCACGCACGCACCTAGCCCACAATTGCTCATCATATGTATTTATTCCAAAGGTACATCTAAACCCAAAAACCATCTGTTCACACTTGCATCTGCCTGCTTGTTCCCTTTTCAAAGTCTCTAAACAACAAACCACCTCCACTGTAAGGATAGAAGGCAACCGAAAAAAAAAAAAGGACTTCAACTTAAAAGGACACCATTTTCTAGCTTCATTTCATATGACCCGCGTGTTATTTATCCTTCTCACAAAGGATATGTAAACTCGGCTTTCCGAATAGTTGCGGAAAAAAGCAGCATGGACGCTAACAAGCAATACTCTTTGAATTCTGTGCCATCTAATTAGCCGTCTGACTTATGGTACAAACCTTCAAACTGTAGCACTGAGAAGGGCACGCAGGCACTCCTCGCTGCTTGCACAACAATGAGCTTACAGAGCAGGCATATTGCTGTCACGCCTCCCGTTTGATATTCTCTATTTAGGCTGGTTGAAAATGCCACCCCGCCCCACACCCCCCCCCCCCCCCCAGCCCCACCTCCACCCCCACCCCCACCCCCACCCCACCAATCCCCAGAATATATCTGTCTTGTCCTCTGGAATTACGGGGTGATACACTGTAAATAGCACTGAAGATAGACTGAAGTGCTGACAAGATGTTCCAAAATAAAGGTTAATCAAAACAATTGGATTCTCCTCAGCAATCACAGTCAGAATGTCTCTTCCATTTCCAATGCGAATAAGCGCAATCAGCGCCCAAACTTATGTTTCCTACTGTTTTGTTTACAGTTTTTGTTTTTTTTTTTTTTTCCCCCTCTCTCTTGCCGTCTCCCCACCCTCTGTCAAAAGTCTTGTTTGTTCCGCTCCGGCGTGCTCGGTCTCCAGAGCACAGGCAGCCCTGAATGGCACCGCCTGCTTTTCGTAGCACGCTGAATGAGGGAAGGGAAGGGAAGGGAAGGGAAGGAAGGCACGCCGCGGAGTCGCGCAGCCAAGACGCAGGGAGAATCAAATCAGTGTGTTGTTTCTAATGGCCAATTAAAGCAATCAGGGAGGTAAGTCACAAATCATTGTTATTATGGAGATTATTATTGGAGGGGTGTAAAAGGCGTGACCTGGAATGGGGAGGAGGGTGATTGATTTTTACGGCGTGCCTCCGCCGGCTCGGAGCGGAGCCCGGGCGCCTCGGCGCTGTCGGCCCCCGCCGCTGCCATCTGCACCCCGGCAGGGGCGGCCGCGGCTGACGCAGCGCCGCGGCTCGATTGGCTCGCGCCGCCGTGTGTCAACACTCAGCGGCGGCGGGAAACAGAGGACATGGCTCGCCCCTGCTGGTGCGCTTCTTAAAAACCACACCCCTACATACCCCCAGAAAAACCACAACCCCATCTTTCTTAAAATCACACCCCTACATCCCTTCAGCACAGCCTTATCCTTAAATATCACAACCCTATACCCCCTACCATGACGTCATCTGGATTAAAATCACAACCCTATACTGCCAAATTATGGCCTCATTCTGATTAAAATAACACCCCTACACTCCCTCCACCTTCAAATATGAGCTCATCCTGCCTAAAATAACATCCCTATACCCCTTCCACCCTCAACCCACCCATCATGCTCATCCTGCTCACCCCTACCCCACTAAAATGAGCTCCTTCCGCCCACCACCCTTACTGCATACACCACCCATCATGACCTCATCCTGCTTAAAATAACACCCCTACACCCACTCCACTCTCAACCATGAGCTCAATTTCCTTAAAATCAGGCTCCTATAACCCCCTCACACCAGGAACTCATGTTTCTTAAAAATCATACCCCAACAATGTCCCACCCCCCAACTCCCCAATCATCCTTCATAATACATACTTTCCTGTCCCGCTAGTATTTGCCATTCTGAATAAACAACTTCAATAACACAACGCTGGCAAGCCTCCTTGGGAACGGCTCCTTGATAGATTCGTACATGAAATAAAGATTTAAACATGCTTGTCAATCCAGAGGTTTGGTGTGGTGGATCGGTTAAAAGGAAAAAAAGGGAAAAGGACATGTTTATGATTACTTATTTACCAGGACGTCTGGCAATGCACTTGATACTTCAACCAGCGGTGGCTGAGGGGGGCACTGGTGGATTTGCACTTGTTAATAATGAATCACACTTTGTACAACTTTGTTCCTTTAATGAGGCTACGATGGAGAGGACCCATCAAAGGCAGCCAACGGCTCCAAATCCTAAAGGCTTCTGACAGACTTCACTTCGGCGCGCTTTTGGGACAACATTCTTCATTCTGTTTCACAAGAGTTCACAGCGCTTTACAAGGCATGTCATCAGTCAAAGCCCTTTCTTTCCCGAACCCCCCCTCCTCTCTTCCCACTTTGGGTATTTATGAAAAATGTAAATTGCTGAGAAAAAAATAAATAAATAAATAAAAATAAATAAAGAAACCACGACAAACCTTGTGTACTGCACGGGATGTGTTTGGTGTGTCAAAATTTCCGTCAATGCTCGGATCTAGGTCTGATCCGAGGAACTGAACAGATCTGAGGAACTGATCACTCTGTAACTCTGCAGCACATCTTCAGATCCAGCCGATAATGAAGCGTTCATAAGGAGTGTGTAAGCTTGTGCTAAGCAGGTGCCTTCATTACATTTAATTACATTATCATCATCTAGCGGACGCTCTTATCCAGAGCGACTTATATAGGTTGACATTTTATCCATTTATACAGCTGGATTTTACTGAGGCAATTCTTAAGTTAACTACCTTGCTCAAGGATACGACAGCAGTGCCCCAGCGGGGGAATCGAACCAGTAACCTTTCGGTTACAGGCCCTGCTTCTTCCCACTGCGCCACACTGCTGCCCATGTCTTTCATGCAGAATGGTTTACACAGCTACATACAGCTCTATATAATGCCTAAAAACGTGAGTGATTCAGGTTAAGAAAGTAGCTCCAGGGTACTATGGGTACCAATCGAGTTCTCTAACCGCTACATAACACAGGTGAAGCCAAATGCCTCTCTATGACAGACAGGGCTGCTGGAACATTCCTCAGACTTAAGACCAGCGGGCAGGCTATCAGCTTGCAAAGAGAGATGGTCCGGCTTCTCAGGAGGTTCTGCTGCAGGGGGATTGATTGGATGTTTCAGACGGAGAGAGAGACACAGAGTGAATTCAGAGACGACTCAACACAAACCTACGAGACGCAGCTGAACTGTGGACCAACAAAAGCCATTAACCGGTAACAGCTATTAGAGCTGCAGAAGCAGGGATCTGCCAGTCTCTGGCTACAGCACTCTCAGGTTCTGAGTGTGGGTGTGTGTGAGGGGGAGAGGTGCCCGTGGACAATGAATTAATAAAAAGAATATAAACCCACCTATTCCATGATAAGTATTTACTCAAGCAGAGGATGACTGTGCCTTCACTTGAAACACTTGATCTTTGTTTTATAACAACATGACTATCCACCCATGTTCTTCCTTAACATGTGCATACATACCCACTGTATTATATACTATAATTTGAAGGATCCTTGCTAAGTGTATGTGGTATAACCTGCACAGGGGCTACATATCAGCTCGCTCCAGGATAAAGCAACGTATGTGGCAATCGTGCATCAAACATGCCCGCTGTCCACTTTCAAAACAATTAGATGATGTCACCAAATAAGTAAGTGCCCAAACGTGCTGCCTTCCAGAGACAGCCTAGCACAAATGGCACTCCTGCATCCTGCACAGGAATAGGCCCATCATGCGTCACATACCCCACCAGGGAGGCCTTTACTGGCCTGAGGAGCACCACCGCACCAGCTTTCTCCTGGAAGCAATCAAGACCCCTCGTCTCTGCCAGCCTGGTGCTACACCTGTACACCTGCTTTGGGGGGAACAGCGCCCTCTGGGGGGCATCATGCAAATGGCGAGGAATTATTATTATTATTATTTTAAATATTTACAAAGCATAATTTTACCTTTAGAACAAAGGAATCAACATTAAAGCCCATTCTTCCAGCTGCTTGCCTTGCACTGCTTTATGGTGTGTGTGCACATGCACTACGCAAACCAGCAACATCTGGATTACAAGTCCTGTTCCTGCCAGCTCGCTCTTGTACCATCTCTCTTACAGAGCAAGCTGCAGACACTGTTGGCTCCTCTGTACCCTCTCTCTGACACACAGTTCACTGCAGACACTGTTGGCTCACACCAGTACCCCTCTCTGACACAGCCCATGAAACTGTTGGCTCACTCCCGCACCCTCTCTCCCTCACACAGCATGCTACAGACACAAATTCCTGTGCCCTCGGTGTCACACAGCTCGCTGTAGAGGCTGCTGGCTCACTTGTGGAACCCCCTTATGAACCTTCCCAGCCCCTTTTGAAAAATGACATTATCAAAATTTGATGGGCCAGGACAAATCAGGAAGCTTGTTTCTGTAGAGCAGATTCATCCCGGGATGGCTAGAGTTGTTGTTAATGTCTGTTATCTATGCCACTACCAACAGAGGCTGAACTCCTGGAGTGAGTAAGTTAGGCTTTTTGCCTGTGTGTGCTCCTCTTCTGAGAAACACACACAGGTCAGTAGAAACACCTCCATTTCGAGACCTGTGCGCTGGAAAACCCAGTATATGAGCATGAATGCGTTTGGTAATTTGATAAAGAGCACCCCCAGATTCCACCCTCACTTCACCACTGAAATCACAGCTATCACAATGACAGCTATCATAACTTTCAGTGGATTTTCTTTTTTTAAAGTTCTGCTTCCACTTGAAACACGCAATAACACCCTAAAACATCATCTCTCCTCAGCCCTGTCTTTTTTCATCATTACAGTAGACACAGGAAAAAGAGAGAAAACAAGTCTCATCAATCCGTCTCCGGATTAGAAAAAAAAAATCCAGACACATGGAAGAAAAATCACCGTGGGAAAATAAAGTTTCTGCAGCAAATGTGTTTTAAATGAGGAGAAATTGCATTGTTTCGCCGGTTAAAATCAAAGTGTAAATGAATTGCCCTGCTTGTGGAATTAGGTAGGAGTAGCAGCCGCAGTAGAAGAGCTGTCTAAACCACAGTAGGCAGCCAGCGGTTTCATCAGCTCTGTGGCTCCAGCATCACGTCCTACTGGGGGCCATTAAATCTGCTGCACTAATCAGCGCTCATCCCTGACCTCTGCTCACTCAAACCACTCTCAGCCAATGAGAGGCGGGAGGTTTTATCAACCAGAACACTTCATTTGAGCCAATGTCAGTCCCTACGCATGCTATCAATAATAGAACACGTCTAATAAGATGGTGCGAACTGCAGATGTAACACCGATGTTACTTAATTTTGCATATTTATTCATTCTCTCCAACTAGTTTGGTTAACCGTTCATTCTTCTGTATTAATTAAGCTTTAAGGTTAAGCCGCGGAGGCAGAGAATGTGTCCTGTTTAATGGAAGTTACAGGTCAGGCTGAAATAATCTGTGGATTTAAGAACATAATACGTGCACAGAGGCTGAAATCTCTCCTGAAAAGCTCTGCTGTTGGTCTGCAGTCTGCCGAAATCCCACCGTTAGCTCCAGACTCTGCCTGTTGTTTTCGCACAATAAGGAAAGTAGATTAAAAGCTTTGGAGGAAATTCATCAGGTTAATTTTACTTAAAGCTCTCACGACGACAACAGCGGTGCCTGGAACAGACAAGAGCTCCTCTTGTTCCCCCCAGTTCCTCCCCGCAGAGCGCACGGGTATGACAGGAAAACACTGGGCATGCTCAATGGATTAGCCTGTTTCCTTTCATTAAAAAACACCAACACCGGCACTCCACTGCCTGTGACGAGTGGGCTGGAGCACTCTCCTGCTATTTCTGCCGCGAGCTGGAGGAGTTTAACTGATGAGGCCGGATAGATTCATCTTCTCCACTTCCTCATTAAAACACAGAAAAGCCAAAAGTAACATGACAACACCTCCGCTGGACTTGCTGTGTTCATGTGAGGATAACACCCTGAAGCAGTGGTATTCAAACTTTTTTTTGTTTGTTTTTGGTTTTTTTTTTTTTTTTTGCCAAGAGCCCCCTTAAAACTGCAATTAACTGCAAATAAGTTACTGCAACACATTCTCCCCCCATGGTGGGGGAGAAATCATCCTAATTGCCACGCACTGAGAACTCTGCCCTGGCTATCCCTCAATGTAAACCACACACAATAAAATGCAACTGCAAGTTAAATACAGAATAACAGTGTTTGGGTCCCTCTGCTGCACTTGCCAGTTTGGAAGTAGATCCAAAATCCAAACAGACCTCGTCCTACTTCCATGTCTTTGCTGGTGTGGCAGGATCTAACGTTAATGAGGGGAGTCTGGCCCTCATTTCCTTGTATCATTGACACTGTTGAAATACTCTCACACACACATACAAATACACGCACGCATGCACGCATACACGCATACACCCACAAAAAAAATCTACCCACACAATACATAACTTTTGTGTGCGTGTGTTTACACTGCCAGTCATTCACTCCAGATCACAGAAACACAAAATAATGCAGCTGATTCTAAAACACACAGCATTTCGAATAGCTCGCACTCACACTGCTGAAAACCGACAGGTACTTCTGTGTTTTACTGCCAGTCTGACAATTGCAAAGCCCTAATTACTAATCCCCTACAGTGCAGTACAAGAACCCTCACGCTTCCTCTACCCTGTGTAGGGACAAAACCGATCCTAGAGGCTGTCTAGAGGCAGATTTCTCCCTCCCAGTTTAAAGCATCTGTGTGTACTCCGCACACGTGTACACACAGCAGTGCCTTCTTTTCAATTTGACGTTTTGTCAGCTTTGATGTGTGTGTTTTTTTCCCTTTTTATTTCCAGAGGCATTTACCTCGACGTGAGAGCAGTTTTGTTCCGTGATCAGTTGCCTTTGTTCCACTCGCCTTTTCTGTCCCTCCCATCCTGACAGGACGGTGTTATTTTATGTAAATAAGGCTAATTATCTTTTCCAATATGTCATTAAAGCAAAAACGCTGCCTCTCCGAAGTTTGCCTTAATAGGTTGCATTGATCTGAAGCCTGCAGACGAGTTCACGGAATGCTAGTGATTCTGCCTGTTCTACAGAAACAAATCTCGGACTACAGAGGTGCCTGCTGCGTTTGTAATGCACCTCAGTTAGGGTTTTTTCCCCTCCTGTGCTTCCTTTGTAGGTTGTTTTTGCAATTTTCCTTTGGACAGGAGAGAATTAGAAAGAAAAAAAAAAAAACCATGCACTGGGCACTGGCTAGGTCTTAAGGAAAAATGCCAAACCGTTTTGTGATCTTTGAGAATTTCCTCTAATTGGAGGTTTGCTATTTTTCATGCACTCGAGGATTTTTTTTTTAATGTCAGCTTCCTTAATTTAGTTGATCTTTTCTGGAGCTAGCGATGCAGCGATCAAACCCATGGCCGTCCCCAGAGCGGGTAAAGAACCCTGATCCCTCTTGATATCACCCGCCACCATGGTAACTGTCCATAAACGCATCTTTGGGAAGGTGCTTTGAACCAGTTTCGGACTGGCAGAATTTTAGGTAAAGTTCCTTGGCTCATAACGATTTCCTTTTAGGATTATCAAAGCAGGGATTTGCTTTATCCCCTTTCACTTACACCGCGGGCTGGCGGTCTCCAGGCACCGGGGCCCTCATCCAAATCTCCTCTTGCATGGCATTCCGCCCCTTTCCCAAAAGTCTCAATTCCCTTTGAGCGGACAGCCGGATAAAGCGCCGAGGCCACTGACCCCTGCGCTGTAATGGTCTGCCAGCTCGCCCCCGCCGCCAACCCCCCCCCCAAAAAGCCGGCGATCCCTTTCCATGGACTGTGAGTGACTGCAGACACACTACGTGGAAGTGTTTTAATCCAGCCTCTTGGGAGACATGGCTTAGTATTGATTTGGGCTTTAAATCTGACAAGCAGATTAATACAGAAAGGCTGTGCTATTGCCTCTGCGGCACTCCTCTCTCTCTCACAGGCTGCCGCACCGTGCACAGGATCAAAGGCTGCTTTGTGCATCAGGACACTTTTGTCCACTATACACATCATATTTCCACTGTAGCACTACAACCAGGCCGGTTTATTATACTCCCCAACACACAGCAGAGCTGGAACTCGTTGCCCTTTCCTACTGTAGCTCTGGAACCAGGGTGGTTCATGATTCTCCTTATCCACTAAAAGAGCTTGAACCAGAATGGTTCATCATTGGTTCGTTCTTTTCCACTGTAGAGCTGGTACCTGTCTGGTTCATGATATCCCATCTCCACTGAAGAGCTGGAACCAGACTGGCTCATAATATCCTTATCCCATTGTAGAGCTGGAACCAGACTGGTTAATTGAGACCCTTTTGCACTGTAGAGCTGGAACTAGGCTGGCGCTGTCACCAGCAGTAACAAATGAACTTATCAGAGATGGTTATTTCTCATTCAGCTTGATGGGGAAAAAAACATTATGTAAAGCCACTTAGAACTAAGAGCGCCACACATAATTGACACTCCCAAACTGGAACAGTGTTTCCGGTCTGATTGATAGTTACGTAATGTTCCCTAAGCAGATCCAAGCAAGTTCTGGTTGAAGGAAACTCTGATTCCTTTTGATAGCTCTAGCGAATGCATGGTTATTAAACACGGATAAATTGGCCACTGTGGTCACCTGTAGTTAATAATATATTTAGTAGTGCTGACGATGCTTAATTTGAAAAGGTGTGTAATGAGCCAGCCTGACTCCAGCACTACAGCCGATGTGAACCAAAGAAGAACTAGTGCCGCTTTGTTCGGTTTCCTTCAAACTAAAAAAAAGGAAAATAGTGACTTTTCAGTTCATTAAGGTCTCCTTTCCTGGCAAGTGATCAGCCCGCATTAGTCAATAAAGAGAAATTGATTTCATTTATCCATATTTCAAAAGGACTGCTCCTGGCATTCACATAATCAGCGTAGGCTGGCAGGCATAACCTGCTGTAGCAATCAGATTTACAGCAGTGTATTGTGTGAATAAAGGCGCACAGCGGCTAACTGCACTTTCAGAGGCAGAGAGTGCTCAAGCCTCCTAAGCAGAGCCGCAAGCTGTCCGAGCCAAAGAGCCCAGAGCTTGAAGACAGCCGTGACATCACACACGCCGCTGCAGGACACCTCCTTTCTTCGGTGTGTACAGGTACTCTCCTCCTGCAGGGTTTCCCACAGTATGGCTCTGCCAAGGCCATAGAAGACCATAGAAACTCAATCATGAGGAGTGGCAGATTCACAATTAAGAATATAAAGTAAACAATGAAAAAAATGTAAAACAAGATGATGGTCTCATGTTTTTTTTTTTTTTTACACAAAGCAACACAAACATTGTCACTCTGAGTGGCAAAGAAGCTTCAGGTAAACAGACTCAGCCAATCTGAGTCAAGTGAGCTGACTGTTGCTCATGCACTATGGGTGACCAAAATAAGGTTCCCCAACTGTGCATATGCTTTTATGAAAATAGCCATGTCAACAATGCATGTTATAACTTAATCCGGATGAAAAATGACTAGCCTTCAACCAGACCTGTTCAACAGCAATCAGCAAACCGGCTGCCACTCAGCAACTTCACTGCCCCACAATTTCACCACCTTAGGCAACCGCTTTCAGCAGGAAACACTGACCTGACTATCTTACGTACCTGTGAGATCAAAAAAAAAAAAAAAAAAAAAAACTGAACTAATTTTTCATCTATTTTAAGGCTACGAGTTCAAAAGCCATTCCACACAGAATTCAACTTTCCGCCAGAACCCGATAACTTCATCAAGGTTACAAAATCCTGTTGATTAAAACATATTTGGCCGCCATTCTCTCCTCTCCCTTTTGATGTAGTCTTAAGTGCTTCAGAGAAGGAAGGGTGCCCTAGTTGTCTGACCTGAATAGCACATCTGTACACAATAAAAACAGGCATGGAAAACTGCACATTGATGGGAATAGATCAAGGGCAAGAGAAAGCGTCTTTCTTCTATTTGATCTCTCTCTCTCTCTCTCTCTTTCTCTCTGCGTGTGTGTGTGTGTGTGTGTGTGTGTACACAGTATACACACTCACACACACAAACATACACACAAACTATATATAATCATAAGTGTAATAAACACACACCATGCTCTCAGTGAAGTACTCATTTGTCTTCCCAGATCTAATGAATATGGTAAGATCCATTAGCCCTTGGATTTCTAAAAGCAAACCTGCGGGCTGAGAGCATTAAAGGTGCTAATAATACACCTGATGTGTTTGCCTTTCATTCTGATGAAGCACCGACAGGGGCTGAGATAGCGGAGAGCCCGTGCACTGAGCCTGCCTCTCCTGCCTCTCTGCAGACACACTGAAACGTTATGGCACACCTCGGCAATGTGTGGCTGAGTACACAGACAGCAGTCATTCTGTATTCTCTAACCAGCACTTTGTGCTTATTCTTCTCTGGCAGGAAGGAGCGAAGAGGCCAGGGGCTTGAGCTTTGCGGCGTTTCGAAACTCCCTCAGGTGCTAACACAGAATTTGGAAATGCCAAAAGCCATCAATGCAAAGCCTTGGAACCGCTCAAAGCTATCACCGCAGTATTGGAAACACCCAGAGCTATCACCGCAGTATTGGAAACACCCAAAGCTATCACCGCAGTATTGGAAACACCCAAAGCTATCACTGCAGACTTTGGAACCGCCCAAAGCCATCAATTCAGAGTATGAAAACACCTAAAGTTACCAATTAAGCATTTGGCCATGGCCAAAGGTACAATTGCAGCGTTTGAAATGGCTAAATGTACCAACGCAGCCCAAACAACCAATGCGCCATTTGAAAAAATCCTCTGACGACAATGCGGTGTTTGAGTTAGACTCACCGATTGCAGTACTTGAAACGAGTTGATATGTTCAATTGTTTGGGAATTGCTGTAAACTCAATTGCGCAAAATGGTCAGTTATATCTTTGCTAAAAATACAGACACTACATGTGGAATTGCTTTTGTGGAAGTGTAAGGATTGTTTTTGTTCACCACCCGCCCCCAACCCCAATGAGCGAAAATGAAAGAATAAACGCAAAGAATAACGAAAGAATAAACGAGGAGGGGGGGGACCGGTTTTCTCTGGCCTAAAGGAAAAAAAAACATCATTGGAAAAAAAGTGAATGTTCACCTTGGGGAAAAAATACCACTGGGTATTATGTCTACAGAGAATTATCATCTTTAAATAGGCATTTTATCTTCTTTTTGAGGAGTAAGGCCCTAACCTTACTGCTCACCTCCTTTTATGTGCTGCCATAGTTTATCTTTGCTGAGGCTACAGTGTCGCACTGCTACATTATGTACTGCACCCGAATTGCATGGTCATCCTTCTTTAATCACCACCCTCCCTCTCTCCCTCTCTCGCTCCATTCCTCATGCCATCTGAGCAACAAGTACGTGTGTGCCCCCACCCCCCGCTGATTAGCATTTACTGGCCTCAATGGACAAGCTGCCTGGACCATTGCTGAGCTGTATAACTCATGATGTCCCTGCCCTGGTTTCTGCGAGATGGAGGACACCCATTCTTGGCCTGCCCAAGGCCACCTGTCTACCGCACTGCCCATGAACTCAAACTGACGCAATGAACTGAGGCCTTTTTTCATTTAATTCCACTGTTACATTTTTACTGTTTTCTATTGTTTTCCAGGAGTCTATTAACCGCCTTTTCTCCACGAATGGATGATTTTTACAGTTTTCCCCACAACTGGCCCTGGGTTTTCCTGTATTTTGATTCCCTTTGGAAAATGCACCACCCTCTATGGTCAACATGTTGTGGCAGTTTCCATTGTATAAATACACTATCACGAATAAAAGCTGACTGATTGATTGATTGATTGATTGATTGATACTGAAATGAAAAAGGGCAGAAACAGGAAAAGTAAATGTGATGGTGACCAAAGAGAGAGATTCTTTAAAAGGCGCTACCTGTATGGTTTACTTCAACTTGTGGTACTTTTTGAGTCTCAGCTGAATATTCAGATACATTCAGATAACACAAAAGAATACCTTAGGAGAATAACATATTCCGTAAACATTAAAGTCACCGGATTTAGATTACTTCCGTTCAATGAATAAGTGATTTAGTCCAAAGCAGCCACACCAAACGCGGCTCCATTAGCATACTGACCGATCTTTGTTTAATGCGACCACAAACAATGTGACTGTCCAGCCACATGAGCGCCGTTTCATTTCCTCAACCGTGGGCTGTCAGTCAGCCCCGTATTCCCTTTCTCCACGGGGCAGAAGCCACGTTTGTAAGCGGGGGAAGCGGAGCAGATAAGGGCTTCCTCAATGTATCTGTTTAACCTTAATCAACAGGCCCGGGTGCACTTTCATTAGAGTGCTCTCCCCTCACCGCCGGGCTTGCAGGGGAAGGGGGACGCTGGCCCTGCTCTAATTGATTCAGACACTAGCTGGACAGGCGCGGAACAGAGGTGACCCCTCACACGGATGACAAGGCGTGTCCCCGCACATTAATGAGCCTCGGCCGCCATCTGCACCTCCTCTTGTGAACGCGGGGCGCGGCGTGTGAAGGGATGTGGGGCCTGGGGTGCCACATTTGAGTCCATACATCCGTACGTCTGTGTGTCACTGTCTGTGTATGTCAAAGGGGTGCAGGAGCAACGCTCTTCCAACAGGAGTTGATCATGAATCAAAGGGGCAAGCGTTTTGCCCATTTTTCATTACCGTTTACGGTGCACAACTTTGAATTCAGCCTCCGTTGCCAAACCAGAACAAAATTAAGGAAGCTTTTTTTTGGAGGACAAAGAGGGGACAGAGCCTTGCAACCAGAAAGATTAGGCCCTTTTTTTCCCCTGACTCAGTGATGTGGCATTACTGATGCAGCACCACATCCGCTAAGCCAAAGGGAAATAAAACCATACCCCTGTACAACAGCATCCAATTTAAAGGCTACCTGGAGAAAAGGAGGAAGGGCCTCAACCTTGTGTGTGAGAAATCCATCTTAGTGGTGCCATCTAATAAACAATTCCATTACTGAGCTTCCCTGGGTGAAATTAAATGTCACAGTTAAGTGGGACATCTAATGTGGGAATTCGGTGCACTTCTGCGCATGCTAAAGTGCGCTAAAAATTCATAGTCCCATTATCTGTTCCTCTACATCTACAGTAAAACGGAGATGAAAAAGGTCCAGGCAAGAGCATAAAAATCCCACCGCTTGGGGAGAATGGAAAAAAAACAGCAATTCATCCAAGGCAAACTAAACAGGAGCCCAACCAAACAAGACAAAGACCTAGGCAGCGCCAACAGTTTGCACAACAATAATCAGACACAACCAAACAAGACAAAGACCTAAACCGTGCCAACAGTTTGCACAACAATAATCAGCCAAAACCAAAAAAAGACAGTGCCAACAGGATTGATGAGTCAGACAGCAATTTGTAAAAGATCGTCAAGTCATTTAGTCACAAAACACAATTATTCCCACAACAGGGAATGCATGAAATCACTACCTTGAAGTTACACACGTGTCCATGACCGTATTAAGTAGCTTTATTCACTACATGCCTATGTGTTAGTAATGTCAAATGCCATATTGCCATTTTCAGTAATTCTGTATTTGACTTTATAAAAAGTCATCAAGATTGAGTGTTTTAATTTAAAATGCTGAGGCAAGTCACATTTTGTCAACAGACGTACAAACCTTTCACTGTCAAGTTATAATATGTACACTGTTGTCAGTTTAAATATGTAAAGCTCCTAGCTAGCTACTTTCTTCATGCAATACAGCATTTTTATTCATTCCTTTTTTGTTTTCATTAACAGGATATGATCTGAAGTGCATGTTGAAACTTCTATGGCAAGGAAATTATTCATAGCCGTAGAGCTGTAACTGAAGCCACATTAAATTGGAGGTGTAATATATATTTTATAATTCAGCACAAAGCATCTTCATCCATTTCAGCTAGCTGTACACCTGTACACACTCACAACCAAACCAGGTGTAACAAGTAAGCCCTATTAACAGTTGCACTCAATGCCTGCACTCTGAGCAGAGGTAAGTAACTTAAGCAGACTCAGATACTGTAGCGAGTGCTGGAAAATGCCAGATTTAGGAGAAAACGGACGCGAAAAGCCGTATTCAATTCAACACAAAATGTGATTGTGTACGAAGCCATTACAGTATGCTGGATGATAACGAATGACTCCGCTGCTCTTCTTTATTTTCCCTCCAAACGGGCCGTGATGTCAGCGAGGCTGCCCCTCCATCACAGCCAGGGTTAGTGAATGCACAGCCTCTGCCCCCGGCCCTCGGGCCTCCACACCATCTCGCCTTCCTGTAACGGCGCGATCTCGGTTCAGCGCTCCGACCACACTCGGAGACCGCGGAGAACCCACTCAGCACTGAGAGAGGCATCTTTGAAGCTCTGCCCTGGAGTTTCTAACTGTCTGCCCGCTAGCTGCAGCAACATTAAATTGTTTTCCTAAACCTCCCGGCTGGTCTTTATTTGTTGACACAAATTATCTTTAAGTGGGTCTCAAGGGACTGAGGAGGATTGCAGCACTTTTCGGAATTTTCCAAGTTGGATTTTACTCTCCGCTTGCTTCGTTTTGCCTGTTTGTTCTTTATTTTAACCGCCACCACTCTACAAAATAATAAAGAAAGAAAAAGTCGGTTTAGAAAATCTGTCTCCACTTACTGACTTATGCTTTCAGGCTTTCACTGTCAATCTAATTTCCACCAACACTATAAAGCAAAATTTTTGATCACTACTGATAATCCCATTCTCACATTTTAAATTACTCTCCCCTAAACGCTGCTCACAGCCAAAATCTCCCTGCCCACCACTTCTCCCACATCGTCACCCCCACCCCCGCCATACAGGAAGCTGGCACAATCTACACACCCCATTCAGATAGCAGTATTGATCCCCCTCGAAACCACAGCTTATCCGCAAACTGATAACATTGTGCTCCCCCCCTCCCCCCCGTTTCTGGTAAACTGCTGTTGGAAGCGGCAGAGTGGTCATTTCTCATCATACATCACCGACCCCCCGTCACGCTCTTCTGTCTGATTGAAGAACAAGCGCGGGCTCCTCTCATTATGGTTCAGGGAGCTCTGGCACGAGCTGCCGCCGCCTCGCCTGATGCTGACCGAGTCTCATCAGTAGCGCTCTGCTCATGCCAAAAGAGAAAAATAAAGAACTAAAGAGGGAGGAAAGAAAAGCTGAGCCGTTTCAGGGATACAAAGCGTCCGTTTCCCGAGTCTGCTTGGGGAACGGGTAGCCCGTGTGCCTGAATCCTCTGCTCTTCCTCCACCTCAAGGGAGTAGCTGCACTACTCACACACTGACATTCACATTTTTACCATTTTTACACATCCAGGCCTTGGAATTATAGAGTTCCATCTGACATTTTTGTAAAAATAAGAAATGGGTTACCCCAGCTACGCTCTTTGAAAAATGCTCTTGCTCCCAGACAGTTTAAACATATGAAAATACCTTTTTGCAGCATGTTAAAACTGACACAGATGGGATACAAAACAATGCTATGTGATGTGGAAACCTCCCAGCCTGATATCTCAAAACTATACTTTCTGCTGACAAAACCTTAATTCCAACCTTCCCCTTCAACACCTTGACATCTGATAAATATATTGTGGATAGCTGGATGCCTGGGAATGTGCAGTTCAGGGCAATTCCTTCAAGTTCAACTTTTCATTATTTTAAATAGCACCATATCGACTGTATAGAACGCAGTTAAAATACATGACACTTTCATTTTTTTCTTCCTCTTTCAAACCTGGTGTTCTTCAATATCCATCAGTCTGGCAGCTTACCTTTAGATTTAAACAGAGGCACAAAGCAGAAATCTGCACTCAGAGCTAGCCTCCATGAGAAACACCATCTTTGATAACAAAATTCTGCTTGATGAACTGACCTCTGACCGTGTGTTCTTTCTGCTTAAAACAATGTTCAACATTCACCTGCTACAAGAATTTAGGCTACTTCTTCCACATGCAAAAATTCTTATTTTCTTGAATCAATATTCAAGAAAAAGCCTCGAATCTTCATTGCATCTGTACATAAACAGCTTATGTATATACTATTTATAATATATACCAATTCATATAATAATTAATATATCAATATTATATTTATAATAAAAAATATATAAAAATGCGTGTGCACGCGCATGTGTATGTATGCCAGTGCCGTACATGCATGTGCATAAGGCATACATAATATTGGTATTCCAAATTCCCCTTGGTGTTCTCCATGCCCTTTTCTGTGGTTGTGCTGGCCTCGGTGCTTGCTGATTCAGTCCATGCCAGCTCTAACATTTGCTTGTTGCTTCCTACTGCGCCTGATATTTCTTGCTGTGCCCTTTGAATATTTCTTTTAATAAATGTCTGAAGTGTAAGTGTAAACAGATGGCTTTCCGCAATCTCCGAGATACTCCTCATTCACGTCACACTATACACGGCTTCCTAACAAGTATTTTGGCATTTGAGAGCCGAGCCTCTCCTCGTTTCTCCCCGCTGTTGTCTCGCGCGCGCAGCCACCTTATGGACACGCCGCTAATGAGCCGAAAAACCTCACTGTAGCGACGCAGCGCATCTCTGCGGCTAGACTTCCGCTACGGTGAACTTTATGTCCGCGCCTCGCTCCGTTTATCCACAGAGGTGTGCCTCACTCCAGCAAGTTACAATGAGATCAGTGCAACTTTCAATGCGCACCCCAATCTTTAAACCGTTAGAGTCTCACAATGGCGTTTTAATTAAGTAAAGGAGCGGTTAGCTGCACGCAAGGCGCTTGACTCCTAACTTCTGACAGACAACCTCGTCAAAGACCACTTCTCTTCGAGTCCTTAATTACGGGTCTGATTCAAAAGCCGTTTAATTTACATCTTTCTCTGATTTCATTTTAATGCGGCTTGGAATTAATTGGTGACATGTATTAAATCGTCCTTGGCGCCCCCCTTTGTGAAATGCTCTATCTGGATTGGATCAAATGGTTTTTCAAAGGCTCCCTCCTGAAATTGCACGGAGGCCCTTTTAACTTCTGCCCGTCAGTCAGCGGCGCGGGCTTCGGCGGTCGCGGCTCAGACGGCCCCTCCCTCTTTGGCATTCCGCCGCCGCCGCCACCTCCCTGACCCCTGCCACAGACCGGCTCCTCGACGCCGCCGGAGACGCGGCCCAGGACGGCGGTCTCACGCATGCAGCCCCACGCTCTGCGTTGACACTCCGCCCCCCCGGGGTCCTTCAGGTAAACCGATTCCCCCGCACTCGACGCAGCCAGATTAATGCGCGGGTCTTTATCCGCGTCGAAGCCACAGGCGTAATAACCGCAACACATTCAAATCAAGGAGAATCTACATACGGCGCAGGAGACACGTGAAACATGCCCAGACTACGGAAACCTCACAGTATCTTTCTTCGCCATATAAAAATTCAACACCAGCTCCACTTTAAGATACAGACACCGAGCTTTGTTGCTAAACTAATGCATCCATCTTAGATCGATACCAGTTTGCTGTTAACATTGTATTTTCTTTTATTTGCACATAATGTTAGAAGATTTGTGAATAAAAGAGACACTACCTTTGCTTGCCAATCTGTTGCCTTGCCAGGCAAGCAACCATAGAAAGTTTGGTGTGCCAGTTGTTGTCGCCTCATTAGCAAGGCATTTGGAGCGGCACAGAAGGCAGGTAAAGTTGTTTTGACCTAGCTGCTTGACAGCCATCAACACGCTCACAAGACTTCAGCAGCAAATACCATCCATCAACTTCAAATTGTGTTGAAATGCACCATCAAGTATTCAACCTATGTACTGCTTTATCAGATAACGGGTTAGCCATGTCCTTCTTACAGAACACAAATAAAATAAATGGAAAGATAACCACCCAAAATGCCCCGCTCCACCACTGCAGTTCAAAAAGTGCTCTATCACAATACCCTGTGATATTGTGGATAGCACAGCTATAAAAGCGCTCTGCCTTAATAATGCTGTTAAATAAATTTGGACCCATTAGGACTGTTTTCGTACATTCCACCACTGGGACCTCATACCTTTTATTTAAAAGCCCAGTGACTCTAACTCTAAGCATGAGACCTGCGGTAATGTGCCAGTTTGGATTCAGCCCTTCGCTGTGTTAATTATGATCTTGGCTGTTTTATGGAGGAGCGCGTGTGCGGTGCCTCGTCGGTCGTTTGGACATTCGGGGGGGGGGCGGGACGCGGGGGCCCGGCGAGGGCCCTCTCTCCCCCCCTGCAGCCCCTCCGCTGAGCGCCGCTCACCGCAAGCGTGAAGCCTGCTCGCTGTTGCCGCGATTGAACCGCCACAGGTCTAAGCCGGGCTCCGGGGAGCCCGGGCTGTTTGTTCTGCACGTGCCGAGGATTCACTTTTGTTTTGTTTCTGAGCTCTTTCAATTAGGGCGAAATCTCCGAGCAGTGCCGAACAGGGGGGAGCGTTCAGCGGGGCTCCCGCAATCAATACCGCTGCCTATAAAACAGGATTATTAAAAACACACAGGACAAAAATAGTAATATGCATATGAAAACCCTCTGGGGCCTCCGGGATAATTACCCATCTGACCTGCGTACCCTCCGCACTGATTGGCCGGTATTGGCACCGGGGACTGATGTGACATTTCCATGATGTGCATTCACTAGCCAGAGATAATCAGATTACCTTGGAAACAGCTGCAGATCGAACTGCAGGCACTCCTCTTCTCCTTGACTTATAATGTAAGACAACAAAGGCATGGAGGACTAAGACTGAGGCTGTCAGGTGAGCACAGGCTACAACACAGTCTATCACAATGCGCCAGTAGGGCAGACACACAGGTGCGGAAGACCACACCTCTGTCTGTGCCTGGATAACACGGGCTAAGGTACAGCACATCATGGTACACTCTATTGGGATACAGTTTATGTGGTAATCTTGTAATCTCATATATCCTGCATTTAATGACAACGCGGCACAATACATGAGCAATAAATGAACACTGTTCTTCTTGAGTCTCTTGAGACCTATTTAATGTTGCTACATGTAGCTGCATGTTGGAGTTTTCGAGCATTAGACTCAGGAATAATGCTTCTTCCGGGGTATCAAACTAAAGTCCCAGAGGGCTTGTATGTGTTGGTTTTTTCCCCAATCTCTGCTCTTAATTTCTTAATTGAGCCTAATCATTTACTCAGTGTGGCGTACTTTGATAAAATGATACATCACAGCTGAAGACTTCACGTGCACCCCGCACGGAAATATTCCACTGCGGAGTATTTTGGAAAACGGATCAGCATAAATGCATTCAGCTGACTGACTAATTGGACTAATTAAGCCAGGGTAATTGGATGGAACAAAAACCAGCACTTACAGCAGCCCTGCAGGAATTGAGTTCACCACCCCTGTCCTACCGTGTGGGGCCAATCCTAATGACTAGTCCTCCGAAACATCCAATCATACGCTGTGACTGAAACGGTAAAAGCACCACACCTTGCATTGTAACACACACACTGTTACTTCACTGTAGTCTACGGTATGTTCAACACTGCCCCCAGTGTAGTTAAGCAAATTTCTTCCTGCCTGTGATGGTAGGACTTCTATTGAGTCTTGCGCTAATTAGCGTACTAGAAAAAAATTCTCAATGATCCAAACCTGTTCTGAACTGCTTGCTTGTATGTCATTATGGGCACACAATGCAAAAACTGCAGCTGTCATGAGTGAGCCCTTGTAGGCAAATGGACACCTTGGAGCAATGAGCAGTGTAATACAGGAGGCTGGGTCACAGCCAGCAGGACGGTCATGGAAGAACCAGCACATAACAAACTGGGCCTCTCTCACAGTATGTAATGCATCCGTTTGGCGGATGTGGCAACCCTGGCCAGTTTCTGCCAACGCTTAACATGGAGAGAGCTTCAGCTGAGTACATGTGAACTGTGCAGCCATTAAATCCAGGTGACTAGAGTCCTGAGAGAGGGCACGCTGGGTTTGTTCTGCTTCGGTTCAGTATTGCTCAGCTTGAGTCATTAACCTCTACACGCAACATAGCATTTGCCTTAGTACAGTGTTTCTGATTGCCTGTGTGTTTCTCTGTCTTTTGAGCAGTATATCTTGGGAACAAAAAACCCTTCAACATTCAAATTGTCATGTAAGGAGGTGGAAGGGCTTTGCTCTAGCCTCTTCAACAGCACCCGAGACTGTTAATGTCCGCTGAAAACATGCAAAACTACAGGCGTAGGGTCATAAAGAGGGCCACTAGAGGGAGCCTGTAATGACACTAGTTGCATTACTTTAGAAGAGGGCCTAAAATCTAACTCTGCTCATCTGTGTATTAAGTCAGCTCATTTGGCATTTCCATGTTTAATTCAGGTGTTAACCGAGAGGTAATCCTACACCTGCAGAGGCCCCACACACAAGCACCATAGCTGCCCATCCCAGCATAACACCGGGAATGAATCCCCCAGGGAACCTCTATGGCATGACTTCACATTAAACACCTTTTCCTTGGAGGCAGAGGGGGTGGTGTGAAATAAGACTGTGCCCTCCAGAAGCTGCAGACAGACCATGGGAGTCCTGTAAGTCTACTGGAAAAACAGGCACAGGTAAAAATCAAACACCACAGGTGTGGGTGAAAACACACAGGTATATAGACATCAAACCGGGTAGGTGTGGGTGAAAACATACGGGTACATATACATCAAACCGGGTAGGTGTGGGTGAAAACACACAGGTACATAAACATCAAACGGGGTAGGTGTGGGTGAAAACACACAGGTACATAAACATCAAACGGGGTAGGTGTGGGTGAAAACACACAGGCAGACCTGTGAAAGGGCACAGGTGTGGGTGAAACACACACAGACAGACACAAAGGGCACGGGTGTGGGTGAAAATTAATCAAATACATATACTGACCTTTGGCTTCGGCTGGCAGGAGCAGGAGACAGGAAGCGTTGGGCAAAGAGGAGAGAAAAAGGAAAGAAGCGTTGGCGGAGCTCAGCCATATGGAAGCTCATGCATTATGAAAATCAGCAGGAAAATAAAGACACTTCATGCCGCGCAGTAAGTGAGTTAGCCACTTGTCCGTGTGCAGACAGAAATCAAGTTAAAAAGCCATTAAAAGGCATAATTGACCATGCAGACACAGTGACTCAACAAGCAGGTCATTTCTCCCCTGGTGGGAGGAGGGGGGGAAATCGGATGTCTGGCAGCCAATCACAGCTCTGACTGTGTGGAAGGAAGACAGAGATGGGGCTTTAAAGACATCGCCCCATAATGGCAAACAGGGGGATTACATTCTATACAGGAAAAGGGCTACAGTATTATGAGCCCAACAAAATCAGTTCTGTTTTGTTTGGTGGTTTTAATGGAACAACATGAAAAAGACTGACGCCTGTGATTTAACCTCGTGTGAATCAGTCACGTCATTGATTTTCAACAAAGGTTCTTATGGAATTACAGGGAGTTATTCTGGGCTAAAAAACATAAAAGTTTTCCACAGACGTAAGACATCTCAAGGTAATACCAGCTCATGCCGGCTGCAGTTCAAATATAAAATCTGCAACTCATGTACGTCAATGTGCACGTACGTCATGGATAACTCCCTAATTTTAAAAAATGGGAATGTTGCATTTGTGTTGGTTTGCATTAATCACCTTTTTGCATTCTACAACCACTCCTGTGAACAAATTTTAACAACTTTTGCTCAGTTGTGTTTAGAGGAACAAAATGTAACTGGTGCATTCCAAATTCAAAGTTGTTATGGGTTCAGCTTGGTACACTAGCACTGAATGCTGACATTATTAATATTAGCAGTATTAGTGTAAGTAGTAGCATTACTTGTATTAGCAGTATTAACAGCAGTATTTTCTCATCCCAAGTGACTCAAACAATATGTACAGGGTTTGTAATGACATTTGGAAGAACCAGGGCATGCTTTGCATCAAGCTAAAAAAGACAAAAGCAAACAACAATGAGCATACACACATTAATATTAGTTCAGTACACACATGCATATACATAATGACAAGCAGATTTTAAAAGAGAAACAAACACAATGAGTCAAAATTCAGGAAAGGGTCATGGTGTGACAACTACAGGTGGCACTGTCAAAGGCAAAAGGCTAGTGCTCGCACTCCAGACCATAGCAAATCAGATGTACTGAGGCAAGAGGCATTAACCATGGTCACGTGAGTCTTACGGGAATAGCTCTTCAGTATTAACAGATATGATGAAGTATTAAGAAACACGATGAAGCCACTACATCTTCATAGACTCATCCCTGTGGGCGGATATCCCCACACCTCCACAGCGAGTGCATGAAAGATGGTAATTAAGCAGGAATCCTTCGGAGACTGAATTAAAGGAGGTTTCGAGACAGTGTTGCTCCAGCATCATTAGCGTGTTTAAGTCGTGATTACAATTACAATGCGGGGCCCAGCGAAAACGAGCGGCTCGGGTTAGTCGGCTCGCACCCCCGCGAACGACGGCAAAACTTCACCGCGCTCCCTTTGATTCTCGCCGGGAACCCCCCGCTGTCTCGGGATCGGCATTAATATGCGCGGTTTGCGAGGTTTAACTCCTGCCTTCTGCAGGAGAGGGCAGGGTAAAGCGTGCCCGCAAGGCTGTCCCGCAATTACGCTGCAGCGGGGAGACGCTCCAAATGGAGCAGGACCAGGGAAATCAGCTGATGCTAAACGGTGGAGAATTAAGCTGTGGACTCAGGCGAGCATGAAGGGAAGAGACATCGATGGAGTCAGCCGGCCGTTCCGAGCTCCCCCCACCACCACCACCCCCCACCCCACCCCCACTTTCCTCTGCCACGGGCTCGGCTACACCCCTCCCAGGGGCACTCAAACTTACAACCACAGTAAAACCTGCCCCCTCCATGTGATTTCATCTGAGATGATTTTATTGGCACAGAGTTTGCTTTTTTTTCCAGGAAGCCATTTTCTCAATATGTCTCTCCCCAGGGGAACATTTCCCATCCTTCTCTGGGCCAAAAAAGAAAAAAAAAGAGGAGGAACAGCCTTACTCATAGGGCTCCAGTAAAAGAATGCATTTCCAGCAGATCCCCTTAAGAAATGCGTGAAGACATGGGAAGCAGCATACACATGCTGCCGGGCTATGAGCATCCCAGGTTTTTTCCAGCCCCGCTTGAAGGGAAACTCGATCCGAATGTGCCGGCGTTAGAGCACTGACTATCTGGGGCTTCAGCAGGGAGAGTCAAACAAAGTGCTGATACAATCCCTTCTTAAAATTGAACTTTACTGCAGAAATAAACTGGGCCCTTGACCAAAGCTGCCTCGTCTGGTTGTGCTCTTTCTGAGGGAGCCCATAACACATTCAGTGCTCTGCTCTGCACTAGCACCACTTCTCCCGTTATCACAAAACGCTGTTCTTGTTGAGTTTCTCACAAAACTGAAACATACCGGTAATGAAAGCAGCTCTGCTCTGCAGCTGTTTCAGCAGATATTTAAAAGGAAAGTCTATAGATGCCAAATGTGACCCTTAAGCTTAAAGTATCTCTTTTTCTATGAATATCCTATGACTACATTTTTTTTATGTTTTTCTGTTTAATCATGGGTATGAAGAGATATGGAGGGCAGAGTATATAATAGCCAGAGTATTAACTGATTCATGTAACCAAATGACAATCAATTCTCATTCTGCTCAGTAAAAACAAGACAAAAATGGCAAGGACTATCATTAGCAGTCCTTAAATGACAAAGAGGTATGAAAACTCTCACCTGTACATACATATGTGCAATATGGAAGCAATTATTCTTTGGTACAGAGGGACTGCTGCGGTCACTCTTGTCTGAACCGTGACTTTATTATGGCAAATCAGAGAGAGAACAAACCTGTTTTAATTTCCCCAGGAGTAAAGCTGTCACTTACCATCTGCACAGAACAACAAATCCAACAGTGGAGTCTGAGCCACTGACACAAACGAACTCAACGGCATCGCCACTCGCAGCCTTAAAGGATTCAGCCTGAACAGGAAAGAAAGACTCCCACATCTCTGTGCTCCTCTCGTGATTAACGTTTAAATGTCAGAGAATTGAAAGTAAGTGAAATAAAAGAAGAACCTTTTAGAAAAACCCCCCTTTGTCCTTTTCGTCAGAGGCAGAATCCATTTCAGTGAGAGGGAAGGAAAGGTTTCCCTGGCCCACGTGCGAGACTGCTTGTCAGATCAACCCCACAGAAACACAAAAGTTGCAAATGTCTGCTTTGCAGACCACCAGAAAATGACATTATTTTATGTTTGCTTAGCAGACACTCATCCAGAGCAACTCCTACCCATATCCATCCATGTTAGCCATTTATACAGCTAGATATTTAGTTTTGGATTAAGTACCTCACCCAAGGGTACAAACAGCAGTGGCCCACCTGGAAACTGAACCAGTAATATGAGCTCCAAATGCTGCTCCTTACCTTAGACAACACTAGACATATGCTCCTAATGTACATCTACATCACGCTCATGTAGTTCACAGCTCACAGAACTCAATTACAGCAACAACACATAAGAATATATATAACTGGGAATGTTTTAATGTCCAGGCACTTACCAGAAATATGACAGAGGAGAGGAGATCTGCGCCCGCAAGTTGGTGCTTTTTGTTTGGGCTCTAGACAAACAACACTGTTCTATACCTACATGTTTTTTTCACACATTTTTCAGTGTACTCTCTACAAGACAGGTTTTTTAAGCGACACAATAACATATAAATAATACACTAACTACCTTTTTTGAAGAATCCTTGGTATGTATATCTGTGTTTTATGGGAAAATTGGTTTATGAGAGATACAAGATTTAATCTGGGAAGAATGAACTAATGTAACCTTTCTGCTGCATGTTCCTCTGTGTGATAGCATCAGAATAATGCACTGGTGAGAAATGGAAAGCGTGCTTGGTGTTCAGATGATCCACTCTCGCAGCCGCCACAAAGGGAAGAGGGAGGCTCTGCCCTGCTTTTTCCCTGCCGTTCTCGCCGCCTCCCCTTTTTCCCGGCGCCCCGATAATTGCGGGACCGAAAACGCACCCCGGAACAAGCTGCTAACGAGCGCTAACACACACACACAGCATGGCGCGCTCGTGGGTCGGGACGTCTACGTGCTAAAAGCTTGGCACGGCGCTCCTCTGGCTCGGACGTTGGTGTTAGCGTTAGCGGCGCGGCGGCGCCTCCCCCCCGTCTGCTGTGCTGCTCCTCCTCGGGCACGCTCGCGTCTCTCTCCTCGCCCGCGGCGGATCAGATGGGGTTAGCGGCGGCTCGTCCCCGCGCCCCCAATCAGGCACGGATGAGCACCCGCGAGAGGGCTCTCCACTAAAGTGCTGTCAAGTAATGGCGCCTGAGTGCGCTTCCAACATCACAGGGGCACCGCGAACCACCTGGCCCCCGGAGACATGAAAGGGAAGGGACATTAGCATGTGTGTGCTTATATGTAAGTTCAGGACGGTGCTAATGATTGTAAATGAACAGCGCAGGCACCTGCGTGGGTGGTGTGCTGCTCCAAAAGGCCGGTACAGGCCTGCTGCTACTTGGGGTTTGTGGGGGTGGGGGGAGGAGGGGGAGGAGGGGGAGGGGAGCTACATGAAAAAGCCGTGGCCCATTTGAGACACTGTCAAAGGCCTTCTCCCACGTGGAGACGCAGCCTGAAGCCCATCCTGTCACAGCGTGTGGCTGCACTTTCCCCAGTATCAGCGCAGCCTCCAGAGGCCAATACCGCTAGTCTCTCTCCTCTCCGGATCTGAAGTCTGAACTCTGGGAGAGGGGGAAAAAAAAATGAAATCCCTCCTCTCAGATCCTGCTAAAGCCCTCTCTTTCAACTTGTTGCCCGTGCACTGATTTTTTTTTTTCCAGCAAGCGAAGTGGAGAGGGGACGGGAAAAAAAAAAAAAAAAACGTGTCCTCGACGTTCTCCTCAACTGTCTGGACGGCGGCCAGCGGCTGCCAACCTCGTGGGGTGCCAGCCCAATAAAGCGGCCGTTTATTGCCCTGTCCCCGTCCGCTCCTCCGCCTCGCCGCATCCAGCCCACTCCGGCTCAACTTTTAAAAGCAGCACTTCCAGAGAGTAAACACGACCATATATTCTGTGCTTTCACTCTGCAGTTTTAAAGTGAGGACATGTCAAATTAATTATTTTCGAGTGTCAAGGGATTTTGCCTTTTTTTCCCTACAGTCTACATCAGAAATCGGAGCATCAGAGCGAATGCAACAACATTTCCTATTCTGACCGGTGAATGATGTGCGTGCAGCCTTCAAAGGGCTGACAGGCCTCAACATTAAAGATAACGCATTAGGGTGACGTCAGTGGTTCCTGAGCAATTCGGTCCATTTAGCCAAGCAAACAAGTGACCCGGCACAACATCAGCTGCTTGGCTGGAGGCTACAGGGAACAACTCCTTTCTCAATGGCATGACTTTACCTTCTGTTAAATTCTCTAGCTTTGACCAGCCTTAGCTTTACCTGAGGGGAGTCAGAGGCCTTTCTACTGGCCTGTTCCCAGATACGACGGTCAGTTTGCTTGATGCTGGGCTGAGTTACACATACGTAGACGTATTTGTCTTTTTCTGTCCTGACATCAGCGTCACACGAGACACAGGCCTCTTTACAAGCGGGTGAACACAGGAACAATTATTCACTTATTTAACTACCTGAGTAAACATGACAAACAAGGCCGTAATTTATTGGGAGAGGCACAAGGTAATGGCTCCTATTAATATTTGGGCAGAGGTGTCAGTTCAGGATGACTTGGAAGGAGATGTGTACAAATTTGCAGACTTAAGCCAAAATATCAGACTGTCAGAGAGAAATGGGGATGACTGGAGGGACAGGATTAAAAGGGAAAAAAAAAACTGAAAAGGGATTACAAAAAAAAAAAAAAAAAACGCGCACGCACACACACACACACACACACACACAGTGCAGAAGGAGATATTGCATAAGGGACCAATGTATTGGGGCAGTGGTACAGTGCACAGTGCAGTAGGGAGACAGAGTTGGGCAGAAGCGCTGAGCAGAGACACTTTCAGAAACTGTAGCTGTAGCCTTAGCCTCAGCGCTGGCCAACAGAGCAGCAGAGATGCTTCTTTAAAAGGACTGTAAAATGCATCTGCGCTGTTATTCTCTGATTCAGAGTTGGGGGGGGGGTCCACAGACATTAAATACTGGATGCAAGGCTGAGGGTTCCTACCAGGAACGTGAAGAGGCAACAGCTCAAGAAGCACACCAGACAAACAATTAAAAGCTATTAATAAAATCCTAAAAATCTACTTGACCAAACAGGTACCCGGGGAGGGGAGGTGAGAATGGCGCGTTTCGGGCCGCCCTCACACCGGTGCACGCAGTCGCTCGCAGCCGCCGTACGCAGCGCCAGCCAAAGCCAGGCGAAAACTCCAGCATGATTTACAGGAAATTGCCTCTGCGTCTGCAGAGTCTCCGTTTTGGCGCGGGCGCCAAGTTTTAGAGGAGTTTCGGAAAAGCGCGGCTGGCCGATCGAAACCTTGGATCTCGGCGCTCGCGCTGCGAGATCGTTGGAGGCGCGCAGAGCGAACCGAGGCGCTCAGGAACAGAGCGGGCTCACGATCAAAACCATCTCTCCCCCTCTCTCTCTCTCTCGCTCTCCCCCTCTCTCGCTCTCTCCGCTCTCTTAACTCCTCCAGCTACCAGACTCCATGGCTCCATCCTTTCACACAAATGTCACTGAGTAAGACAAAGCGCCTTTGTCATCAGGCAAAATCCCCACGATCAGAGGGATACACAGTGATTTATGGAACCCCGCTTTATCGAACTGAGCAGTGTGACTCGCTTTTCAATATTGTTTAATTGCCCCCCGCGTGTGTGCGCATCAGGTGATCCGGGCTAACGGGCGGGCGTCTCATCCTCATAACAAAAGCGAGAGGCTGCGCGGCCGATCCTCACCTCCTCCGTGCCATTACAGCGAGGCTCCATCTCTCCCAGCTGCTCGCTCATGTGTAACGCTGCAGAAGCAAAGCCAGGCCTCTCCCAGTGTCACCTCCCCAGTTGGGCAGAGCACGAACTGAGCATGTACCATCCACTTGGCAGCACGTCATAATTAACAATTTGGAAACACGGCGTTTAATTTTAACGAGGTAGGAAATTGGAAATCAACAGCCTTTCCCGGGGCTACGTACAATCCTATCATAAGGACACACACTGATTTACTGTACGGGCTACAATTCCCGCTGATTTATAGGCCACATTTTCCCTCTTTCTTCACCTTCAGCTCCTCTGAGGTGCAGGCTGAATGGCGAGTCCTGCATCATGTTTCCAGCACAACTTCAGTGCTCTGTGCAGCGGGGAGATTCCTTTGCTCCAGTGCCCTGTGTAACAGGGAAATTTTGTTTGCTGCAGTTTTCTGTGTAACAGGGAAAATCGTTTGATTCAGTGTTCTGTGTGACAGGGATACTTGTTTGCTTCAGTGCTCTGTGTAACAGGGAAAAATCATTTGCTTCAATGCTCTGTGCTGCAGGAAAATTTGTTTGCTTCAGTGTTCTGTGTAAGAGCGAAATCGGTTTGTATGTTATTCTCCACAAAGGGCACTGAAGCATTTTTAGGGCAAAGCTGTGGGTGGGTTCCAGTCCGCCACACACAGGCCATTCGCACAAGCCAAGCATGCCACCAGTGGAAATAAGAAAACTCCGAACAGCCTAGTTTATCAGCAAAGAGTCAGGACCCTTCCCACTAGGAAAAGGGATGGACATGAGACCTGCATGTGCTTCCAAGGTAAAACCACACACATTATCTGTCATCTCTGATACAGACACACAGCACTGTGAAACGGCACACGGTCGTCTCAGTCGGAACGGACTCGATGATGGCATCGTAAGAGAATCAAATCCCTGCCATTCGGCATACAGGACACAAGCCTTCATCATTGGAGACGGAGAACACATTTTTGTTGTCTTCTCGTTCCAAGCTCTATAATCCTGACTGCAGCTTCTTTGTTAAGAAACGGCACGGTAGTGGGGATTCTGTGTCCAGCGGAGCAGGAAGAGCTCAGTGTGAGGCCATTTCCATGTATCAGCGGCACAGGAGCACAGGGACACTCTCAGGACACTCCTCATCCCCCCCGACCCGTGCCAAACACCGGTCTGCCCCCTCAGTTTCCAAGGAGACGCATTTATAAACACTTGCCAATTAAACTGCTCTTTGATGATTAGAAGCGGCTTCCTCCAGCTACCAAAGCAAGTTTTGAATTCCTGAAATTGAATGATTTGCGGTTTATAAAATGAATTCTTCCTGTGTTTGTGCTTCAATTTTCCTCAACTGGAAAACAAGAAAAGATAGCATAGAGCCCCTGCCCTGCATGCATGCAAAAAGTCCACAGAAACACTTATTTCCTACAGTTCAGTGCCTTACCTTACAGTTCCATTATATCGCCACTGTTCAGTGCTTTACCTAACACTTTTAATCCTTATGTAGATCAGGCAATTAATAACTTTTGCACATATTGAACTTTTTTCACACATAAGCTACAGCGGAGTAGCTGTAAATAGGATTATGAGCCAAGGCTTCTACAGAGCAGTTCTGACAAGCTGTTGTACACTGGTTCTGCAGGCACATTACAGTCCTGGTCTTCCTGTTCTTAATTACATATTATCACAAATACATTTGCATCACAGACGCTGGGAACATCTAGAGCATGCTCTCTTGACAACTGCTCTTTTTGAGTCAAGCGTACCACAGCCAGCCTGGGATTCAAACCCACTACTTTCCGGTCACAAACAGAGTTTCCCCACCCGCAATGCCGGGGAGGAAACAGCACCAGGGACAGCTCTGCCACTACAGAAGCACGGCTGTTTAAATATTCAAACCATACGTGGCTGTGACTTCGCTGACCCAGGATGGAGCTTTAAATAATGTTTTAAAATTGTTAATATTTGATGATGCCGGCTATTAAGCGGAAATGGAATTTCCACGCGACTGAGGATAAACCGCCGAGTCGGAGGGAAAAAAAAACGATGCGACGGAAACGCGTGGCCGAGAAACACTTGGCGTAAACACGGCGGGCTCTCCTGTTTTTCAGTCCATTAAAGGGAGGTTAGCGCGGCGGAGGCGAGACGGGCGCGAGCGGGGGGGGGCGAGGCCACGCGCTCGCACCAGCCGTGTGTGAAGCGGGAATCATTATCAGGGTCGCAGCCCGACCGGCGCGCTTCAGTTAGCGCCACCGACTAATGAGCTGTGTCAATCCCGCTCTTATCACCGCGGTGTGAAGGGGGGACTACACCTGGGCCAGCCACCTCAGGCTGACAGGGAATGAGAATTACCCGTCCTCCCGCCAAACGAGCTTAAACGTTCGACAAGGAGAGGCGATTTTTTAACGCAGAACCGAGGGGTCATGGTGGTGGTGGTGGTGTTTACAGAACGTGCGAGGGGCTCTGAAGCGTGAGCCGGAGTATCCCAGACTCCCCGGGTGCAAAGTCCCAAAACACCTGCCATTAATTCCATACTGCCCGGCTGCGGAAAAACTGTAAGCCTCATGCATCAGGAAGAGGCATCTCACCTTTTCACCGAATCAGTCATAACTCACGGGCAAACCATCAGCGACGACATGACATTTCAGTCTTCCCCGGCACCGCGTGGGAGCCAAAACAAGACCATCGCTCAACCGCCGCCGAACGCCGGGAAACTTCTAACGAAGGGGTGCGAATTCGGCCGGGCGCAGACTATTAGGCAAATTTGCGAATTTAGAGCGGAGAGATCTGGAGAGGGTAACGGGGAGAGCACTGACACGTCGAGCCCTTCTTTAAACAGGCTGCTCCTGGTGGTCAGGGAAACAGAGAGAGAGAGAGAGAGAGAGAGAGAGAGAGAGAGAGGAGAGAGGGAGAGAGAGAGAGAGAGAGAGAGAGGCAGGATAGCTGTCAACGCGGGGCGTGGCGAACGGGGTTAGCTGAAATGTGGGAGTCGGGGTGATTCCTGTAGGGCAGGGGCGCACCGCCGCGGCCCGCTGCAGACCTGACACGGAGGAGGCATCATTACCTGACAAGAGGAGGAGGAGTTTTACTTCCTCTTCGCCCACACTGTGTCATCTCCTCCAACTCTGCGGACAGCTTCGGAAACACTTCACTTTGGTCTTTTTTTCCCCTCCCTTTTGTTTTTTTTTATCCTAACAGTTTTTGCTCGACGCCGATGAGAATTTGCACAGCTCTGTCAATCTAAGCCTTGCTGGAAGGGACAGATCTCAGGGAATCTCACACCTGCTAACGCTCACCTCCCATGTGCTGCGCTCCCTCGCAACCCCTCTCTGAAGGCAGCAGCGCTGGGAGTGAAGAATCTCCACTGCTTCCCTCTCTAATATTACAGGTTCTGTGCTTTTTCAAACCCTCAAGGCAACACACACGTGTGCATTCACACACACACACACACACACACACACACACAAACACACATGCAACTGTAAGTTGCTCCATTCCATCCCTCTTTTCACATCTCATTGATTCTAACACTCAATCTCTTTGACGACTTCTCTTGGTAAAGTATCCTCACTCTTCGTTTCATGTCATACCCACTACTCTACGCAATACGCTGCATTAAAAAGCTCTGTCATGTCATTTCTTTGATAGCAGTGCATGTTATTATACTGTATTAAATATTAAAGCACTATATATTAAACTCTTTGCAATCAGACTAGCTGCCAGTGTTCCGTTCCTATGAAGTCAAGGCCAAGCTGTGTAAGATCACACAGTGCGTTATCAAAAAAAAAAGAAGTTAACATTTTTCATATAATAAATCTGACACTAAGGTCTGCATGTCCCCAACACATGGCTATATTTTTTCATTCCCTTCTGCCTTGTCTGCAGATGCAAACTTCCCTGGCTGAAGTGACATGTCATGCCCTACCTCTCTGTGGGGGACTGTGACTGACTACAGTAATAAAAACTGTTAAAAAGGGATTGCATTCATACATAATGACCGGGGAACTTTACTTCCACAGGCCTGCCAGCAAGACACTGAAATAAGAAAGTTCAGGCTATTACATACAAGACATGTGACCCAACAGTGCATTCTAAAAAGACAGCGTCGACAACCAGAACAAACAGCATTCCCATTCACACTCACACACAAAGCAGTGCAATTTTTTCTTTCAGCGTTCATGGCAGCAGGTCTCAAACTCCCACAAAGCAAGCAGCCATACCCCCGTCAAAGACACACACCACACACGCCGCCTTTGAGCTCAATGGCAAAACACACTTTAGCAGATTTCCCAGAACAAAGAAGCACCCCTTGACCGGTGCTTGTTACGGCGCGGTTTGCCGGTGTGAGAGGCTGCGAACCGCGGTAAATTGCCGGGAGAGGCTCGGCGACACAGGCTCAGCGGCTGCCTCCCCGCCCCCGCTGCGCCCCTCCGCCTCGGAGAAGATGGGCCGCCGCCGCACATAGTGTCGGGACATCAAGGAGAGCCGGGGAGCCGGGCGAGGCCCGCCGGAGACCCCAGGGACAGAGCCGCTTCCGCTTAACCTTTAATGGGGGCGTTTCGGGGGACTGTCTCTCTCAGAACCAGGTTTCCGTCACACGCGCCTCTCGCCGCTACTGGGAGCGCACTCGACTCTTAAACCGTTTAGGAGGAAACTCCAAAAACACGAGCCCTGACGATACGCACCAACCCTCGGACAAAAGAAATAAAGGCCCACATCTGCAGCGAGAATTCAGGCAGAACCTGTTCTTGCACGGAACAATATTTAATAATGATAATTACAGAAACTATAATAACTGCTATAATAATGGACCAATGGGTATTAACAATGTGATCCTAATGAAGCCAGGCAAGAATTTCCACATGCTGGACCTTCACCCTAACCTGCCCTTTTCTTTGTGTGACCTTTGACCTTAAGTATGCCGAAGAGCTCCTCATGGAGTGTTTCTCAAAGAATCAGGAAAGCCACGAAACCAAAGAGAGTTAAAGCATCTTTTAAAGACGCTCAGCTTTCGTCGGCATTCTGAGATTTCGCGTAATCAGCTGCAGCACGCGGTCTGACATTTTTAACTTGTTGCGCCCGTGGAGCTATGCAATTAATTAAACATGGCACGGCGAGTGGCGGCGCTGAAAAGCTTAAACAAAGCGAGCGGCACTTAGAAAGGAGAATTAATGTTCTATTCGCTGAACCTCAGGGGCATTGCTCCATTTGCGGATCCAGAGCTTAAGGGGTTCTGCCGTTACACAACGATGCAAATCGCTTCCAAAATTCGAGCGGCGTGCCACGATTCCACGACGCTGTCTTTACCGCTGCTAAGAAGACTAAAATTGGGTCAAAGCCCCTGGTACGACCCAAGACGGGCAAGACTACCGAGCGATATCTGAGCGGCTCCAACTGCTCTATCAGCGCTCTGACAGGGGACAACAGACAGTCTGGCCTGGAGAGAGGTGCTGCTGGTGACAGTGAAGGGCGCTGGGCCTGGGTCAGACTCCCTCTGCCTTTCCCCCTGCACCCTGTGGCTCCTCGCTGGCTCCCCCTAGGGGCAGACAGCAAGCCCAGCGCCAGTGTGCACCCCCCCCCTTCCACCCCCCCCACCCCGCGCTCCAGAGAGCAGAGAGGAGCCGGAGGACCTGCCGGCAAGTCACAGCTTCATTTACAGCCCGCAATGCAGAGTGCGTCTCGACGCCACGGCGATGCCCTGGGATCGCACCGATCAGCCCGGTCCCCACGCCAGAGACGACGCCGATAAGCGCGTTTAGCAGCAAACCCGAAGCAATCCGTACCAATCGAACATCAGGAGGCGCTCGGAACCGCGTAATTTTAAAATCAATAGCAGCACTTTTTGGTCTGTTCCGTATCTCAGTTGCGTGTGTGTGTGTGCGTGCGCGCGTGCATGTGTGTCTGTGTCCGTAGGAGAGTGGTGTCATGCTGTGACCATGTGGTCCAGGACAGGGATGAAACGAATGTGGCTGCAGGTGATGTAATTACATGCCACTTCACCGAGGGGAAGCACGGCCCGAGTGAACAGGTGACCAATCACATGGAGGTTAGCCTGCAGTTACTTTCATCTCGCTCAGGCTGAACGGGTTACAGACTGCCTAATTCAGGAGGGGGTGACCTGGGGAGCAGAGGGGACGGCTGAGTGAAGTGTTACCGATTTATCCATATTCTGAAGTATATTATCCAGATGATTACAGAGAAAACCGACAGACAGGGACATTATTTAAATTATTCACATGAAAACGCACTTTATTATCTGTTCTCAGAAGATGGAGGCGGAATATGCTTCGCTTTTAATGAGAATGAATGCACTTTAAGTGGGTCTCTTAAATATTAATACAATAGCAATTACACACACTTGCACAAACAGAGGTTTGCACTGAAATAAACCTGGCTCTACTGGACATAAATGAAATATAGCAAGAATTAATCTGATCAGGAAATCAGACACCGTGGTCATTAGTATCTTGGAGTTTGTCAGAAAACGTTCATTAAAAAAAAGGCGTATGAGAGAGGAGTCTGCTTCCTGACAGCCTGAAACAGAGGGATCACTTTCAAACGGCACCAGCAACTCCAAGCCTGGTGCGCGCACTAACTGACAGGTTTGTGAAAGACACGCAACGCCAGAAAAAGCACCTCTGAAAGGGCAAGCCGTCTCCAATCAAATCGGTTTTGCTTGACCGAGGTTCAAGTTGTTTGGGTTTACAAACAAGCTCCTTTAATTTGACGGAACCGCCGATTTCCGCGTCGCGTCGGCTCCGTGACGTGTCGATGCGGCCCGAGAACAGGCGCCTCCGAGGGGAGGATGGATCGTGTCCGTGTGCGTTTTCTCCATGACGGCAAATTTCTTTTTGCAGGTAAACACACTCAGGAGCGTTAGGGAAAGAAATGAAAAGTCAATATTGGCACGCTCATTCAAAATCAGTTTGTGCGGAGAGGAGACTTCTTTTTTCAGGGGGAGGGAATTTGAGAAAGCGCGCAATCCCATAAAAAATTTTGAAAAATTAAAAACCTGAATCTCAACAACGTAGGAATGCGACAGTGAGGCTGCAGAGTAATAAAGACGGGAGGATTAAAGGTCGAGTACTACAACGCCACTTCACTGTTAGTGGGTGGGAGAAACGGGGGGGAGAGCCGGGTTTATTATCCACACTTAGGCTTGATGGCGGGCGGGAGGAAATCTGGTATGCTGCGCCAGCGCGCGAGACTAGTTAGTATGGACGTGCGCGTTTCTGCGCAGGGAGCTGTGAGTCCTTGAAATGTAGATGCAGCTTGTTTCACTGCCTCCTCTCCAAACTTCATTAACAGTGGTAATTCCAAAAAAGTAGCACAGAACTGGAGGGGAAACAGAAAAGGGGGGGAAAAAAAAAAGAGAAAAATCAAATGACACACGAGAGCAGAATGCAGAAGGGAGCGGATGATGGGCTGTAATTATTTGAGCAGTAAGACCTGCGCTGATGGGCCAGGGGTTCATTAGCTTGCAGAGAGGGAGAGGGAGAGGGAGAGGGAGAGGGAGAGGGAGCGCAGGGCGATGTCAAGCCGCCGTGACCCAGCAGACCGAGAGCGACCGGAGAGGGGGGGGGGGTTCTGTGGCACCACGCGGGGCGACACGCGGCTGCAGGAGACACATTTTAATGAGGGTCCGCAATCCACAGGTGACCCCGGCGGAATTCTGATGAGCCGCGAGTCAGGCTGACTCAGGATCAGCTGCTGGGGGAGATTTATGGCGGGAGAGGAACGCGCGGACCCCCTTGAGGAAGGGGGGATCGGAGAGGGCTGGAGGAAGGAGCAGGCCGGGCCCGGGAGTGAGAGAGAGCTTCTGCTCCGGCGTGATGGAAATCAGACCAGCCTCTCCCCCAATACTGACAGCCCCAAACCTCACAGTCCTTCAGAAAAACAGCAGCCAGAGAAAAGCGCTTTGATTTACAACTGACAGCAAACAGCTCTCATACTCCTGTCATATATAAGAAAGTCAAGGGCACAAGTGATGAGGTAGTGTGAACGGTGCTTTACACTGGGCTCCCGTGTGATGTTCTGAAATCATGCGGCGTGTGCGCAGGGGGTTTAACTCAATCATATTTTAGATTTGTCTTTTTCTTGCATGCGGCGATCCCATGCGCACATTTGAAAGCGGTTCTGCTAAACAAACACCAACTTTCGGGGCAGATAACCGAACCGGGCTTTCGAGTCTTTAAAAGTAACCGAAGCATTGTTGCACACTGAAGTTCTTCATGACTGTGAAATCAACACATTAAAAAACAGCGTGTAAACGCCCAGATATTGCTCCGCTGGTGTTACAAAGCTCTAATCTAAGAAGCTGTTCGGAGGTGATAAGACCACACGCGTGCGGATCTCCAGAGAAAAGTGCTACCCTCTGTAAACTCTGTCAGTTTCTTTCAATCAACCATTGCAAAATATCAAAAAAAAGAGACAGACAAACTTTTATACCGTATCCAGTGAGACAAGGTGAAATTAAATTCAGCAGAACAGCAGAATTGAGGTCCGTCTTTGTCGTGGTTTGGTGTCAACCAGCTACCCCCGCTTTCCCCCGCCATCAGAGCTCACGGGACAGGCCGCAAGACTTTTTCGGGAGGCCCGAGTGCCATCTCGGCGCGGGCGCAATCTCGCCAGCTGATCCCGGGTGGGTTGCCGGCCAGCTGGGAGGAGGTAAACAGATTTAGCCATCCAGATGTTGCCAAAGCCGCAGGCTGGAAGACTCGCGCGCCGTCTGGAGCTCCCCCGCTCAGACGCAGCTGGAGAGAGCTGGCAAACCCAGGAGCACAGCCCCGCGACAGGAGGGGACCGCGCTGTGGCCCAGGAACCTGTCACAGCATTTTAGGCTTATTACTTTTTAATTGATTCGTTTTCAATCATGCCCATAACAGCATACAGCATTTGTCATGATGCTAGCATACAAATGCATACATACATACATGCGCACATATCATTTGCTATTACTTTGTTTAATCTTTTGCATACTGTGATGCGTGCATGAGAAGTGACTCAATTTCATGCATTTCAAAACAGGAGTATTAAAATGCCCCTGAATGTGGATGTTAGGCCAGGACTGTCAGAATGAAGACTGACCAACTCCCTTGTGTTTCACTGTACACACAGCTCTAGAGCAGTGTGTTAGCAGCCAGAGGAATAAATACAGTATCAACCACTTCATCTTTCAATATTAAATGACTCCCAAGATTGAATATTCACAAAAAGAAAACCTTGTCTTGTCTTGTATTGATTTATTTCTGACACATCTTTTTAAACAATGACTCACTGAAAAGAAATCTCCATTTGCTCAGGCAAGAAAATAGACGGCAACAAAATTATTCTGTTGTGTGGGGTTCTTGGGTGCTACTTCATGAATATTAATGACAAAAAAGAAAAGTGTTTTTTCTACATTTGTTGTTAATTAACAGGTATTTACACCCTGATACAAGTGATCTCACAATGAAAAATCTGAGTCTGAATATTCAGATATTTCATCTCAAGAAATTACTGCCAAGATCAGCCAAATCTGTGCACTCTTAGGGTGTGTTCACATATGCACCTACAATTATAAGGGAAAGTAATTACTTTTGCTTCTTATAGGTTTTTTCACAGATCACCCTAAAATTCTCTCTCACACCCACACACACACACATACACATGCGTACACACAGACATATACACACACAGACACACTAGAGCAAATTGTTCTAATCACTACAACAGAATTCTAATGTGTCACACAACAGCAGCGATCGCTCTGCAAGGCGCCGTGCATATCGAACGGCCCGGTCAATAGCGCCTGGCACTGCATGTCGGCTCCCCCCGACGGACGGGTCCCCGCGCGTTACCCGAGTGCCTTTCGGTGTACCGCGCCTCCCACACCTAACCGAGCGCCCCCTCCGCCCCCGACCCCGACCCGACGCGGCTGGCCGCCCGACAGGGCCCGAAGCCTCCGGCGCGCACGCAGAGCCGCAGAGAGGCGGAGCAGCGGCGCAAGAGAAAAAGGATTCTTTTAAAATGGTGTTCGTTAAGCGCCGCGCCTCGCGACTCCGGCTTTATTCTGGCTCCCCGCCGCGCGCCTGACATGTTTATAAATAAGTAACACCGGCGCCGTTCAGAGGCTCCGCTCGCGCTCCACACAAATTGGCCTACATATGAGCTCATCCCCCCGTGTCGAGGCACTGGATCAGCACCCTCCAACTGCAAGCGCCAGGGAGGGAAATTAACCTTTAAGAATGTGTCATGACATGCAAAATCACTACCGAAAGGCAGTCATTTAACAGTGTCCTTTTCAATATTAAAATATGCTCGTTAAATAGTGCCTATCCTCTTCTTTTCAAAGACCTTTGTCTTCAATGTGTGACAAAATTGCTTCCTTTCTTCTACTTTTAGACCCCAAAGTGCTCCGGTTAGACATTATCTGGGTTTCCTTTCCAGTGACGGCAGTAAGGAGCTGTTCACACACAGCACTCACAGTCTAGCCAATCGCGTCCTGATATTATCAGGCCAATTACACTCCCCAAGCTGGAAGTGACTGCAGTGATAGCTGTTTGAAGCCAAACCCCACTATTATTATCATTACATTATTATTACTACTATCTGCTGTATCACATTATTATGGCTGTCTGCTGTACTACATTATTATTACTATGGCTGGACTAGAGAGTGAGGTGTGTTTAATGGCTGGAGTAGTGAGTGAGGGATGTTTAATGGCTGGAGTAGTGAGTGAGGGATGTTTAATGGCTGGAGTAGTGTGTGAGGTGTGTTTAATGGCTGGAGTAATGTGTGAGGTATGTTTAATGGCTGGAGTAGGGAGTGAGGTATGTTTAATGGCTGGAGTAGGGAGTGAGGTATGTTTAATGGCTGGAGTAGGGAGTGAGGTATGTTCAGTAGCTGGAGTACTGCGGGAAGTGCAGAGGCTCTATGGTGTCACGAATGTTGCAGAACTGAGAGAAAGTGACCGATTTTCCCCTTTCCTTCTCTTAAGGCCATTTTGACCGATCGGTAGGCCTTAAAAACCTCTAGAGAATTTTCTCATTCAATTTAGCTGCGGAAAACTGAACCCATCAGTAATCACACAGCACATGGGCTTTATTTAGCCTTTCATCATGTTAAAACACAGTGTCTGTGTGGCTTTTTCAGTTTTTCCAGGACAACCCTCTTATTTCCCCATTTTGTGTGTGTGTGTGTGTGTGTGTGTGTGTGTGTGTGTGTGTGTGTGTGTGTGTGTGTGTGTGCGCGCAGAGATAATATGTTCAAGTTTGTGTGTATATTTGAATGGACATATGTATATATGCACACATGCATACGTGGGTGTGTGTGTGTGCATACACATGCTTTTAGTTTCTTGTGATCCTCAGTAATGGTAATGTGTCTGTTGGTGCTGACAGAGGTATTATGGGTAATAACCATAATGTAGTGTTATTTTATTCCTCTTATACAAAGTAAATTACATCTTATCTCCCATCTGTATCTGGTCCAGCACACACAGTACAATCCCTCTGTACGAGAGAGCTGCACTGACCACACCACTGCACATTAGGTCACTGGGGCACTGAAATGCACCTCTCCTTAGACTAGCTTTGAAAATGAATGTAGAGAGAATCCAACATCTATAATCAGAAAAGAAATACATGCATTTCATACTGTCCAACTTTCAGACTCTATATATTTAAATATATATAAACCACCTCAGTACTCTAATCAGATACTGAAAAAGCTAATTATGAAAATGGCTCTGATTTGATTCAAATCCATATTTCTAATTAATAACCCACTGTTCAGTCTGATTAATTAAAACAGGGTCTCACAGCTGGAGAGAAAAGCAATGGATGTGACACGGTGATGGAGGGTGGTGAGACGCTGTGCTTGCTGGGACAGAGGCAGTGGTCAAACTCCCTATGATGGACACCCACTGCAGCATCAAAAGCAGGTCACACAGCAGCCGTATGAAGGCCTTCAGATATTTTAATGCCCCTTTCTGAGAATCAAAATGAAGGTCCCAGCAGTTTGGAGGCTGAATTTACCTAAACTTTCACATTGATTAAATGAGCAGCTGAGCATTCGGCTCACCTCAAAGTGGCAGAGGTGGCTGCCGCCCAGGTCCCGGCACTAGAGCACGTGAACTGGCTGCTTGTTTGGTTTGTGAAGTCGCAGCCCCTTTGGCACGTGTTGCAGTTCCAGCAAACAGCCATCAACAGCCTGGTATGGTGCGACGGAGCATCTTCTTCTTCCAACAAACTGTGTCAACAGCCGTTGCAGTTCAACCTTTCGGGGCGTTAAGTGTGTTAAAAATAGACAAAACGTGATGTCTGTGTGTGTGAGTGTATGTGTGTGTGTGTGAGTGTGTGTATGTGTATGTGTGTGTATATGTATGTGTGTATGGGTGTGACAGTGTGTGTATGTATGTGTGTATGTGTGTGACACTCCTCTGTTGACGAGTGCTGCGGTGAGCAGATAAAACATATTAATGAACAGAAGGGGCGCTAAAGCTTTCGGCAGGGGGGCCTGGCCACAGAACACACCCCTGCGCGTGTGAACTTGCCAGCCCGGGTTTTTTAGATAACAAACACGAAACGTAATCACCGTGTCTACAGGGAAACGCAATCTACTTAGATGAGACAATGAATATTTCATTAGATAAAAGATTCTGTTAAAGTTTAATGAAAATCCAGATGTCTCTGCAGTTAAGGGAGATGGGGAGAAAAAAAACCACGCTGTGATGTTAATGAGTGGAACGGCAGCAAGACAGTCCGTGGCCAGCAAGGGAACGGTCGCTTCCACGACGAAAACTTCACTCCCAGGAATAAGCGTTTTAGAAAACAGGACAGATCTGTGCACTGCAAAACTGCAAAGGGCTTAATCTGATCCAACTTTGTTAGTGTGTCTTTATTTCTTGTTGAAGGTTGAAACGCCCCACCTGTGGGGGAAAAAAATTAAAAATACAATGTGAGAGAAAAATGTATATTCGCTAACTCCTCAGATGAGTTTTTTCACATATCATCTTCTGACATTATTTTGATATTGATGATGTACTGATGGAATGTCATATAGATCAAACCATTGAACTATAAATAGAAGACAAACTCTATACAGCATAAATCCTCAAACTAATTACCATACACTTATAACTGGTTTAAAAACTGTATAAACTACCTTCCTCGTATTAGCAGATTTATGCAGTTGTTGCACATGTAATTGTAATGTTGCTGGGAAAATAAAGTTCATAAATCGATGCATAGAAATACCATTTTAAACATTTATATCATTATCCTCATGGTAGAACCGCTGAATTTGGTATCATTTCTGTGATGATGAAATGAATGTAGTCCGTAGGGTTAACTGTGCAGTATCTGTAGTGAATTTCTGCAGTTGACAGCTCAACTATGGATTTTTTATGGTTTCATATACAATGAACAAAACAAAACAGCAAGCCAGCTACTGCATCATATTTACTTTTCAACCTCATGCAACACAACAGACATAAAGTTAGCACGTTATCAGACTTCAGGGATTGTGAACTGTCCAAAGTTTCGTAATATGTTTCAGTATACAGCCGGTAGCTACCCAGCTGTTAGAAATGCCTTATCAATTGAAACCAGGCGGGGAAAGCAAGTAAATCTGTCTTCCTTTATGAGCGGAAACGCGGGCCCACAGTTGTGCATTCTTCCTCTTCTCATCATCCTGCATTACAGTATGACATTTAAGCGATTTACATAATTCATTTATTCATAATTCATGCAAAGTCATTTAACATCTGAGGACTATTAAACATCCGTGTACTACACTGAGTTGTGACAGGTAGGTGATGCCATCATGAATAATTTAGAAACAAGTAAGCTACGGGTCCTACACAAGTAAAAACAGGAGCGGGCTAAATAAATCATTATTTGAAGGCTAATAGATAGGGTACCAGAGGATAACCGCTCCCTCTGTGTTTAACCTTACTATTGCAGACATGATACCTTGTTCAATTATTTATCCAAAGTGGTTGTTACTATTTGGCAACACTGGCTCCCCTTACAACGGATACTAAGTGTGAAAATTGCCGAGCGAGCAGAGCACATTCAATAGATCTGCTGGGTTTCATTCCACTCATGAATAAGAATGTTTTACAAAACATTCATAAAAAAGAAGCAAACAAACAAACCAACAGCTGCTGATCGTAAATGTGTTGCATGTCATCTGTTTTTTTTTTTTTAAGGCGCTCTCTGCAAACTTTAGATGAAAGGCTTCAAGTGGAGACGCATTTTGGCTGCCAACCCATATGACCCTGCTTGTTCAGAGTAAAATATCAGTCTAGCCCGATAAGGAAGGAACACACTGAGAGTGAGAGTTCCAGAACGTACAACGAATGGGTGCATTCCAACCAAAAACACATTATTCATAGTGGCACTGCTGCCATACTACAAGATGAAAGTAAACAAAGTACAGATATTACTTACAATTGAGTTTCAGCTCTACTGGAGATTTACAGAACATGCCATAAGTATCAGGGCACTACAACATGCAGCTTAGGATGCCTGGTCATCTGCTGGGTTTTGAAGAAATTGCCATATGCAAATATGGCTGCCAAACCGACCAGTCTGTCAGAAGTGTGAGAGCATCTTGCCTCATCATTATGCAGCATGTTAAATCTGAGACATCTACAAATTGATAGTAATGCAGAGATGAGTAAATGGTGAGTATTAAAGAGCCAGGCCAATGAACTTAACAGCATGTCCAAAATAACTCAACCAACTCGGCTGAAGTGAACTAAGACTTGATTAACTCGCTGCATGTTTGATGCCCGGCACGTGTGCGCGGAACGTGTTTTACACTGTAATTTAGTTACAGCTCTAACAGAAGTCTGTACACTGCAAATTTCAAGGTGAGGCAGAACTGTACCTCATTTTAATTAACATCATTACTTCAACTGATAAGGCCAAACTGAAAGACCCCAATGCACCAAGATCAGAGCATGACATTGTGAAACTTCTGCTGGAATAAGTTTGTAGCTCCAGATACACCTATCAGCACACCAGTTTGTCTTTGTCAAAACCACTGAAGAACCAGATGTTCTCCAAATGTGCTATGTACAGTGTTTCTTTGAATAGACTTTTTTTTACATCCACACTAATGATAAACATACACAAACGTATTCAGACACGTCAACATCTTTGCAGTAAAGGCTGAAATAAAGAAAACACCTTAGTAACAAAGCACATTGAATTTCCATGTACATAGCCACAGTCAGACCACTTCAGGGCCAAAGATAAAATATGGCCAACAAGATAAAATGCCATCTCCACCACTTGACTAAAACAGCTGAATTCTCCCATATTAACTTCTAATTGTGACAAAAAAAGAGCAGTCCACAGCAATGTCACCACACTATTACAGCAAACTGGGTCAGGGATAAGAGAGGCCTCTCTTTAGAGGTAAAGTGCATGGCGTCACGGTTAATGGCATTGGTATCCAGCCGAAGACACTGTCTGTTCTTTTTAGGTTAACAGTGCCCTAAATTATGAAACTGGAGGCTGAACACTTCTTGCACTAAAAGGCGTTCTTAATACAGAATGAGTTTTTCTCTCTTCATTCAGAAGGCAGAGAGTGGGACAGCGGAATCCTGAAAGAGATGATAAAATTGATATGGACTTTTGGTGACACCCCTGCAGAGACAAATAGGCCCTTGCAGTAAAAAGCAAAGGTCCTTATCCCAGTAAATAGAGGACGCTCCTACTGAAATTTCTATTTAGAAAACCCTTCAACGAATCAGTAAACAAAACATCACTGCTGTTTGGAGTGGTGGGCAAGACATAACATTGGACCTTGGCATTCCTCTAATTCCAACTAGGCAGAAATACGGTTTCAATAGTGACTAATGAAGAAATGGACTCTCTATGCCTTACTTGCTAAGAGTCATCATTCATTGCTCTTCAAAAACAGAAACACTTGAAAAGAGGAGCAGGTTATGTCTGGCCACATTATTTCAGTTAGGACAAAACTGGCCTCCCACTCCAGCAAAGCCGAACCAACCCCGGGTTCTAAATATCATTCCAGTATACACACAGGACTGTCTCTGGAAACACTCCAATGACACATTCAAAGCCTGCTCCTTAAAAAAGGAACACAGGAGAAAAAAAAAAAGCTGAAAAAAACCTCAAGTCCACATCACAGTGTAGGAGTGCATCTTAAGCATAAAACAGCATTAAAGATTATACCAAATTGCACCATAACAAATTAATGTTCCTTTCGTTCATGCATATTCCACAATCCACTTAATGAACAAGATAAAAACAGGCAGAGAAATGTTAATAAATCCCCTGCAGGTCCGCAGGCTGGGCCCGCCGTCTCCCTCCGCTGCTGGAGATAACGCTAATGCACCATCTACACGGAGGCGCACGCCAGCCACCCGCTCCCCTCCGCTGCTTAATTATTCAGGCCTAATCAGACTCAGTCAATTTCATCCCCTCTATCGCGGAGAGGGAGCGGGAGGGAGACAAAGTGGCCGTCGCCGGGGGTTCGGAGAGTCGCCGGCCTTTTCGGAGGCGCGGCGCGGACGGCCCATTCGCAGCCGATAAGGGCTGGGGACAGTGACGGAGGGCTTCCGAGAGGCTCCTTATGACTAAGGTTTGCGGACAACTGCCCTGCGAACAGGTGACCCGCTGGCTGGAGTTAGACACAGATCATCAGGCAGGCTGGCAAGTGCTGTATGGACAGAGAGGGAGAGGAAGAGGGAGAGGAGAGAGGAGAGAGAGAGAGAGAGAGAGAGAGAGAGAGAGAGAGAGAGAGAGAGAGAGAAAGAGGGAGAGGGAGGGAGAGAGAGAGAGAGAGAGAGGAGAGAGAGAGAGAGAGAGAGAGGGAGGGAGGGAGGAGAGAGAGAGAGGGAGGGAGAGAGAGAGAGAGGAGAGAGAGGAAGAAAGAGAGGGAGACTAACCTAGTTTCTGCGAACCAAAGGTATGAGCGAGCTTGGCGAGCAGGTCAGCGTTCTCGTATTTGTCTTCATTTGCCATTACCCAGAAGCAGCTCTCGGACATCTCCTGAGGTCGGATCTGTAAATAGAGAAGATACAGGGAGTGCTTGAGAACACGAGGTGGGGGAAAACCAGGAAGAAAGTGTGATTTCAGATGAGGATCATGAGACTGAGGAATTGTAATGAAACTAATGCATTATGGGTAGGGGCTATCAGAAACAGAGAACTAGAATGAAATCCTCTTCTGGGACATTTGAGCCACACAAGGAACACAAGACAATAAAATAAAATTACATACATTGCGCAATATGCAGTCTCTGCATCACATGTACAGTTAATATTCTTTTCAAACAATTTATGTTAAAACTCAATTTTCCCCTACAATTATACTTTGATGAGAACCCCCATCAGACATGACAGGGAAAAAAAATATGCTTACCTAAAGTACATAATTATTAATTTTGATAGGTGATCTCACCACAATAGCAGGGAAATGTGCCATTAATAAAAGATAAAATTATCCGCATCCTGCCAGCATATTGTCTTTTAAATCAAAGCTGAATTCATCTTTTAAGCATTGCCAACTTATTAACTGCACTGTATCAATGCATCATGTACAAATCATTCATTTAAATCATATTCCGTTGATTCATCTCGATTGACTTCATCAATTCAATTCAATTTCAATTCAGTTTATTTATATAGCGCTTTTTACAACATGAGTTGTCACAAAGCAGCTTTACTATCCAACATGATAAGATGACCCATGTCATTTTGGGGTTTTTTTTGTTGCTTTTTGTGGTTGTGTCAGTTTGTGTTCACCCTGTTACATGTATAGCAACCTCCTGTCCTAGAAAAGTTTTAATAAAAAAGATGAGTAACTTCAGAAGCATCAAGATCCATTCAAAAACAGTGAATCATAGCACACAGGACAGTTCTCTCACCTTTAAGATAATCCTGTTTCAGCGAACAGTAATCACTGCAACCACTACCGTCCACACCATGCAGTGCAGAATCTGGCATAATATATCACAGGAGAGCAAATAACCCAGTTCTCTCCTCTGTTTGCCTCAACAGAAAATAAGCCCAATATTAGCGGGAGAGACAGACAGAGAGAGAAAGGGGCCAGCTCTCGGTAATGGAAAAGAGCTGATCAATTTTATGATGTGTTGCTCTTAAGACAAAAACGACAGATAAAGATTGAGGATCTGATCGATAGGCCCGGGTCCGTTCCGCGGTCGGGATGCCGATCGGGCGGCGTACGCGGCGCAAATCGACCGGGCAGCCGCGGCCGGGCTCGAGCACCGCGGGGCCGCGGTCTGCGCCCGGGACGGCGCGGGACCCGAGGTGAGGGGAACCTGCCGCACGGCGCGCGCGCTCGCAGCGCTGACTGACGGGTAATTGTTACTCTTTAAATATTTACCAGCGTGCCGTTTGAATAAATATGCTCTAATGGAGCTTTTTAACTACTCCTTCCACTCCCCGCTCATCGCCTCCCGAGTGAGGAAAATAAAACCTGACTGTCATGTAAATACGGGCCTCGGCGCTCTCCGGCAGCTGCTGCTCTCTCTCGCGAACTCACTTTCACCTGCACCTGTGCCTGCAGGTACGCCACTCACTACATGCCCTTCCGTCCTTATTCCGCAAAGGCTGAAACCAGAAGGTTGCTGGTTCCAGTCCCAGGCAATGACTTTTATTTCACCCTTGACCAGGAAAGCCAACTTGAATCGCTACAGTACACATACCGCAATAAAAATGCCAAGCTAAATGGAAATGGATAAGTTAGATACAAGTCTGCCCAGCCAAAAACTAATATAAAATACACATAAATGTTCCATTAATTAAGGAACCACTTCACATAAGCCCGGAATAAAAGTGGTTGAAACAGCCATTAAAAAAAAAAGCTCATTCATTTTCTAAATGTTTCTCCTAAACGGGATGAATTCATAAACATTCTGCATCTGCGTGGCATATTCTGCAGCTGTACATTTTCTGAAAAAAATCCAAAATATGCGGCCATCTGACGTCTCAATGTGTCCCCTTAAAAACTAATTAAGTCCAGATTTCCAGTAGGATAAGCATATGGTGATGTTCTTGAAACAGCTGTATAAATGAAGTGGGGAAAGATATTAATTATTAATCAAAATACTGTATACAAACAACAACATCTGGTGAAGTATCAGCAAAACCATTTGTCAATAACATTTGATCAGTGCACTGTCTACAACCTTCTAAAGGTACTGTGTTTTAGAAGGCCACATCAAACTAGAAGAAAGTTTGTAAAAAAAAAAAAAAAAAAAGAAAGAAAGAAAAGTAGTTCTGTCTTGTCCTGCTGTAAACTTAATGGTTCAGGACACAGTCACAAGATGGCATTTCCTTCTAATTGCAACATGAATGCAAGAACGCATGAATGGGTTCAACACGAGTGACATGAGTCAGTGTGCATGTGCCAGGATGATGAATTTCCTACACCGCTTAGAACAGTCATACCACTGACATGGAACACTCAGGGAGCCTGTGGTTAGCCGCAGCTGTACCCTTGAGTGGGGTACTGCATTTACCATGAAATGCTTCAGTAAATGTCAGGCTGTTTAAATGGATATGTAAAATGTAAGATGGGTTAGAAAAGGGTGTCATCTGAGATAATAGATACTGTACTGTGATGCAATGCCACTAGGGGGCTCTGTACCAGTACACTGGATCTTCTGTGTGGAACCTCACCTTGGACCAGTTGAGGCGCCTCATGGAGGTCTCAGGCTTGAACTCCTTCTTGGGCCTCAAGCCAAAAGGCAGGGCGTGGGGGGGTGAGGACGGCCCTCCCCGGAGCCCCAGAGGGGGTGGAGGGGGAACACCCAGGGGAGGCACTCCGGAGGCGTGGAGGAAAGGGGGCGGGGGGATGGGGCCACAGCCGGGGAGAGGAGGTGGGGGTGGGGGCGGAGGAGGGGCGGGAGCCCCAGGGGGAGGGGGGGGCGGCGCTAAGGATAACGCCTGCGCTGGCTGGGAAGAGCCGTTCCCGACAGGCACTGCTCCGAACTGCAAAAGACCAATAGAAATTGCCTGTGAGGTTGCAACAACACACTTGTAACCTATAAACCAGCACACCTGTAAACAAAACACTGAGTGCATCTGTGAACCAATCAGTGAGAACACCTGTGAGCCAATTAGTGAGCATGAGGTTTTCATGAGGGTCTGAACCAGCAGAAAATGTCTAGCATCATTTGAGAATTTTCAAAAAATGCTGAAGCGATTATAAAAAATCAGAGTGATTTTATGTTGCTGCAGCATCTAGGTAACATGAGTGGGACAGCCCCCTTGTGAAGAGGCAAGGTGATAGGTTGGAGTAATGTTATGATGACAATGTTTTACAAACTATTACTTTATAATATTCTGCCTGCTGTCTTTCCCCAGCTATGACTACATACAGCATGTGCAGTTTTCTAATCCCTGTCACCATGTGATGAAAACACAGCATGTGCAGGAAATTATAAATAGATATGTTTACTTACAAGCTGACACAAGAAAACAACAAGCTAGGCAGGAGATAATGACTGGATTAAAACAACGACGTGAGCCGCACCTTGTCAAAATACCTTTAATAAAGCAACATTAAAAATATTCAGCACAATTACTGTCGGAGCCCCGATTACCCAACGTGTTACGTGACAGTCTTGTAAAAACAAAACAGTTTTTAGGGGCGAATCCTGGTTGTGAAAAGCAGCTTCTGACTGAAGAAACATAACTATATATAAAAGAGATGCAGCATCTGTGGGGCTGTAGCTTAATTCGTTTAGCCGCGGTCAGGCTGTGTGAATGGGGACGTCGTGTCTGTCAATCACGACGGGAACCAGAACGCTCCGGTGCGGCTCGGGCTCGCCTCAGTGTTCTTTGGGATGCAACAGGGCCCAAAGCGGAGCAAAGAGAGCAGCCGTCTTTCACCCCAACAATAGAACACAATGCTGCAGCCACGCAGGCTGGGCCACTGTGCGAAAAGGAAAAACAATAAGACTTATGGGACAGCGAGCAGTTTTTTATTATCTGTAATTATATTCCGTAATTAAAAGATTATTTTCTTGAGCCAGGGTTGTGCCACTACTACACTGAAACAGGCTCTTGGAGGGGATGGGGGTTACTGTTAAAAGTCAGCTCTACAAAGACGAAATCCTGGACTTCATAAGCTAAATTCCCTATGAATTGCTCAGAAAAGCAAAGCCTATTGGCACATTTCTTGTTCACATCCACATTTATTGCCTGAGCTGCAACTTTGTGTGAATTTATGTATGTGCTATGTTACAGCATTATCACCCTGTCACACTGTCACAATAATTGGAAAAACTCCACATATTTCCCATCATAAAACAAAAAGCTGCAACATGGAGAACTGCTTGGAACCAATAACAATGTTCCAGCAACGTTGCATTTGACTGCCTCCAATAACTAATTCTGACGTGTTAGAGAACTCAGTTTTCATATAATTATTGTACTGTACAGCAGCAACCTTAATTAGGGGAAAAAATGTTCTTGCATGCCATAGGGCCAGCCAAGTGAGGTCAAGGTTCAGAAAAGAGACGAGGATGAAGTTACATCTGGGAGTGAGGCTCTTCCACTGCACTGAAGGGTCTGGATGACCAGGCTGAACATTATTTCTACAGGTTCATTCTAAAGGAACACCTTTGGAATTTTAACCATGCAATTAGTGAACATTAACCTCAACATAAGGTAAAAAGACCATTTGTTCACATATCTCAGCCTTGTCCTTCCTGTGATATTGGATACTTAAATAATTTATGTCACAGATTAAATGAATTATTTTCAGGCTGTTTCTAAACTGATGGTTTCCACAACTTTCTGTAATCTTCTAGCACAGGTGTTGACCCAGCCTCCTAAGGTAGCCTCCTTTTCCTCGAATTAAAGGTTTTTTGGTGGACTCAAAGGGCGAAAGCAAACGGCGATCATCTTCGGCCGGACGCAAATGCGATCTGACAGCCAGAACTACTTCACACGCACAGTGAATCAGGCAGGCCTCAACACTGCACAGTCCTAATCCACAGCGTGCCCGCATTAGCCTCCTGCTCACATTACTACACGCGGGGAGTGCCACTCTGCGGATGGGCAAAGCATTCTGGGAGCAGGGAGGATGACGAATTGGACCGAGGCCCCGCTTCCTCTCACGGGGAGCGAGACGGCGCGTGACTGCGGTGGTGATGATGATGATGATGGCAGAAAAAGGCGCCTGCTACGGTGGAAGCTTTCAGGTCACGCACAGCACAGACGCTGGGCTACGTGAGGAAGCGGCGCCGTCTTCGTAACTCACAGCCATTTTAACCTTGAGGCTGTCCCCGCGCCGGGGGGATGGTGCAAATGGCTCTGACGCAGCCACTAAGCGGAACGGAGGCCGGCTGTTGTCGCGAGGTTTTTTATGACGCCGGCTTCCTGGAGCGGGACGCGGGATGCGGGGTAGCCAAGGCTGCAGCCATCTCGGAGGACACGGGGGAAGGGGACGAAACGGCCCCCTCGATGGAACCGCTCCGTCTCCCGCCCACACACCAGCGACTCCATCCATCTGGACCTCAAATTATACACATGCAGATCACACCAGCAAGGCCTTGTATGGGAAAAATGCACTCCCGGAAAATCCACACTGAATCTGGAGAGCCTTCAGTTGTCCTTTTTGTCTTTGAATTTGAAGTTGAGCTGTTCAGTTCACTTGCTGCTGTCCTGATGGCAGGTGATAACCACACTTCTCCTTCCTGTCACAAAACTCGACAGTGTCTTTAGTCATCAAGCCCATTTTGACTTGACTTTATGTTCCTGTTTTTTTTGTCCGAAGGTAAAATTAAATGTTGTAACCAGGGCAACAAAACTCCACAAATTGTAGTACAGAGCAAATGGCTTATTGATCTGTGCAACAGTTTTAGATTAAAGACTCACAAAAGGTCAGTCCTGGTCTCCTTGCAGACGATGCCTCTTGAGGTATAAAACCTATACTGAACTCAGCCTATACTGAGTGCAGGTGACAAGGTGGATGCAGGAACACATTTCCCTTACCCATTCCCTGAATGGCCTTCCTCTATTTACAAAAATTAGATATGACGACTTTCTGCTATGCAGTCATTGGCACTGGAGGTGTTCTGCACTGACCTATAATGGAAGATTTTCACTGCAAAGAAAAGTGGGACGAATAAGAAGTGAAATGTGAGGGGTTTTTATGGCTCCAAATTGTCCCCATTAATGGTACCTCATGCATCAACTCACTGCCTGTCATCAGCCAACATCAACATCACACTGGAGAGCCGAGACTTGTGTGTCAGTGACTATCACGTGTCAGTGCGTCCCGGATGCGCTTTATCATTCAATTGAGACTCGTGTTTCAGTGACTCCTGTAAGGACTTTGCTGTTGAACTGAGACTCACGTGCCAGTGACTCATGTAAGCGCTTTGCGGATGAACTGAGACTCGTGTGTTAGTGACTCTCGGATGCACTTGTGCAGTGAGCCTCACATGTTTGTAATCCTTTGGGGTTTTGTGTCGATCCATCTCCACCATCCTTCACCATGAGTGACCACATCGAAAAAGAAGGCTACACCAGGTAAGCCACAGAAGCACATCAAATCCAAAGAGCCTTTTGCATTCAAAGAACAACGAACTAGACCCCTGCGGTTCAAAAAGCACTGGCACACAGGGCCCTTGTACTGTCCCGAAATGTAAATCCTATTTGTGTTGAAGAGCCACTGAGAAACTGCACTACAGCGGGTTTAAAAAGGGCTCTAAAGCCACAGACTCAGCATGCTAAACGTGCCGGGGAAATATGTACCATACGTATTGCATCTCGGTAATCTGAGCTTATGCACTGTTTGAGGATTCTTTGAAAGTGTTTACTTTGCGGAATTGAAAAATTATCTGAAAAAAGTTCTCATTCTCCAAGCAGTTATCTTCCTGAGCAGCGCTGCGCGCTCCGGAGGTGAGCCTGAATAAATTGCTTTAAGAACAATTTCCTTTGTGGGATAAAGATCAGTGATTAGACAGATGCAAAAACAGAACTTTCGGGATCGCTTCTTGCTTAATTTATATTACACATATTATATATATACACACACACACACACACACACATATATATATGTGTATATATGTGTGTGTGTGTGTGTGTGTGTAGGTATATACACAAACACACACACACACACACAGACACACAGACACACCTAATAATGGCTAGCAAACAAGGTGAAAACGTCATATATAAATGTAGATGAATGCTATATTAAATGCCATGGCATTGCTATGGAGACAGCGCAGGACGGTAACATGACGCTAAATTTAAATCAGTTAGCAAAGGCACGCAGGCTACACGGCATTATGAGGCCATTAGCTTCATTACCGCGCCGCGTGTGAGGAGCGGTGTCACTGCAGGTGCACAGATGAGGAACAGCGCCCGCGTTACCTGGGACCTGAAGGCCTGCAGCTCCGCCTCCAGCTCGTTGATCTTCTCGTCCTTCTTCAGCAGCTGCGCTTCGGCTTCCTGCCGGCCCATGAACTCCTCGTCGAACTGAAAGACAACGCGGCGTCACCCCCGCCCACTCAGAGCCGCCGCCTCGTCACCGTCGGGGCAGAGAGGAGACGGACGTGTTCCGGTGCTGCCGCTAACGTTTCTTTACAGCAGAAGGCCACTTGGACAATACTGAATAGAAGTCTCAAGGAACAAGCTGTACTTTGAGACAGACCAACAATGTTGTTTTACTAGTCTTTTTTTTTTTTTTTTTTTTTTTTTTTTTTAAAAAGTCTTTTCTGATAGGTGAATCAGATGGAGCAGTAAAGGTCAGACCTCTATATTTCCCTCTCTGTTGTGCAAACCACCTCACACTGTGGTAGTGGAAATGATCACTGCGGAGCGTAACCTATGCTCCGTCTGCTGTTCACCACACAAGGAAGAACAGCAGGTGTTACAGTGCATTTCAGGTGCTTCCTTGGTCTTGCTGGAGATGTCATCTACTGTAAGCACTGCTTGCAAGTAATATCGCCAATACAAACTTTGACTAACATCTAACCAATGGCTGAATTTAGGAGATGTTATTGTGCATCGCTCGGATATGAAGCCCTCTCAGCTGATAATGAGGGGTTTGAGTGCCCGGGGTCAAGTGTCTCTGAGCTCCAGCGGAGAAGGGTCCTATGTGTGGTCTAGGGGGGTGGGGCAGGGCTAGCAGTGGGTAGATTAGAGTTTTGCATCGTTTCTAGATGTGGAAATAGAGTTTTTCAGCATGACTCAATCTACACTTCAACCCACAAGAAAGACAGTGAGTCTGTAAGGCCTAGCCCTCTTAATTCCCTTCACTCTCCAGTGAACCCAGGCAATCCCTGATGTGTTCTTAACGAGAGAGTGAAAATCTGATTACTAACCTCACCTTCGTTTTAGTAGAATAACATAAACTGTGTTCACGTCCTTCAAAGGACGTGCCATGTAAGCAGGCAGGGATTTAATTTTATATTTCCGTGACACTGAGCAAACTATCGAGCAAACTGAATAATCCATTTCTGCATCCTCTGCAGATCGTTCCGGCGAGAGGATCTCAGATCTTAGCTGGTTCACCAGGACAGATCGATGCAGGCATGTTGCCGCATTCAAAGTTCAGGTGTATTTATGTTTGGAAAAACACCATCTAAATCCTCCAAGCCCACAGGCAGTTCTCTCTGCACATACACACACAGCGTGAGCTCTCCCTTTTGACAGGGGTAAGCAAGCGTGCCAGAGCTGCTTCTGCTTTTTTTTTTGCTCCATTTGAGCTCTTAATTACGTGGCTGGGCCAATTATTACGCCGGAGTCAGGCAGGTGACCGTGCGGCATTTCACCGAGCGCGCGCGGTCAGCTGCGTCCACTTAGCGCGGCTGATCCAATTACGCAACGGAGAGCGGAATGGAGAACGGAGCGGAAAGCAGGAGCCCACCCCTCTGCACTGCATAATCTCACCTCCCCGTGATGCCATGGTGTGTGTGTGTGTGTGTGTGTGTGTGTGTGTGTGTGTGTGTGTGTGTGTGTGTCTCTCTCTCATATCCTCTCACCCAACACACACACACACACACACACACACACACACAAACACGTGCGTCAATGTGTCACCCCTGCCATTTTACTGGCTATGTGTGACTGACATCACTCCTCTTGTCGGTATGCCAACAACATCTAACCCCGCCACCTACTGCCCAAAACCACCAGCACCACACATCCCTGTGGGTAATCATGCAACTCTGACGCTCCTAAAGAGCATCAAAAGAAAGCTCTGCTCATTTGCTGCTCTCTCTGCGCCTCCATATCCGCACGCTGAATTGCAGCCCCTCACACCATGCTGGAATCTACCCCGCTGCTTAAGCTACCAGACGCGCGGGCGTCCCGCAGAGCTGCACGCTCCCACTGCACCGGGATCAGCACAGAACACAGGAAGCAGAACTGAAATAAAGCACAGAGCTGAGGAAAGATCAATCCTCGTTAATGCTGCTCCTATTCCAAGAAGGAAGGCCGACCAAGGAGGCAGGTTGGATCCAATAAATTGTGACTCTCAAGCCAGGTACATTTTTGCATGCAACTCCGAAGGGCCATTCAGGAAAATCAATGAGGCCGTCTTTAATCTCAGAACACTCTTAATTACAAATGACGTTTTTAACGATCTCTAGTAATCTTGGTTTAATGAATGAAAGTTATATGGTGCAGTGTCAGGAGTGAATGCTCTGCATTAGAGAGGGGACCGGCAGAGCTACTGGACTCACCTTCTGTGCCAGTTCCAAAGCCCTCTGCTCAAACTCTTCAGCTCGCGCTTTGTCCACACACACCTCTGCAACACAGGAGAGAGCCTCAGTGTACACACAGACACACAGACAGAGAGACAGACAGAGAGACAAAGAGACAGGAAGACACAAACAGAGGAAGATACAGACACAGACTTAGGATACAGCTGGAATGCACACACACACGCGTGCACGTGCGCGCGCACACTCACACACAAACACAGGAGACGGCCTGTGTGCACACATACTGTGAAACACATCCAGTCTCACCTATGAGGTGACTGAAATCCACGTCCAGCCGCTTCCGGTAAGAGAAGTCTGGATCGGTGCCGCTGCGATGAAGCACGATCTGAGAGACGCACTCGTCTATAATCCTGAAGTACTGAGGCCTGGAACATACGGGGGGACCGTTGGGCCCACTGGTTAATTCATCCACACATCTACACGATGGCAAGCAAACATGCTTTAAGCGGCCACAGCTGAATCTGAATACGGTATGTTAATCAAATGTAGCGGGGCATTACCCATGATACAGCAATTCTGCACCCACAAGTACCTCTCAGCAAGATACCGCCATCTCTCCAGGAGTCCAAATTCTCAGGCTAGTCGGAATGTGCACTTTTCGCCCGCGACTGCATTCGACACAGATAAATCTCCTCTCCAAATCCATTCCGCTCAGACAAGAGGTGACGGGTGAAAAAGTATGAGCGCTTTAAGAGCATTATTAGCTTAGTTATACAGAGCAGAGATGAATCTCACCTCCTCAATAGACCCCCCCCCGCACTCCACTCCCCTCCCCACACACACTCCCCACCCAAAGACAAACTGGCCTCATTCCACGCAGCTCCTGAGCCTTCATCATACCCTGCGCGTCACTGTCAGCGTCGAATTAATGGCCATTTTATTCCTATTTGCCTTGCACTCGTGGCCTGGGAAAGGCCAGCGCTTGTTTTAATGTGTCCAATTACAATCCTGACGGCCAAGGTGGAAAGGTTGAAAAGACCTTGATTTCAGATAAGAATTTAACACGACACACCATAGCTTGCGGTAGTACAACACAATTTATGGCGCTCAGACAAAATCAATAAGGAACACTGCCCACTCAATCTCTGGGGCAGGACAATCCAGCATCTGGGCACACCTCTCGTTTAAAGCCGCTCACCTCGCCGCTGTCGAGCACGGTCAGGCGGCGCCATGATTTAGGCCGCGCTTTAAGGAGGGCTTACCTCTCAAAGAGATTACCTGCCGGCGGACAGACCGAGCCGGAACGCCGAGGGAAAGCAGAACCACCAAATTAACGCGGTCATTTTGGTTCATTTACACCATCCCTCAGTGCCGTGCATTAGCGCCGACCAGAGCGTTTCACTGTTCATTTAATCTATGAGAGTATTTACGTCTCACTATGCGTTAGTGCTGACCAGAGCATTTAGCTGTTCATTTATATAAATATGTATGTATCACTATGTAACACCACGCCTTAGCGCTGTGGGTTGGCGCTGACCAGACCATTCCACTGTTTATTTAATCTATGTAAATATTTACGTCTCACTACGTTTTGTGCTGTTCAGAGCATTTAGCTGTTCATTTATATAAATATGTATGTCTCACTATGTGTTAGCACTCACCAGACCACTTCCCTGCTTATTTAATCTATGCTAATATGTATGTACCACTTGGTATTAGCACTCACCAGAGCAATTGCACTGTGCACTGTGTTCACTGTTTAGGGGTTGAAATTAGTAAAATCGTTCAGCAACTGGAATATGTCAGTCATATTTTATGCAGGATATGGACAAGATCTTTCCACTGTTCTGTGCATCAGAAAGCCCCTTGTACAAACCCATCTATGAGCAACCGGATATGCTGTAACTTTGGTGGCAAAGTCTAAATGCAGCAGGCAGTGCTTTCTGCACAGATGTTTGGTGTACCATATGGCAGGATTGAAGCACAGAAATATTTCCTTACTGTAACTGGCAACTTCAACGCAGCCAGAATATGATATCACTTGTCTAATTCTTGCTAAGGTGCGGTTAACTAGGTCACATTTGAGAAACTCTTTTCTTTGTGATTATTTATGCAGAGCGTCTTCCTGGCTACAGGTGCATTTTAACAAGTGATACACTGTTACGCTCGTAAGCAGACTTGCTTTATGACAATAACAGATGAGGGGTGAACCGGCGCACTGAATCACTGTAATCAGTAGTCATAAAGGCAGCGCTGCTCTGCTCCAAACCTACTTTAAAACTTAATACTTTAAATGAGCAATATTTTAAAGCTAAAAAGACACGCTCAATCAGATCCGCTAATTGGCGCGCCTGCAGAATGGGTTTTGAAAATTATTCCTCATTCTTTCAGATCAGAAACCTCCTCTTTCCCAGCCATCTTCAGGTTGAACTCGCAATTCAACGGCGAGAAAGCAAACATGAAAAGCACTTTGAAAAGTAGCTTTAAAAACTCCGGACGATCACAGGCACGGAAAGGCGGCGAGATTAAAAGCAGCTGCATTCTCTTTGTTGGCCAATGTCATTCAGAGGTTTTATCTGAGAGCGCGAGCTGAACGGCTCATTTCCTGCACGGCGGTTACGCAGCCCCCGGGGGAAGGAACAATCGGACCCGTCTGAGCCCCCGCCACCTCTGGCTCTCCGCAAAGGTCTCCGGCGCCCGCCTGCTCTGCGCACCAGGATTAAACGCGGATTTCTTCGGGGGGCGGGGCGGCTTTCGGTCCCGCCGGAGGTTGCGCCATGTCTCTCTCCGGAGGCCTGTCCCCGGGCCGGCCGGGGGCGAGGGGCGAGGGGCGAGGGGCGACTCACCTGACGAAGTAGTCGTTTCGAACCAGCATGAGGTGCTGCAGGATGGAGAGGAAGTGGCCCTCGGCGCTGGTGTTCTTCACCATGCTCAGGACCATGTTGTAAACATCCCCACATCGGTGAGCGTGGTTAAGGAAAAGAGAGCGACACGGCAGAGAGGAAAACCATCCAAATCAAACCCACAGCATGACAGCAAAGGAAGTCACAGAAAGGATAAGAAAAGAAAAAGACCTGGCAGTTGATGTATTAACTGATAAATTATTAATTGATTAAATGGTTAATTGAATAATTGATCAATTAAGTTATTAAATATGGGCATGAACAGCATTTTGTAGGCTATAAATCAAGCATAGGAAAGGATGGTGATACGAGAGGATTTAACACAAAATTTAAACAAAACTTTCAACAGGCTCTGTGAACGCACGTCACTGTGGGCCACATGAGGGCTGCATGGGAAGGGCTTATGGGAAAGGCAGAGAGGGAAGAAAGGATATTCCAGCTCGCCCTTAATGTCCTCCAGTCGGTGGAAGAACTCCATCATGTCCTCCTCCTTGTGTTCATCATGCACCCGGAGCTGAATGTCCAGAGCATCGCTCCTGATAGCATTCAGACGCTGACAGGGCAGGAGAAAAAGGTTCAAAGAAAAAAATGTTAAAAAAAAAAGAAATCTAATCAAAGTCTCCAGTGTTGTTTACCTGCATTTTTTAAGGGTCTCTAAAGAGGCAGGTATCAAATTCGATTCTATTCCGCTACTCTGTCTGGAATCAAAGCTGAAGTCTGGCTTCTAGTTTGAATAATAAATAAGCGACCAATCTCAAATCAGTCTAGCCGCCCTCCCTCCGCACACATCAGTAGCAAGGCCGTGGTCATTTCGTCAGGTTGTTTGTTTAGCTGGTTGCATTCCTTGTTTGTTGTTGATGGAGTGTAAATGCACTCAACCCAAGCCAGGCTGGAAAGCTCCTCTTGCGTGTATCGATTCGGACGTGCGAATCTTAAAAATAAATCCTTCAGAGAGGCATTTCATAATATTTCACCGAGGTTGAACAACTCATTTAAATATTAATAAAGAAGGTACAGGGCGCTTACCGGCAATATCTCCCTCAGTCCGCACCGCATGAATTCATTCCTGATGTGCATTCTGAAGTCCAGCTCATCAGGAGATGTGACCAGAGCATTAATGAGCTGCATGCAGGCAACCTGGGGCAGATAACATTCACAGGCTCACTTTCAGCACAATGCACTCCTGAACGTGTGTCAGTGTGTGCGTGTGTCTGTGTGTGAGTGTGTGGACATGCATTTTAAGTAACAGGGACATGCATTTTAAGTAACAGATTTTCACCAGGCAGAGTGGAGGCATGACTAATGCATGTCCATTTCTACTGTCAGGAACCTGAGCTAAACTTTAATATTTATGCAATGAAAGGAAACTCGGGGGCTGCAGGTGGACAGTTTGAGGAAGAAAACCTTCCCCCCCATTGTTATGTGTTAAAGTGTGTCTAGGAGTTTTGTGGCTGAGCATATCTTTGTGCTGTTGTGGTAGGGCATATCTATGAATTTTGCAGTAAAGAGTATCAATGCATTGTGTGGTACAGCATATCTGTGCCCAATGGTAGAGCATAAGAGCAAATCTAGGCCTTGTGGCAGTATGGACTGCATCTGTGAGCTTTGTCAGCATATCTTTGACCACCAGTGTACATTGGCTGTATTCAAATAAACATATTTGTTACCAGTCCATTACCCTTTTAACTTGTTTCTTCCAGCCTGAAAAATAAAAAAAAGCTGATAAATGTGACTGAAATGTGTTTTGTTGAAGATTACAGCCGCATTCCGTTTGAACAGGACGCCTCTTTTAGCATGACTCAGTGATTTGAAACAATTTAGAGCGCCGTATCTCGAAACTGTCTCATTTCCTGCTAGTATCTGCACAAAAAGCACACACAGACCGACACAAACACAGACTGCAGTTTGATGTGGGGTGCAAAGAGAATGTTGGCGCTTTCAGTATTTTCCCCTGTGTTAAAACTGTCCTGTCATTCACAGAGGCAGTCCCCGGTAGTGTAGGCACATACAAAATTCTTCACAAAACGGCACAGATGCATTTTATAACAATCTGCATAGCGAACATCGTTATGGTCAAGATCATATCTGGCCTAAATGTGCACATCTCTCTTTTCCACTCTGCAATCACCAACATAGCTGAGACTCAAGCTACTGGCCAGGTCACACTATTTTAAGGGCATGTTTAATAACTATTTAATAATATGTTAGTACCAGCTAACTACATAGTATCACATAGTTATTTTTCCCATTGTTGATAAGATAATAAGTGGTAAATGGATCATAAGATTTCTCTTTCAATCCTTGGAATGACTTTTATATTTACAGTATATTCTATTAATATCTATGTGAGAAACTGGAATTATTTTGAAAACAACTGACATGAGGAACATTTTTAAAACTGTGATTCCATAATGATTTCACACTCTGAAATCAAAATTAACACCTTTCAAGAGCTGGTCACTGCCATTTCACTAAAAAAGACAGCAGTAACTCAGGAAGTAACACTTATCCACTTTTTGTGTTATCCTGTGTAACAATAAAAGCAAGTACTTTTAGTTCGCTAAATAAATTCATTTGAAATGCGGCACTGTAAATATGTATCTTTATTATCAAACCAGTTGATGAAGTGAAGGCTTTTTTTTCTTTAACAACGTGTGGCTGAACACACAGAGACTGGATGGCATCTTTCCGCTGAAGGAAATGCACCTGACAGCACTGTCTAACCAAGTGAAGTGAGCGCGCGTGTAGACTTTCCACCTGTAATTATCATGCATCTGAATAACAATGAATATCAATGAACAGGGGTTGCGGCCGTGCCGCCCTTGCTCGAAGCACACGTGAGGATCCCAAACGTACCCGTTGAGCCCTGTCTGGCCTAGAGCTCCGGGCAAGCTGCAGCTGCATTATGTTAATACAGGCTGCTGCACTTTCTCTTTGTTTTTTTGAAGCTTCTTTGCGCTGAAGACGAGATCGCACGCCCCTCTGATCAGCCCTCCTCTGTGAAGCACCTGTAAAACGGCCTCCGCTCGCTCCGCTGCCCTTGAAGCCCAGGCCCCGTCGGATGATCAAAACAAATTCCTCGCGAGTCGCGCATTTCAAAAGCTCTCCCGCGCTCAAGCGCTTGCATGAGGGCAGCCCTGGGCTCGGCCCACGAGCGCCTCTCCCCCGGTTCCTCTCCGCGCCGCGGTTCTCCGTCAGCAACATGAGCACAACCGCCCGAGCAACGTTTAATAGGTCATCCAGCTGAGAAGAGCCTTCGGGTAATGGCCTAAAGATCGGCGATATATGAATCGTTCCAATCTCTGGATCCGCGGAAGAAATATTTGCAAAAATACTCCATTCTGTGCGAACTTCATCAGCGGCATCTAGGGATGCCCCCTAAATAATGGATAAAACACTGCAAATGTTAAAGATTAATGTGTTTCCCTATAACGTGAATAAAATGTAAACCCCCCCACCCCCATGAAATACACAAGTGCACATATTGCAGAATCCAGCGCCACAGAATTATTCATTCTTTGCAGAAACATGAATAAGATATATTTCATACAAATACATTGGAGAGAAATTGTATTTATCACTTAGATTTTAGCTTTAAACGCAGTGTCAGCTCGGTGTGATTACCAGCGAAGATGACTACATCAGCAGGCAGAAATGATACACACTTTTTTCATATTATCTCGGGACCCAATCTCTCCCAACTTTCTACCAATCCAATGGACCGTGTTGAAATGACAGAAAAGTCTCTCTGAAATAACCGAGCCTCATTTTCATTCCGCGGGCTCACCTCAACGGTGCCTTTTTTCGATGCCGGGAGGGATTAACTTGGAATTCAATAAGTGCTATTTGACTATTTATATGTACTAAGTTATTAAGGAATCATTACTATTAATCATTCGTATTGGTATGCGTTACTGAGAAGGTGCCCCTTAACCAGGTAATCATTAACATCCATGTCGGGATATAAAATTTCTTGTTGGCTCCGCTGACTTTGTCCACATCTGCCCCGAGTCCTTCAAACAATTTCAGTTCCCTCGCCACACTACAAACAGCACCCTGCAAACAGGCAATCTGCGACCCTCAGCTCTCACTCTACAGCTTTAGAGTCCGGCAGACTGTACCCTTAAGTGTTTGTATTTACAGTTATGGCCTTAAACACCCTTAACCTCCAGCGACGGGGACGGCGGCGCCGCAGGTGGAGCGTGAAATCCCGTTAACGGCACGCGAGGATGAGAATGCGCGCATGAATAAATGATGCCCGGGGTTAAAAGGGATCGGGGTCATCTATTAACAGAGGCGAGGAATAACCTGAAGTATCAATAAAACATAACAAAGGGCCGCGAGCGCCGCACGGCTGCTTAATGGAGGCGATCTGTTGTCATAAAGGACTCGCTGCGCTGGCGCTGGCGTTGGCACTGGCGCCGGCTCCCCCGCGCGGGGGGATTTTGCGGAGGAGGACGCGCGCGGCTGTAAGGCGATCTCTGCCGGTACGGCGTCGTACGGGCGGCCCGCGCGGTTCATGAATAAAAGATGCCGTTTGATAAGGGTACCGTCACGTTCGGCGGGGAGGGGGAAAACGGCCGGGCTCCCTTGCTGGCGGGGCGGCCGGGAAAACAGCCAGCAGCGTTTGATTTCCTCTCTGGACAGAGTTCAGTACCCGCCAATAATTCTGGGCTCGCTGGCGGGAAGGAAGGAGAAATAAAAAAAATAAAGAGAAAACATTTGAGGGAAAACATGTCAGTTCTGTTTTATTATTTACCTCCCCATGGAGGTCAATATAAACCCCACGTACATCAGTGCAGTTTCAGAGGCGTGGGCCTCGCATCCCCACGCAGCCACTTTAAGGCTTCGCCCCTGACTGAGGGACATCAGTCCTGGAAAATGCCTTCCCCCAGCATGACAAAGCTTTACACCATTACCAATTTCTGGGGACAAACCCTGCACCGCGGTTATTGTGCGGCGTACTTTATGAATGCCTTCGCGTGCCAAGCCAATCGCAGGACTGTATTGTTCTGGGCTGGACAAACACTTGAACGCCGCCCACACACCTGGTCAGGGTTAAACTCAATGGCCCAACGGCCTGCAGCCTCTAAGTGCTTTTCCAAAGACTGCCAAGGACAATGTTGTTTTACTCTCGCCCGGGCTGATTGGTTTTGGATTCTGACTGCAAGCTGCGGATAGCATGGACACTCCGATAGAGACTACTTACAGAGGTCAACAGCAGGACCAAGACATCTTTCTTGCAGATGAATTAAACAGACTATGATTATTATCACTGTCACCCTTATCCCTGTTGCCATTATTGCTGTCATCGTTATTATTACTGGTGTGATTAACACCATAATTAACCTTGTTAATGTTAAATCTACAATTTAACAGTTAAATACATCTGAAATCATGGGCATATTACAGCAAGAACACTACCAGGACCAATAGACTCTGAAATATGATGTGTATATTTACACTATTCATTATCACTCTCTATGATTGTAAAAATGGAATCAAGGAAATTCAAAGGAAGTTCATAATGTGTATGTCATTGTATTTTTGAAAAAAAAAAAAAGTTTTAAGGTCAGGCTAGAGATTACAGTTTTTTAACACAATGTATGTAAATTGCTATAGCTAAAGGTGTCTAGTAACAACATTAATGTAATAATGTAACAATGCTGCAGTTTGGATCCGAGTTGTGACTTCACTGGTTCTCATTACAGACTCTGCTCTGTTTCCAAGGTCAGCAGAAGAACAGCTGGGACCTTTCTGATTTTGTCAGAGTTTGCCTGGCTAACGGGGTGTCAGATTTCCTTCAGTGACGGAGCTAAAATCTTCAGCTGAGGGGCGGTCTCCATTACAGAGACAAGAGGGAGACAACCTTCCAGATCCTGCCATACCCAATTCATTCTGTCCTTCACAAAAAAGCATGATTCCTCTGAAGCTAGTGCATGCTGTTGGACCTTCAATGTTACTCTCTGATTCTAAGACCGAGAGCCAGAACGGTCAGAGTAGTTTATTGGCCGATGACTTTCAGAAACCCTTCCAACTGGGCAACTGTTCAGAGGGGAAAAAAACACATAAACAGGCAAACTATTTAAAGAAAAAAAAATAAACCAGTAAAAGCAGACATAATATTTAAGAGGTACCACATGCTTGACTGCTAATAAAATGTGTGAATTAATGGTCTTCACTGCTGAGAAAAGCAGTGGAGGGCATTGGTCCTGGTGCCAAACAATCTCCAGAGATGCACCGTATCCACAAACATTCCACTAGACACACTGCCTGCCCAAGCATACTGCTAGATACTGTGTGCCTAAACAAGCCTCCACACACACACAATACCCAAACACACAACCCCACATCCCCAAACACACCACGCTGCAACACCAATAGGCACAATGAGTCCCCAAACATACAAAATACCCACATATATTTCCTAAACACACAACATGCCTCATTCCAAAACACAGTGGCCAAAAACACACAAACAAGCAGATCACATACCCAAAACACACCACGTCCCCGAAACAAAGCACCAAACATAGCACATCCCTAAACACCAAACACACCACATCACGAAACACCAAACACAAGGTCCCAAAACACACCACATCCCTAAAAACCAAAAACAACCTCCCAAAACACACCACATCCCTAAACACGAAAACACAACATCTCCGAACATACCAACAGGCACACTGCGAACCCAAACACCACCAAACACAGCCGTGCAAAATGCAAACGTCTGAGTTAGCAGGCCCCGGCCCCCTGAGCAATGCTGTCCTTTAAGCCTCCCGGGGGGCTGCATCACACTCCTCCTCAAGGCTGTCGCATTCTCCTGCAACTTTCGGCCGGCGTCACTATCCGCCGGCCCCTTTATTTTTAAGTTTCCATTAATCTACTGTCATACGAATTTGTCTCCATCCAGCTTTATTTCTGGCTTATCTGAGCCCGACACGGAGCAGGGAGATGTTCGTGCTCGCAGGCTGAAGGGCTCTTGCGGAGTTCTGCATGGATGGTCCTGCGGTAATTGATTAATCGCGCCTGCCGATAAGAGGATCTGCCCTCAGAAAGGAACCATGGCAACCTCAATACAGTGCCCAGGCAACCTGTCCTGCCGTTTAGTTTCAAAAACCAAAAAACAGCGTAGCGGAAACTGGGAATTGTGGCAGATGAAATTCTTCTGTTTATTTATTCAGGTTGTGTCTAAACACAGGTGGAATGTAAGAACAAATGATGCAGGACCACGCCCACTTATAAAAAACAACCCTACTAGCAGTGAAATCAACGTAAGCTCAGTGACCGTCACACCACAAGCAGCTGCCCCCTCCACGGCGGCGCTGCATTCTGTCTCTGACAACCAAGCGGCCTCCGAGGACAGCAGACAGCGGCCTGCCTTCAAGCTCCGGCGTGACCTCCGGGCAACGATGTCGTCTCCTTCATTAGAGAGGACCGCTTTCATCACATGGCCAAAGCCGGCAGGGGACCACAGGTCAAACCCACATCTCCAGCTCACACTATTACAGTCAAGTTTTCTCTTTTTTTTTTTTTTCTTTTCCTCAAACCGCGTTACAAATTGTCGCGTTATCATTACAACACAGCCGCCCGTCGCAGGCCGGCAAACAGAAATGATTACATCAATAAATAACGGCCCGCCGGGCGCCTCATTATTTACAGGTGGGAAGTGCCGGATGGAGTCCCTGTCACTGATGAGCGCGGTGAGGAGACTCTCGGTCCGTGGCCTCTCGAGCGCCGCAGCGAGAGGAGCTGGCCCCCGCGCGGTGGGAAAGGTCAAGCCTCCGCGGCCGTGGCACTTCGCAACGGGCGACACAAATGATCACACGCGCCGAGGCGGCTGACGTCGTCAGGCCTTCCTGCGCTGTCGGCGCTTCTGTCAAATTAAAGCACAGCTTTCTCGCGTCCATCATCGCGAATGAAACTCGTAACTTCTCTCTCTCTTTTTTTTCCTCTCCCCACCGCGACAACCATATGGCAGTCGGCTGGACTTATTAGCTGCGTTTCGACAGTGTTTTACACAACACTTGCGGCTTGCCTTGCAGCATTATATAAGAGCAGGCGGTAAAGCGTCATCTGTTCTGAGTGTAATCAAAGTTAAGGGCTGTAAAGTCACATGTTCTTGAGCCTGTGCTCACAGTACAAGACAGAGAAGTGAGTCTGTCTCATTCCATGGTCTTTGCCCATCGCAGCTGTAAGCTGTGACCAGTAAAGAATCATCAACTGTAAACTCTGTGGTCCGCATGTCCAGTCAATACACCTTATGGGAGATTGACAGTAAGTGAATAAAAATAACCAACATTTTTGGTGGGAGAGAAAAACAGACGCAGAACCTGAATCCCCTGATTTTAATTACAGTCTTCTTAATTAGAGCTGTCACAATGGGGAAGCTCCCTTCAGAAATCCTCCACTGGAACAAGTGTTTAATTTGAGGTACACTCATGCCCCAACTGACAAAAGACTTATTTATATTTTACAGTAGTTCAATCAGCATTTATTTATTGCATCTGCAGCTGCTGTCACAATAACGTTAGACACGAAAGTTGTTGTGCTGGACACACACGTCTTCATTTGTTACGTAACAAATCGGTTATGTTACAGGTGACTGCAGGCAGGCTGATGCCATGACACTGTTGGCAGGTATGACCGAGGTGGGCTCTCTTCCTGTCGTGGTGTTTACCGAGTCAAGCTTCAGGTGAAACATTTGTGGGAACATTTTACAAACATAATCCAAACTGGAACTCCCATAATAACAGAGTATATATACAGACATAGATAACAGTATACAATATAGTAGATAATGGCAATCTTTCATGGCCTTTTATTACTACAGTTATCCCTTTAGCTCACCAAAGCAGCTGTATATTCATGAAGGGGAGTCTTCAGTGGCTGGCAGATTACCATAATCAACCTAACATGCAATGTTTCTCTGAAACTCAGCAGAAGGGCTAGCTTGATAAAATGGACGTCATTAAATAAGCCTTGTCTGGGGGCATCAGGCTGGGCCAAATTCAGAACCAAACCCACTGATCTTTGCAGCTTGTGTTTATTAGCTTGTTAGAGTTAACTGGGTGACTCAGATTCAGACTCAGCCTATGCCTCACCTCCTTAGCCACACAGACTTTGCCATCTCTAATAAGAACAGTATTAGTGCGATGCTGTTTCCTATTCAGCAAGATCACAACTAATATCTGACCATGTCACCATGTAACATGCAGTTGGCTTTCTAGGGGACCGTATAGCTACAAAAAAGCTTAACATTATGTCCTGTAGCCAGTTATCTCATAAGTAAGACTCCATTACCTCGCAGACTAAATGCCATAAAAAGCTATATCATAAAATCAACAAATGCTCTATAATCCCCATACTCCTAACACAGTATTTGACTACCCACTGTAGCAAAAGTACGAACCTCCAAGCTAAATCTGAAAAGTAGCTGGCTAACATTTTATTGCTTGCAATACCTTGTACATTGCTAACAGGGTCCTCACAACAAGATCTGGCTTAGATTAAGCAAGATGAAGCTTTTTATCTAACTTCTGGTCAATCCTGCCAGCTATAACCAGAGACTGTATGTCATTTTGGACTAAGAGCAAGTGTTAATAGTAAGTGGATCGCTATCTAGGGTACTGCGTCACAGCTGGCTACTTAGTTATGTCATGCTGCCTAATTTGGTGCTCATCAGTACCTCTCCCATGCTAAATCACGCGATCGTAACCCTGCCAGCAGACAGGCTGTTCAGGACCCTGGACAGCGCTGGGATCCTGAGCCCCAGCTGCAGGACCCTGGAGAGCAGCACTGTGGAAATTCCCCAGACCACACGCCTCCCAGAAGCACTGAGGAGAGACATCTACTGCCAAGTCAAGGAAATCAGCTGGGGAGTTGAAAAGAGACTGGTGCCACCAGTCGGAGAGCTTTGTCCTCCCTGTTCTGTGCACTAATGTGTGTGTCTGTGTGTGTGTGTGTGCGTGTGTATGTGTCTGTGTGTAAGAGAGAGAGAGACCTTTTCTTGTTTCAGAGCCTGGCTGAGACACTGCCCTTCTTTCCTCACACAGCCTGTCCCTGTGGAAAGCCGGGTGCCTCCCCCTGAGGCCACCACAAGCCCCCGCGCACCTTTCGACTCCACTTAACTGCTCACTGGTTTTGCTTTCTTTCTATATACAATGAACACCCCTTTGCCTTAAATCTCTGTTCAGTGTGCTTCTGTGCTGCCCCACCTGTACCATCATGCCCTGTGCACGAGCCACACTAGCTATCTGTCACTCCATGTCATCTTGCCAACCGTTGCTAATACCAGAAACCATCCTTGTTCTTACCTACTATAAAATTAAAAATATATATTCAGAAGCAAGAGCAGGAGCAGTGCAAAAATGTAACAATATTACAATGCAAATGACAGTCTCCCACTATTCCACACATTACCTACAAGAAAGCAAACATTATCATAATGTGTCAAAACATTTCTGAATCCTATACAATGGCCTGGCATTTTGGACATTAATAGGTTGGGTTTTTTCCCCACAAATAAATCATTAATCATGTAATTGAAATCTTAATTTGTATTGCTGCAAAAACTCAGATGGCCCACCCAAATTATAAATATTCCCCCTTGCGCCTTATGGAGGCGATGGTAGGTCTAAAAACTAGCTGCCATGGATTGCTAAACCACCCCTACCAGGTTCTGTGGGAACCTGACACCAGCGATGGGGGTGAGCTTTTAAATGCAAGCACCATCTTGTCATAATTTCAGCTACTCCATTTTACTACAGTCAATTCAAACCATCAGTCCTGAACCCAGCCCGAGTCAATAATCTGGAAATTGCAACAACAGCGGTTACCTAGTCTAAAAGTCCAGAATGAATACGAACCTGTCCTTAAAAATAAAAAAAAAAAAAAAGGGGTTATTATATTTGTTTACGATCGCAATTGGTGACCCGACAGCACAGGGGTGTTGGGGGACCATTTTCCAAGTGGGCAGGTAGAGAGGACTGTTTTCAAAGAGTATATGTTTGACATTTCATCCAAAGAGTGATAATTTTGCTGTGAAAACAAAAAAGCTGGAGTGCTCAATTTCGGCGCGGACGGCCAGCCTTGCACTTACTTGTAATTGCACAGAGCGATCGCGGAGACCTTCAACAATGGGGCTGAACCTCTCAATGCTCCTCCGCTCCCCTGCAATAGTTATGGCTTCAAGGACCTTCTCCAAACTAAATGGGAAAATGAAACGCATGAGCGCACAAATGGCAAATCTAAATGCAACACATTCGTCTTCACAATTGGCCCGCTTTTTTTTTCTGGGGGCTTTGTATGTTGCTCGTACAAGCTGTCTCAACTTTGATTTGTTTTTTTATATTATTATTAATGCCTACATGAAAACTTGCCAGGTTCACTCCCTTTCAGCAGGAAAATAGGCAGAGTTGGTGTTTATCCCTGACTTTTGCTTTTGTTGAGTTTCTGTGTGTCAGTGCATTTGTTTGGTGTTTTCACGGTAGTGCAAGGAGGATTTTAGCTGCATTGACACAGAATGGAGGCACGATGTAATAAAAAACACACAGAATATGAGAAGAAATAATATCAATAAAATCAGTCAGACTGGTGAGACTGATCAATGCTGATCCAGCCAGAGCAGTGTTTGTTGATTCTTGTTTTGTTATAGGGTTCACCTTCAAATTGAATATGAAGGAGCATGGTAACCTGATCACCCCAGAACGGCTGCAGTGCATGGAGATAGCAGCAGAGGATTTTGGGAGGTGTGCAGAGGGCAGGAAGTGATGCAGGGGGACGTACGTGTTCTCCTCGCCCACGATGCAGATGGCCGACAGCAGCTTGACCGCGTCCGTCATCATGGCGGGCTGGCTGGGGTCCATGGCCTGGGCCAGCAGCGTCAGGCTCTTCTCCTCGCTCAGGATCCTCTCCAGGCCATACTAGGAGCACAACATCGCAGCAACGTTACAGCAATGTCACAGTAACGTCGCAGCAACGTTTCAGCAACGTCAGAGCAACAGCACAGCAATGTCACAGTCACGTCATGGTAAGATAATTGCAAGGACATATTACCATCATGGAAACATCACAGTAACGTTATGGCAATGTCCAAACAATGAATCACAAAAATCATACACATCACAGAAAACTCACAACATATTCGTACACCTGTGGCAATATATATCTACAGTTAAGCACACTTATGCCCTACATTTGCCTGGTTTCAGCAACCTCTGTATGAACCCTTTTAAAATAATAAATGCACACGGAAGCTCACAGTTATTTGTCCTATTTAATGGCATTAGACCTGATTCCCATGGTAACCAATCAATCACAAATTTTCCCTCCCCCGTTACAGAGGCCACAGGGAACTGCATGCACATGGGTTCATGGTGTTCATGTTCTCGCTGTGCACCACCACAAAGTCAGTCACGCACATAGTTCTGTGCGTCATACTGTGATGGGTATTGCATAAGGACCCCTGCAACTCCATCATTATGCAGTCTCTGCCTCCAGAGTCCCTTATTCTCAGCCAATCAGGTTAGCAGATTCGCTCATCATTTGAGCCCTCCTTGTTCCAAGGTACAGTGTTTGTCTTGTGATTTAAACTTCAAATTCAAATTGCAGAGCTCAAGTTTTTTTCCCCCCCCTTTGTCTACCAGAGAGGATCAACCTACCATCTTATGAATAATAAAAACTATTAAAATAATACATTTTAACACGGTCAGCAGGGTAGGTTGGACTCGAAGCAGTAACGCCGGTGAAGGCGGAGTGCAAACGAATTTCGGAGTGAATGTTTCAAGTCCCCCCACGTGCAGGACGGGGTGACATTTACATGGCAGAGGAATTCAAGGACGGGACGAGCCGAGCTGAGCGGGGCCACCCTTGGAATAATGAACACAGATCTTTAGGGGCGAAGGAAGCGAGGGAGGCGCCGAGCAGGACACGCCAGGCCCCGTAGCCTGGAGGAGGGAACACATTCGAGGTGTCCGTCCCACAGAGAGATGCGTCCGCCCCGCCCCCTGGCCCAGAGCACTACCTCTTTACAGGGGTTTGCTCAATGACAGCTACCCGCTGTGTGTCTACTGAAACTACAGAGAAAAGACACACTGCCCGACAGCCCTTAAAAGGGCTCAGAATCTCATAAAAGATTCTCCCACTTCCAGGTCTTCCACTAGGGCGGAAAAGCAGGCTGTGAACACCACTATTCAGTTCACCCATTCTGCATTATTCTTGGGAGAAGGCCATACTGAAGGGTTTATTTCCAAGAGCACTCTATTCCACTAATAGACTTTTCTTAACCAGCTTTGTGGGTGAATTATTATTCGTTTTCTTTTTTAACTCAGCTTAAACATTTCATGAAGTTGTTTTGTTTGAATTATGCTTGTTTCATTTTGCTATGGGTCCCAATCTTCCATTTCAAAAGGTCCCTCTGTGAATCAATAAATTGTTCGTGATTAGTATAAGAACTGTTCATTTTAACTGTTAATTGACAAACATGTTTTCTTCACCGAGTCTTAATTTTTTTTTTGTCCTTTTTTTGTTGTTGGTACTGTACCAACAGCTGGCTGAGTGCACCTGGTCGTTATGTCTGAAGGGAAGATTTCCCAGAATGCCGAGGGAGGAGAGCGAGGTCTAGGATTCAGGTATTCCTCCGGGTGCACGCGGCGCTTGCAGCCTGTTGTCACGCCGGATTATGCATTACCATACAGAGAGCCTATGTATGTCTGCAGGATTTATTTCTCCACTAAACGTGTGATCCCCTGTCTCCCGCACGTTCTTAAATCACTCCTCTTCCACACTCCCTGAAACAACACACGCATTAGCAACAGCACAGGAACGCCTCTGCCGGTGTCTGTGCACCTCCAGCCCTGCTGCAGTAGGTTAAAACCAATAGAGCAGGTAAGGCCCCCCCATTCATTTCCATCAGAAGGGAAATGCCGAACGCACTCGCTCGCGGTACATGATAAGTCGCTGCGTTCTGGGCTCCGGGTCTGACGGGATGATACCGCGGTGTAAAGGGAGGGCCGCTCTCTGACGCCCGAGACCGGCGGGCCTGCGGACAGGCGCTCAGGCTGAGAATCACCTCACAGCAGGACGGAGTGAGATCACAGGCCCCACCGTGGCAAGCCGCTTTAACACACTCCTGACCTGCATGGGTGTGCTGCCCCCACCCCTGCGTGCTCAGAGGAGCACTTCCTCCTCATTTCCCCTAATGTAATGTTTCCTCTGATCACTTCACGGCTTCAGCTGGGCAGAATCCTATTACCTCTGGATCACCACTAACTCACCAAAGATGGAAACCAAGCCACAGGTTGTGCTAAAATCTCCTTAAAGGATGAGAGGATGTCAGTCCTGACTTTGATGCTCTTAGCATGTACTGTTTATAAGAAAAATGCATCGCAAGAGTTTTGCAACATATACCAATAAGTGATACTGTAGGTAATAATTCACAGTGTAAGCAGTGAACTATTAGATACAATATCAATGTCAGAGTCTAAAAACTTGCAACTGAGATGTTGCAGGTTCGTGGGTCACTTCAAACTTTCCAGATCATGTGTCTCTCTCATCTATTGTCCAGTTAGGCACTCTTATTGCTTGCACAGTTCACAATTTAAACACTGTTCAACAATTTTAAAAAATCTACTTAAGACATTCTCATTCAATACTTTGCTCAAAGGTGTAACAGCAGAGCCTAACTTGGGTCTTGAACCTGCAGCACTTTGGGTACAATTGTAACCACTCAAGCACAGTGGCACCTCATATGTCACTCATAGGTCAGCCAGTTCTACCTCTCAGACTCTCTTATAGAGAAGAGCACGGTATGGAACAGTGCAGACTTTCAGGTAATTACTTCTGTCAGAAAAGTCATCACCAAGACATTATCACAATAGAAAGATGTATGCCAAACACCAATCCTCCACGTCCATGTTACATTAGGAGGCATTGGAAGGGGAGGATAATTAGAAAGGAAGAAAATATCCTTTCAGCGTAATTAGGCGCCGGCGCGGTCCCGGGGGCGGAGCGGGAGCGTCACGCTACCTTGTTGTTCATGAAGGCTTTCAGGCATTGGATCACTTTGTGCTGGCTCTTTCTGTCCACGCTTTCAGGCCTGGAAGAGACGGGGGAGAGGGAAGAGGAGCGTTTAGGATTGGGGGAGCTTCCAGCGGCAGAGAGGCAGAGATGCGGGCTCCCGCAGGGCGGGGCGTGACACGCTTACTGTTTCCTGTGGAGCAGCCTCTCCAGCGTGTCCAGCAGCAGACCCAAGCCTTCGTGTCCAAAGCTCTGCACCCAGCTGCGAACAACAAAACACGGGCCATTAATAATGTCCCCATTCATCACTTTCGCCTTCGGAGCGGCTCTCTAATTCTATCTCTGTCTGGCCGTCGTACATCACCCAGGTGGGGGCTCCGCGTCGGCAGCGGTGAGTCCAGACCCCTCCCTACCTCACTGTAAAGCATATAAATGCATTTCTATATAAATGCAATCATTAACGTAATTGCATTCTCCATTAGCGCCGAGACAGAACATTTAAATGTTTAACCATGTGATCACCAAGCCACCTGGAACGATAGGTTAAATATAGAACAACAGATGGGAGAAAAGAGTTTTAATGGTTGTCAGTAAGATTCAGTAATACCTAGGTATAAAATAACATAACTCACTGATATTCTTTTCATTTCCCTGTAAAAAAAAAAAAAAAAAAAAAAGTAGAGATGTCTTAGCAGCCAGCAGAGCTGTTCCTTAACATGAGATGGGTCTGGTAGCTCTCTGGAGAATGGCAGTAGCTGTGCTTTGTACTTCCTGAGTCAAAAGCCAAACAGCAGCTTTTACCACTCATCAGTCCTTTCAGAATTGACTATAAATCTGTGTTTGCATGGAGCTCCAGTTTTGTGATTTTTTATTCACATGTATATTCAAGTTGCCCACAGCCCTTCCACACTCTCCTGCCTGATGGCTGAAGTTAATCAGGGTTGGGCTTGGTTAGTACTTGGATGGGAGACCTGCTGAGAAAAGCCAGGTTGCTGCCGGGAGTGGTGTGATTCCCTGTTAGAGGCGTTTTAACTGCGAAGAAGCTGGCTGGTAATCCTCCCATAAAAAATGGTTTTTGCATAAAAACACAGGAATGGAGATTCTCAAAGATACATCATTCATTATAAATAAAGACAGAGTGAAACCTGTAAAACAGGCAAACATGAAAGGCTAAAATGGATAAGACAATAACTATAATGTATGAAAACCAAAGAGTAAAACATCTCTCCCCAGTTGCTGTTCTTGCTCTCTTTTACCTCAGAACCCACCACTTATTAGCTGGTGGGTGTGACTTCTCAATTAAACAATCACCCAATTAGCCTATTAATAGGTAATTACCTACCAGCTACACAAGTACCCATGCTTTCATGCTTTTGCTTACTGCAAAGTTTTATAAAGAAAAACACAGTCACACTGTTTGTTTTGGGTAGTTTTTCATACATTCCAACATGTCCAGATTTATCCATCAAGCTTATGAAACAGATAAGTCAGGCTTTAGTAGCAGCTGTGACAGATCACAAACTCTCCTACAAATGTGCAAATAAACAGGCTTTAAGGCCGAGTATAAAGTGCTGCCCCAAATTAGTCCTATTTTGTAAAAGCAATGCTGTTTAGACTAAAATATCTTCAGGAAAATCTCAACATCAGAGCACATACTTCAGTTTCAAACCAGTTAAAAATCCTTTTAGTGAAATGTTGATTGGTGATCTGAAATTAAAATGACAAATTACTGATTTCATCTATCAAAATTAGAACAAAAGAGTAATGTTTTTATAAAATACATAAACCGTGACCCCTCTTGGAGGCATCTTTTGCGCCAACACAGGAAATTAACATTGCTGGACTTGATGTTTGCTGTATGGGCCGTTTTGTCTGCCAATAATGACAAATGAACCGTCCAGCCAGCAGACCAGGCACATCATTCGCAGTATCTTCACTGGGCTCTTCAGCTTTCCCATTAGGCTGTTAGTCAGCCACGTGGAAACATCCGTCCGCATGGCCAGCAGCAGACGCGAGGATCAGCTTACCTCCGGAAAGCCTCTCTCTCCTGATAAACCACATCATTTCCCTGACAACCAGGGCACGAGCCGTGTCACTCCTGTTGAGTGCATGAACTGTTCGTAACGGATGCCCCACGCAAGAGAGCAAAGGAGTGTGGGTACTCTGTGTTTGTGAGAGGTGTGAACGATGGGAACAGTGTGCATGCCGCTCCCTTTTTCCCCCTGCAGTGTGAAATAAAGAGAGAGCAGCCAGTAAGCCCTGACGAGCCTGCACTCGTTGGGCTCCTTTAAGCGGCCGCAGATTCCCGGAGATATACGTTTCCCTCCCCTGCAGTAACGACAGGTGTAGCAGATTACAGATGTTTGTTTTCATCCACTGGAACAAACAGTCTCATTTCTAGATGAGTCTCGTTTTGGCTGGGAGCCTGCAGGAATGCGCACGGTGCAAACATGTCCTCATAAAGGGGAGGGGGGAGGTGCTGCAGGGGTGGCACAAGAATGAACATGACAGGCCGAGGTTAAAAAAAAAAAAAAAAAAAGAACCCACACACAGAGGCAGAGATAAAACCGAATTCATTAAACAGAGCTGCGTTCCACTTCCTGTCACATCTCTCTTCTGTGACAGGTGGGCTTACATTACCAAGGAGAACGAGGGGAGGGAAAAAAAAAAACAGTCGTTTCAGAGAGGAAGTCACAGGAGGAGTGAAGTCCACCTGGGCGACGTGACCAACCTGACACCAAAAGTCAAAACAGCGCTGTTTAACAGGCTCCAGGGGTGCCCCCTAGTTACCAAAATGTGTTCTGCAGGAGCACATTTTTAGTTCAATAACTGAGTTGCATATCCTTTTAACAAGCCTTATGATATCCTCCCTAGGTGTTGGCCTTAACTGAGTCCTGTTTAAAAACAAGGATAAAAATTTACAGTAAGTTGCATGTATTCAGGTGTACTTACACAAATTAATTCATTAGCAAGAATGCAACGTCATGCCATTATGAATTAACTACACTGTAATCACTATTCATGGGTTGAACAAGTTGGTTACACAGAGTAAATGATTTGTAAAAAGAGTGTCACTACATTTCATTGCACAATAACTACACTATACTTGCTATTTACTGGATTCAGAGAGTTAGGTAGTTACTGTGATTATATAAAAAGTGCAACTACATGCAATTACATAGGTAGTACAATGTAATATGTAGTTAATAATATAAATGTAAACCAAAGCATAGAGTGTAAAGTAAAAAGTAAAAATGTAAAGTGTAGCCAAATGGTGTATCTGTATTCAGTCTGTTGTGCAAATTACATGCAGAACCAACTTGAGCAGGACTCCCAGGCTTCACTGAAAGCTTGCACATAGATTATTCCTAACATGGACATCAATGGAGCACAATTTCGCATTTGCATCTTGAATTAAGCCAAAAGTGTTTAAATGGAAGCCCTCAGTTTTCTTTTTTTCCCCCTATATGTTTGCCTGTCATTGTTTCCACTTACCATGGTAGGATTTCTGATCTACATAATGCACAGACACAACATCACAACACTAAGGCTTTTCCTGACACCAGTCATTAGGGTTGGGTATCGTTTGGGTTTTTTCTGATACCGTTGCTAAAGCGATACTTTTAAAATGGTACCAGTGCCTAAACGGTTCCTGAACCGATACTTAAAAAAAAAAAAGCACAAAACGACAGTCAACAACATTAGGCAAGGCAAATTTGAGCTTGAAATTGAACAATATATTAACTGTTAACAATTTTAAGTATACTGAAATATATAAATATAAATAAATACAAAACACTTAACTATGCTATATAGCTATATGTTGGTTAACATACCTATTAGCTTTGAAGAACACATAGCATATGTTTTCACTCTTTCTTTTGCAGCCATGTGTTTCTATCTACCACATGGAAGCAGCATAGTGCTGCTGCTGTGATATCAACATTGGATAGATTCGAGTGGCGTGTTTTCCCCCGGAAGCATTTCACACGGCCTCGGACAACTGGAGGTGTGCTCCCGCATCAGGTATGACTAAAGGGAAAAAAATACAGGAAGAAACCTAACGCCACATGCTGGTGATAGCTGTTATTGTACTAAAAACAGCGACGGCTATACCGCCCAGCCCTAGGCTCAGGCATTTAAGTGGCACTGAAATGAGGGACCGAACTCTGCGTCGCGATCCGGTCCGGTAGATACTGGTCGTATAGGAATATTGGCACCGGGTTTCGGTTCCCAATCCTACCAATTATGCAGCACATTTATGCCTTTTCCATGAATAGGCTGCAGTCTGGGTATGATTTATCTCCTGTGGTTTGAGCGTGAGGAGATTATTAATGAATGCAACAGCATGTTTCCATCAGACGCAACTAAAATGAGAAGAAGAATTTGTCATCCTACTAGCAGCAAAAATAGTCTCCAGACTTCTGATGAATATCATACAGGCAATTTCATATTTGTTTAGTTTTTGATATATTAACAATTTAATTGAAGTGTGGTTACAATTTTTTTTTCAACTTATTTCGGAGGTGTGGTGGGTTTCCTTTGGTCTTTATCTCCTGTCCATACCTTCCTGAGATGCCAGTTTTTCCATTCACCCCAGTTTCACCCAAGAAGAGAAACAGCCAGAAACCAATCAGCATTCAATATGAGGAGCTCCTGTTGATTGCATCACTATAGAGAGTGATGACGGATCACTCAGAAAACAGAGCTCAGTTCTACAACTCACAGCCTGGTAAGCAAGTGCTCACAACCTGTTACAGGAGTTTTAGTACTGAAGGGGTCAGTCTGGTGCAAATGTCCATTTCAGTTGACTCGCACAATGGCTTTAAGGTTTCCTGAAAATACATGATACAAACAAACAAACAAACACACACACACACACACACACACACACACACACACACACACACACACTTCTGAAATATTCATGTCGCTCAGTAATTCTTTTTTTCCAGCATTTTATGGAGTTATTATTCCACAAAAAATGGAAATGAGCGACCTTGTCAAATAATGAAATAACCCAAAAAATTAATTAGAGATTTAGAAAGCACAAAGCTCACGGCTGTAACCCTGAACTCAAATAGAAGTGAAGAATAAACAGACTGGCTGGAAACTGGCATAGAGGCTCATCTTTTTCACCACCTGGATTCCATGTTAACTCCATTTTGCTATGAGTACACACAATGCTGTAAGGAGCACAACAAATTATAGTGGAATTCCTCCACATTTAACACTCTATTCACACCATAGAGACAGAGCTTCCTGTCCTGCTTTCATTCCATCCTCTGCCTAGGAGGTCTGGTTGCTACGGGTTAGTCCTGGTGCTATGTGCAATCCTGTGCTAGCTATGAATGTTCTATGTTAGACCACGCCCCTTCAGGAATATTCATAGCAAGCCAGCGAACCCAAACACTTACAGCTTCAACAATGGCAGGGCCATAACTCTCAGTGTGAAGCATACACAGCTGAATATCTGGTTGTTACAGAGAGAATATCTGAGGTAGAAACCTGAAGATAGCTTACACTGAGTGCAGTGAAATCTGCCAAAGCCCAGGCACCAGAGGACAAGCCACTGGCTTCCACGTGAACATGTACAGCTCAGGGTCGAGGCTAGTTGTGTGGGTCCACAGGAGGGTAAGGGGGGGTAAGGGTAATGCACTTCAGAGACACATGGCCTCTGCCTTAAACAACCTGGAACAGGTGCTGGGATGTGTGACAGCAACAGAAGGCAGAATGGTGATTAAAAGAGATTGTCCATTTACATGGAGATCTAATCAGAGTTTATTGGAGATGCTTGCCATAGCCTAATATATGCTGTATTCAATTTCATCCACGGGCGAGGCCCATCAGGCTTAATTTAAATCAGCCTGGAAATCAAAGACACCATCAATAGAGGTGGACCTGCTCATTTCAGACTTTGCACCGAGACTCTACTTTGGGGCCTTCAGCAAACTGATGCCTTTAAAATCTTTTTAACGCGAAATGCCTTCAGAGATGTAATCCACTGGACGATGGAAGGTTGGCATTCACACACAACAATTAGGATAGGACTGACAAGTCATCACAAATTCTTCCAGAAACATTTCTGGTCTGGTGGTCTGTGGATTCTGCTATACTTTTCCTTTATAACAACAACAGCAACAACAACAACAAACACATTTCACCACAGATCCGCTCACAGCCTTGCTCTTCACATGCTAGGGTGCAGCAGTCTCGAGTCAAAACAAAAACAATCCTGAAATGCATCGAGATGCCCTCCCTTCTAAAGAAGCCTGCCGAAAAAACCGTCAAGGAGTAATTTTCAGAGGCAACGTCAAGAGGCATAGGTGTTCTTCAAAGGCAGAGCTGCAATTTAAGCAGACCACTAGCAGCAACCAGCGAGAGAGAGAGGCACCGCCATTAACAACCAGACAGTGAGAAGCAGCTCCTGGGCACTTTGTCCCTTGGGACTGGCAGGTGGTTGTGTGACATAACACCCTGAGGAAAACACTCCAGAGGTTTTTTCCCTTCTTTTTAAAAGGCAGTATGAGTGACCACAGAGGACACAACACAGGCTTCAAACAGGGATTCAAGTGGAAGTGGCCCCCATGTTCGCCCCCATGGGTCTCATCCCCAATCTCTCAACTCAGTGCAACTTTGCTCTATATTATTTTCCATGTAGCAAGTGCTGAAAAAATGTGGTGTTTTGCTCTCATTTGTACAGTAACATTGTCACGCCAGCTGGTATAATGTTGTGCCATTGCACAAACTGCACCACTCTGCTCCCCACTGGCTGCCAAGTGGCTATTCTTTAACAATGTTATGTTACTCAGTCATTCCAAAAGAAATTACATCTTTGTTACACAAGGTCGACTTTACAGAAAGCGTGGGCCGCAATAAGGCCCCAATAAAGGCCTCCGCAGCTGACATAAGACCAAGTGCAAAGCACAGGAGGTAAAAATGTTTCTATTTTTCAATGCTATTCATCAATGATAAATGAACAAGACCATGTTACCTAGCTGTGAGCCAACATTGTTAAAAGACACCTTCTGGCTATGGTATTTTACAGAATAAACATGTACACTACTGATGGACTCAGCCCAGGGCCCGCTATCTTATGTGGGACCGACCAACATACTGTCAGCCTGAAGCATTTTGCTCTGGAAACACCTACCCCTTTGCCTCAGGCATTCCTGATTACATGGAAAAGATTTGGCATTTATTTAGTGGACATAGCAGACTGTATCCAGACTCTGTATGCTTAAATGAGGTTCCATGACACAGAAGTTTATGTCAGTAATGGGTCAGACCTCAGGGTTAATGCTGTTATTTCTCACCCCAAACAGAGCCTCACTCTCAGCTCTGTATAAGTATGAGAAATGCCCCTCTAATCTGTTACCTGGCGGAAGCCACATCTCAGTTATGGTGTAGCTCAGGCGTAGCAGACCTACTGCAAAAGTACTGCTGATCTAAAGCTAAGGTGGACTAAGGAGAGTCCCCTAGAGAAACACTTAGGACTAATTATACTCCTCTCCACCAACCTCACCATCTGACCTGGGACCAGTGGATGCTGGGATACGTGGCCTAGAGAGGTGGGACTGGCTCAGGTCTCGGCTGTGCAACACAGTGTGCAGGATAGCCTTTCAGAAACCCGTCACACCTTAGATTGGAGCTCATTTCCCATGCTCCACACTGCGCGGCAACCTTTGGGTCGCAAGCCCCATATCCCCTTACCTCTGTGCCACTCTGCTGCCCATGCAACCCGCAACATTAATGAGGACTGCAAAGAGCCCATTGCAGACTGCATTACGATCTGAGACAAGCAATTAGCCTGTTAACTATAAAGCACTGTTTTGCTCTAGTATGCATATAAACTAATGAATAGGATAATACAAGGCAGAGCCCTCCGGAGTCTAATCCAGGTTGTCTGAGACAGTGCGAGCAAAAAGAGAGAGGCAGCGCTAATCTGGTTATTACTGTCAGATGGGAATGTAAAGTGAAATCCCACACTGCCATGTTGCCTGTTTTTTATATGGTGTTGATGATGCGGGAAAAGGGACAAAGATCCAATGCTGTGCATTAGAGACAGCGGCAGAAACCTGCTGTATCGTTTCATTCATCAAAAAAAGGCTATTTTCTGCCTCTTGTCCAGGAGAGAGAGAGAAAAAAAAATCACCCCACAGTCAAAACAATTCATGGACACAAGCAAGAATGGAAAGAACGTAATCCATTTCACAGTAAGGGATGCTTATAACTAATATACTTACATAGAGCAAATATTTATATGAAGCCAGTGACATTTCACGGTCATGTAAGCATCCCAAATGCATTAAGGCACTACACCCTTGCAACAAATGAATCATTTGGGACCTTGGTCTACGCCTGTATTTTCTTTTTTTTTATAGCTGAAGTTCATCATTGTAACAGAGCTGTTTTTATATAGCGCATGAGCTAGAATCTGGGGACCAGTTTGGTCAAGATAAAGGGTATTACATCCAGAGATATAGCCTAAATATGGATTTTTCAAGGTGGACTGCAGTGATTTTGAACAGTCTAACTTGCAATGCAGCAAAGTGCAGAAGGGACAGCCTCCTCTAGTGTCCTTCCTAACTGACAGATTTGAAGATGTATCACTTTCCCTTCGTGCTAATACGGCAGGCAGGTGTAATGAGCAACAAAAACACAGAGACGTTAGCGCTCGCGTCCTGCACGTGCGCGAAAAACAAGGCTCTCCGTTTGCCGTGATTAGCGCAGGCTGCGGACCGTTTAATTTGATTGCTTCTAACTGATGCACCTGCTGGTCATTAGACAGCCCGCGTACAAAGGCAGGTGCGTGAGTCAGACGAGGGGCCAGAACAATCCGATATGCGCATACGAGCGCACGGCGTCACCGCGAGGCCCGCTCCTAATGTCTCTCCGGTTGTTATTTCTGGAGATGGAAGACCTCTGCTTTACCCGCATGCGTTCCAATACAACTGGATTTTTGTACAGTTTGTGTCTCTCACCTGGGAGTTATTGTTTTTTTCCCCGTCCTTTCCGCATGAGGAAATAACAGCCAACTTTGTCACGCAATGTAAAGTATGTATTTCCCATAACAACAGAGATGACTTGACAGGAATGTTCCGGCGCAGCTCCCTCCCCCATGAGCCCAGTCCGAGCAAAGCCTGAGGTCACTCTAGCTTGCTGTGCCATCATCCTTACAGTATAGACACACAAGGAAAATTCAGTGCTTTTGGGGTGGCAGTGTAGCGTAGTGGTAAGGAGCAGGGCCCGTAACAAGAAGGCTGCTGGTGAAATTCCCCACTGGGGCACTGCTGCTGTACCTTTTGGGCAAGGTACTTAACCCAGCACTGCCTCAGTAAACATCCATCTGTTTTAATGAATAACATGTAAAAGCTGTAACCTGCGTAAGATGCTCTGGATAAGAGTATCTGCTAAATTACAATAATTTAATGTATTTTATAATGTTTTTTTTTAATATCTTCCACCTTCCATCAGTTGATGCTTGACTGATAACTATGTTTGGTGATTCACTTTTGTCCCTTGGCTAGGAACACAGGGTGGCGCCATCTGCTGGTGCCGTGCGGGAGCGCGGCGACTACCGGCGCGTTAAGGCAGCTGAGAGCCAGCGCATTGGCTGTGATTAGAATGCAGCGCTTGTGCGGTTCTAATCAACAAACCGCATGCCTCCCAGCATCTACTAATCAAACTCACGCATGTATGCCAGTGTGAGTGTTCAAGGTGAAGAAAGGGGTGGGGGGCTCTCCTTCAATTGAATTTCTCGTGAAAGGAAAAAGGCGTTCGTCCATCGACTTCAAATTAATTTGTCGGGACTTTTTTCCTGAAGAGGGAGAGAGAGTAAAGGCAGAGAATGAACCCGGGGTTCAGGCGGACAGGACCCCCGGAAACAAATCCCCCTCGAAAGCACTCACGTCAGTGATCAATTAACCAAAATAAACCGACGAGACGGGGAGATATTTCACAAGGCTGAAAATCAACACTGCATTAAACACCACATCTGACACAGCCATGTGTTGGATTTGCGGCGCTAAGGCTTGATGTGTTCCGTGCTGCATGAATTCACACTAGACAAAACTGGCATGTAAGGAAGGCAAGGGCTCTTCAATCTCACTGCAACACCTTCTGGTCTAAATTCAGTGAAAACAATTAGCAGAAGTTTTTCTTGCCTGTTTGCATATTTACATTTTCCTGGACAGAGATCCTGGTAAAACCAAAGGGGGGAAAAAACGGGATCAGTGCACGCAGGTAAAACAGAAACAACCGTTTCCAACTGTCTGCATTTATATCCCCCTGATCAGTCAGGCCCAATAAAAATAATTACACAAGTGGTAATAATTCAGTTATAATTGAGCTAAATATGAGGTCGAGTATTTAGAGACGGCCGAGTCCTCATAAAGACCCATTTAGAACAGCTCTTTGAGAAAGAAGCACCAATTCATCATGGCCTCTGAGAACTCTACTGCCCATGCTTCCACACCACTGCCTCATTTGAAGAGCAGGAAAAAAAGGCATGCAGACTGAAGCACTATATATACTATATTTCAATATTCAGACCAGACATGTTAATGATGACCGGACTATTTCACTCACATTGTCACTGGATAAAACTGCAAAGGAAAAGTGCATTATTAATTGAGATGCAGACAGCGGGGCGGGGCTAAGGAAAGCAACACCCCCACTGCAGGAAATATGAGCCCCTCACCCCCCTGCGACTCCACCCCCACTAACACCACCACCCCCCTCGCTCCGGCTCCAGACAGAAGTGACATTGAGTGGGCAGGTCCCGGGGCCTGGCACAGCTTCATGGAGATGCACTGCTCTCACCGTAGGAGCGATGCTTTCTCATCATCAAGTGGAGCGGGGAAATAATCAGCTGATCTATAAAGGCAGTGATTTCTCGGGAAGGCGCTGCCACTCGGCCATTAGGGCCAGTGTTCTCTGCGTTGGCGGGGAGGGGGGAGCGCGGGGAGAGACAAACCATCCTCTCTCTCCACTCAATGGCGCCGGAACTCAGCAGTGATGACACAGTGAGGCTTCATGAATCCCATATTGGACAGGCCTACGGTACCATATTCCGTCAATCAACAACTCGTGTGAACCAATCAAATGCTGTTCCATGGCAAAGTAAGAGACCGACATGACTGGCTCATTATCATTATGTCATTAATAGCACAGCCCATTTTTAGGGTTGCCTTTGCCTAAAGTACAGACCATGACAGCTACTGAAATATAACAGACATAACTACAGACCAAATGTACACAGCAAGCTTCTTTCTGCCTGTGGGGTGTGTTTTTTAACTCGGTGCCCTCTGACATGATGCAGGCAGGGGTGGGGTGAGGGGTTGCCCTTACAAGGCGACGCATCTCTACATTAAAGGCAAAGCGTGCAAGCGCAGAGGCACGAATACAATATTTATGAGGAGTGGAGCAAAAGGGCCACACCACACATCTCACAGGGGTGCTCAAAATCAGCAACCATTTTCGAGTCTTATTTCCCATGGCAGATAATTACCTCAAGTGCCCAATCTTTAGAGAGCCTTTCACAAAAACACACAGATTCGAAAAGAAACGCCAGAGATGGTCTTTTCATCCTCACAGAGAGAGCGAGCCTCACTCACAGGGGGAGCCTTTCAATCTAACCATTACTGCGGCACTCTGTCCTTAACCAATTTAACCAAGTGCTCCGTTTAATTGATTCACACGCACCGTCATGTGTCTGGCGATTGACGGCATCAACAAACAAGACGCCGTGTGATCATTTAAAGCAAGTAACACCTGCTTTAATTAGTTGCTCAAAGTCGAGCTTCACAGCGGTTACAGAGAAAACCTCCTTTGCTTCTCCCATAAGCAGAACTCCCCGTGTCAGTCACTATTGTAGATTTACACACATGATGTCTAACACACGGCAAAGAGAAAGAAAACATGGTACAACACAGCAAGCTGCTGATAAGAGGTGTATAGACACATGTTAACGAGCGCGGCCCGAGTCTGTGTGCGACAGCAGCCTTTTCCTGCTGAAAACTCGGATGCTTACAGGGTTAATGATGTGAGTGTCTCAGCAATGTGCGTGCATGTGTGTGTGTGTGTGTGTGTGTGTGTCTGGCCTGCCGCTGCAGCCCTCAGCTTTTCATTAACAGTGTCTAAAACACTCCTCCACCGCAAATGAGCCCCTGCCAGTGGAATGCATGGCGACGGTCCCCTCAGACACCAAACCACCCCCACAAGCTGAGAGAGAGAGAGAGAGAGAGAGAGAGAGAGAGAGAGAGAGAGAGAACGGAGCCCTTTTTAACCGCTGTTGCATAGACAGGCTTAAGATATGCAAACTGACCTTTAAAATACAGCGGGGTGCCGCGTATGATGACAGCCGCATCATCGATTGGAAATGAACGAGATATAGCGGCCGTGGCTCACCTCATCCATAGAGCATTGAACGCGAACACATGTAAGAGCCTCAGCCACAAAGCGTTAAGGATGAACTTAAGCGCAGTAGTTAGTCCCCCCCCCTCCGGGGAGCAGCGGGGTTTTTTGCGTGAGCGGAGCTTAAAGTGTCACTTGATCGCCGCAGGCACACGCGTTCACCAGCTTGTTAGAGCCGAGCGCGGGGCCTTACTCCAAATGCAACATTAAAAATACCCAAAACAAATTCATCACTCCATTCCCTGGGAACAAAAACAGCCATAAATCAAAGAGAAAAATGAGGTGCCTTATCTGGCTAACTTCATGGCTAAGTTAGCTTGACTTTCCTTCCCCCCCGGAGAGATCTCAAGGCTACGGTGCTACAACAGCAATGAACTGAAAATAAAATATTAACTCCACTCATGTCTGCCATGCACATCTAGACCTATTTTCTGCCCATTTGAAAGGGGGAAGAAAAGGGGGGGGGTGTAAACAATACACAAACATTCATTATATGCAATATTTCAAGGTTGTTATAATAAATATTTTATATATAGACATATACATACACACATATACATATACACAAATTATACATGCACATAAATTGTATTGAAATAATTTTACAACACTGGATTTGAATATCACAATTCATTGCTTCAACCGAACCTGCTGATTAGCAAAGCAGACAGTCAGAGAAGTGTATGGTAATATAAAGCAGTGTTTCCCCGCTCACTCCATGCCAGCAGATAATGACTGCACAGCTTAAGGACGAGCGCATCAACACATCAATACAACAGACAGTTAGCTGGGCTCTGTGGTTCATTAGAGCATCCAGGCGTTAACTAGAATGTGATCTGGTAGGAGCTGACACACAGGCTGCAACAGTGGCAGGAGTGAGACAACCACAGCAGTGACCAGCGAACCTTCAACATGATACCCGCAATCAAGCTGCATCTCACCCGCAATCAAAACTGGAGGTTAATATTCTGTTTTACACAGTCTTCGGTTCAAATCCACTAGGACATCGGGCTAAGGGGAGTGATGGATGAAATACATGCCTCAGAAATCACATTATAATTAGATGTCATATTTTACATATCTGATACAGCTGGCTGTTTACTGAAAGATTTGGATTAAGCAGCTGACTCGAGGGTACAGTAGGCACCCCCCCAATCATGAAGTCACAGTGCAGCCCGAAAACTGAGTCTCTCCGGCCAAATGTACATACATCCTCGATATGTTCCCAAGCGTCAGAGACTATGGTATAATCATTTATCTGGTTTACGTCTTTCTTTAAAACTAAATGAAGCATGTATAATCACCTCCGGGGTTATTTCCAGCCCATTTTCAGAGGATGTTACATGAGGGGCAGCTGACTGCTTTGCAATGCAGCGCATTCACACGATTCTCCAGCTGTTCTGCCCTTTTTACTAAAGGCTCTGATTTATTAATCAAACAAAGGCATTTAGCAAAGGGAGCAGAGAACTGTTGCCATGTCCCTGCCCAAAAGCTTTTTATCATTTTGCCCACTGGCTGGCTCTAATCGCGAAGGCATTATTCAGCTATTCATGGGCAACAGGTTTACCATCCCCTGTTTTAGTCATTTCATAAATAATAACCTAAATTTAGCCATTGTTTACTTGCATGTTGAATAGCGACTAACATATTCATCAAAACCAGTTAAAGCCACATTCCAAATGGTGAGGGGGAAAAAAGACTAACAATTTAAAACAATGATCTGGCAGCTTATGAAATTAAATACCCTCCCTAGTTAGGATCGTGTGGACAGGATCATTTTGAACAGTGGTAAAAATGCAGCACAGATACTATAGAGGAGTTTGTTCTAAATACGGTCTCAGATTATCCGTTAGCTCTGAAACACAGAGCACATATATGTAGGACACGGCTGTTGTTTTCTTTTTTTCATAGCCCAGCTTTGAAAGATCTGGAGCTTACTGCATAGAACTGGCTGTTCTCTGAGAGAGATGAGCCTGTTTGCAACAGGGGCCAGTGAGGGTTTCACACAGATCTCTGCGCCCATTCGCCAAACTCCTTCTGACAATTGGAGCGCAGCAGCTAAAGTGGAGCCATGCAAAGACATGAAGCCGCTCCATCTGTTTGAGGGGGCTGACCACACCGCGTAAAAACTGATACATAATAACCTGAGATACAAGCACATGAACCCATTCTACGTGTTTTTGCTTCTTTTGGAGGGGGTGGGTGGGAAAAAGCAGTCGGAACTGATATAAAAGTAGTCACCGCTCATATGTAGCGGAAGCCCTGAAAGATGATGCACTTTTACAGCACAATGTCTAGCATGTGGAAAGTTGTGTCTATTATTAGCCTTATGCAGGATCGCTCCATAAATAATCCAGAGCCTGGCCCTGCCGCGGGAGGCTGCACGGAGAGGAGAACACTTGTTCCAGCAGACACAAAACAGCTCTCTGCCATTTAAGGGGACATGGCTGCTTCTTGTCAGGATTCCTGTCACCAGGCTGAAACAATCCCAGAGTGATCTTTAGCAAGACAACGGAGAAGCTGGATGGTAACCGAGAGCCGGTGGATCAACACAAGGGCCCGAACGCACTAACGGAGCAAAGGCCATAGGTGCGTAGTGTATGTGGTCCTGCTTTTCATCCACAGGGTACATAGTCTGGCTTTTGGGCAACAGGGTGCATAGTCTGGCTTTTGGCCCACATGGTGCGTAGTCTGGCTTTTGGGCCACAGGTTGCGTAGTCTGGCTTTTGGGCAACAGGTTGCGTAGTCTGGCTTTTGGGCCTCAGGGTTTGTGGTCTGGCTTTCGGGCCTCAGGGTTTGTAGCCTAGTTTTCAGGCCACAGGGTTTGTGGCTGGCATTTGGGCCTCAGGGTTTGTGGTCTGGCTTTTGGGCCTCAGGGTTTGTGGTCTGGCTTTTGGGCCTCAGGGTTTGTAGCCTAGTTTTCAGGCCACAGGGTTTGTGGTCTGGCTTTTGGGCCACAGAACGAAGAGTCAGACCAAAGAGCAAGCCAAAGATGAGGCCCTTGCTGTGACAGCTGTTTCAATACAGAAGTCCCTCTATTACCAAGAAATCCATTTTAAGTATCAAAAAAGGAACATTGAAAGCTGTAATTATGTATACACTAGTTCATAAAGTCCCCAAAAAAAATAGATACAACAGCATGTGAGTCACGCCTCTATTAAATCAAAACATCAAATGAATAGTCAAACTACAAACAAGGCCGTCTGGTGATGCCTGGCACTGCCATAGGGGAACGTCGAGCTCATTTGACAAGTAGTCTGCGATTAGCCTGTTTTGTTTTTAATGCGAGTGCCAAGCTGTGGACAGGGAATTAAAATACACGGTTTTATTGTAGGAAATGGATAAAAGTGTTGAAAGAGCACGTCTTCTCGTGGAAGGGGTTTTTTTTTCCTCCTGCCCCCAAAGCAAGTCTCACGAGGCCAATCATTTGTTGAAGGCATCTAAACTGCCATTAGACGCACGCCAGCATGAATACATTTGCATAATTCGCTTTAAGAACAAAACACGCATCATAGCGTTTAGCAACAGCAACACTTCAATCGTCGGAAAACAGAGAGGAAGTGGAGCAGAACCGCGGCTCTGGAGACGCATGACAGCGCCGTTATAAAGCGCTGTTGGTTTCTGAATTCTCTTTGTGATGCAGGAGGATCACTTCGGTAAATAGTGGTTTTTTTTTTTTAATAGTCAAACCCCGCGCATTGCGAGGGGTGAGGCACGCAGGGTTCAACCGCCGTCGAGACTTCCACTGATCTCCCTTGAAAAGCAAAAGCTACACTGCTTTCAGCTCGCAATCAACGCTACCCTGAGTTTCTCCAGCCTGCCGATCAACTATCACTGGAAAGTGTGTCGCGGTCTAATTGGAAACCATTTAGCGCCTTAAAAATTCAGCATCCGCAATATGTCCTTTGTTTATGCGGCTTACTTGTTGCTGGTTGAGTTAACCAATTCCGAGTCCACAAGCCGCTCAAACAAAGCAGAGCTGGCGATTTCCTCGTACCTTCTGCAGGCCTGGAAAACGGCTTCTCACTTCCAAAAAGCGGCTCCGTGCCCCGTACTGACGTGGCCCCGTTCCAGCAGGCCGCCTGCACAGGCCTGGCCAGGCGGCGTGTTCACACTAGCGGCTATTTCACAGCCCACACTCTCTCTGATACCCCCCCCAGTGTCAGCACTAGACTCCCACTGCAGTGTTTCTCAGCCTTTCTTCTGCACTGGCATTGTCCATAAGATGACAAGAGCCTGTGGCACACCGCTATTTCCCCCAACTTTCACAACTCCACACACCCCCACACTGCTCATCGCTACGGCTATGTAAAGAGCACTTGTTTTCAAGGAGAGACCTTGGTAGGGCTTCAGTAGAGCACATCACGGACCTACATTCATACACCCAAATCGGTCTAAATGCACAATTTCAGAAGCGTAACGAAAGGGTGTCTGTTAAATTAACAGTATTTACGTAATTGAATGTCCCCATGGTGAGCCTGGCCTACTCGGGGGTGTGGCAGCTGAAGAGCACTGTCCTACAGCATGGCATGGACTCTGACAGCCTGAGCTCTGGCTGCTCCCTCTTCACTTCAAACATCAGGCACTGCTTGCATACTGCACCTAAAATTAAACTCTATAAAAGAAGCTTTCGGGCTAGTGTTTTTGGATACAAGTTATTAGGCCTGTAATGTGAAGTAGTCTGGGCACGGCACTGTTTTATCGCTATGGTTAATACTAACACAGCAGCATCTCCTGCTGTATTTAGTTGATCTTCAATTAGACCAAAATATATTTTCCAAAAATACTCTATACCTCCTCCTGACTCAAATACCTCATTTTCATTACCAACAGTAGGTTTGTCATGCATAAAACTTTTCTTTTTCTGCAATTTCATAAATAGCAACTTTACCTTGAGGTTGTTCTTTTTTCACATTAACAAAACAGCACTGTTAATGCAGTGATATTGCCTAATAAAAATGATACTAACAAATAATTGCAGTAATAAATAATAATAAATTTTATAAACGTGTTTTCATAGAGTGCTTTCCAACTGGGAGTCAGCTGAAATGAAAACCACAAACAATATAACCTATTAGGAAACAAACAAATCTATTCAGATTAGTTCAGGATTTGGTTCACTGTTCGGTAAACACATCCATTTAAGGGTGCACGGAGACACACACACACACACACACACACACACACACACACACACACACACACACACACACACACACACAGGAAAAAGCAACTTTAAACCAGCCATTTTAGACTTCAAGAGTGACAACTAGGAATTCAGTAACCTGACATCTGAGTCAGAGAACAAGTTTTTCAACATGTGAAACGTCTGGATTATAAATTCATATGGAAAGGTGACCTGAGGTCAGTGAGACTTCTGATTGGCACAAGTTCACAGAACTTAACTATTCGTGGATCCATTTGACATGCTCATAGACAGCTTCCACTTTTCACCCCACTACTACTGTTCTCTCTCATGTACCACATGCCCTACTATAACCTGATACATACAGCATCTACTTTCGCACACAAACAACCATTCCAGAAGACTTCAGGATGAATATCGGACTTCCTACAAGTTTCGGAACTGAAATTCGTACTGCATGTTTGAAATGCTCTGCCACGTGGTGCTCTAACTTGATATTTTTAGTATAAATCACAAAACCTAGAAGTGCTGCAGCACCGTGGCTTGCCATTTGGAGGTTAATACACAGTCTCTGGAACCCTTTAGAAAAGTATGACTTTTCTGTTTGGCAGCGTATGACCACAAAGCAAGATGAAGCACTTGATGAAATCAGATGATAACAGGCTGCCGCCACTGCGCATTCCCCAAATGAAAAATGAAGATGGTAAATAAATGCACTGTTCGGAGTTTATCGGCAGCGGTGTTTACCAAAATTGAGAAGGGCACAGCGTGAATGCAGAGCAGCTGAGAAAAAGCACAGCCGTGAAGCCAGGCCTCCGGGACCGGTTTGGACTGACGGACAGGGAATCTCACGAAGACAACCACTCCAGCCGGACCGGCCACGTTTAACAGTTGCGGTGTCTCCTACGAGTGATTCCAGGACAACTGGAACATCACAGCCATCCTTTTAAGCAGCCCTTCTAATTAAAGCCGTTGCCCCCTGAAAAAAGAGAGACTTACCCAGCGTATCTGTCATTAGGTTCTCAATTAGCACATCCTTTTTTCCTTTTTTAAAAGATGAATGCAGTAGGACTCGGGTTCTCCGATTGAGCCCAAATTAAAGAAAACAAAGCACGGCGGGGGTCCGGTCGTGATCAATTAATCAGACGGCGCAGGCTGGCTGGGCGGGTCAATTATGTGAAATATCAGGAGCAGATTGCTTATTCTGGAGGAAATGTTAATGGGCTCGCGGCGTGTGACTGCATTCCCATTCTGGGGTGGAAAGAGTTTTGAATTAAAATAGCAGCATACAGCCGAGCGAAGGAGTCAGCAGTGCACTCCTCGCTAACGAGCACAGCCCTGGGCCACAGGTTTGACTGCGCTCAATCAATGCGGCGTGCAGCTGTTGTCTCGAGCTCCTACAGTTTGTCAATAAACCCGCATTTGAATGGGGAAAGTTAGAGCACGCATCCTTGAAAATGTCAGAATGCGTTTATCTTAATGTTTGAAATGAAACTCGCCTGTCCTGCAGCTGAATCTGATTGATGCCATCACACTTTCAAATTCATAACTGCCTCTAAAAAAACTCATTAAAGTGGCCATGCAGTCAAAAACGAGATTGCCTGGGTTTTGCATGGTATTTGCAAATATATATATATATATATATATACATATATATACATATATATATATATATATATATATATATATATATATATATGGGAAACAATGTGAAAATATGACATCTATGGTCAGTGCTGTTTTGTTATCTGAAAAACTCTCCCTCTTACATGGGATTCAGACACAACTGGGCTGCATTTTAACAAACCAATCATGTTTAATCTCATTTGCATATCCCTACCCTTCAGTGATGGCTGCAACATGCTGCAAACCGCAATTAGGAAACCAAGTACAAACACATGACCATAGTAGCATGGGCTAATTACTAGCTAGTTAGTAGAGAAGAGGTTACATACAACTGCAGATGTCAGCTGTCTTGACACTGGTAAAGATCTTGTGAGAGAAATGTTTTTCTGTTTTTTTTTTTGTAGTGGGCAAGTTGCCTTTTGTAGCATGTAGTTCCTTCCTTGGTATCTACTCACCTGCAGCTAACAGAGAGATTACAGAGAGAGCGAAGGCACAACAGCTGCCTCTACAAACAAGATATCGGCCATAGCCCAAGCTCTACGTTCCAGCACATCTTTATCCAAGATTATCAGCCAACCCTGACCGACAGGACCTTATCCTACTGCTGTGTGTCCAGCTTTGGACACTGTTGCCTTGACCCATCTTTTCATGTCAGCCAATCAGACAATTGGCTCATGAATGACCAAATGTACCACTCCCACTGAAAATGGCCTGTCCTTTTGTAGGACTGAGAGCGGGACAAAATGAGTAAGAATACATAATGATGATTTTTAACTAAAAAACCTAAACAACATGTTTCTCAGAAACCAAGGAATTTGGTTTCTGATACACAGGAATTTGAATACAATCCACTGTGTGGACCCTTTAAAATAAAATAAATTTTTCAATAATTAACATTATTGAAAATGCACTTTCCATGAGTGTGCCATTTTCTTGATGTTTTAACCCCAATGACAGATAGAAGATGAAAGAAAAAACACCAAAAAGGCAAAAAATTTTTTTTCCTTCCTCCATCTTTGATCATTGTTTTGGTTTGTTGTTTTTGTTCAGTGCATCCATCAGGGGGAAGTGAAGATTATTTATTCTACCCTTGGAGTGTGTGCTGTCTCATTCACCATGTAAATGAACACCTGTCCAAATACCATGATTGGTATTCTTGCTTTTCACCAAATATATCAATGAAGCCGTAAAATTAAACGCTAATCTACAGCTGGGGGTATTGGTACTGAAAACTATGAAACCGCACAGCAAATATCTCTAATTTGTGCAGGTGCTGCAACTGAAGGAAATATATCCAATCATATTTTACAGGCTGAACGAGAGTCTACAGCATCGGTGGGCCCACTGCACCCATTGCAGAGTTAGCAAACTCTGGAAAAGCATCCTGCAGGATACTACCTTACAGACTCATGTCTGGTCTTCTACTCTTTATGCCTGAGTGTCCCAGTAGCACCAAGGAGAGGTCCCTGGTGAAAACCTGATAGGGTCCCAGTAGTTATGACCTCAGTTATGACCTCTTGTTGTGTCAGACATGCCGTATGCTGGTTCCCAAGTGCCTCAGTCAGCTAAAGTACTTGCTGTGAGCACAGGCTGAGCCCCATGGACCCTATAGCCCAGCTTTGCAATTGCCCAATAGTAACCACAGGTGGGAATGTTCACGTTCCCTAATTTGTCCGCTGCCACTCCCTCTAATGGCTCGGGTGGCCACTTTGAAGTCCCACGATGACATCAGTGGCGACGTGCTCATCCTCCAATTGGCGTATGCCCCTCCTTGGTGCACTGTGGGTCTTGCAGTTTGGAAATTAGCTATTGTCAGTGTCCAAGTGTATCAGAGGATTGCAGGATTGCCTTGCTTCAACGCTCCTGCCCCATGCATAGAGGTACAAGTCTAGGGAGCAACCGCTAATTGCAAAACAGGTGAAAAAGCATAACGAAATACTTTTTAAAAAAGTGACATGCTGGATATGGCCACAGTGAATGCTCCAGTGATCGGTGTAGCCGGGCTGGCCTCATGCAGCCCGTTGTTCTCAGAGAGAATACAGGGACTTCCAGGTTTTCTGTTCCGTCTCTGCAGTTTGTAAAGCGGTACCTTTATGCTGGAGACCCCAGGGCCCCAGCCTCCAGCAGAAAGCTTTCAGTCAGGCAGAAGGAAGGCCTCCCCCTGCCCACCGCAGCAGCCAGCGTCCCCAAAAACACCAGCCTGAAAAATTCATAGGCCATTTCGCCCCCAAAGGCCTGCACACAACACTCTGAACTGTGAATAATTTGCGCTGAAGCTGGAATCTGACAGTCTGGATTACCTTCACCTTCAGAGGTCTAACACTCCCTCTCTCTCTCTCTCTCTCTCTCTCTCTCTCTCTCGTTTCTCCCTCTCCTAACTCCTGTCTGTCCATCCCTCGATTTCTCCCTCACCATCAGCCTGTCAATCTCTCTACTTCAACAGCCCTGCCCGCAAACGTAAGAGCTCGCAAAGCCAGGCTCTCCAAACCCACACAACCTGAGGCACACCGAGTTAAATCCTACTTACCTTCTGAGTGTTATTCATTAACACATCTGTCAGACTAATTACCAAGCTGAAACTGACTCTCAGCAAGATCCACTGCGGAAACTAGCAAGAAGCTGAGCGTAATGAGATGTGAAGCCGGGGGAAGTACGGCCATGAAAAGCGTCCTTCCGTTACGGCTGCTGGCGGCGTCGCAATCGTTTCCTTGAGGAAACAAACGTCGAAAAATAAGGATGGCTACAAATGAATCCTTTGTCAAGCAACAAGGATATGAGGTATTGGAAGAGCAAGGACAATGTCTCGGTTCACTGAAAGAAAGGAGTACAGAAATCGCGCGCGGTTAGCATGCATTAAAAGGCATGACAGCACTACACAGATTGGGGCTTGCGAGGCGGAGCTACAACACCGGGCGAAACCTTGTTTTATTCAGCGAGCACACAGAACAGCATCACCCAGTCCAGTTCCATCTTCTCTATTCATTAAGCCAGTTATAAGGCCTGCTATTGTATATCTGACAAAATAACAAATATGGAGCCTTAAACCTGAAGGTCAGTTTTAATATAATATCAAAAACCAATTTCCACTTGTTTGTCAGATCCATTTATCACATCCATTTAACACAATTACAGGCCGCATTCAGGCTTTCATTTCCCGCGACTCCGCGGCTTCTCGCGGGTTGCGGGGAGCAGAGGGTGATTAGCCGAGGCAGGGCTGAAGGGCCGCTGGGACCCGCCGGTGAAACTCTGAACTCCCGAGACGGAATTACTTTCAGGGCTGCGCCCACACTCACAGGAGATTCAATGGACGCAAACCTGCAGGCCGCCCAAACAAAAGACAGTGACCCGTGGAAGGGAGGAAGCGGCGAGACAGGTCCAGTCAGGCATGAAAATATAAAAAGAAGCAAACCCTTTCAAAGGCAGCCACAACAGCGCTCTCCCTGAGCGTCACAGGAGGGTGCCGAAATAAGACAGAACCCCAATATGAGAGGAGGACTCAGGATCGGGCGCATACCTGTGAGGGCCAGATTTCTAACCACTAAGGCAAAACGATAGGAGGAAATGTGCCTCTGGTACAAATGACTGAGTGAGGGGGAAATAAGATCCTCTAAGAAAGCAAAGGGACAGGGCAAACAGACACAATCTACAGTGATACTAATGCCATCATGTGAAAAAGAACCACATTTTTTTTTTCTTTTGTAGGTCAAACCAACATATTAACTCAACAATGAATCTGACTTAGAATCTGCAGGTCTTTGATATTTCAATGTATAGCGCAACAAGAAATTCAATTACAACAGGAGATTGAATTTGTAGATTAGGCAAATTAGGTTTAATTAGTCTGCTGATGCAATCTTAAGAAGTATGGTGTCACGGCTTGTTTAAGACTGACTGCAGCCTAGTATAACCCCAAACTCTCTGACAGCATTCGTGCCGAAAAACTGAAGCTGTGCAAAAACCGGCCAGATCGGAGTGGATGGAGTTAAAGCAGGCAGCCAGTGAAAACAAAGCAGCGGTGATGGGCTGCTGGTTTTGTGTGTGTGCCTGAGAAAGCCTGCCTGTATGCTATAAAAAGCAGCGGCAGAACATCACATTCTCGGTCAGAGCTGCTCACTTGAATCCATCTTTAGGGCCAACACGCAGATACCTCGGCCTTGGGGGTGGAGGATGCTCCTCGCCCCACGGGAACGCCGGTTGCCAGGCAGGTTGCCAGGGCAGCCAGGTCATGCGTGACGTGCAGTCAAGGGGAACCTGTCGTTCTTCATGGTCACTAACCTGGCACTTTGCAGCATTACAGCCCCGCACGTCTTCTTCAGCTTATTACAGCAGACAGCGAGCTCAGAGCCCTGTGTCTCCCTGCTCGTATTACCGCGACAAGAGTCCGCTGTTGCTACGGACATCCCCGCCGTCACCATGTATCATAATGCCTGTCTTTTAAGGAAGCTGCTAACCCTCATGACAAGGGCCCTAATTCAGATGGGTTACTGCCTATAAAATAGAAAAACCTCTCCACATTCACACCTGAAGTGTAGGTCAAACGCTTCAACCACTGTTCGGTGAAGAATGTTGTCAAATTTCCAAGCGTGCCTTCTGGGCCAGCCCTTTTTGACTGTGACATCATTTCAGCCATCGTGCCCCGCTCCCCTCTTTCACCCACTCATGTCATATTAACACCGTTTATGGTAAATCCTAACATCACATTTCCTTTGCAGATGCTCTTATGTGAAGTGAGTTATGTAGCTTTTATTTATATAGCTTGATCTCCACTGAGGCAATCTGGGATAAGTACCTTGCTGAAGTGTACAGCAGTAGCTCCCCACCAGGGAATTGAACCAGTAACCTTTGGGTTACAAAACCCTGTTCTGTTCCACTATGACACACTGTTGCCTGGTCACAGCTAACATGCTTGAAGAACCCGGTTATATTTATTTACATAGTTTTGGGAATAAAAAAAACTGCAAAGCTGGCTAAAACACTACAGACTGTTGCTTCATACATCTAGACTAATTTGAGCCCAATGAAAGAGATTCGGAAAAAATGGCTCATACGTATGTTTCCAAGAGCACACACCTGTTCTGCTCATTTCCCATACAGGTATATCCAGCAGTTATTCCCAGACTGGGCTATAGGTACCTATCTGCAGCTGGCCATTCCTTCATCTCACATTCAATTACAATACATAAGCACACTACCTTGATGTCAGCTAGCTGGCTATCAGTACTGTAATTCCTACAGAAAAATCAGGATCCTTGAAATTCATGCTGAGAATTCAATAAAAAATATAAGGGTGACAAAACAAGGGGGAACTCTGCCTGGTCAATTAAATTAATTGAAGAGGCAGCTGCTATACCGAGTAGGAAACCATTTCTGAACAAAACAAAATGCTGCTGAACCAGATTGTGTTCACAGGCTTAAATGACACAATAGCAGATTTCCACCCAGCAACTGTCTGATTACGATTCAAACACTCCCTCTCTACAGAGTGAAGAGAACTCTGCATCCATAACAAGAGAACACAGCACCACTACTGTACTTTGTATCAATCATCTCCTGACTTCATACTAAAGACTTATCAATATTCATTGAAACTGTCTGTTAAATAAAGATTCAGTCATTTTACAAACACAAAAAGAAGCTTATTTTAATGGGTCGTTTACATGATGTGAATATAAATTTACCATACAATTGTCAATAAGTAGATGAGGAACTACCAGGCACAAAAACATTTTTAAGAAAAAAGCAGCTTCCAGAGGAATGGCAGCATTACATTAAAACTCTGGGGGGTCTGTCTGCAAATAAATTGTGGATTCCATCCTCTTACCAAAACCCTACTGTAAATGGCATGGTCACACAATCAGGGTTTGTCATTTTGTAGCTCCAGCTGAGAAATGAAGGGGTCCCATTTCCCATCATATGCTTGTGGTTGATATTAAGAAAAGGTCAGTGTAATTTTCACTGAAGTCAACAGTGCCATACCTGTATTATATTTCCAAGAACCTCTACACAGCTGATTCTACCATGTCATCATCAATAACATGTCTCAATCTCTCTTTTTCTAAACAAAGAAAAAAACATTTACATCAAAATTTAGACATATATGCAAGTAATATCTGCACTGGAACAACTTGACCCAATAGTTGCATAGCATTACATTATCGTCATTTAGCAGCCACTCCTGTCCAGAGTGACATACACAGTGCACCCAATAAAGAGGCATGAAAAGTTGCACAAACATGACACAGCTAACTGCATATGAACAAGCGTCAATGACAAACAGAGCTGAGACCACAAGTGCGTGCTTCGATCAACATGTAAGTGCAACGTAATATGCACAGCCCAAGGAATATACAATTCAAAATACAACGCTTTTCCCAATCACCGTTCCCCTCAGTATAATGCTTTCAATGTGTGCACTACATTTTCACTTCATTTAACATTTTGTATTAAACTGCACACACAGTAAGGAACAGGATGTCTTTATACAGTTCATCAGAAATGAAGAGGCCTTTTTAGTTTTTACAGAAAGACAACCTGGGAGTAAAGTGTGACAGTGCAGTTTGTCTAAATGGAAGCGAAAGTGTGACAGTGCAGTTTTTGATGGAAGTGAAAGTGTGACAGTGCAGATTTTCCACAGGGATGCTGTTTCTGTCAGGACACAGTTGCGATATTCAGAGGGGGGCACTTTGTACAACGAATGAAAAATCTTCAGTGTCAGTGTCAGAATTTATACATATTTTTTTATTCATTCATTTTTTTCATAGGCAAGGCTATGCCCATTTTCTCCTCCCTGAAGCCAGAACATCTCTGAAAACAATGCTGTCACCGGTCCTGCAATTCATCAAGACCATGTGCTTATAAGCCCCACTCACAAAGGAATTTCATAAAATAAACCCGACCCATCCGCCACAGAGAATTTCACTCTCGCCATTCAGAATGAAATTAGACTGAACACACAACTCTGGTGTGCCTAACCCTCAGGTCTCCATTCATTCTGGGTAATTATTTGTCTACAGTTAATATTTACCTTCCTTCTGACAGAATTCACTGTAATATTGATTTATGAAGGGTTCTGAAGCATCGCCACACTTTTCAGCAGAGAGAAGTGAAGAATGTGTGTGCCAAAAAAGACCACCACTACCTGGCTATTACTAAACGTGTACATCAGCTAAAACTGCAACGGATTTGATGTGTGAAAGACTACAGGTGTTTAAAAAAAAAAAAAAAAGAGCGAGAGAGAGGAACTAAAAAAAGCTGCGCTTTTCAGTCCTCTGATTCAGCTCTGCACAAATTGTTCTGCACTCTCAAACCCCATTTTTCTTCATTCCCAGTGCAGGGAAAACACAGCATATGACACAGAGCGTACTCCATTTGTGATTCACCACCAGTGTGTGCTGTGCAACAGGGTCTGTCTGTAAGTCATACAAAACATTGTGTTTTATCCAGAGCCTAAACTGACTGCTCAGCCACGAAAGAACAGATTTAACACAGATTCACAGTTTTTTTTTTCTCCCTCTCCCCTGACAGACAACCTGCTGCAGCTTACAATTAATAGGCGAGTGCCAAAAGAAAAACGTCAACCTTTCAAAAATCAATCAGTCCTGCCTCTATCATATTTACCTCCACAGCCACACAACGGGCTGGGGTTGCTTGCTCTGGCGCTGTGAATGTGTTTACGACATTTCCATTGTCGCTCCCATATCCCTGTGCTAATGTTGATGTTTATGCTGCTTACGATGTGCGCTGAGCGCTGCCTAATTTGTAAGCCACTCTGGATGAGAGCGTCTGCAAAAAACGCAAAATGTAAATGCGAATGTAAATGTAGCAGTTGAGGAAAGAATGGGAAACGCGCAGAACGCACCGGAACACAGCAAAGCTTTCTGAATTCCAGACGCAGCGCCGCCCCCCTTTTAAGAAGGGCAGTAGTCTCTCATTGTTCAATAATAATACGAATTTTCAAGCAGCAAGCATAAACAACCGTTTATTGACTGGGTATTCGTGCCGTCATATTGAATGCTCGGGGATTGACATTTCCACGCATACACAAAACACGCAGATTCAATTTCGTTTGTTTGTTGGTTTTTCTTCCTCTTCTCCTTTTTTCAATAAGCCACAAACAGAAGGAGCTTTTCAGCGACCGGCTCCCTGGCTGTAAAGTTCTATTTAATCAAAGTGTCAGGACCAGCAACGGCAAACACTTTGATAGCTTTGAAGAATGTCCTCCCCCCCTCCTCCACAGCCTCAAACAGTTAAATTTTAACACACAGGGCTTGGCATTCACAACATGAGGCAGTATGAATTTGAATCCGTCCGATTGGGTTTGAAGCCGCGGCTTCCTTTGAAGCTCGTGTTTAGAATCGGGACGCCCACCGAGCCGTCTCTTAAATATGAGAATCAATGGTGAGCGTTCTGGCCTCGCCTCACGTCAGAGCCAGTGAGCCGCTTACCAGGCTCCCCGCGAATAACGTCTGTGTGGCACCGACTGACAGAAAAGTTCTTCCGCGCGCAAAACGCGAGCGCGGAAACGTTGCAAATTCTCTCTCTCGCTCGTCCATGACTGCGTCGCCGGAGAGAAGGCGGGGGGGAAGCCCGGCGCGGCTTCAGAGAGGGCCAGGCTTTCAGCTGCGCTCTCCAGCCTTAGGCTCGCGGTCGGCATCCGCCTCCGTCAGCGCCTTTACATCACATCAAGTGTCAGAGACAATTTCCCCTTTCACAGAGGGATCCAGAGGGGTGTTTATGAGCAAGAGGGTGGGGAGGGGGGGAGACAGAGAAAGAAAAATTATAATGCTGTTCTGAAATTTCTCATCTGTAGTCTCTCCCTTCCAAGCAATACCCAGCGGGTTTTCCTCCAAGACAGAGTTCCAGTTTTTATTGGCCCCCGGGGAAATTATCGTCTTTACATTCCATCCCGGCTTTCCGTGGGACAGAGCGCATCTGCTGTGAATTTTGACAGGAAGATAAAAAAGTGAGAGTAGAAAGGAAGAGGAGCAAACGCCGGCTTTCTGGCAGTGGCATACGGCGGTGACGTACGGCCGCACCGCCTCTCTCCCTCCCTCCCTTCTCCGCCGGCGCATCGCTCCACAGCTGTGTTGCGCTGCATCACAAAACTTCGGGGGAGAAGCTGCAGTTATGTTCATTATTCTTCTGCTTATCGCTGCTAATTTTTCACTCGATGAGCATGTGTTTGCTTCCATATCGGGCTCCTGAACATACCGACTCCAGATGAGGGTGTCTGTATCGAGGTGACAGGAAACGCGTACACAACACAGATAATGTCACATGTGAGACTATCCTCATATATGCCTGTAAACAGCTTGTTTTCCAGGACACTGACTGCAATATGCTTTTGTACTACAAGTGCTTAGAGTTCAGAAACTCCTCAACAGGTAAAGTTTCCATGAGAATGTAAATCGCATGTGTGAACCAATAAACAGACTTTGCTATCCATTCCAAATCTTCCTCAAAGTGGTGAGTCACTGGAGGGGCACAACAGCTTCACCCATCCTGGAGCTCATAAGGGTATCACTACCCACACTTGTGAACGTGAATGAACAAGGTCTGAAACGCTGGAAATATTGGACAGCGCTACAGAAACAGAAACAACCCTAATGTTATCAATACTCAGGAGCAGTTAAGTGCATGTAGTTTCTTCCATATTAAGTTTACCAGCATCAATAATTGCCTCCTTCATCTACATATAGTACATACCTTTGCCCGTATTAACATAAGTATTTAAAAGAACTACATATACAAACTTAAACCTCTGGGCAATAAACCAAACACATCTGCACTTTAACAAAAAAAAAAAAAAAACTGATTCCCCTCCAGGTACACAAAATGGCTGCCCTAGTAATTCGAAAGAGATAATTGACCTCTCTAATCTCTTTTGGTCAACCCACTTATCACACGGGAAGATTGTGGCGGGAACAGGTGTCTCCACAGACATTTCACATTCTGCTCTGGAAGGTGAGAATGAACTCCTGAACTGCCAAAAGAATCAATGTCAGTCACGCCAGCAAGAGTCATGCAATGGAGACATCACTCATCGCCCCGATCAGACGGCACAGAGCAAAGGAGCCCAGAATAAATTAAACCCTGATAAGCAAATGGGGCCATACTGGTACAAAGCAATTACAGTGAGTGGGTGACAGAGAGAGAGAGAGAGAGACAGACAGACAAAGGGAGAATCAGACACAGCAAGGGAGCCTGTAGGTAAGAAAGGGACAGAGAGAAAGGGAAATGGTGAGTGCCATAACAGGAGAGTGAGAGAGAGGGAGGGAGAAAGTGAGAGGGATGCTTCTCCTGTTGGTTCATGCTAAGTTAAGTAACAGCAATACAGCTTGCGTATTTCCAGTTTACAGCATATCTTATCAGTTGATCCAAACAAAGATCTAAGAACTTTTTCGCTGTTAAGTCATAAAAAAAGACTGCAGTGCTAAGAGCAGTATAACCAGTGCGACAGCTAGTTTAATGCTTCCTAGTTTTAATCATTTCTGCATTCGTCTAAATAGTAGGCAGCATAGGCCAGCGGAATTGTTACTAAATGTTTGCACAGTCAAATCTTCAGTGAGCTGATGCAGGTGTCTCTTCAGCAACGCAAACTGTCTTTAAAGTAGTTTTAAAAAAAAGTTGTAGATTTTGGAATGAACACCAAACTTCATTACAGCACCTTTCAAACTGCATTAACATGCCCTTACTGGAGAAGGGGTGTGCGGAGTGCGAGTCTGTAAAGCACCTGCAGTGCTAGGGCTTGAAGGCTGCAGGTTGAAGTCCCATACGGAAGGCTTTGCTTGAATCCTTGAGGTAGCAATGACAGTGAATATCTAGCGGTTCCAACGTAATGTAAAATGGGAGCAGAAATATCTGCTCGGCAAACAAATGTAATACCACTAATTATAATAGCAATGCCACTTAGCGGAACTTGAGTGGGGGTGTTATCTCAGGGAGAGAAGTGAGGAGAGAAGCAGGCGGTGAAGATCCCAGCGGTGTCAGGGTGTCGAAAGTCACACTGCGACAGAGATCTTGTTCTTTCCCCCAACCCCCCAGACACGTGCAAACACACGCGCATGCAGAACACTGCACTGAGCCTCCTTTCTCCCTGAGGCCTCAGCCATATGCCTCACGTGAATCAGCTCCGATTGTGAGAATGACTACGATCTGTTCATTAGCTTTAAAGCCATCACACATAAGGAACAAAACAGGAGGATCAAGCTGCTGTGAGGGAAAGCTGACATGAAGACACATGGACAGTCTTCATTCAAACTGCAAAATTTGAAATGGAAAGATTGTACTCTATATACTGCGCTTTTAATACTACTAGTATTTACAGGAGACAAATGTAATCCTCTGACACACTCACACATGGCCACCGATTTTATTTTTCACACTACGAGTCCCACAGTGCACTACAGTAGGTTGGCCACTCATTAGAGGACATCGCTCCTCCACTGATGAATCACAGGGTGCCACCCTACCCACGCCTCTCCCCAACAGAACTAAGCCAATTTGCTGCACCTCATTTCGCGCCCGCACTGTGGGGTTCAGCCTGCACTGTGAGCGCTTTGCCAGCTGAGCCACTCGGGCCCCTCTACGCTGTCCTCTCATTAAAACAAATTTGATCTTGTTCAGCGGCAAAAATGCACTTACATCCTTAAGTGTGCCACTGAAAGCCCAACTGATCTGACCTTTGATTGGCTGCATGGCTGAAGCCACAGTCCTGGCGTTTCTGCGCTCTTCCCCCTCAAATACACGCTCAGAAAAGAATAAACAGACTCAGAGATGCTGCGCAGCGGCACCTGCTGCGCGAGAGGGCCATTACGCAGCTCAGCTCAGAAAACACCCAGCGTTATAAATTGATAGTAACTGAAGAAACCCAGGTTAAGTACCTGACCCATGATGGGAACCTGAAAACTCCTCAGTTTCGCTGTGCCACACTGCTGATGAACCCATTACTCAATTCATCACTTACACAGTAGGGGAGAATCTAGGCGTGAATTTCAGTTGCCTGTCACAAGTCATTACGGTTAAAATATGGTACAATCATCATTCACTCAGGCATCCACTGGCCTGACTGAAGTGGAACGCCACAAATCCACTTGATTATGAATGACAAATTCAGACGGGTTCTATCAATGGCTTACACACGATGGTGATGAATTAAGACATTAAAATGGACACGCCCTGATATTAATGAAGAGGGGGGGAAGAGGGTAGAGGCTAGCACAAATGTGAACCTATTAATACTAAATATGCATTCTAATTTTAAATGCAACAAACATTACAGATGCAGACGCAAAATGGCAGGAATCTTTAAGCGGATCTTATTCTAGTGAACATAACCATATGGATATGTTAGGCAGGCTTCAGTGCAACAGTGAACGAGACAGCATTTAATTTCCATATATTAAATAAAACCCTATCGACATAAAAAAACAGTAGTTCTTAACAGGCTCTCCCATGTTCTCACCACACGGAGAAGAGTGATCTCTTGACACCCACAGGCCTCTCACCTCAACGCTGCCCCCGGTGGTGACAAACTGACAACAACAGATGTTACGTCTCATCCCTGACTGTTCTGAATTCATTTTCTGGGCCAGACCTTATGCATTCCTCCTTCCTCTCCACATGACCCACCTGACCCCAGATCAGTCTGCCTGCAGGCTCAGACACTCACCCAACTGCTAATAGCATGTGAAGAGCACACCACCCTGTCAGGGGTACCCTTAAAAGGACACATTTCTTTAAAGATGAGAAGTGTGGAATTTGTTTCCAGCAGGTGAATACTAAAGAGACAGTACATCATGACAGCCACGATACTAAAACTACTCAGCATTAATTGGATTATTTTAGCATGCATCCTTCAACATTTCCTTTTCCTACACCATCAAGAGTTAGAGATTTTTCCTCTTTCTTTCCCTTATTTTAATGATAACTTTTGAGCTTAGCTTTTGAGACTAAAACTTACAGGAGAAATCTTAAAAACTATGACAGTAGTGCAAATGAAGTGAAATCTTAGTCAAAATTTAAAACCACAATGGTGCTAACATGTTTTCCAGGACAATTTTAACACCTCTACAGCTGAATGCAGTCTGGGATTTTAAAAAAAGGGATAACACCACCATCTGAACAGCAGTTTAAAAACCACTGAAGAAGCTCACTCTTATTCACCATCACAAAACCACAGGAAGGAAAAATGTATTTTCAGGACAGAGACAGCAGATATTGTCTCTTCACACTACACCTTATAATGGCTTCTTCAAATAATATTCAAATCACTAATAATAATGAAACTGTATAAAACTGACAGAATAATCCTCACCTCTACAAGGACAAGTTAAATACTTGATTTGACTGCACTAAGAGAAAATGCAACACCTTGGCTTTTGCACTCATATGAAGTTAAATAAAGAGGAAGTGAAAGGATCTGTTCTGAACAACAGTAAGGTCAAATTCATACAATATCACTGCAATGGAAATCCAGTGACAGCTTATTGTGGGGAAGTTTCACACAAATACAAATCCATTACAATGAGAACTCCAAAGGCATAGCTGCATTTTCGTTTCAGGGTCCTGCGTTAAGCATGTGAAGTGTCATCACACACAGAAGTGTTCAGTGACAGACACTGATGATCCAAAAAAAAAAAAAAAACATGAGACTCTGATGGTTTGCTGTGCACCAGCGAAATCAAACAGACCAACTCAGCCATGTCTGCATCCTTGTTATTAATGGGTAAATAAAAGGACTGATACGAACAAGGAGTAAAACAGAGACCTGTTTCGCAGCCCGCACAATGACTACATACCCCTTGCCCCAAACTCTTCCACACAAAACCAACATGCTGATGGTGACAAAGAATACCGCGCAGCAGATAAACACATGACACAAGATGAACGAGTGAGTCCAGTGGCAGAGGCTTATGAAAGTGGTGACATGACTGGGATCAGGGACATGAGGTGAATGGGTTAAATAAAAAGTGGGTTTTGAAAAGAGGAAGGCCACATAGGCTACCGCAGAAGAGGTCACTGAGGCAGTGTGGATGGCTCAAAAAGGGCTTCCATGTTCAATTAGTCTCTTGTAACTCTCTTCAACAGAGAGACTGAACTAGTCAGTAACAGGTAGGCTTGCTCTGCTTCTTCCCCTTCCAGTCTTAAGAGATGTGCATTAGAGTGGATCTTAAATCTATGTGGTGGGAATGCTGGAATACAACAGGAAGCTACAGGTAAAAGAAAAAGCCGCAGGTACATCTGCACGGCTACATTCAGGTGTGTGGAGTAACTGTAGATACGCAGCTGAAGTAGTGTAAGAGGAAATATTACTTGCAGATTCAGTTAAAAGTTTGGATGATGTCACCCTGTAGTTTTTTTTTCCCCCCTTAATTCCTTGTTCCTGCTCCATAAGCTCCTAGGCTTTTTTCACGTAATCTTAAGTAGATAGCCTTATGGTCACCTTTAGGAAAACGCAGCTGTGATGAACTGTGTAAAACTGAGAGCCTAATGAAACTAGTCCAGCAAGAGGTTCTTCACAGGCATGTGATTGATAGTCCTCTCCCGAGGGGTGGATTTAAAAATTAATTCCACCGCAACCGCAATTCTGGGCGGGAAGTACTATAGGCCACACTCCTCAAGATGGTTGGGAAGTTAGATCTGAGGTTTCAAATAAATTAAAAAAACGAGGACGGAACTGCATGACAACCAAGTGCATGTTTCCAGGTTATCCACTTCTTTTCTGCGTGCTCTCTTGTTATCTTTGACATTTCAAGAAAATATTTGCTTGAAAAAAGGTCAAAATAAATTTCTAATCTGCTGTGGAGTATTTTTAAGAGTATTCAATAATTAATGACAAAAGGTATAAGGACATTCATAACGGCACACTGTTGAATGACACTAGAGTTCCTAACATTTAACACTGGCTGTCCAGGAGTGTAATGCATCTGAGCATTAACAGTGTCACGCTGACCCGAACACTGCAGGCACAAAGCAGGATTTTTGGCTGCCACTGCTCTATTTTCAGAGTTTTGGCAGCCACATTTTTCAACAATATAATCAATCTGCCGTCAGTGGCCTGAATGCTCGTAGGGATTCTGAGCAAACGGCACATCTGCATGCTGGGAGCCGTGATTCAATACAGAACCTACATACATCTCCGGGGCAACAGGCAGATAGCATTTAGCCAGTGTGAAAACAAACTAACTTCTTAGGCTGTTTCGCACCTAGATGATACATCAGAAGGTGACAGACTGGAATCGAAATGCTAAATGTGCAAGAGCTTATGTTTCCCTGAAAAAGAGAAAAAGCAAATAATGTAACAAAGTAAAAGATGTAAGGCTTGTTATATTAATGTATTATTGACAGCTACCAGAATAGAAATGGAAAATGCAATCAGAGAGTGAAAGACAGGAAATAATGATGCATTAGGACATTTAATGGCATCCACCTTTTCAAATATGACAAATGTTTCAAATGATGCAAATGCAAAATGGCAGGAATCTTTAAGCGGATCTTATTCTAGTGAACATAACCATATGGATATGTTAGGCAGGCTTCAGTGCAACAGTGAACGAGACAGTATTTAATTTCCATATACTAAAAAACCCTATCGACATAAAAACAGTAGTTCTTAACAGGCTCTCCCATGTTCTCACCATACAGAAAAGACTGATCTCTTGACACCCACAGGCCTCTCACCTCAACGCTGCCCCCGGTGGTGACAAACTGACAACAACAGATGTTACGTCTCATCCCTGACTGTTCTGAATTCATTTTCTGGGCCAGACCTTATGCATTCCTCCTTCCTCTCCACATGACCCACCTGACCCCAGATCAGTCTGCCTGCAGGCTCAGACACTCACCCAACTGCTAATAGCATGTGAAGAGCACACCACCCTGTCAGGGGTACCCTTAAAAGGACACATTTCTTTAAAGATGAGAAGTGTGGAATTTGTTTCCAGCAGGTGAATACTAAAGAGACAGTACATCATGACAGCCATGATACTAAAACTACTCAGCATTAATTGGATTATTTTAGCATGCATCCTTCAACATTTCCTTTTCCTACACCATCAAGAGTTAGACATTATTCCTCTTTCCTTCCCTTATTTTAGTGATAACTTTGCTTTTGAGACTAAAACTTACAGGAGAAATCTGAAAATCTATGACAGTAGCGCAAATGAAGTGAAATCTTAGTCAAAATTTAAAAACAAATGGTGCAACACATTTTCCAGGATGATTTTAACACCTCTACAGCTGAATGCAGTCTGGGATTAAAAAAAGGGATAACACCACCACCTGAACAGCAGTTTAAAAACCACTGAAGAAGCTCACTCTTATTCACCATCACAAAACCACAGGAAGGAAAAATGTATTTTCAGGACAGAGACAGCAGATATTGTCTCCTCATACTACACCTTATAATGGCTTCTTCTTAAAAAAAATAATAATGAAACTGTATAAAACTGACAGAATAATCCTCACCTTCGCAAGAACAAGTTAAATGCTTGATTTGACTGCACTAAGAGGAAATGCAACACCTTGGCTTTTGCGCTCATCTGAAGGTAAATGAAGAAGTGAAAGGATCTCTTCCAGACAACAGGACATTTAAGGTCAGATTCATACAATGCCATAACAATAGTAATACAATGACAGCTTGTTATGGGCAGTTTCCCATAATTCCTACCAGCCTGCCCATAATCCTGTAATTCCAACAAGTATTCAAATCTCCATTTGATTATGTTGTTGAAAACTGTGACTGCCAAAAATTCCAAAAAAACAGAGGAATGGCAGCCAAAAATCATGCTTTATGTCTGTGGTGCTCTATGTGTCTGGGCAAGTGTGACACCACTAATGCTAGTTTACATCACAGCTGTGAACATAAACTAATTTCTTAAACTCTGTTTTGCACTTAAGTGACACATTAGAATATGACACTACACTCTGCCAAATGTGAAACGCCTCTCTGAAAAATGAAAAGAAAAAAAAAAACACTTTATGTCACGAAGTATACAAAGGCTTGTGACATGAATGCATCATTGATCACTCAGCCCGAGAGTGAAACATATAAAGCTGAACATAGTATAAATATTTTTATCTTTTATGAAAGTCCAAAATTGCACTCTGGGTCACTCCTTATTCCTAAGATAATATTTTCTAAATATCAGTCAGGTTTCTGTTAGATCCTTCACGAGGCAGAGAGCGCGTTGCTATAAACTGTCTGATCGTTTTCTGCCTTTAAGCAGTTAATTTCGCTCAGTGACCACTAAAATGAATAGCCTGCTCTCCAATCAAAGGACGAGAACCCTTTTGTCCTTTGAATGGCTGCTAGACAGAGTACTCCAACGATGAGTTTTAATGTTACATTACGAGTTTTCACCTTGCTGAAGGCAAGCACTGAAAGTGCTGGTGCCCAAGTAATCAGACAAGTCCAGCAGGACAATGGAATCCGAAGTCAAGGCAGACTTAATGAGCACTCAAATCCACACCACGTTCACCACTTAATTCAAATCATGCCTTTCCATGAAGCCCAGAAACAAAGAAGCACAGCAGGGGTGAGTGCAGTTTCACCAAGTCCTTCCGCCATCTCAGCTGGAGGCACTGTTTTGGGTTCACTCAGCGCCGCATTCGTAGAAAATGCACCCAAATGCATCCTGGGTGAATTATAGTTTAAAAAGCAAGAAAATTGTGCCTTCCACTGTGAGATAAGCCCAGCTTCTCGTTATATGAGCATGACCACATCAAAAAACACACTTTAAATACTGTGTTATTTTGGTAAATAAATGAGGGAAAATGAGGGTTGCAGTGGGTAAGTAATTAAAACTGTCACTGAAAGAAATGAAATGCTATACTCATAGTCTACATTTATAGATCACAAACTCTAAACATGACACTCGAGTGTTGACACTCGAGTGTCAACAAATGTTCAATGTTAAGATATCATGCTAATCGCACAAAAAAATGCAAAAGACTTACATTTGTTCTGATGTTTATAATGTTTATTTGTTGTTTCCATGTAAGCTCATAGGCATTGATACTGCTTTGTCCTAAGAGTCTCATAAACCAGTCAGTATCATCAAGGTCGTACTACCATCAGTGTCATGAGTGACTTGCCCATCCCCTAGATGTGACATGGCCACAGACCTAAATAAATAAATCTTTACACCACAAAAAAAGTCAATAATAACACAAAAACACATAAGACAAATAATAAATGGAACATAATCCAAGGGCAGCCGAAGGACACAAAGAAATAGGACCTCCTATTAAACAGTTAGAGCGGTTTCATATTCACTGTTTTTTCACCCCTCCTATTTCCATAGCCTGCAGCTGCCCTAGCTCTGCATGAAGTGCATTTAAAAACATGAAAATGTTCAATTAAGGTAGTCACTGTAGCAAAAGCTTTAATTATTTAAAAATTATTTATGGCTGCCCCCCCTCCTGGTGTCTCATGTCATGTTTGTGATACAAATTCAGGAAAACAGCAGGCTAATTGTGAGGATAGGCATCAGAATTAAAAGGCAAGTGAGAGAACCCCGGGCACTGGTGTATCAGTAATACATATTAATGTGGCCCAGCATGCAGTTTGCTTTAGCCTGACACCAGCCGGCTGGTGGGGGTTCATCGATAAAGGCCAGCGGCGTGTGGCAGTGCGGGCGGGGTGGGGACAGAGGTGTATACCTGACAGGATTGCTGGTCAGCGAGACCCGAAGGGAGTCCAGGCAGGCGACGAGCCTCTCGCCCGCCACGCCCGCTTTCAGCTCGCTCAGAAACTCCTGCGGGTGGATCTGATGGCTGCTCCTCAGGCCACCCTGGGACGAGGGGAAAAGGAGAGAGAGAGACATTATGCAAATATGTTATTTGCTATATTTACACATCTCTGAGCGCATGCAGGCTCGTGCCCTCACGGGGTGAGGGCGTTTTAGCAACGCTGCTTTGCTTGTCCTGCCAATGAGGCACATTGTGAATTTTCAGCTGATTTAATATCATGAATTCAGCTGATTTAACAGAGAGCAAGAGGGAGACAAAAAAAAGAGGAAGAAAGAAGGGGAGAAGGAGACAGAGAAATAGATTGAAAGGGAGAAGAGGAAAGATATAGTGAGAAAGAAGGAAGGAGAAAGGGAGAGAGAGAGCCAGAGCTCACAGTGCCCGATGAGGAGCCCACGCTGGGTGAGTGGATCTCCTTTCACGATGGGTTTCATGAGGGAAGAGAATAATTACCGCTACCGTTTCAGAGCAAATGCAACCCCGCGCAATTATACCGCTCCAGCAGGACCATCACACGCTCACACATGGGGCTCGAAGAACCGCCACAACAATGTGGGTGTTTTTTCTTTGGACGTTAGAGGTGAAACTCAGCTGATGGGAGAAGTGAACCCCTTTCGCGAGGTCATTGAAAAGCACTGCTCACGCTGATTGTGATGGGAATAGACTCGCCAGCAGGCTTAAGAGGAGACCGTCATTAATAGTCTCCAGTCTTACCTTGCATCGAAAAACACGAGTTTCTTGTCACTCAGGTCTGACTTTGGTTCAGGGCAGAGAAAAAACAGGAAGCATGTTCCCATAATCCATTGTAATTCCACCCCCCTTCCACGACACCAATCAACTGCTGCTGTAGCTCAGTACCTCTCCTTTCGCAAGTATTCTTGTGGATAAAAGACATACCCCGGAGAAAAAAATGATAACCCATCCCAGTTTTTACTAAGCCATTTAATATGATGAAGGACACATGAAGGTCAACCTTCTTGCTTTCAGTAAATTAACGATCCAGGTAGTTTGCTAAAGCACTGAGGTAAAAGCTTGGCATCACACGTTTGGTAAAGCAGCAACTCAGACTGGGAGTAAGATGTAGACCACTATCCTCCTATCTAGACAACACCAGCATTTTTCACACTTTTATTTCATCTTATTTTATTTATGACACTGTTGTTTAGTTATATGGAATGCTAACTGACTGGGTGTCTGTTTTGAAAATATGGTTATGATGTTTTCAGTGTTATTAAAATTATTATTAATCAGAAAAATGTGTCAGTTCATTCCAGTTTCATTGTTTTGATTTAAAAATAAAACATTCTTTCAACAGCATTGCAGTGGTTGGCAGTTTCCACTTTCAATGAAGTTATTACTGAAATTGTAGTTTAACTGGGGAGTGGCGTCAAGGTCATACCTTATAAGATGACATGCGGATTCAGTTGCATGTCAACACCAGGTGTTGATACATTCACATCAATGTAATGACACATTTTGACATTCCTACCTACAGCCAGTCAGTTAACACCCACAAGGTAAACGTTGGACTGCCTTCTCAAGGAATACCTTTTTTAGACAGACTAAATGTCACACTTCATAATGAACTGACTTTACAAAAAAAAATTATACAACAATATGAGTCATTTTCTTCACAAACATGGCCTGTCTAACACATGCTTTGCAGGCAGCACTCAAAACGAGGAGGCCAATTTCACATGATTGGTAGAAGAGGATATCAGTTCTGAGAACACGTTTATCTGGGGAGGTAAAGGAAAGCAAGCGCATTTTCATTTAATTTCCCCTCAGAACAGAGTCCCTCTGCCTCTGCTGGCTGTCATACATGTGGCTGAGGAGGAGCCCGGCGTCAAGCTCGCGTGAGCACCACATCGCAGGCGTTTTACGGAGCAGGCCGGGAGTCTTCACACAGCATTCCCCTAGCCAGCTGAGGGAGAGAAAAAAAACCTGGAGGGCAAACTAAAGATATCAAGGGTGAGACGATGCTCCAGGGACACTCCCGACTGGATCAAGTTTAATGAAAATCTCCCAAGAAACTCCAGATTTCCCTTCTCATCTCATAATTCTGCTGGGCATGAGGAAATCGGGATGGGGGGGATGGGGGCCCATGGTTCCAGCAGAAACCCACGCCTCTTCCTCCAGTCTCCCAGGAAATGAAGGGTTCGGGCTGAGAGCTTTGATTGGAGCAAAATCGGTATGTACGAACGTGGACAGAGCTGGCGGTAGATGTGCGTGGATGGGAGGATAAGTACACCACTGTGAAAGCTTGGACATCGGCAGGCCGGCACACTTGTAGATTAGGATCAGGCAGCTGCAGGGTTTGATTTGAGTGCCTCCCTGATTACCAATGACAGTTGTAAATCAGGGCTGACAAGTAGCTATAAGACACTCAGTCCTACTGCATAAGTGTTTCATAAATATATTTTAACATCTTTGGTTTTATTACTAGAGGCTTTTTCACTCTTTTTTTTTTTACTGTGAGGCATAAATATTCTTTCCATGAGCCACAGACACTAGAAATCTAAGCAGGCCCTTCTGTCAGTATGCCCTTCCACTAATCAGAACACAGGAGCATCAGTAAGCATGTCCTACCACCAATCAGTATTCTCTACCACCAATCAGCACAATCTAGTACCAATCAGCACACAGTAGCCCCTATCATTGTGCAGCTACCACCAATAAGCATTCGGCTACACTAATCAACATGCAGTAGCAACCAATAAAAAAACTGGCTTTTCCTCCCAACTCATATAGCACGCAAAGACAGGGTTATAAATTATCCGACAGCAAAAGGTAGCTGTTTTTCCTTAGTCCACCCATTACTCAGCATAGCCAGCTACAGGATCGAATGTTGATTTTCCATGTGCATTTAATACTGCACAACTCCATTTATTAACGTGACAGCTATACAGGTCAGTCCTACAGGTGAGTCCAGGTGAGTGTTTAATAAATGCCATGTGAACTACTTGACTCACAAACCACAATTTGTAATTCTGTAAGATCTGGTGTTATTCATACTAATAAGGGGAGGGCACAGCCTTGTCTTCATTTTTCTATTCCTGCAGTCTATGGTGCTGATTTCAGTGAGACAACCTGAGAGCTAAACAATGATCAGAAGTTCTCTGATGACTCCCCCGTAGTAAACCGCATAAAGAAGGGGAATGAGTCTGAACAAGGGGCCTTGCTAAAATTATGTGGTCATCTCCAAAACCAAAGAGCTCATAATACTGTATATGAGATCGATCTCATTTTTATTGATGGAGTAGAAATTGGTACAGTTGAGTCGTACAAGTACAAATGCAGACTGGAAGGAGAATTCCAGAAGACGAGCGCAGGTTATTTTCTGAGAAAGCCAAAATCCTTAATCTGTGAGTGAAAATGTGGAACATGTTTTGCATTTGTGTTATTTCAAGTGCATCGTTCAACACCATTGTGTTGAGGAGGGGAAACATCATGAAAGAGGATGAAAACAAACTTCACAGAATTGTAAAAAAAATCTGGCACCTTGGTAATTGACTGGATTCACTGGATACTATTTATATTTCAGGAATAAAAGCCAAAACCCACATAATAAATCCCACCCTTGTTCATAATTCCTAATAAAATACAACAGCTCTGTTAGAAACAGGTTAAATCTTGCCAAAGTGTAGGATGGAACAATTCAGGCAATTTTTAACAAATGTATTCTTTCATTCATTACTAGTGACACGTGACATTGTACACCTCTCTACAGTAACTACAGCCTTTATTTTTCCGGCACGAGGTATGTTACTTTACTGTCTGTATCCTTTCTGCCCTGTTACCTGTTACTTGTGTAAACTGTTATGTTGCTTTGTGATAAAGCAGTTTCCCATTTTTGGGATCAATAAAGTACTACTGCTGCTGCTGCTTCTCTTCAGTAATCTACCTTACATAACTATTCGTGTATTTGCACTGATTATACTCACTTCTGTGGGAACATTAGTTCAAAATGTTTTGTAGTATTACCTGGTTTAACACATGCCTTTCTTTCCTGGTAAACATGACTCAGTTTATTTATGCAGTAATTAAGCAAGTATCTATGCAAAGTGAATCTGTGTGCATTTCCTTTGAGGTTATGAAAACATTTGAATATATATGGGTAATTACAATTAAGACTGCATATGCTTAAATGCTCGAAGCAATATTGCAGACTTGTGGTGTGCTGATTCTTCCAACTTAAAATGCCTTGTTAATTAACAAAACACCCAATCATTGGACTGTTGCTTAAAATGTGCAATGGTACAAGGAGAATTGTAACATGTCTGCTACTAATTAAATAAGATATTTTTCCCAGAGATCTGTTCACAGGAACACAAAACCCAAATGTGCACTGTACCTTCTTTTTATCTACATGAGCAGGCATTTAATTAATAGGAAACTATCATTAAGCCAATTAGACAGGCTGCCAATGGTAAATTATGCCACAGAAAGATAAAAATAGAGTGAGGAGCACAGGTTAATGTTATGGGGCATGATCAACATGTCAGCAAGGCAAATCAGTGGTGTTACAGAGGAAAAAAAACAGCCTCTGAATGCTTTGTACTGTAAGTAATTTCCACAACCCTTGCACTTATCCCTGGCATTGAAATATGTTATAAGGAGGCATTCACTTCACAGAAGGAAAGAAAATTAAACTGAAGCGCTGCCAACAATTTAATTTGTATGCGATGCCTTCAAAATTAGTTAACTTTTTACAAAGACTAAAGGTGTAAGCAAAGACTGTCAGTGGTTACGACAATTTTATGGAAGAAAAATGGTTACAAGACAATAAATGATTCATTTAAAGGTTTTAACACTGCCAAGGTTTCACACATTCACCTTTATAGTAATGAGTTATGCATAATTATTCACTGAAAATCAAGAGCCTTTGTTATTCAAATGTTTGTGTGTTTCAATAATATCCAATTGCCTTTATAAATTAATATTATCTTATATTTGTAGTGTACCTGAAATAACTCCTTTGATAATCTTTTCAAGATTTTCCCCTGACTTATCCACCTTTTTACCAATTTGGCATCATCAACTGTGCACTACCTCCGTGAACACCCTCTGTGCTCATGCAGAGGCACTGAAGCAAAACGAGTGCAATCCTCCAACACACTCAAACGAAGTGCATTCATTTACTTATTACTCGCACCACAAATGCAGAGCCGACACTGATTGGAGGATAAGCAAATCTCTGCTGATGTCATTCGAGCAGCTCGCAGGCGTCTCATAAACTGCGAGCGCCACAGTGGAGACACCAGCACAGCCTGGCAATTGAAAACACACCCCCAACCCCCCCAATCTACAGAGGTCAGAGGTCACTGGTCATCAGTGTAGAACACACCTGTTTTCAAGTAACCCCGTCCCACACTGTGGAACCCATTATAAGCGCCTCTAATGCACTGGATCATCAATGCACAAAGCATGGCTGCTGTGCTATTTTCAGAGATGGCTTAATCCTGCTATCAGAACAGTTCTTTACCTTAATGTATAATGCAAATGAGAGCCCAAGTGCTTGGTCATGTTCCCTTTCAGCAGAGTAGTAATTAAGAGCCACGTTTGATGGCAGGACCACGAGAGGATTTTTTTAATCTTTTTTTTCTGAAGCGCTGATGATGTGCATTAAATCACTATCTTGAGAATATGCTTATTACCCTATAGAGTAAGGAGAGGCTTTTATCTCTCAAATCAGAGTATTATTTTGTGATCTATGGTCAATTAAACGCTGGCATCACGCAGCAAGTCTGAAAAACAGTCCCATCAATGCATTGTAAGCTTTCCATTTTCAAAATAGCATGACACTTTAGACCCTCATCTGAAGAGGACAAATGAGGTATAAAACTGCATAATTTTTTTTAACCAAAATGTGGCAATTGCTTGTTAAATCAATCATCTATTCATGCCGCCCCTTTAGATTTCAAAGACAGCTCCCACATAGGAATGCCTGTAGGGAACATGGTGCGAATTCTTCCCTGTAGAGGACATGATGCAAAACACGAACATACACAAGCCTTCCGGAAAATCATCGCAACAGAACAGTGGACGATAACACTGACCCATTCAGGAAGGTCCCCATGCAGTCCAAAATATTTAATATCCATTTTCCACAATCCTTAATCAAGTCGTACATTATAGAGACATCAACCTGCATATTCGTCCGATTTTGCCAAAGTTAAGCATTAACACAACATCAGCTCTTCAATCTCTACCACAAAGGAAGCTGGAGAAATAGGGACAAAACTATACACGGAAGGAAATTGAATGACACCAGTCCTGCTTCAGGACAAGCACCAAACTGCCTGGTGAGAATGGCACTGATGCAAACCAAGCCATCTTTGTCACATCAAGTGTCCTCACTAAAATTCTGTGTGACAGTCTGCCGAAACTGTTGTTGGAACAATGTTTCGGAATAACTGTGTTACGATGCAAGGAGAATCGAGCGGCTTGTCTGAACAGCCACATCCAGAACAGACACATTTCAATTCAAATTCCATAGGAGTTTCTTGCCACCAAATGATATCACAACTCAGTTTGCTAGAGACAGAGATTGTTTTCATATGGGTTAAAAATCTTCCATTACATTACTAGTGATCTAACATATCTAGCAAGGTCAACATAATTAATGTGTAATTACTACAATCATCACATAGTTCAGTCATTGATCGGAAACAGGCCTGTCAATGCAATCTGTCCTATGTATACTTTTGAACACTTCTCCAGCTTCCTTCAGGGTGGGAGAAAGGGTTTTTTTTTGTGTAGAATCTAATAAATAGACTGATGTATTCATCCTTTAATCTATGACCTGATTAATAAGGAAAATGGAAAATGAGCAGCATTACAATGTACAGACACAGAAGCTGAAGAGGCACTTCAGCAGAGACCATGGTCTGCAGCTCAACCTCTCCATGTGAAATTTCCACACAGGCCAGCATACTGAGGATCGGGTTAAGAGGGGGCAGGCCTGCTGAGGAACGCTCATTATGTGTACATATGTGTACATACACATAAAGACCGGGTCTCCCCTGTGACCACTTGCACAGAACAGCCGTAATACCTCCATTACATTTACGTTCATTCATTCAACAGACGCTCTTGTCCACATAATAAGTCGGTGTTAAACTCATTACAGCGGCAGTGCGGAGGCATTCCTGTTCAAAATGGAGACGTGAAACACTGGCAAATGCAAGACCTGTAGAATTTAACCGATGAAATCGTTAAGGACAAACTCCAGACCACCTGTGTGAATCAAGGGGAGCCACGGTGCAGGTAATAAAAAATAATAATCCATAAAAATTATGTTTATTTACCTTTGAAATCATCAAATAGCAGGTTTTCTTTTTCAGTGTTAAGTGTTATCTGAACACACAACTGCCTGTTTAAATACTGAATGCAAAATGTTGCTTCCTTCAGAGAAAGAATGTAGTGCATGATACAAGGTAAGATAACTAGTGGTGGCTAACTAACGCTGCCATGCATAGTTACTGAGTTCCAGGTAGCTAGCTAGTTAACTTCAAGGACCTTCAGAGCAAAAATCAGTTCTACTGTAGATTAGCATTTTAAACACGGCATAATTTGCTACCTTCCCCTTTGATAACGCTGCAGTTTAAATTGTTGGTGTTAGACCGACCCCTACCTATCAACATAAGGAGATGGTGAAAAAAGTTTTGTCTTTTAATCAATGTAAACAGCGCACACACACAGTTCCAACCATCAGCACAGATAATCCACAGACCGGATTATCTGCAGCCAAGAGCTATGCATACAACTATGCACCATGGTTTGAATTATTAGGAGTACAAAAAACCTAACTTTGTTTTGAGTGCTTATCTGGCTACCTACCCAAGATACTGCCTTGAGCCAAATGAAAGCAAAGGATTGTCTCACTCGCAAATGCAAACCCAAGGTTTTTGGCGGTTTTGGTTTTGGCGGGGCACAATATTTTGATAAGTATTGGCTAAAGATTAACTGTAAAGGACATGAAGTGACTAACAAATTTCAGCCACTTTACATACACTTACTTTGTATTTCAACTATGCTCTGCACTACTGTTGTTCTACGGTTTTGTTGCGCTTCATTCTAATGGAGTCAGGTGTTAATTTGAGCATTACATCTGTCCAACTCGTCCTCCATATCAGGGTTCTTTCACTTGCACCAGCACATACATGACACATTTCCCTGCTGTCAAATGGTGCTCACTTTTCTATAAACACAATTTAAGCATAAAGAAGACTTTAGCTTGAGAGAGAAACACTGAGTAAGCACAGGCACCTGTGACAACTGCCCTATTAGTGCAAAATCAGGTGTCTCAGTGAGACAGAGGGCTGGCCAATGCCATGTCTTGATTCTATGCCTTATTATAATGAATCGACACTGGCCATGGGTGCTACCCAGAGAGTGCATGCTGGGAGTTGAAGTCATATCACGTGCAGCCCCGAGCCTGTCAGCACCTGCCAAGGAGGCAATCGTCTGAGGCAGGCTGCCGTCTCAGTCCTGACGTCAATGTCAGGCCGTGACAACAACGTAAAAATCCTGACAAGGGAAGAGCGGGCGCGGAGGCTGAAATCGAAAGCTTTCACGCCATCATTACACATCCTTCAGCCCAGGATGAAACAAAGAGAAAATCCAGGAGGGGAAACGCTGCACAGCAAACCCCCCCCCCCATCCTTCACCTGCCTTAGCCAAAGGCCTACCTCCACATCTCAAACCCGACGCGTCGGGCGTGCGCCAATCACACGCAATCCGGCAAACAGGCGGCGTGGGCGCGTAGGCGGCCGGCGCGGCTGACAGGTGAGGCCCGGCCGCGCTTCTGAGAGCTCCCCCGTCCGCTCAGACAGCGGCGGCCCTTTGAACGGGCTCGCGAGCTCAGTGAAGCGTCGCATCCCGCCCGCTGTAAGAGCCGCGCGCGGCCCCCCCCGTCTACAGCTCCCAACATCCCACCACGCCGCCCCGCAAGCCAATTAATCTGATCCTACACGGGGGCGCCGGGGAAACGTGCGGGAGGCGAGAAGTTAACAACGCCATAATTCTGCGCTGCCCTCGCCTCGGCTACGCACGGCCGGGCAAGGACGGGCGAGCATCACATCAGCTGCGGGAACCAGGGGAGCGTCGCTAACTTAAAGAAGAACAGCCCCGAATCCTCCTCCCTAAAACACAAGAGCGCGGGAAGAGAAAGCAAAATGAAGCCCCGAATGCCAAATATTGCATGCAAAATATTCGGTGACAATGACAATGCCGGCGCCACCAATACAGACCAGCAGATCATTTAAATGTCAAAGTGGCAGAAGTTTATAAGGAGTTTGGTTATTTCCAGAGGGGAAAATGTCTAATGTGTCCCGGTGCCCCTATTGTCAGTCAAAAGGCTCATCGTTATGCAAGCGCCAGCTTAACAGCACACATTTCATTATAACACCTGCTGTGTAATTATGAGATAAAGAATTTATCACAGAAGTGCTGAACTGCAAAAATCAAAAAAGGTAGACTTTTTTATTATTTAAGCAATTGCTTTGCAAACATTGGCTTTTGCCAATAGTGCCACACAATTGAAAGTCGGCTGTGCCCGGCTATCATGGCTCCACGCATCTGAATGAATTAGAGGCCATCTACTTAAGAGAGAAAAGCCGCACAAAAGGCAAAACCCTGCAATTTCCAACAGCAGATATGCCAGTAAATTGAACAAGTCAAGTTTTATGATTTGGGTTCAAACGGGTTCAGCCTACAAAATGACCCTTTGCTCCGCGGTCCCGTCGCCCGTCTGTAAGTGGACTCACATGTTCAAAGTGCCACAGCCGATCTGAGCTCACTTAGTATTTTTACCCTCATTAAAATGGCTATGTAACAGGAGCTCTCTCCTTTACTCCTACAGAGGAACATCCTGCTCTGTAATCAGCCCCCTCAGACTTGTTAGATAGCACCAAGCTGAGGCCACACCCCCCATCTCACAAGGATGCATTAACTTCCGTTTCTTGTACGAATACATTTTTCCTCTGGAACAAATTTAGAAACACCCAGGCACTTTAGCGAGCCGCGGAACACAGCAACCGCCGGTGAAAACACCACGGCTACGTGCAAATGTGCTACAGCGACGGGGCCTGCGCAACACGGCGGTGATCGGAGGTGCAATGTCTCCCGCGGCTCGCTCACAAACCCTAACAAACCCGTTACCTGCGCCCCCGTCTGAGACGAGAAGTCATTTACACTTAGTTACATTCACAGAGACGAGAACTGAATTATTCAAGAACGATAAGCAGCGTGAATTTGCAATTCAATCAGATGCGGCCATTATAAAAAAAAAACTTGTTTAGAGTTGGTTCAATAGTACTCTCTAGGCTAAATGAGAAGGAACCTCAAACACAGACAAAATTAATAGGAGTGAATTTAAATGACCATCTTGATCTGTTTAAGTCAGGGGTAGGGTACATGAGAGGAGAGTTTAAACAGTGCTACTGAAGATTTTGGTGCTCCCGTTTGTTCTTGTTTTACTCTTGACTTCAAACCTGGCTGAACATTCGGGGTATTGCCTGTCAGTTATAAAGCTGCAATGTGAGAAGCACCTTCTGCAGCTACTCTTTCTGAACCTTGCCCAGAGGTAGAACCAAGTGACAACGTGTCGACGGAACAATGACAATATTCACACTTCCTTTATGCAGACAAACTCCCACGTCTCCGAAATATTTTTATCTGCATAATCATGCGCTGAATTTCAAACCGGCGTGTCTAATTTGATTTTAGTCATCTCCTAAGGGACACGCGGTAATCAACAACGACTCCAGCTGGCACCTTTAACCCAACCGTCAATTGCTGGAAAGGCACAGATATCCCGGAACAGTGAAGTTCAATTAAAATTGTACCATCACATATTAATCCCGAAGTGTTTAGGTTTAAACAGAAAACCTGCCGCAGGTACGTCAGCAAACCTTCCCCACCAAGGCAATAAAAAAAAAAAAAAATCAGTGTGTCCGTTTAGCAGATCAATGATTCAGATCAGACCATGACGCTGTAAATGTGCAAGACTTAGCAAAGGAAGAGCCGGGTTAAGGGTTACATCCCACACAAGCCCAGTGTGTCCGCGGCTCTGAAAGAGTTCACATCTGGCTGTCAAAGACTCAGACAGGATTAAAGCAGGCAGCAGAGCAGCTTAATACCAGTTGCTCCAATAATTAAAAAATGAGCCATGTTGAAAGAGGAATCCGCAGCCACCGTGGCGTGGGTTTCACAGACGGAGGGAATTTAATTCTTCTCATTTTTGCTGAAATTCTATGCATGTATAATGAAGTTCTCTGCGCTAATGGGTCTTATTCGGGATACTCTGAAACAACTTTTGGAATGCGAACCAACGTCACTGACAGAAATTGTCTAAAAACTCTCCATAAGCAATCCCCCCTCTGATTGTTACTATCTGTATAAGCCATTGATTCTGAGTCATTTTCACCTGCTAATTTCATTTCTCAAAAATGAAAGGGCTTTACCTGTTTACCCAAGACAGACATGCCATTTCAGCCAGTTCCGCCTGCTCATTACAAAAATAACCTGTTGCATCTCACATACGGAGCCTGCTGTATATACACCATGTGGTCTAAGGCCTCTCTATGACCTTACTGAACTAAATCAGTGCCAATGCTGTACCATTTCTAAGCATTACCAACATGGCTATCTAGGCTGATGATTTTCAGGTTCCTCTCCATGCTGATTTAGTCTATGCAGTTATAGGGCTGCATTCCCACTGGTTTAGATTTGCAGGTAAAAGGTTTGATTCCCACTAATTTAGATCTGCAGGCGTAAGGCCCCATTCCAACCGGTTCAGACCTCGTTTCTTGAAGGGACCCACTGAAATGCTCCTCACCACCTAGTTCAGGTAAGCTAAAGCCCACAGAGGGAGCAAGTGGCAGCTTGCTTCAGCTCGCTGCTGAAGATTTAGATCACACTTCAAAAGAGGGCTACAAAGCACTTAAGGAGCATAAATGTCAATCGGTTTAAAAAAAAAAAAAAAAAATTAAAGTCTCACTTAGGTACGACGCTGACACTTATATCTGTGGTTTTAAGAGATTATGTTGAGATCTGAACTTCGTTTTGGGGGTCTGTAATGGATTCCATTTACCACCTTTGGAAGCTGTTCGGGGTTTAACGAACATGGATGAAGAGGTGGGATCTTTCTGATCTCGACACAGAATTCGCAACGGGCCTGGCATGGGAGATAAGACATTTAACAACCTTTTTTTTTTTGATGAAAGAGAAGGAAGCTGTAATGTGGTCGCATGTGCTTCACAGGTGGCCTGCTCATTCCAGGCTCCGTTTAGCAAAGGCTCCTGTTTGCCGAGGTCCGTGCAATGCCGAGACAGACGCAGCCCAGAGGGCAGAGGAATCATTTCCAGCGCACACGCAGGGCTGTGCCCCGCAGGAGAAGGTGAGGCGCCGCCGTGAACCCCGGGCCTCCTCTCCGGACGTGGAACTACGGCGGTGTCCATAGAAACCGCCCTCCCAAAACCGCCAAATCCGCCTTTTCTTGTAACGCGCCCGCTTCTCCACAATCTCCAGAGCAACTGTCCATCATTCACCTGGTGTTGACACTGCTGGCAGCGGGAGGCAAACTGAAAAGATCATGGGCTGCCATTTCCAGCTCTGACAGCCATGACTGCACACGCTCCCTTAAAGTCATGTCTGTATTATGCGGGGCGGTGGACCTGTCCACACGTTCACTGCTGCTCAGGAACTCTAAAGACTTCATAAAACAACAAAGGAGCTGCCAGGGAGGACGCAAGTAGGGTACCAATTTCCTGAAAGCCATATTCAAAAAAATCACGCTTACGTATGCGGCATAATGTCGCTGCATAGGGGCCCAGGCCTGCATCTCTGTCAAATACACTGTGTGGCATTTGTTCAACGCGCACGGCTGTGCACAATGCACTGAACCAAGGGCAGGAAGCCGAGTGCCAAGATGCTTCTGGTTTTTGTCCCAACCGAGCACTTAATCACATAATTGGATTAATTATCATGCTAAATTTATTCAGGTGACCATGCGCTTGAATTACTCAGCGTTTCACATCTACGCACTCACCCACATTTACTGTAATTCTTAATTATTACCACTGAACTAAATGGTCGGATACTGGCAAGGAGAGGTTTCAGCTTTGACTCCCAGGTGTGAAGGTGTTTTTAAGAAAAACCGCTCCAGTAAAAAAAAAAATAATAATGTGCACTATGTACTAAGAACTGTGCAAAATGCCTGCTGAAAATGTAAGCCCTGCAAGATGACTGAACCGAGTGTGTGCCAAACCTTCGACAGACGCTCACTTTCCCACTCCGGGAGCCCGTGTGTGACTTTCCTTACTGTGTGCACCAAGCCTCCCCCAGCCTGGGACGGGACTAACCCTCGTCCCAAAACCGGTGAGGGAGTGCTCTGGAAGGCGGCGCCGATCCCTTCCAGGAAGCGCCGTCCCACGCGGAGCGAGACAGCGACCGCGCTCTCACCACCCGCACGCACTCGCCAAAACGGACGGCCTCGATTCGGAGTTAACAGAAGCGGCTCGGTTGAGAGGCCGTGGCGTGTGCCGCTGCGGCACGTCCGCCGCCAAGGCTAAGCTGAACGGCCGAGGGCGAAAGGATAAGAAAAGAAAGAGACACATAATCTAATCTTCCCCTCGCACAAATAATTGATGCTCTCCCCGCCCTCTGTTGCGTTTGCCAGGGGGAAGATTGCCAAGCTGTAAATATTTTAAACAGCAACTGACAACGGTTTAGAGGGAATGCAGGGAATTCTATATAAAAATAGGAGGCACATAAGGAGACTTGTTACGCGACTTCATTTCCATTGGAGCAGATGGAAAAAGTACCAGCATGCAATGTGTTACCCCTCCTGTCTTTTCCTGTCCAAAGTCAAAGTCAAAAGACGTGAATATTTGTACATTTCAACACGCACTACTAAGAAGTCCCTGAGCTGAACGATACCCACTTCTCAATCTCGCCATAGAGAGCCACGGGAATAACGCAAAGACAGTTCTGACAATCCAAATGATGGAGCAACTGAAGAGCTGCCATTAATAAATAAATTATGAGCCGAACGATCAAGCTGTGCAGTCTCGGAGGGAAAGAGCAAATAATCTGCATTATTGCGAGGGAATGCAAGCAGAGAGATAGAATTTAAAATGTCATACAATGCAAATGTGCATTTTCTACACTGGACCAGACAAGGCCCTTTGCTCTGAGAGGATTTTCCATGGTGCTTCAGTGCCTGCTTCATCACCACCTGCATCGCAATCAGAATGCACGTGCCGGATGTGTGCTGTCTCTGAGTTTGAAAGTCACAAAGTAGGGCTGGAACAGGCGAGGATCTTCCCAAGGCCAGAAACAACAGAGCCAGCTAGCTGGAGACCGCACGTCCAACACGTGCAGCTTTCATCAACGCTTTGATTAAATGTGAATCACAACCATTTATCCCTGTAGTAACAAGAAACGCCAAAACTTCTGTATGTGCTGCCTTTGGAGTTCTTCCATGTATAAGAATGTCTTAATGGCTTACACTGGCCAGGGTGTCTCTGTGGCACTGCTCTCAGCACCCTGTGACTCACCAGGCACCTAGGAGTTGCTCACGTGACATGCCTATCCATTTGGCATTCACTCTCCTGGTGTGCTGTAGGACTTGTATCAGTCTTAGCTGAAAACGTTTTTATTCTCATTAATAGGTAAGGTAAATATAAAGCATAGGGATGCCATGTAAAAAGGTGGTAACCCACAAAAAGGTTTTTTTTGTGCATGAAGGGCAACTGAATCTTAAAGAATATAGGTTAGCACATGTTCAGCTTTGACGCCCACAGAAGGTTGGCTGAGGAATGAAAAGTAGACTGGATAAATGAAGCAAAAAAGGTTTGTTTTGCCAATACTCCCTTTAGTTATTAAAAAGTCTTAAACATAACAGCACTGTTTCTTTCTGTCTCCACAAAAATGTTTCCAATTGGCCTCAAATGAGACCTGTTTCATTAACAAACTCGAAGATTAACATTCTTTTTCACAAAAATCGGCCTTGCCCAAGCACACGGCACTACTTTTTACAGTGCTGGACTCATTTTAAGTTGTCAGATGATCATCCTTGGGTTAAGTGCCTCTCTTCACAATAAGGAACATTACAAATGAATTTGCCATCAAAAAAAGAGGAGGAAAGAATGAAGTCTACGAATCACTTAATAAAGACACAGTGCTAGCAAAAACGAGGCTGGGCTCGGAACGGACAGAAAAGTGAGCTCTAGAACGTTCTTCACCAGCCGTCCCAGCCGTCTCGGCTTACCCTTTTCCGAAGCAAATTAGTTTTAGAGACACCTTCCAGTATTAAGGGTGATAGGGCTTAGACGAGTAAATGCGGTTTTGATTACTTGGTGCAATCCACCTGTGACCCCCTCCGCACCCTGCTGCTTTTGGAGAATTACAGGGGAGGGAGAATGACCCATCTCCTAAGGAGCTGAATGGACGCGGATTTGGCCGTGTCTAATAACACAGGCCAGCTGTAAAAAAGTTTCTCTTCCATCCTGTTGGAAATAAGACAAAGTGCTGCTGCGGTACAGTTCCACAAGGGCAGACACAGCTAGGTTTCAACTGTTTTTTTTTTTTTCCCAGGAAGAAACTGACTGGGATTTGCATGAATTCACAATTCGTTTCTTTGGTATTGATTTCTTAAGATACAGCATATTCTGATAACTGCTTCAAGAATGAATATGACCATGAAGGACACAGCCAGGACAAGGCCAGTGGACACTTAAGTTCTCCAACACACAGCTCATCACTTCACATTCAAGGAGGCTAAAGGCGCATACAAGCCCATCTCACCAAAGATAAGGTGACATCCTCTTTTCTAGAAGGTGAAGGACAAAAAAACCTACATAACTGGAGGTAAAAAAAAAAAATCAAGCAACACCAAAGGTTCCATCAATACCTGCTTTTAGCCAGGGGAAATCTTAAGATAATCCAAGTAAAAAGAGATTTCTAATACTGTATATGTATATTTAGAGAAGCATTCATTCATCACCGTTCCTCTGGTAAGAGGATGTGCTCATTAGTACACACATCCCTACCCATTAATGCTAGTTAACATGAAAGTCAGTGTGTTACACAGACTCTTGTGGCTTGCATCTTGAGGGGGGATTTACTGACACGCTTCAGAATGAGGAAGAAATACAATATTCACAAAAACTGCAGCCAAAGATCGAACGCTCTTCAGACTAGTTTTAACAACCGCTACAGTTGCCTGTTCTTAATAGTTTACTTCAGTTCTTCAGCGTTACGCTGTAAATAAACTCAACACAGCCAGTAAAGAAACTCCTCACGCGTGCCCCTGACACAAACAGCCCTAGGCAGCCATTGAAATTCACTCTTAATAATTCAGCGTTTGCTGGGGTTTTTTTGTGGCGTTTTGCTCGCTGTGAGCGGGAGATGGGATGGAATGGGACGGGTCGAGCGTTTCCTGATGATCCCCGGGAGGGGGGGCAGGGTGAAGTTGAGGCTCTGTGAATGACGCGCTGGAGAGAGTGTCACACCGAGACGGCGCGCTCTCCGACACCCTGCCGCCTGATCATACGCAGCCCCACAGCCACGGCGTGCCTCCTGTCAGGGGCGCCCCCCACCCCACCCCCCGCTCCGGCCTGACGGCTCGCGTTGCCGGCGCTCTCCGACATCTGGCTGATTCAATCAATCAAATTTGATTTGTTGCCGCGCTCTTAACAAAAGAATTCTCACAGAGCCCTTGACAGATCGCATTCCGTATAACCAATTCACGAGACGTCCCCCGGGAGAACCTCAGAGTGAGATATTATATAAACAGTTTTATTTAAACAACGTAAAGGCATTTTCGTTCGAGGGGACGAAAACACACACACGCGAGCGCACACACACACACACACACACACACACACACACACACACACACACACACACACACACACACACACACACACACACACACACACAAACAACCCCAACCTCTAACGTTGGTGAGGGGAAAAAAAAATCTTAGAATTTTTCCATGGATCCCCTTGTGGCAGCCGAAGATAAACGCTGAGAGCAACACCATTATTTGATTAAGTTTCATCTTTTGGTGCCATTATGCACATCCAGACGTAAAAAAAAAAAAAAACTGCACGAAACCAAATGGGTTCCTACATCCCGGCAAACTGATCACACAGGTCACGGGCAGAAGGCGCTGTTCATTAAATGCACCGCGAGGCCTGGAGGGACGCGTTAGGGCCTGATTTCCTGCGAGCCTTCACCTGATGTCAGCGCCTGCCGAACACACCACGCGCCTTTAGACCAATTCATTCCCCCGCCTCGAGAACACCCTTCTGCCCTGCTCCCCCCATCCCCCATCCTCCTCCCCTAAGAAAAGGGGGACTTATTCGTGCGGAACACTCGTTGTCTTGGATACTGACGTGTACCCTCATGCCGACGTCGTTATATCTTGTTTCACACGCGTGTCGGGCCGAGGCCTGCGCAGCTGAAGACTGGAGAGGGGAGGATAGGGATATCTCGCAGCCATTAGAATATCCCCGGTTATCTGTAACAGCAGGCACCGGTCCAGCACATCAGGGCTGCTCTGTCATATGGCTTCTCTTTCAACTCCATTTGTCTGGTAAATATTGTTCAACCTGCAATGCTGTCAACTGGCAATATGTGCAAATGCGCCATTAGCAAGCCCTGCTCTGAAATTGCTCATTCATTCATGATTAGCACATTTATCCACTTTGACATGCAAAAGAAAATATACTCTAAATGCTCCATGAGAAAGTCATGATATATAATCATAAGCATGCAATATTATGCTGCCTTTTGTCTGTGCAAGGAAAAAATATTTCCAGCCTATAATTTTCTGCATAGCATTGTGGTCCCCTTACTATACAATTTACTGTTCCATGTAAGATAAAATCAATTCAGCTCAAGAAGATAGTATCTTGATGAGGTTTTCTTAAGGTCCTAAAACAGAAAGGCAATGTTAATTTAGGGCACTAGCTAATTTGATTATATTTACCAAAATAAGCCTCTCCGTGCAGTGCCATCATTATGTATCTTATACCTTAATTGAATAAGATGACAGTGAACATAAACAAATAAAACAGGCAATCAATACAAAACTGTATTTATTCAGGAAAGAGCTGTTTAGTCCTTAATGAGACATAATTTTCAGTGCATAATTGAAAACTTCGAATGAACTGGAACCATGTGAACAACCCTCCTCAGGTGATTGTTACGGACAACAAAACGTAGTTAACATTAACGGAAGCAGCCACCTGATTTATACGGAACTGTGTTTACACATCTGAGGATTTACGTTCAGTTGGTATTGGGAAAGTTTTATTGCGCTGGCAGCAACTTCCCCTTGTGTATACCCCCACCCTACCAGCACCCTCTACTGCAGAGACATTTGAGTTTTACCCCTCCCTCATCTCTGTCCTATACAGCAGACACATGTTTCAGCTTAATTATTAACAATTCAGGTTACAATTTAAAATGCAAATACATGCATCATGTGTTAACAGCAGCATGCTGTTTTCCCCAAAACACTGGACCAGGCTGCGTGGAAAGAGTGTGGGAGATTTTCAGGGCCAACAGAGAAAGCTCATGGTCACCCAACCGTGCCTGCCAACTGGGAATATTTAAATTCCCCCACACCTGGGCACAGGCTCAATGTGACACACAGGGCCTTCCACCTTTATTTCTATTAGTATGAAATATGAAAGACTATTTTACAGAAGTGCTATAAACCTGAGCATCCCCCGCACACACCCCCTCCCCAAACAACGTCATGTGATGATGGGTTTGTAATCTGAGAAAATATGCTAATTAGCAGTTGAATAAATCGTGCCGGAAACTGCAAGCAGTGCTGAGAGCACACTAGTTGTTATTTACATAACCTTTGGGCTAGACAATAGATTTTCATTTTTCTTTCCTGAAATATGGCATTTTTAATTTGACTGATGAACTCACCAGCTGCCTAATGGTAGTATTGCCCTTGGATTTGCAAGCCACCCAGCCTTCCCTCTAATGAACCAATGCAGAGAAAATGAGAATGGCACTATTGGCTGTGTGACAATTAAGTTTAAGGTCATGCACGCTATCTGACTACTTCAACTGCAATGTTCTCATTTAAGTGAGAGAAAAAAAATGAATCACAGGTTGTTTATCGCTTTTAGTGACACTCACTCACTCTCTCGCTCTCCGTCAAAATTTAATACTGAATGATATAATTGGAAAGTTAACAAAAAGCAAAACGCAAAAGAAAAATTGGAACAGTGAACCGTCGATAAGAGCGTAAGATGGGATGAAAGGGCACGCATCGACCAAGTATCGGAGCATCTGTGACACAGGCCATCTTGGAAATCACAGCAGAGCATTCTAGGAAGTCACAGTATTTTGCTTTCCTAAAACAGCACACATACAAACACGCACACACACACGCGCGCATCCAGATGCGCACACGCATAGGGTTCTGTTTTGGAATTCATGAAGTGCCTCCTGCAGATCAGCGCTTCCCAATCCTGACTGACCCGTCACATACACATGCTGCAGCTCCAACCGGACTCAATTAAAGCAGGGCTGACTGCGCTGGCTGTTGGTTTGGAGTTAACGTCTCTTGACAGTTATCTACTGTAAGTCTTTTGTGTGGGTAAAAAATGTTTAGCTGGAAGTCTGTTTATGCTGCCAAAAAGATAAAAGCGGCAATGTATTTCTCTGCTAATATTTCTTGTTAATTCACTCAAGGTAACAGATTATGATTAAATAGCTGTTTAATTGATTCGCTGTTATAAGGCCTTCAACAATTAAACAATGCATTTGTTGAGAAAGGATTTGCATTAGAAAAAATGAATTAAAGATGAGGGCCTACAAATTAAACAAACTCATGCAGGCTTCTAACAGCTCTTGGGGAGACTTCAAGCATTTTAACTTATTACACTACATTGCCCAAATTAAAAAAAAAAAAAAAAAAAAAACAAAAACAAAAACATATACAAGGAACTTCATACATCTTACATTCTGACATATTAACCATCTATATGGCTCAATATTTGCTAATAATATGTAATATTGCTAATTATTAATATAATATGTAAGTAATTCAGGTTTCAGACCCTACTTAAGGTTACAATAGCAGGGACACAAACATGCAAACTGATGGGTACAAGTCTGGCTCTTTAATCCCTAAACTGCACCACCAGTTCATTTCCTTAAAAGCCCTTTTTCTGGGGGAAAAAGAAAATATTTAAAAAGGAATCACAGGGGACATATTGGGCTGGACGCACTTAGCACAGATCAGATAAATAGCCTTGACAAGGCAGACTTACAAACGCCTGCGCTGCCCTCGGTGCATTTTAATAGGAGAGGGAAATTTATCGCAAATCACAGAAAAGTGTAAGGCGCGATCTTGATATGAAGCGAATGTACAAGTATTTCCTGAGACGGGGTTGTGAAAAGGACTTACATAACCTGTGCCACTGAGCTAGACAGACATATTCCATTACAAGCCTGACAACTGTTCCCCTTTGAACAAAGAGGGACTGGAGCTGCAGACGGCAGGTTTACTCAGGACATGAAACGACCCACCTTTTTTCAGGAGAAAGGGAAATGTTTAGAGCAGACAACACTTCATAAGGCAGCAGACACTTATAAGCAACCTGCATAAGAGCCAAATCTGAATGCAGATGTCTAATCCTGCAGATGCTGCCATCAGGATAAAACCGAAATTAAATATGGATGGTAAAGACTGTGAGAGAGAGTTGCAGAATAAATTGAAGGATGCCCTAAAGCAACCTAGAGGACATGAAATAAAAGGTGGAGCAGACAACTCCTGAAGCTAAAACCAACAAATGGATGGCTTCCATCTGAATATGCTGCGAGCAAGAGCATGTCTTTCCAGAACTTCTCACCGTAAACTTCATTTAACATGATAAAAACAGGAGGTTGTACCACAACTGTGCAGGTACAAAAACACACATGCACACATATGAACACACATATGAATGCACGCACACAGACACACAAATACAACACCACAAAAAAAAAAAAAAAAAAAACACATACACATAAATGTGCACAATTGGATACATATATATGCAGACAAACGCACATGCAGACACACACGCACAACCACACTTGCACACACATACACAAACACACACACAAGCCTTGCTGAAAAGCTGGAACAGCATAACTCGACACTTCAACTACTGAAACACCTCTAAGTCATACATGTACAATTCAAAGCCCCCAGGATCAGAACTGCAAATGCTGATAACCGAATAATATCCGCAGCAGAACCTCAGAAAGGAGCAGATTCTTCTGCATTTAGCAGCAGTGGTGTGCTGCTTGGTCACATGGCCACAATGCTAAATGAATAAATAAAAACCCTTCCGGTGGCAGCACACAACCGCAGGGCAGCACCAATCCAGAAACTGGAGGGGAGGGGAGGGGAGGGGACCTAACATTAACAGAGCAACTGGGGAAAATACAGCAGTGCCAGGCGTTTTGCCAGATGGGTTAAAATATACCGTTCAAGGCTAAATCTTCGCGAAACCAACCCTTTGTCTAATTAGGAAGTCGTTAGGGGTAGGCATTAATTAGTGCTGTTTGTAAACAAGCGAACAGCCCAAATTAGGCGGTGACAGCCGTGTCAATGCGAGAGTCACGACTGGGAACAGGACGGGTGCGTGGCAGGCTCGGTGTACGCACTGACGACACTGACGCTGATGAAAACGCCACTTCTGCAACCTTTCAGATTCCACCTCGGCCTTCAAAAACAAGACAAGAAAAGCCACTTAAAAGGATGCTGAAAGGCTGCAACACGTGGATGAGATGACACTGAAGCACTGCGTCATACAGCCTCCTTATAAACCTCTCAAGTGGTCCATCGCCCTGCTTATGTAGCGTGCAGACTTAATTGGTAATGGGCCCATATAAACAAATGAAATAATACATGAAGGGGTGAATAATATACACTCCTCCTCCTTCTCACATTGTGCTTTCAAGTCCATCCGTCCGACAGAAGCAGACGGGCAGTTTGCCATGACAAAAAAATCAGATGTTAGCGGTTAAAACTCAAAGAGAATTACTAATGCCATGCTGTTCTCATGACTCCATTATGCCTCAAGGTGAGAATCTGCATTTCTGGATTTCCATTACAATCTGCCGCAGAGATGCATGAAGGTATGCGAAGAGACTGGCCATGCAAATCCAGAAATAGCTCTGATGAGCGAGGACCTGCAAGTGTGAGCAATGCAAGATGCTGGCGAAATGGACACGGCACAAGCCTTAACCAACCAAGTGCTCTCTGAACAAGCAGAAAACACAGTATTCATTATTCAAGTATCTGCTCGTAGACAATGAGAGAATCACAATAAGAATCTGCATAACCGAGAAGGCTTCATCAAACAAATTCTGGAAAGAAAAAGGAGAAAATTAACAAGACAAAACCCTCTCTACATCTTTACCCTCTGAACAGCAGCCTTGAGGCGTGCCGTTCTCTCGTTCTCATGTAATAAAAAGGCCTGGGTTTCATTGGAGGGGAGAAATGCCCTGCGTTTTCCTACTGAACAGGGAAATGTAGTGCATGACTTCAATGGAGGGGAGAAAATGAAGCCTGTGATTTTAACAGGAGGAAATGTGTCGTATAATTGTAAAGAAGGGGGGAATTTCATGCCCGATCTTAATGAAGAAGGGGAAACGTAGTGTGATTCTGTGAGAAGGAGGTGACTACTGAGTATGATCTTAATGAGGAGGGGCAAATGCAATATGACTGTGCAAGAGGGAATTGAGTGCTGAGTATGATCTTAATGAGGAGGGGGAGCTGAGTATCGAGTATTATTCTCATGAGGAGGGTTACTGTATTTATGACCCACTTTAGCTTGGGTGATGCACTTTGACCATTCAAGCTTTCCTCTGTCCTGGTGTGCCTCTGTACCCACTGCTGGGTAGAATTTTAATTCCAGATGGCCGGTGGCAGTGCACTTGAATGTAAATCTCCTGGACGTGTTCAGAAAGTTAGTTACAGGATAAGAAACCCTGAGGTTACTCTCACTGGGTCTTTGAGAACTCATATTCCAGTCCTAATGTACAACAAATGAAGCTTTGTCCATATCCTCTTCAGTTCTCCCTGTTGATGTTAAAGGGTGTGCCATTCTCAAGACCTCATTCCACGACACCAGGATACAACATCCTGGATATGAGAATGAGATATAACTCAAAATAGAACATGCAGTAATTAACTGAGACCTTATTAAGACAAGCACACTGTCTGGGGAAAAAAAAGAACCAGAGATTTCACAAAGGAAATAATACTAGATTTCAAATAAGTTGGCAGATATCACAATCACATGGTATCTTCAAACAAAGAGTATCTTTCTAAATTTGCTCTCCTCATTTCTACACATGCTAACATCAGAAACACCAAAACGTTACTTTCAGTGGTTAGCATAGGACCGTTTTTAACAAAGCTGTTCTCTTCACCTTTATATTTAGATACTGCACTAATGCCACAGATCTTTATAAACACAATACACAAATACATTGCTATAGGTTAAGTTTATCTCCTATGCAGCCTAGAATTACTCAGCTTAAAAAATCTAAATAGTTAACACCACGGGCTCCTGAGTGGATCAGCCGGCAAGAGCAATGATTCCGTGATTCTGAGCACACGCTAAGTCCTGTGATCCAGGTTCGAGCCCAGCCCTGTCATCAGCCATTCCTTTCCTTAGCCTTTCCCAGCCTCCCTGCTCTCAGACACCTATGAGCTGTATAGATGATGTCAATGTAGACACACCTATACTCCCATTAGCATTAGTGCTCCGGTGCAAGTGCAGATGTTGGTGCAGTAAGACAATCGGCAATTCGACACGGGGGGGTGCAATATTGGGTAAAGGAATTTAAAAAAGAAAGATAACACCACAAAAGCGTCTATTTTTAATCATTCACTTTATTTCCCTCCTTGATGAAAATATGTAATTATCAGACATAACACTGCTATTCCAATTATAACAAAGTTAATCTCTGCATCTACTTGCGGTACACATGGGAATATTTTTCTAATGTTTTAATAAAGCCTAACACTGGCAATTTAATTTAGTTTAAAGACCAAGTCTCATGAAAATGTCCATTTGAGATAAACAGCAAATTAAAATGAAAATGCAGAAAGGAGAACATGACCAAAATTAGAAAGCCCCGTCAGCTCTAAATTCCCCACTTCCTCTGAAGCTCATCCAAAGCAAAGCTTTAAAGGACCGAATCATGCGTCTTTGTACGCCGCTGAGAACATGTTCGGCTCTCAGACTTCACTGGGAGTGTGAAGTAACCACCTGTAGCTTGTGTTTCTCAATCACTTCTGCATACAGCAGGTCATTGGACTTCTGCTGAAAACATCCATGAGGTGACAGCTTGAGTTTTTCCATTAAACACCGAATACACCAAAATTTGGTGATGTTACAGGCTTCGGATCTGCGCAAATCGCAGCAGCAATGATGAGAAAGTGGGCGAGAGTTGCCATGCCCTTGGATTAAAAACGTAATCTGAACGTGAAAAGGTGCTGGAGAAACCTGTTACCGACTACATCTCCAACCACCACGGAGACCCAGCTCAATCCTTCCCATTTCCGGAGTACATTAAAGGGGGATGAAGAGGTTCATACAGTCTATGCAGATGGGAAAAGTTTCAGTACAATAAATCTGCCTTTTTGTAACTGCAAAGTGTGTTAAGCCATGGTAAGGGTACAATTTCTTTTCTTTTGAACCAAAAATGGAAATTTTCAGATGTGACCTGTGGGAGGTAGGTTTGACCAGTGTGAAAACCTCTTCCACAAGAACAACTACAGTCCTTAATATAAAGCACAAAAAATTGAGGTGTAGGTAATGTTAATCCACTTAAAGGCATAAAATCCACACTAGCAGATATAGCAGGAGCACCTGCACTCCAAGGGACAAAGGGTTGGATGGGGTGGGCTTTTTTTTTAATCTCATTTGTACAGAACACACCGTGAAGTTTGAATATTCCTATTCTTTCCAGATCTCAGTTTGGCCTGATGGCAAGGCTGTGAATGTTAAAGACTTCCTGTAAGATTAATGAATCAAAGGAAACCACCACCTGTGCAAGATGGGTCAAGACTCTGACGATCTCTGTCACTTACAGTTTCCTCTCTACCAGCGACGGTGTCACAAAGAGCACATTATCTGGGGACCCTGGAACTAATGATCTGCGAAACAATGAACCAATATGCGCTTACTTTTATATCCAAGGAACAGCACTTCAAAAGGTCCCCCAGCTGAGCTTAAGCCTTAAATCTTTCTCGCGTTCCTTTTTTCTCTCCCTCAAAACACTGAGAAGAGACTACTGCCATCTAGTGGCCCTGCCTCGCCTCACACTCGCTCTGTAGCGCAGACCTGGAAGGACTGACTGCGCCTCCCCACCCAGGCTCTGCCTGAACACGTCCACCTGAAGCCGGCAGTCTTATTCTTCTCAGCGGGTCTAATGAAATCAAAAGGCATCCACCGCCCTCCGCGGGCATCTTTACGCCGACGCGGCCGACCTGTACGCCAGCCCCGCGCCCTTGTCGGATTTCGCGGGAAAGCGGAGGACCGGGCAGGCCCCGTTTGGCAGGATCCGTCAGGCTACGCCCCGGCGCCGGCCGCGCGCTCCGCGGGCCCGGCCGCAGATCGCCGCCGCCGCCACCCGCGTGGATGGCAGTGCTTCGCTGAGCGGCATCATCGCTGCCTTTCACACTGAACGCCAGCGCATGAGGGACACACTGCAGCTCTGCCAATCAGGCGGCGGAGCAGAGGGGCTGAGGAACTGGGATCGTTAGCTGGAGCAGTGCAGGTCTAACTCCCACGTGGGGTGCTGCCATCATACCCTTGGGCGAGGCACTTAACCTGAAGTGCTTCAGTAAATATCCACCTGCTTAAAAACACACTTCTTTACTGTAATTTTATTTGCTTAGCAGACACTCTTATCCACAATGACTTGCACCACCTGGGTATTTTTTAACCCACGACTAATTTACTTTTAGTTACAAGTTTAGTGAACTAATTAGATATGAAGATAATATGAAGACAGAATGAAGGGAATTTGTCCTCCATTCAACCCCTATTGATCAGCCCTTCTTCACCCCCCTTCACTTAATCAGTTTAGCAAATATGACAGTAGTGTTTTATAGCAGCCATTAACATCACTGTCTGTTTTACGGTAAGCAAGACATTCATTTTGCATCTGATGGTTTTAGTGAGGGAAAGATTATGGAAATTTCTCTTGCTTTTTTTTTTGCTGTGTTTTAGACAGAACGAGTCCAGGTGGAATACTTTGCTCCAGGTCAGAGGAGCAGGTCTCCTCTCGGGGATTTGAATTCACAAGCGAGTCAGGAGTGTTGAACCATAACCGCTCCAACCAAACTGGCCACTTAAGCGTATGCGTGCTGTATAATTCCGCATTGGCATTCAGCGTATGGATTATGATTTATTACAGTGTCAGTCACAAACAGCCTGTTTACTCGCAGCTTATACATAATTTGAGACTTTCAGTCAAACTCATGTTCAGCTCATCATCTTTCATAGTTTTCACTAAAAGTTGAGCCACTTTTTCCCCCCTCCACCTTAGTACCTAAGGGCCTATGGAGCTGTAAACATCATGTGACTAACACCCCAACCATGACCTTTCTAACATCACAGAGCTCATTGTTACACTGAACACTGTCTTAAAAATAAATAACTCTTACAAAATCACTGAAGGAAAGTTTACAAATGGAATAGAAATTTTGGAACTGAACGAGCTCTTTAAACAAGATGATGATGAGTCAATGTTCACAACATCTACTATTTTTTAGATTTAAGGTTCTCCTATCATCATACCCATTTGGAAACATAGCTTCTCATTCTAAAACATTTTAGAATTTTTCCTGAACACACATAATCTTTAAATAAATTAATTTATTCTACACATACACATCATATTTGACCAATGTTCAATACTGTAATGATGACAGTAACTGGGGAGATGTGTGGGTCATAGATTAATTGACCCGGTGGGAGAAGTCCAGTACAAGAGGTCTGATTGTACAACTCTTCTCAGTGTGCTTCCAGGCAGCCAGGTGATATTTTGAAAAACATGCAGAATTAGACTTACAATGCTAGCTAGCAAGCCACTACAGCAGAACAACAACCTGTGTCTTTTTGACCTTTCTGTACTGCAACCCTATGTTCTCTCCCAACTGCTACACCGAACGGCACCTGGTGGTTCCATCGCATCGTGGGTTTAAATCACTATCCAGGACTTTCTCCGCTGTTGTCCCCTTGTTAGCTTTACCTGCTAGTTTGTACCTTGCCTGGCCAACCTTTGGAACTTTGTCATGCAGTGCTTCTAATATTGTTGACTCTGCATGGTTTTTTTCCACTTGTGTTGTATTGTACCTCACTTGTAAGTCGCTTTGGATAAAAGCATCAGCCAAATGAATAAATGTAATGTAAATGTAGGAATTGATAAGAAAAACCACAAGACTGGTTCAGGGTTGATGGTTCGGTTCTGTGTTTTGTAAATTAATACCTTCAAATGGCTAGTAGCTACCATTCAAGGAACAGTGCAAATGGTGAAACTCATTACAAAAAACAGCTGAACAGGAAATATCAGAAAGCAAAATGTAAGCAGTTCAACTAATAACATTTTCAATATTGACAAATGAGTGACTGAAATTGAAATTGATTGCAGCTGAAATTGACTGATGTTGAAACTAGTTTCTGCAGCTGCAAACACTGACCAAATATTGTAAATAAGGGAATCATCTTTCATTATGTCCAAACAAGCAGTGTATCAGAAAATGATCAAATGAATTTACAGGTTAATTTAGCAAATAGGAAAAAATGTATCACCTACATTTTTGATTAACTGGCAGCACTATTGAATTCCATTATGTGTGTGTGTGCGTGTGTGTGTATACATACATATATATATATATATATATATATATGTATATATATATATATATATATAAATACACACACACACACACACAAACACACACACATATTGCTTAAATACTCTTTGAATTCCATCTTATGCCAAATTTCACTGGTTTAGGCACATTGCAGATTTGAAGGCTTGTGTGTTCTGTGAATCTCAACACTTAAGTACAGGTATTTAGCTGTGCACCTGAAGTAATAAAATAGCCCACATTTTTTTATTGTGGAAAATGTTTAACCATTTAAAAGGACAGACTGCTGATCAGCACTTTTTCAGAATTCAAGTGGTTTCAAGTTAGTCCACCATGTTAGATTTACTTGCAAACCCCTTCCAATCCTGACCAAAATAACAGGTAGCGGAAAAAATAAAATGAATGCACTTCTAACTGAACCTTAAATCCAGGATTTGTTAGTAACACCCACATTACACGCTCAACGCCAGTGGGGTGGATAAGGATGTGGCACAGGAACGGCATAAAAACAAACCTCACCCAAAGACTGGCCCGAAAGCACCCGGCTTCAGGCCCAATGATGGAGGACAGATTACAGCGCGGCAATAAGGCGGCTTAATCTATCTTATTCTGACCTTTGCATCGCGTTTGAGCCCACATCCCCCAGGAACGAAATCATTTTCAAACAGCCAAGCCTGCCAATGTGCTTCCTCCAACCCCCTCCCAGAAAGGCAAAGCTATTTCAATGCTTTATGGAGACTATTTGGCCTCTCCGCGCAGTCTCAAAATGTACTGCCACAGCGCGGAGTTACAGCCTGCAGGAGGCACGGCTCCAGCCAGTAAAGCGGGTGGGGGCTGATAAAACAGAGCGGGGCCTGGCGACGGAGCGCCCGCTCCACACTGCGCCGCTCCTGAACAGCATGTTCCAGGGTGTCATGACTCCATCAAACATCCAGTCAAGAGAAACAAGCCCATTAGGTGTACTTTCAAGGGGTTCCTTTTTTTCCCCCGAGCTCAAATCAGCCGCTGCGTTTCCATAGAGATCGACTTTAGCATCCCTGCATCAGGAACAACGTCCATCATCACATTAGCAGTGCCTTTTTTTTTTTTCCTGAAAGAACCCGACTGATAACCTAACATCACAGGCAATCACAACGCACTCACTGACCATCTTAACCCATCTATCACAACAATCTCACGGATCAGCTCAATTAGCTTCTATCACAGTGAATTAATAGACGCTGATCAGCTACTACATATGCCAAATCACATTCTAATTAGGTCATCCCATTCTTCAGACTGTGTCTGTACACAAGCTTCCTTTCCTCACCTAGAAACAAGTTCATTTTGTTATATTTCATCAGGGGCCTACTTTTTGTTACCATTGACTTTTTTGTTTTTGATCTGACTGTTTCATGTCAGCTGTAGGCACAAGGGTTGAAAAAATGAACCACTGACCAGACAAAAGGGGAAACAAAATGGGTTTGTTCTTGCTCAAGTGTGAGCAGGACTTCTGGGGAAAACTTCAGGACTGTAACTCTGAACAGGTAAGATAGCAGATTCAATAAATCAAAGTCAGCTGCGGGACAGCTGCGGGTCAAACTGGCAGGGAGAGACACACCTGCCTTTTATGTAGCTGTCACGCAGGAGCTCGGAGCACTATCAGAAATAACAGGAGGGGAAAATGTCTTTTTCCCCCCAACTCCAACTGAGTTGGACATGCATGACTGGCAGGCTGCGATGGGGACAGGCAAGACTGGACGCTACCCCTCCCCATCCCTCTCTGATTGGCTACCTCTCCACTCTCCCATTGGCAGGTATGGCGATGACGGACATCTTCTGATATTACACTTACATTGTGTACTGTGGCTTCTTGGGGGAGTTACATTTCCTATAGCTGTATTACAAAAATACTGTGGTATATTTATTGATCATGGCACAGTTTATCACACTTGAGGGATCACATTTTAAGACATTTCCAATAAATATTAAATACCACACCTTATGAAAAGTCCTGGCCTTTATTTCTTTTGGGACTGTTTGTGTTTTTGTTTTTTAATACACCTCCATAGATTTGAGACATTTATGTCCCCAAAGGGTAATTGAAATCGATGTATTGTATACATGTCCCATTTTTTTCCCTTTTTTTTTTGAAGCCGGGCAACTGCTGCTGTGACACTGGTTATTGAGATTCAATTGTTTCCTTCGTCATTGATCCCTGCATCAAAAACTTTCAAGGTGAAAATCTGCAAAAAGGAGTTAAAAGTTTTTTACTTTTTTTAAGCTGCAGAAAGTAAAAGACAAGGGCAAGCGATGTGGAGAACACGTGCATCACTCGCGTACTCTGCTAGGGAGAAAACGGAATCATCCAATCTCACAGCACTCAAAAATAATTAAATTCCCAAAAGATGAGTGCAAACTGCACTATAATTAAAACACTCCCATTTGCTTGTGATTTTCAATAGATTTTCAAGGCAGACTGAAAGTGGGGCCAGCCAAAAAGAGGATTAGATTCCAGAATTAATTTGAGTTGAAAATGTGTTTTTGATGCACCTTTCCAAGTCTCAGATGTGGATTTTATGGCTCCACACAACATTTCCATGCTGTAAAGTGGAAATAAGAGATATTTAATATTCAGGTCTGACAACATTAAAGATTCACAGTTCCTTATTAATTTTTTCTGCCGCTGTAACTCCATGGGAACAAGAAATTATTCCCTTTGTAACCAAACTAGTAAGATAGTTCAACAAATATGTTCAATGCCCGAAAAATGCCAGAAATGGATATTCTGTCTTCATAACAGACAAAAATACGAAAGCATTCATTAAATTGCTTACATTGAAATGACCTTCATATTACAATCGACAAACAAAAGAAAGAAACATGGTCCTTGTAAACTGTTACAAACAGTTCTCCTTTTAAAAAATTGGCTTCTTACATTTTATGTTTAAGAGCATGACTTGCTTTTGGATATTACCATTAAGTTTAACCTACTTCTCCTCAGAACAGCCACTGACCCGTATTTTTTCCCCACTGAAGAGCTGGAACCAGCCTGGCTCACTGTCCCCCTTTTCCACTGTAGAACCAAAACCAGACTGGCTCATTGTATCTCTTTTCTACTGCAGAGCCACAACCAGACTGGTTCACTGCACCCCTTTTCCACTGAATAAAATATATGTCGGGTGAAACTATGAATATAGTTTTTGTTCTCTTTTATTTTTAAACAAACTATCCCCATGAATACTACTGAATGAGGTTGACAGAAACCGTAATCTTTAGCTATGTAAAAACACTGCAAATATACAGTATCTGGCTACATGTCTTGACAGTACAGAAGATATATGATGTCTAGGCCCAGAAGGTTAACCAACTTTCAATGTCAAACTGTTGGAGAAAAATGCAAAGAAAAGGCAGAGGAAGACCATGCAGAACTGGCCCGTGGCACTTTGGCAGGAAGCTGTCAGAGCTCCAGCACTCCTCCTGGCCTCCGAACGCTTCCAGCTCTTTTTGCAGCCTCTGTGCACCCCAATTTTCTCCGAGGCAGAGACAAAACACCTGTGATTTTACAGATGAGCGGTCATTACAGGTAAACACCGTCCTCAGAAAAGTCACATTACGTCTGGACCCGGCATGGCACAGTCATTTCTGTGCCCCGGAGCGATGCTTTCGCCCGCAGACGAACCTCCAAAATGCCAGACTTGCTTTTAACCCATTGTCGCCTGTAAGGAACTGACTACGTAATAGTGTTGGGAACCATGTCCAATGCAGGAGAAAGAAGTAGAGAAAGGTAGTAAGGGCAGGTGAAAACATCTGAAATCTCCACTTACTGTTTTAGAGGCTGTGATGATGTACTGAATGACCATCTCTTTCTTCATGTTGAGCTCCTTCTCCCTTAAAGGGGCTTTCTTGTCTTCATTTAAGTTCATATCCTCCTATTAAAAAGCAATGGGAAAAAAGAAATCAGGTGTATGTATAAACATTTTTAGCAGTTACACTGGTCAAAATGTATAGCAGTACAAAGACTACTCAATCCCTATCATAGTGGAAATCATTGCCGGTATACAGTAAATGTTGTTTAAAAAAAAAAAAGAATTTGAAAACTGCTGAAACCAGGCATTGGTTAGCTCTGCAAAATAAGGTGGAAAAATAAGGCCTAACGGCTTTACGTTTTCAAAAAATCAACATTTTGTGGCAGTTTTGCATTTTTAAATTGGAAGCATAAACGGCCCTTGATTAACACTTCAAGCAGCATGAGAAAGTGAGTCCCCATTGAAGCGGACCTCCCCCCGAGGGAGAGAGATACACTCTCACCTCCGCAACCTCATCCTCCCAGAGAAGCCCTCAGACTCAACGCAGTGCTGAGACCAGCACAAGCTCTAAAGCTCTTCATTCACACGCAAATAAGACGGCTCTCCCTTTGGAACCCGGCCTTCACGGTAATTGTCAGCTTTTGAGTCCTTTCAGCAACAAGCCCAGCTCTGGAGCAGTACAATTCATCCTGTAGTACAGCCCGAGTGGAAAAAGTCAGACTTTACTGAAAGTAACCAATGTGTGTGTGTGTGTGTGTGTGTGTGTGTGTGTGTGTGTGTGTGTACGTGTGAGATTATTGTTGGATGATTAGATGCTATTTAAAGAAAACATAGTTATACATGTCCATTCACCCATTCATAGTTAACATATAAGAACATAAGAAACTGAGAAAATTATAAGAATCACAAATATGGGCCCAACAAGGCTTATCACTTAAATCATTTATCACTTATCTGGTCTTGAATGTTCTGAGGGTCTTTGCTTCCAGTGGGAAGCTTTTCCATGCTTTTACAACTGAGTGAAAAAATGTACTGTACCAGTGGAAAAATGTTCCTGAAGGAATTTCCACCTTGTCCTCTTATTCTGCTGAAAGAACTCATCAACAGCTTATGTAGCCCACTTTATTTATCCATTTAAACGTCATGACCTCAAATACCACAGTCAAAAGTCTTCTCCTGCTGATAATGAAGAGCTTAAAGGTTCTGAGGATGTCTTAATAACCTTTAAGTTTGTTACCTGGAAGCAGTCTTGTTGCCCGTTTTTGCACTTTTTCAAGAGCTTCTGTGTCAACCTTATAGTGTCATGTCTAGAAATGGACATAGGACTCTAAATGTAGTCTAACAAATGTATTGTGCAGCATGAATATATATTCTTATACATTACAATTACACTACATTTTTGGAGATTTTATTTTATTTGCCAGGCACCTCCCAATTCTAGATTGTATTTATGTATGTATGTATTATCTATTGAATCTATTACTTATGTACTTGTATACCAAATTGTTTCATTCAAATTCAGTGTCATCAGCAAATGTAACCATTTTACTTCTGATGTCCTCATCAAGGTCATTTGTGTAAATGGAAAAAAGCAGAGGTCTCGACACAGATCCCAGGGGGACTCCACTTCTCAAAACTCCTTGCCCAGACTAAATCCCTCTTATCATCACTCTTTGTATTCTATGCTGAAGTCAAATTTTAATCCACTTTGACATAACTCCATTAGTTCCTACTGATTTCAGTTTGATAATGAGCCACTCGAAGTGCAGGAGATTTGTTGAGCATGATCTCCCTCAGCGAAAGCAGTGTCGATTATCCCTTATGATACTATTTTTATCCAGGAATAATTTAAACCTTCCCCTTTTGACAGACTAAAAATCTATTGTTAGTACACACACACACGCACACACACACACACACACACACACACACACACACACACACACACGTTTGTACAGCAGAGTATATAGTAGGCATGTTGGTATTTACTTGTGACATTCTGCAATTACCCAACAGAATAGGTGACATTGGCCTTTGCCAGTGAGAGAGTTCCTTCCTTCCATATTTGAGAAGCCTGTAAGATTAATGCAATTTGGGACTAGCAAAGGCAATATGCTTCCCGTGCACCAAGGGACAGCTGTTATATTAACTTTAATCACCTCGTTAAATGTTTCCCAAATAATGTACAGTAAATTAAGAAATGTTATTGGCTGGCAAAGATTACTCATTCCTGCTGCGTTCAGGCAACTACCCAGAGAGCTCCTGTACGTATTAGCCACTCCACAGACGCCCTCCAACAAGACAGATTAACCTATTATTCTCCAACATGGGAAATTAGTTTACATGAAAACCATTAAACTCCAGTGTCCCACCCAAGGTGCAGAAGCAGGCCTTTCAGATAAAATGAGACTTCTGTCTATCTACACTGTGCTAACTCACTCAATGTGCTTCACCCTCTGTCCAGCGCTACTCAACACCAGCACCTAAAAGGGGGTCTGCTTATGCAACGCAGACGGATCATTCCGGCTCCTTACACAATCTTTTGCTAGGTCACGTGCAGAGTCCTTCACTGTTGGGGTGTAATTCACAGGATGATGCTCAGTTCACAACAGTCAGGAAAATATCAGCACACACGTTTAATGTGCTTTTTTTTCTTTCTCTTCTTCTTTTAAAACTCACACTCAATAACTGTTACGGCTGATAAATCACATCAGACACACCACACAAGTATTACACACCACTTGCTATCTTCAGGGTGCCAAACAACTATATCCACCTATGAGAGGACAATGAGAATGATGATGGTGATGATGACTACAATTATTATTACTGTACATATTCTAATCGCTCCCCCTTGAAGTAAATTCTGATTTAGCACAGGCAACTCTTCCACATCATTGTTAGTCACTATGAGTACATGACTATGTTGGTACCATGTAAAACTACTATCCAGTTTAAGGTAATCTTGCTTGTCAAGACAACTGCTAGGCAACATATTAACTTTAGCATGATGTATTTCGGTCTTAAAAATAACTATTTGGCAATATCATTCCTGTGACATGTTTTCAGTGGGATGCCTTCTAACAGTTATTCTGCAAGACTGTTCTATATCTGTTTTTGTTTTTCTTGCTCCAGTGACTTATCTTGCCATATTGCCTTTGTATGTTGCTCTGCATAAGTGAGCCTGCCAAATAACTACTAAATAATAAAAATAGTCATAGAATTACCAGACATTCTTATTCAGGACTCTCAGTGGCTGCTTTGTCACCGGTGTGGAGAACTATCAAAGAGAAATTTAACAGAAAGCTCCAAACTCACAGCTTCAGAGCTGCGTTACTGCATGTCGGAGGCATGACAGACTAAGGGGAGTTTGACCCCAGAGCATAGGGGACCCCAATAAAATACATAAGCAATAAAAAAGGGGTCCACCGTGTCTTCACTCCACTTCGTCTGGTATATTATCAATCTCCGCTCCCTCACGCCCAATGTTCTTTCCACCAAAGTCTTATAATGTTCCAATGGAGGCTTCAGCCAAATAACAAGATTAATCCAGGGGAGGAAAAAAGGAAATCAAAATTCTTCTTAGAGAACTCCCCGCAGACGTTCTGTGTTGAATGAAAGGCAGAGACGTGCCCACGAGGGGCAGTACGACACAGAGAGAGCCGGGGTGACAGCTGTAATTAGCTGTCTGCCGTGGCTTTGTGGAAGGCAGTTAAGTTTCAGCTCTGCGCCATCGACGTTGTTATCCGGCATGATCTTAACTTTGAGGCGAGATGACAAATAGCTACGGCATGTTAACAACGAACTGAGGGCTTCTTCTGCACTCAGCCGATAAAACCCGTCCAGCCTCTTTCAAAACATAATGTAAATAAACAGACCTACAGTAATTAACTAAATTACCAGTGTACCGCTCAGCTGAAGCCATGATAAAAAAGGCTAAATTCAAGAACAAAAACAACCCCTTCCTAATCATTGTCATTCACCTGCCACGCATTCATAGGCACTGACTGCAAACAACCACCAAACAGCTTTCAGAGTTAAGACAGCTGGGTTTCAGAGAGCACATGAAACCTGCCAAAATCAAGCAGAATCGGGTAGTGTCAAATCCAACAAATTTAACACCCTGCCTTAAAAAAAGACTTATGGATTTTTGGTTCTTCTAAAACATGAAACCACTAAAACTGGACAAGGTGCTGACTGGCATTTTCAAATGATGGCTAGTTTAATGTAATAATTTAATCTTGACACCACATTGCAGGCCTTCAATCCCACTGGTTCAGCCCTCATCTTTTAGCACGCTCCAGAGCAGTTCAACACTTGGGTGTTAATTCATACACTTACATCAAATTAAACTTTCACATGAAAAGCTGTCACTGACCTTGAGAACCTGAGAGAGTCACCATACAACCAGTAAAACCCAGTCTTTTGTGAGCGATCCTATTGCAGTGGAACAATGTTGTAACCACTTTATGAACAACTGTGTAAAAACGCATTGTTACAGAGCAGCAGCTGGGTAACAAATGTGGAATTGGGCTTGTGCAGTCGGTGCATTTATGCAGGTCATCTATCAATCAATCATTAACTAATTTGATGCAGCGGGATTTGTCACAGAGCACAATAAAAGAGCCAGCTGGTTGCAGGCTGCATGTCAATAAGCTTCACAAAGCAGATCTGCTTACCTGTGGAATAAAATACCAGCAAAGAGCTGAAACTTCAGTCAAAGATAGGTGCCTGTCTCAGACACTGGGGATGACTTAAAGGCAAACACCAAAGACATCAATTACCTGTGTTACCCCTGTCACTTCCAGTGGCACCGTCATGAATATTTTCTGCTGGACTGACAAATGACTGCAGCAGCCCTGTGAGCCATATCCACGTATCAGCGCATCAGCCGTCCCCCATCGCTCAGTGCGGCATCTGCGCGCATGACAGACCCCGAAAAAACCGGGCGCTCTGCTGCGGCCGAGGCCTGCAACCCTGGCAGCCTCCGAAACCGCGGAACAGGCTGCGGAACAAGATGGCCGACCCCTTGAGGAAAGTGTGGAATCCTCGGTACCGACCGGCTAATGAAACGGCAGTAAGGCGTTTCAGAGCGCCGCTTTTACACTTCTGATATCAGTAACAATACCTCCATCGCTGGCGTTATGCATGCTGCAGATACGCAGAAGACTTAAAATCTACAGAACTATATAAACACAAAGTCAGCCTTAGTTTTTTTGAGTAAAAAGAGAACAGCAAACACTGCACATCTCCATGCAATTTATAATCCCCTCTTGCCGTCCTTTGACCCTCGCCAGTTATGAAGCTATTAGATAAATATTTACACATTATCTTCCACCCAGAACAGGGATTTGCGGTTGCTTTTAACTCTAAGACACTAAATTTCCCTCCACTGCTCAGTTGCAGGACCAGAATATTCTTTGAATTCTTTGTTCTATTCCCAGCTGTCGTCTTCATTTGACATCAGAAACAGTGTCACTCTCCTAACACTTGCAGCAAATTACCAGCAACTACAGTAACAATATGAAAGCACTTCTATTTTTGCCACAGCTAAATCTGCAATTATACACACTTAAAAGACATCCATTTGCTGTAAACCAGCCCTGTCACGGCAAATTTGTCATATACTACATACCGCTTGATGTTTACAAAAATGTTTGATGTGTCCCGATCCCCCCCTTCCCTTTTTCTGCCAACACCTGACTTAAGAGGCAAAGTAATCTCATGTGACATTTTACCAGGAAAAGCTGCTGATACCCACCTGATCCAGAGGAATCTGCAGATGTGGCATTTCAAACGCTACCACAATGGTAAACAGGTCAAAGTAGACCCCTGGACTTAATGGATATTCTCTTGTGGACAACCAAAGGAGGAAAAAAAAAAACCCAGTACAATTGAGAATGCTCTCCTTTTATAGACATAGTAACAGTTTGTGTGCTGGTTTCACAAATGAAATTGAGGCAAGTGGTTGGTAATCACTGCAGAGAGATATCAGACAGCATGTGCCTTAGTTACCTTAGGTCAGTGTAATAATATTGTAATTACTTTAGGTACAACTGTGTAATGACACATTGTTATACATCAACAACACAGTAACAAATGTGGAATAGGGTCAAGTAATTTGAATATTTCAATAGGTTATCAATCCAAAGGAATTTTCAATGAAAAAAACATCAGATAAGAAATCGATACAATGATCTATAACTTGAACAAGACTGAAAGCACAAAGTATCGCAATGATTCAATGTGACACTCCACAAAGCAAGCCAATCTCAATCTGGATATCTAAAGAACGCGAAACTGTACCATCAACCCTACTTCTAACGAAAAATCAAAACTAATCCTAACCGAAAATAAACCCCTACCTTTTATATACTTATATAATTTATGCAGCAATGTGAAACAGCATAGCACTTACATATCATTCATCTGCAACTACATAGCACGTATTCATGGTGTAACGCAGATAAATGTCAACTTCATATAAAGCGTGACTGGTGATTTGCGGTACCCATCAGACAAACATATCCTCGAGGTCAGCCAGGTTACACAAATCGATCACTGGAAAAAAATCAAGCTGATCATGCACTGCTTAGCAATGTGGTTAGGAGTAAGGCAACAGAACATGCTTGAAATGACCTAGATAGACCTGTCTTAATAAATCAAAGAGTTTCTGGTATCTCCCGGAATCATTTAACACTTTACCACTCCCGGCTGGTATCAGATCAGCTAGCCAACCTGTCAGAGTGATTGAGGATGTGACTCATTTCATTCCTTATGCAGAAATGCTCAGAGGGGTTTGTCGGGGCTACAACACAGGAGGTGGAATGGTCAGAATAATTCACTGGCATTACCTGGTGAGAAGCCATTTTTTCATGGACAAAATAAATCCTCCCTGACCAAAGTAATTCTTGGTATGCAACTCTGAAAGCACAGTAATAATTCTTAAAACAGGTGGGCTAACTGACCTGTAGTAACCTTTACCTGTAAAACAGGACTATCACAATTTTGCTTAATGTTAGAAATGCTTAATGTGCAATGGACAGGCAAATTTTAACAGGGTTTGTTATCTCAAAATCTTGCCCAGCTACAGTACATGAAGCAATAAATCTTGTGAAATTTCTGGCTACCCTTCAGGTTCCACTTGGAAAAATCTATTTCTGCTCAAAGACGATGCCCCTTTCACCCTCCCTGCTCATAGGTACTCGAGTACAAAGAGACTAATGCAGTCTGTGTGTCATTAAATTCAGTTGTCCTTCCCTTACTATTTAAAGTGTTACACCCACAAATAGTGCAGCTTTCAAAATTTTCATGAACTTTCACCCACAAGTCTCAGCAGGCACAGTGAAATTGTGCAGGGAAATAGAAAGAAATCAATGTTTAGTTTCATATATTGATACATTTTTAAATGATCTGGCTTTTTCTTATTAAATTCAGCACAATACAGCCTCTGCATGCAGTGCAGTCCTAAAGCGCACTGCTGTCTTCTCACACAACAGATCAAACTCGCAGCTGCGCTTGAAAAAGGAGCTGCAACACAATCTGACAAACTTTATTTCACTAAGGAAACCAAGGAATTGTACTCCAGTTTGGACTGCGTTCACGGTCACAAAACATTCGGCGTGAGATCCGCTAAGCATTCTCTTATCTCGCCACCGACATTAATGCCCGCCCCAACTGGAAACAGCACATCAGGACTCCTTCCTCGTTTCACATTGCCGGTGGAGTTCCACTTTAATTGAGCAGAATGGCGTGAGTGAGACAAATGACAATTTAGAAAGCAAACAAAAGCCGGGGCTTGTAAACACTTCTGATTCACTTGCGAGAGCATGTGAAAGCTAAAATACAGGGGATACGTGCTCAATTAAACCACTGCACGCGTTTACCAAGAGGGGCTAGCCTGCTCTCACACTGCATGAACACAATTTCTCCCCAGCTGAACAGTTCTCCCCGGTGAATAAACCGCATCTCATTTGGCTGTCAGTTATCATGCAACTGTCACTCACTCAAGAGGAAGTTACCCTGCATGCGTAACCTAATAATGCGATGAGGCACAAGAGGGAGCGTTATAACGACTATTGCCACGCTTGATCCGCTGTTAGGTACACGGGAAGGCCAAGTCCAGTAATGTCTTCCCGTGGACAGGAAGCAGAAATCACCGGCAAGATAATGGGGGTACTCTTCATTACACATTTCTCTAGTGAATCATGGTCTGGATTATTAATGTTGTGAGTCGTGGTGTGGTCTTGGTTATTTCTATAGGGAGTGAGTCATGGTGTGGTGGAGATAATGTCTGTAATGAGTAATGGCGTGGTCCAGGTTGACAGGGGCGGGACTGTCAGGAGAGGGAAATTAAAACGTTTCAGAGTGATAAAGCTCATTTTCTGCTCACTATGCTCGCCCATTCCTCTAGTGAGCCCACAGCAACGCAATATTATGCTTGGCAGAAACCCTTATCTAGGGTGCTGTACTTAACTTGTAAAACGCAAGCTATACAAGTTATTTCTATCAATATGTAATGCAGCTGGATGGGTTCTTTTCTTCACAATGGCATTCAGTTCAAGCCCCTCACTTACGGCTACAACTGAAGTGCTGCAGGCAGGTCCTCAGCCTGCAGTGCTCAGATCACCAATTCAACTGTCTCTGTACCACACCTGTTTGCTAGGCGTGTTCCACATGCCTGACTGTGATCGCACAAAATGGGGTAAAACACTCATGTTCTGCTACAACAAAGGGGACGCCTATTTAATTCACTGTACCAGCCACAGGCTAAAAAGTGCTTTACCATCATCTTCTCAAACAAGGCCAGGATCTCCTTCTCTGAGCTGATTTTGGCCGACAGGTCCTCGAGCTGGGAGGAGGCAGACCAGTCGCTGGAGGTGGAGTGTTTGACATGGGCCAGGTGCGGTCGCTCCTTCTTGCTGCCAGGGATGCGGATGCTGGCAAACCTGTCCAGCTGGAGGGGAAAAAAAAAAAAAAAGATGGAGACGGTCAAAACCCACTGTGATGTGGGCCTGGTCACACACTCACCTGCTTCAGGTCACACCATTACAGCCTTCAAAACTTTCTCTGCCGGGGCTGTGCATAAGAAATATGGACGGACAGACAGACAGACAGACAGACAGACAGACAGACAGACAGACACACACAGTAACACACGCACACACACACACACACAGTAACACACACACACAAAGTAACATAACGTAACTCCACGTCCGCAAAATCCCTTTGCATATGCACAAAAGGCAGGAGCCTGCTGGCAGCTTGAAACGCATCAGTCTGCAGGTGGTAGAAAAGATATGGCTCCAACAGCTACGAAATGAGGTCCAGACTTACTTTCTTTGCAGTTGTTTTGTGTTAATCCCTGTGATGCATACGCTTATGAATAGCATATGTATCAAAGTCAAAGGCACATGAGGACACAGTCCTGCAGAAACGGGTCTTATTCGCAGAGTTCAAAAACTGCGACTGGTTAGTAAACTGCACACTAATCTTCGAGCCATTACTGCCTTGCAAACAGTGCAACACATACACAGTCCTTTTGTTAATGTGGCTATTGTGTGTCCCGTGTTAGTACAGAGTGTCTCCTCCACATAGATCATGTTATTGTGAAGTCGATACAGCATATACAGTATTCAAAGGGAAATTTGTACAGGCATGTAATGAAGGCAACCCTCTTTTTCAAAAAGAAAAAATACCCATTTTACCCTCTTTTCATTCCTTTCACTGCTATCTTTTCCTTTATCTAGTATCATGATGCAGTATTCTAGCTGTCTAGCGCTCAGAGCTGCATCCAATAAATTCCTCTATCAAAGTGAAAATCTTCAGTAGATAAAATGTAAAGATTGTTGAAATGTTTTTGTTTTTTACATCATATTTATCAATGAAGTGATTTTCAGGCTGAAACTTTATATTGCCCACGATGTTTTGGTTGCGTGCTGTTCAGTTGTTGAGTGCAGCTCCTTGTCCTTCCTGAAAATGGGCCAACTAGCAAGAGTTCACAACTCTGAGAAAGAGGCTAAATTTCTTATCAATATTAGCTAGCGACTCATTTTGATTTTGCTCAGTTCTGAAGGACTGACTGACAAGCACCAAAATGTTGAGTTGCATTTTGAAATAGCACAACAAAACAAATTACTGGAAATTAGAAGAACGGTTATACTATAGATTTATGACCATTTCATTGTGATACACAGCGGTGCTTCCTACAGCCTAATAAACAATCAAAAGAAATAGGTATTCCACCCCAATTATAGTTGTCTATGTTTTGTTTCAACAACAATGTAATGTACCATGTGCATAAATGATTTGAGATGCTGTGTTCATATAAAAAGAACTGTTGCAGACAAGGATAAGTACGAGACCACGGAATACCCTCACACACCTTGCAAAGAACACCATCTCTAAAAGGGTATGCATCCAACACAAACAATACATTTACTAAATAGCCTATAAAACTCTCCTTCATAAATTACTTTATAAGTGGCACACAAAGCAACAGCAAACACTAGATAAAGCACATACAACCTACAATTGATTTATGCTGTGTGGAAGGAATCAAACATCACTGTAATAATGATTTTGTAATTGGATTAGATCTGTCAAAAAGTATTTGCTTTTATCATCCGGTAGCTGTAGGGGGATTTCAGATTGAGATGTCATATGGAGGTGATAAGGTAGTCGGTTCATCTTATGGCTTTAGATTTTTATTGGGTGGGTAAATTGCCAACTCTTATCTTCAAGGATATTCGACACAAGCATCCTATTGTGCATTATCTTAGCAAGAGTCCTGGCTCTGATAATCTGCGCTGACACTAATGCGAATTCAATTAAATACAACTGTAGCAACTTCAGAACTGCATCTGCGTTTGGAGAATGGATATTTAACAAGAGGCACTGCATACACTTTCATCCGCCCAATCCATTTCCTTGTCTGCCTTTTGTCTTCACAGCAGCTTAGATGCACAAGATAAATTAATCTATAAAGATTAACTCTGCAGCGACTACATAAACGTGGGTTCAAGGAATAATTTAATAAGACTTCCATTTCAGATGAAATCGTTGTTTAATACAATATATGCATTTAAGAAAGCAATGTAATATAACAATCATGACAAGAAAGATATTTACAAAGAATGAATGGATATTTTGCCAATATATGAGTAATATAAGAGTAGATATAAGGAGTAAGCCCATACAAGATGTAAACCTCTGACAGATGTGTTCCCTCATAGCCAGGCAAACTCCATTGCACCGGCCCGTTTATGCTGATGTTCACACAGCGTCCAAACGACTGACAATTCTTGCTCTACCAATGTTGAAGCTACAAGTGTTCTGATGTGCTGATGTAAAACATTCTTTTACATTATTGCACTATTGGCATTTAGCAGATGTTTTTATCCAGAGTGACTTAGATAGGTTACAATTTTTTTTTTTTTACATGGTACCCATTTATACAGCTGCATATTTACTGAGGCAATTGTGGGTTAGGTACCTTGCCCAAGGGTACAGCAACAGTGCTCCAAGCAGGGTTACAAGTCCCATGCGTGCACCTCTCGCATTCTTGAAGAGGTACGGTCGAAAACAGAACATTCACAGCCAGCGCAGGAACGCACTCAGCACCACAGCCTCCCATTACCAACCAGGGGAAAAAAAACACAGGAGCTGAATATCTGGTAATAATAATAATAAAATGGTCTGTGGTCCAGGCTCTTTGATGTCTGACTAATGGCAAACAGGGAGCAGAACAATAACCTATCCCTCCTGATCATACCATCAGCGCAGAGGCACCGCTCCCTCTCAGAATCCCGTTCTCCTGTATACATCAAACAGATGTCCATCAACAAACAATACCTTCATTAGCCGTGACTCAGTTTCAGCACCGAGCGGCTTTGTTTGGGTGCCGCGCGAGAGCCCATTTACCGTGCAGCAGCGTAGCCGGTGAAATAACCGACCTTCCTGGTTACCCTGACGTCGCGTAATTGTAACGAACCGCAGAAAAAACCGAGAGCGGCACCGGCGCGGCGGTTGATCCGGAGGATGAAAGTACATAATTATCATTCAGCCCCACGCACTCCCACTCGCCCCGCATCCATTTTGGCATGCCACGCGCTTTCTCTTACTTTCTTTCATTTGGCGCGATGCGCCGACCGCGGCGCTCACTTCGGGTTGGTCACCCCCAGCCAGGGGCTAAAAGGAGTCGGGCTGCTTCCCACTGGGGCCGAGGAAGTTCAGTCACAGGTCACTCTGTTGACCTAGGGGTCTGCCTTTTGAACACCGATCGATTGGAGCTTTAGGATATAGAGGCGGTGGAGCTGCTACTATTCTTTTCTTGACTTAATGCTGAAAGATTTCTGCTGTTTCCTTTTGTACTCTACCTGTTTTGAGCTGAAAGGGAGAGCACTGCGACAGGCTAGTTTTTTATGTTTAGGTGGAGGAACTGAACAAAGCCCTGTAAGCCCGTGGGAATGAGATCCACCACTGCAGCCACGCCTCATGAGGTGGGACATCAGCACCTCAGTGCCCGGGCCTACCTGTGTGAACACATGCGGACAGTGCACCACTACACCCCCATTCATTACCGCTTAGCCCTGGAGGTGGCTGAACCTGAAACGTGCTATTTTCGCGTTTGGGTTTACCTCACCCCATCCTAATCCACACTGTTTCACACTCCACTCCACACATCCTCCCCCTACCTTAATCCCCTCCTCCTCTCACACATGTTACAGTACGTCTGGAGAGCAGGTGAGAGCTGGCCATAATGTATATAACTAAGAAGGGGGTGAGATGGAAGCTCTCAATTCTGCTCATTTGTGAAGAATGGGCACAGAATCTTTCGCAGATAAACTCGCCCGGTTGTCATGTAAATTAAACCTTTCATCTGTTGCATGACCCACAGACCCAGCGGGTTCGGCTCCTTAGATAAACATTTCATTACCCTTGCGATTACTTTATTATACGTCCTGAGAAGGCTGTCAAGGACATTCCTGATTAAGTGTAGGTTTAGCAGGCAATAAATATGACTGGCTTGAGTGGAGAGAAACAATGCCAAGCACTACTCACAGGTATACTTTGGAAAATCCCTCAGCCCTTGTCCTTGAACAGTATGAACTATTGATGTGTTGTAGTCTTCAGTGAAAATATTTCAAATCCATTGTTTAATGTGGGATGTGAATGAAGAGCAATCAACAAAACCCCACAAACCCATGGCACGATGGGGCAGATTCAGACCAAACAGCACCAAGTGCTTTTTCTGTGCGCCTTACTATGTGGGTTTTGGTGGTCGGTATTCTGACTTAACTCACGCAGGCATGAATCTCTCAAAATGAGAGACGCAAAGTTTCAAGCTCTTACTAAATGAATTTCACCCAGGAAAGCCTGACCTCCCTTCCTATAGCCTAATTGCTAACAGATATCCTCTCGGAGTTGCAATGAAATTAAAGCAGTTATGGAGGTGAGACTAGCATTTTATGCAGACATTGAAAACACTTCTAAGGTAAAAATGCCAACATCACACATTTGAACTTAATAAAAAGACGTGGCAGCCTGTTTGGTCCACAGTAGATATAGCCTAGCATATGTAATTAACCCAGTGAAAGCAACTACAGCTGGCAAGCTATGTCTTGATACTACACGTATTGTTGAATTGCTGCATTTGAAGTGATTTATAACAAATGGGCGCATTATGGGAGCCAAATGAATTGATCACCCTAGTTGAGTTAGTTACTGAATGAACTGAACAAATGGGGTGTACCACACTGATGCACTTAATCTACTGTGTGTCTCTTTCAGAGAGATTATGATGTCAATGTTCAGTATCTTACTGATAATTTCATGGTGCCTTTAAATGGGAAGACCTGTCAAACAGTAACTCGGGTTTTTTTTATTTTAACTGCAAGCAGATCTTTTTCCCCATAAACTTGTAATGCCAAATGCCCCCTTCTCCCAATCTGTAACGCCCAGTTGTATCACTGATGTGCACAGTTGATATGCATTCACTGTAAAACAACAACCGTATGTAGCATCTTAATATCAATCTTATTTAGCATGTAGCAACATTGTTTCCATAAACAGTTACACTGTTAGTCAGTTAGATTGCATTTAGATTGCTTACTGGGGGAAAAAAAAAACTACACAAAACATTATGCAGCAGAGACACTAACGCATTGTATTTGTTTTCAGCTTCAAGCAAGAGCTTCAAGCCCGAAAGGGTAAGGTTTAAAATATCCCCACCTATACCATTTAGATAATGTACACGGCTTTAGAGCAGCTGAATAAAAGATGCTGGATGATAAACTCCTCCCTCCTCCTTTCCCCCTGCGTTGTTACTCCTGCCAGTGGGCTCTCTAGCTGTGCCGCACATTAGATGCAAACAGGCTGAAGATGTAGCTGAGAAGAAGCTAGGCTGCACCGTCCAAAGCTAATGATGTAAACAGGGTACTGCCACGCCTATGGCAGTGTCGGGGTCAGCCTGCAGTGGGAGAACACATCATCTGAGAGCAGACTCCCATTGATATTTAAATGAAGTGGAGTTCTAAGTGAGGATGCAAATTAGGAGCAGACATTCTTTTTCATGCTGTTGTTGTTGCCCCCCCCCGATCTGTCCAGAGATATTTGAAATCAAAGGAACACCATGTGAAATCCAAAAATGCAAAAAAGCATTATAGTGATCGTTACGTTGCCTCATAAAACAGCAATGTGCTTCAAAAAGCGTTCAAAAATAGACCCGCTCCTACTGGGACAATAATGATACGTTCAATGAGGAGTAATTTCTAATGTGGCGGTCATAACTGTGTAGTGGCAATTTACCTCTCTTCATGTTGGAAATGTGAAGTAGGCCCACTGCGATGCCCCTGTCTTGGCTGGCAGGGGCAGCCTGCACAGCTGGAGACCATCTACAAACTCACTAAGCACACCCACCTGGGTCAACAAAACAAACCTTTTACACACCATGGTTAGATTCAGTCCTTCGTGGGGTCTTTTCCTGGAAATGCTTCCAACCGTGTACATGTGAGGTTATGGTAGTGATGTTACCATGCAGTACATTCAAATTTATGTTAAACCATGAACGTAGCCTCAGTCACATAATCTGTACATTCAAACAAACCATTCCTGCACGGACCAATGAGGAAACTGAGGACCACGTGATGAATCCAGCTGCCCCGGCTACGTGTGGCACGGCCGTGCAAACCCAACAGCGGCCCTTTCCGAGACAGGCAACTGCATTCATCTTCCAGTTACTTAGCAAGCCACTCCGGAAAAGTTGAGGTTGAGGGGGTTTGGTGCTGAGCACCGGGCATGCTGTTAGTGAGGAGAGGAAAAGGGATGGAAAAAGGGCTTACCACATCGTCCGTAAGGGTTCTAATATTTAAGGGCTACGAACAGAGGGGAAAAAGAGGGGAAAAACATGTCAGAACAGTCAAGACACCGCAGTGATTACCAACAGTGATATTTATGCACAAACCCTTTCGAAAAATCATCAAATCAAAAGGTGACCGAACTGTCGTTATGAAACCGCATTACATGCTCCTTACTCTGTAATGATATCAACCATGCTGTTCTACGCTCCTGCCTCCTAAAATACCACACAAAGCAAATATTTTAGAATATTACATCATGGGTCCACAAACAAGGAAGTGTAAAGTGTGTGTCAATGGGATGGAACAGTTCAGCTGAACTTACACATTTCAATATTTACAGATTTTCCAAAACATTCCCAGTAGGAATGCAAATCATGGTCAGAAACATCAAATTTAACAATAACATCTGGGTTTTAGTTTTTAAAGAGGACATAGTGCTACTTTTTCAACAGCATGTTAACATTGAAAATATTGTAGCATTAAGGATCAACCACTAGGAACTAAGGGAGGGACCAACAATGAGTTCAAGTCCTAGGTCCCTTAGCAGCCTAATGTCCTGTGGACGTGGACCATCTCATCATTTACTGCAAAAATAACATGGGAACAGTCCTCTTCCTTCACTTTCACTTTTAACATCTGCTGTGGTCAAAAGGAATTGCACAGTGGAATGAGCAAAAGAGATGGCTGACCATCACATTGTTCTCCCCAATAATGCTACCATCTCTGGCAACTGCCTAGTAAAATAACCATCAATGCAGAGAAATACATTTGAATTTTCATTCTGTCATTTGATTAGATACTCCATTTTGTGCACTGTGAGCCTTTTTTCATTTTTTTCCCCATAAAGACCTGCTTAAACAATAGTAACAAGTTAGTTATCTTGTATTGTTATGTTAGGTATTTGTAAAAAGGTAATGGCAGCTCTTGACAAAATAAAAATCAACTCAATTGACTTGTTTTATGTATCTGGACAAGCAAACCAAGGTAGTAACCAGAAAGCATTGTGATTAAACCACATTCAACTGACACTGACCACGAACAGCACTCCACCGGAACAGACAAAACCCGAAATTCCCCAGCTCAGAGTGAGAGCTGTACCACAGCACTGTTGTCCATTGCTGGCATGCAGTATATACCCTTCTCTCACATCAAACCAATGAATAAAACACGATTCAGTAGACTGCTAACAGCAACAAAAATGACAGAATGAAGGGAGCACCACAGAAAAAAAAATTGCAAAATGGCATGACAACATATAAAAATATTATCTAGGAAACTGAAAGCAGCATTACAGCCCTGGCCTTTTGCAGCTGGAAATTAGCTGCTACAAGTTAGGTGAGGGATTCTTTCAATTTTGCACAAGGGTTAGAATTAACCCGTGGCAATGTCAGAGAGGACGCAATGCGATCCAGACCAAACGGCAATAAACACCGCCGTCGGGAGAGTACCATGCATTTTATGGCTATTAATGTTTGGTGTCATTGCATGACATCTGCTCTTGAAAATATATCTGGTATATCCAGATGTTTGGATCGAAAAGACAAAATTAAGTCCTGGAAACTGGCTGAGAGCTTCTTCTTAAGTCAGGCCTAGAACAGGCCTCTTGGCTCAGTCTTTTGTCATCACTTAGTTTTGCCCCCGCACAGTTTCGCTTTGGCTCAGTCTTTTCGTTGATCAATTTTTGCACGCATCCGTTCAGTCATCCAGTCCGTGGCTCAGTTTATCCTGCAACTTTTTGCATTTTCCTTTTGGAGTTTTGCTGCTATCGTGAGTGGTTCCTGTGTTCTTCCTTGGAAGAGGTAAACAATTGGCTTGGATTTTCTCTGCACTTGTTCATTCACCATTCTGTGATCCATCCATGTTCTTGCTTGTTAATGTCTTTATGTAAGTTAGTGTCTGTTAAGGTAGTGGACCAGGTCTGTAGCCCAGACTTTGAATTTTGTCTTGTCTTCGTGTAACTGCCTAATAAACCTTTTTAATTTATTCCAGTTGTGATTCTATATTTCTGGCAAAGTTGATCCACCAGACTGCTCATCTCCTATCAACGAATTCGTGATTTAATTGATAGTTAATATCTTTGATAATAATTATTAAATTAAATCATTTTTATTATTATTTTACATGTTGGTTAAGTGAGGAGTTTTAGTAATTAGCGTCATTTGTGTTCGGTATTCAGAGTGCGGATGATAAACAAGGCGTTAATTTCTAAGACCGCTTCAGACCATTGAATTTTTAGTCGGACCAGCTGGCTGCTCTGTGACTTGGTCAGTTGAGCGCGTTGATTGTCAAAAGCCTCCGTTTTGTTACAGTGGTTCAAATGACAGCCCTGCGCGAAGCGCTAACAGGGGCCATATGTCCAGCTCTACGAGAGCGCGCTCCACACTCACGCCGTCAGCCAGAAAACCAGAGTCCAGAACTCGGTGCTCGCAGATGCTTGCAGAGGACATCGTGCTACCAAACATTACCGTTTTCTAATTATCTGGCATTTTTTGTTTTAACCACTTCCAAGCAGGACACATGCAATCTATCTCATGGACAATTACTGGGTAGTACTTCAACATATGCATATTAAAAAAACCAACAGTCATGCCTAACTGAGATCTCACTTCTTATTCTGTGCTCAGCCAGCTCGCTAAATAAAAATCTCGGTGGAAAAATAAGATTTGTTTGAATCCAACAACATTTCCCACACCAGACTTAAGGAACAAAAATCAAAACACTGCCCATGTTTAAAATTCAACACAGACGTAGGTTGTACGTGTGCAAATTTCCCTTTATTAATACCTTTGGACCTTTCCAGAATCGGTAACGATGACACTTCAGTAGTGTGGAAATGAATGGAGACAGCACGGGCCAGTGGTCTACTTCCTGCCCAGAATTTGATTGCCTGCCGCAGAATGCTTGCAAATTAACCTCCTAGGGAGTGGACTTGCAATCAAATGCCTCTGTTCCACCTTTTTACAATAACTTCAAATCCATCTGCCTTGTGCTTTAAAACGTCTGTGCTGAAAGTGGTTACTGAGGAAATTGCTTACAAACAGGTACAATGCGGACCGCAGGTTCACACTGACCAATTTGGACAGCGGTTTGAAGTCAGTTAACCTCATGAGACAGGGGGAAGTCCTTGAGCACAATATCGGCAATCTAAATAACAAATGCGGGAATAGGGGTGGGGCACATCAAACATTTGCCATGTGTACAGATATACTGACAGGGTAGGGTTATCAGGTAAAGGTCTCATGATGTGACATTAACTGTGAAGGACAGTGAAACTGCCATCAATGCCAAAGCCTTCCATAAACATCAGATCTGCAAGGTAGATCATAAAGTATACCCACTTGTCCATGTTACCCAGTAATGAGTTTCCAAGATTATATTTCTGTTCCATAACTGATGGGGGGGGAGAGAGAATGAATAAATCTGTGTCCTAATGTAAAAACTGTTGCCTCTGATCAATTCACTGATTACCAGGCAAGGAGAAGAAGTAGCAAGGCAATTAATTACAGCAACGGCAGCATATAAACACTGTAATAATGTTGTTTTGTTAATGTTTTTTTAATCATTATTTTAAAAAAGCATACACAGTCACTTTTAGAGTTTGATAGATCTTCTTCCTTTATTCATACAAATCACTGCCAATTACCATGGAATTTCAACACAATTAAAAAGAAGAAAAATATAATACTACCCTGAACTAACTGTAATTTCTACATTACCTTCATCAGGGTTGTTTTTTTATATACATACAGTTTTCTCTTGTTCTTTCTGCCCCCACACTGTGAGTAAAAAGGCGCGATTCCAGAGAACATCTGCGAGGAAAGGACTTGCGGATACAGTAAAAGCTTTCCTGAGAATCTGGGGCAGTTGCATCAGAAACTGTTGATTTCATACAGTAGCCAAAATCCTGAGCTTATCCCAGGGCCGGTGTGATCAAGCTCTTCAGATCTGACGTGTGACACAAATGAAATCTCTTCCTTCATTTGCTTCATTAGGATACACACCGTTCGGCTCTGAGAAAACGACCATCGGCACAGCCCCCCGCCGGTCTCCATGGAGCTCAAATGTTTTTTTTTTTGATGAATTAATGACTGATTCCGATCGTACACACAGCTCTCCCGCAGACACAGGGAGCTTGCTGAAGGCTGGGCCGAGCTACTCCCCCATCAGTCTTACTTCATTAATGAAGTCAAAACAAATTGGCAGAGCTCAGTGTAAACATGTGGGAGTGATCAATCAAGAACGCCGCTAATCGAAAGTGGCCCTCGTTTACAAAAAAAAAGGGACCCGTTTTTAATTACCATTTTGGTGACTTTCTGAGAATGAGAACTGCCTTTGGCTACATCTCCAACAGAGGATTAGACTTTAATTATGTCATCAGCAGTCAAACACTGAAATACACAGAAATCATGTGAGCTACAGAAGGTGCAATTTTTCCCCCTTTCAGCAGTTTGTATTTATATTGGAAAGAATCCTTTCTTGTCTCCCCAGGTTACCTTACAATGTCCTTCACTGTACCTTTGAGTGCTTCATAAAACGAAAACCGTAATTGGCCGACAACCAAAAAATAAATTTGAGCAGTGCCCGACTCCTTGCATAATCAGATATCCTGACAATCCCCCTCAGCAAAGCCAACCCTTGCAATTCCAGCTCCCAAGGTCAACTACCAGACTTCTGCTCTTCCATATGAGGAAACGCAAGCATATGACAAAACAGCAGAAATGTCTTTACCATCTCTGAATACAAATGCTGGGATAACAAACACACAGCTTGACCATAGTTTCTAAATGGACACAAAAAAAAAAAAAAAAAAAAAAACAGAAACAAATTAACATGCAGCACTGGCTGTCTTCTTTAAACCAATTTAGAGAAACCTGTTCGAAACAAAAATCTGAAGTGATAACCCCTGACCTCAACAAGTGTTTAAAGTAATTTAGTAGAAACTTAGGAATGCAGCATTGCACTGCAATTCCATGGCAAAAAAACAAGTTGACCAATCACTAATGATACAACAACAGTTCATTGTTGCAACTGCAGTCTATAACACATTCTATACAAATAACTAATTATTTAAAATACCTATGATGCAGGTATAAAGGCAACATAGGCAAAACTGTCCTTTTAAATGAGTGTGCCTACAGAAAAGTGCTGTAAGCAAAGTTGCTCTTTAAAATGAACATAAACATAGTTGCCTATCCATTTTCACCCCTTGAAGCTTAAACAAAGATATCTGTGAATAATCAATTTTGCTTCTCTACACACCACTAAATATCTTGCTGTACCAATCAATAACCATATTATGACATCTAATGTAAAATTTGTCAATGCGCATACGAATTCAGAAAAATAATGGAAAACAATTCCAATTTGCGCCACACAGTAAATGAATTGTTCCAGTGTATGTTCTACAAGACTTTTCAAAGATTTTTTCACAGAGCTACTTGATGCCGTGCAAAGTTTCCGAGCAGGAAAGAGCATTAAGATGTCTGGGAGAAAAAAAGATGTCAGAGGCCCTCCTGGGTGAACTCCCCCTGACCCGGCGCACGGTGCAAACGCGGAGATAAGCCAAGTGAAACCTCACGCTGCCGGGCTCCCCGCTTTCTGCATATCAGCCCGCCGCGTCCAGGAAATCAGCAGCCACGAAACGGCACCTGACGAACCCGTCCTCCCGCACCCTCACGCGCGTCTTTACCGCTCACGGTTAGCCAGCAGAAGATGCACGGCTGTTCATTAGCTGTTGCTCATTAGCTACCACTGTCTACTACGGATTAATGAAGCTCCCGATAAGAGCATGTGCTTGCTCTTTTTTTCCCCCAGTCATCTATTCTGGCCGTGCGGTGGAAAAAATTCGCATTTTAATCGCACCAAATGTCTCTGTTGTTCCTAAATCAATTTCGGATTCAGAAAAAAAGAAATAAAACATAAATAAAAACACAAAACGCACCTCCGCAGTTTGCATCTGAGAGGCGGGCTCCCGCACACTGCGAAGGCCTCCGCTTACAGCGGCGACTCGAAAATTAATTAAGTTCATACAGCGATGCGGGGCTTCGCCGCCACCAGACGGTGCGCCGTGGTGGTCGGGCTCCAGCAGGCTTCAACTCCGCTTGCTCCAGTCTCCCCCATCAATACTCCCCACGTGCCCCTCACCTCGCCATCTGTAAGGCTTCGCCTCTGAACAAACAAACAATTACGCTGGAGCCGTACAGGTGCACCGACTGCTGGAGGGGGGGAGGAGAAGCATGAATTTAAAAGCGGACTAACTGCCCGGGACGCCAGACGCACGCCCGAGCATCTTCAGCGGGCCCCGGCGTTTCAAAGCCGCAGATGCTGTTCACTGCAGTCATGCTTTCCTCTTGATCATGAGGGGCCACCCGTTTGCTTTAGTTAAGCCTGGGTTTTCATTCTCTTCACTCACATAATTCCAGCCTTCACCACCCTGCACTGCGAGGGAGGCAATTAACTAACCGGCGACTACTGCTCTGATGAAGTTTCAAACGCTGAACTCCTCCCGAGAAGGCGCACCCACTTCACGACAAACGGGGCCAGACAGATAACAGTCAAGAAAACATAAGAGGGGAAAGAAATTTACATGTCATAACAGGGCTTTGCTGGAAGGAGCATGGGATGAACGATGCGGTGGACGGCGGCAGCGGGTTCTGGGGCTTCCTGAAAGCCTGTGCGGAGAATCCATACTGCAGGGCCGCGTCGCAGCGGTGGGTTCTGGGGTTTTTATTAATTCCCACAGAGCCCGCGTGCTGCGCTTCCTCTCCCTCGCTGCTCCGCGCCAAGGCTCCGCTGATGAGGGAGCGGCTGACCCGGGGCGCGGGGATGAAAGCGAGGCTCGCCTCGTGCGTGGGCCTCAGAGCTCCGGCCGGGACGGAGACACGCGGGCTACCGGCGAGCGGGGGCCGCCCCTGACACTCCATCATCCCGAGCATTCAGGTCACATCCAACGGGCTCCCTCATTAAAAACCTCTCTGTAACAGTATCTGATGCAGCGCCGCAACACAATGGCTCCCGACTGCATTAAAACCTATTAAAAGCACCTTTCTTTCAGCAGACGGCTCATTAAAACACACAGGACTCTCCCGCTCAGGAGCCTGGGAGTAATTCATACAGCACCTCATTAGGACAACATCAGCGAGAAAGCGCCGAGCTGGGGGAAACAACGCCAAAGCCAGGGAAAAGTGCAGGAACGGGCGCTCATTACAGGCAGAGAGTCCAATCAGTGAGATGGATTTGTTCAGATTAAGGACAAATTTTATTAGGTATATTTCAATGCAAAATGCTACACATGCAAAGTATTAACTTTTTTAAAAAGCAAATCAGTTGGCAAAGCAAAACCAAGGCAAATGCAAGATATTATTGTTCAGAAACACCGGTGGACTTACTGCCCACAGGGTTTCACATCCATCTAATACCTATTTGCACCAAAGATGAAAAATGATCTCGTAAAAGTAAAGTAAATAAGTAAAACAAAAATAAACAACACCTCAACAGAAATTTAAATTATTTTTTTTTACAAGGAAACAAAGTCTGACCAACTAAGCATGCCTTGTGTTTGTATATGCTAACTTTGAGCAGGGAAAACAGACATTTTCTAAAAGCTAAAAAAGAATGGGTCCCAGTAACTCTGGGGAACCAAAAATTTGCATGAGGACTCCATTAAATACTGAATAAGAGGCAGAAATACACCACACTGGACTGGGTGACTATTTATCAATAAAAGCTATAGGAACTGTTTAAAAAGAGAGCCCATTTTTGTTTCCCAGACTTAAAATTCACAGTTTTGCATTATGCGTGAGCATTAATATCAGATGTTACTTAGTCCAATGTACACTTATCCAGAGAACAGAATCAATCAGTTTTTCAATGCTGCCCCTGCCTTACAGAAGAATCTAATTACATTGCAAAACAAATTTAAAAAAAAACAATCGACAAACTTTGTCTAAAAATGAGTCTAGCAGTAATACCTACGCTGGTCCATCCACCTCGTATTGGACAGAGAAATAGGGAGAGAGAGATATCTGGCCACTTACTTGGTTATTTGCTAGCAAGCTAATGTAAGTCAATTTGCATTCCTAGGGGACACATTGTGTCGTCTAATTTATTCCAATTTATTCGCTCCCACACATACAGTGCTCGTTATTCCATGGAAATGCACAAACAAAATTTAAATGAGAATAGCCAAGAGAGCAGTAATAAACTCCACTGGCTTTGGCTGCACCCGCACGCGGGAAGGGGAGAAGGCAAGCCCTTCAAAAAGCAGGGAAACAAGCTATAACTGTTAGCAGGGTGACACGGGCACGCACGGCTTTAGGAACAGACACCTTCAAACCTCCATAACTAGCTACCTACTCCATTTTAGCTCAGCTGCTTGTTCACCCTGTGTGACATGACAATTACTCAAGTTTACTCACAAAGAAGCACAGAAGTACAACAAAGAAAACAAAAAGCTCTGTAAAATGTTTTAACACAGTTTGAACAGTTTTTTAACTGTTTAGTACAGTGCTATTTTTGCCTACTGTTTAATCAATTTTTCAATCTCCTAATTAGTTCATGTAGAAACTTCCGAATTAGAATCAGTAATGACCAATTATATCCCAGCAACAACTGTAGATGTAAGTCATGCCACTGTCAATGACCATGATTTTACATAAGCTTAAAAGAACTGGGGTGCACTTTTTTGCACTTCATTTATTTACTCATGTTCTCTACCTCATAGCTGTCCCAAGGAAAAACACAGAAGTAAATAAAAAAATTAAAAAGTTTTATTCTCAACCATATTCTTCATAAGGGCAATTTTACAAAAGAATTCCATGCAATTAATTTTGCCTTATTCTCAAAATTTGAAATCTGTTTGAGGAAACAGGAGATCCACACACACACACACACACACACACACACACACACACACACACACACACACACACACACACACACACAAACCATTTCTGTGATACTACCCATGGCACCAAGTTATCAAGCTAATTATATAACAAGCTATGTATTGCTCAAAGCATGTTGTCATGTGAGACAGGGATTTTAGTAAACCCCATTACAGGGGCGTGATGTCTGCCTCACAGCTGGGAACACGGCAGTGCTCTGACCTTCAATAAACCCCTCATTTGTTATGTTGAGAATGGCTGCAACTGTCAGAAAATATAACTTAACCATGAACTGTACCAGTGGTCCCTTTGTACAGTACAGTAGACAGATTGACCATCCTTCTTAGATGTGTGTGCATGTGGACAGCATGGATTCCTCATCTGTTAACTGCAGCCACACCTAGCAATGTTTGCTAGTTAATTCATCCAGTATTCTTTTGAAGCACGACTGCTTAAATTTCTGTATTTTCTATATAAATGGAGTGGCTTCCACTCCCATCTGATGAAGCATTGATGCACTCATGACTCCTTAATGCTTTCAATGAGATGAACAAATGCTCTTTGTTTGCATTCACTATTGTGACCAGACATTTTCCTCTTTTTTTCTAAACCATAAACTGATACACTTAATTCAGTTCTGCTTGTATCTTTCCATTACTCAAGTTTATTAATTATCATAATTTGTAACAAGCAGTTTGATTGATGTAGAACAGTCAGTGTTCTGCTGGACAACAGAACAAGGGCAGAGCATGATTACATCACATAAATGTAACATATTAAAATAACTGAAGGTATTGTAACTTATACACAAGAGTATTTGGGCCATCAACCAGCTCCTTCCCTCCCACACCCTCTTACTCATTCACCACCACTGTTGACCACCCCCCACCTCCTCCTTGTTATTCACTGTAATCTAACTTTTCATTTACATTTACACTTATTCATGTGGCAGACATTTTTCTCCAGAGTGACTTCAAAAAAACTGCATTCAAAAGAGTTAAGCATACAACTGTGTAGAACCCTACTTTGCAACACATCCATTAGTCTGGCTTGCATGAAAATTGAACTGCTTGTTTTTGTTCCCCCATCATGCATCCCTGTTTAGAAATCAACAGTTGTAGATTAGGCTCATCTCACCGCGACAACCTCCACACTCACACAGGAGTGCTACAGCAAGATGACTGCTCATATGCACTCACACGCAAATAATGGCTATTTTTCACTTTAAAAGTCAAATGGCATCCTGGAGTGGAGTAGGCATTAATTTAAGGATAGAATATTGTGCCGTTGACGTCACCTGAGCAACTCGCACGCACCTGGCAAATTGAAAAGGTGCCTGAAAGCAGCGAAACGAGCCCTGGCCAACCTGCCCTCCCCTATCCCCAGCAATGATGCATGACATATTACATTACATTATTGCCATTTAGCAGACGGTCTTATCCAGAGCAACTTACAAAGGCTACAGGTTTACCCAACAGAATATTTACGAATATTTATCTCATGACAATGGAATTTCTCCTTACTTTACTCATTATGTCCATTATTCCTCAGTAGTGTTACAACAAAAAGTACTTTATAAAACTGTTTGCACGTTCCAGGTTGCGCCAGGTTGCATTCCAGTGGTGACAATATTCACCTACATACTAGGGCGGGAAATTAACATCCACCATCCACAAAATGGATGACTGCATTTGGAGGCTGCCAAGTTTTACATCACAACCTTGCACTGAATGGACATCCAAATAATTTAATTTTTTGGAGGGCAACCAACATGGGGAACAAAAGAGAGAGAAAAAAAACAGCGGCATAGAGTCCCCTGCACTCTTCATTCCAGTACAGTTAAAATCATGAATCCAGCCATGCCAAGAATGAACAATATTCAACACCGCGCGCACAGAATCGCCACAAAGTCGACTCAAGACCACGAGCGACCCAAGTAATTACGCCGGTTTGTTTTCCTTCCGTCGCAAAAACGTTTGGAAGCCTCATTTCTCAGCGGCGGCGACACAGTGAGAGAGACAGAAGCAGGCAGGTCAGGCGGAGGTCACGGCTCCTTGGGGGAGCACAGCTCCATTGGCAGCTTGCACACATTTTCCTGAGGAGCCGCTGAGAGTCAGCTGCTCGTTGTGAGGGACACGGCCACTGCGCTGAGAGGATAATCAGACCTCATACCGGCTCAATCTCAATGTCCATTTGTTGGAAATAATTTGGACAGACTGGCAGCTTCAGTGGACAAATGCTCTGCGCAAGTGACTGCTCCATTCACATGCGCAGGTTTGGGAAATCGTCAAAATACTGAAACACACATGTAATTGTAAGATACTGACAAAACGTTAAGCATATTATTCATGATATATTGTGGATGAATCCATGTTCTTTTTTTCTCCTCTGTAACTGCACTACTTCTTGTAAATCCAGTGGATCTGAGGTTTTGCACTGACAACCTGTATTCACTTTTTTCTGACAAGAACTTAAATGACACACAAATGTTGCGTTTGGTGGAACGTTAAATTCGATGGTTATTCAATCATTGGTATGAGCCTGAATCATTTCACACGCACCATATTTTAAATTGATGGTTCTGCTAAGAGAGCTGATGCTTGGGATTTAAGGTCTGACTTTAAATAAAAGGCTGCAAAACTGAGTTCTTTTGAGTTGAATAGAAAGAAGAATAAATAAGACTAACATAATAATAATAATATATTATATAATCAGAAATAATGTAGCTGTTGCCATTACCCAACACTGAGAAAGGCACAGCATGGATGTCATCACCAGCACTGTAAACTTGAAGGAGATCAGCCTTTTTAGCAATTCAATGATGCAGGCCTTCTGTAACACAATTAATGATGACACAAAGCAGTTATATCAAAAATATTTTACTTGCCCAGTCCAGTGCACTTCATTATTAATAATTACAATGAACTGTGTGCAGGGGCACAACTACCTATTTCTTTAGACACATACAAAACCCTACTTATCGCCCTCATTTAAATGTCCCTGTGTTTTAACGGAATGCACAACATCTGACGTTACAGCTACAGTAAATAGGACTCCTGTGTTTTCAACTCATGTAGGTCTAAACTACAGATTTATGATTCACAATTTACTGTCACAAACATAATCCATATTTAGCACTTCAGAGTCAATTCAAAGTTAACATTTGTGTTAATATGTTTCATGATGTTGTAGTGTATTTGAAAGGGACTGCCAGTCAGAGGTGCAAAAAGGGAGTGTGCAACATTTGCAATGCATGGGGGCAAGCATACTCACAACAACTTGTACTTCTTAATAGGTCTATGTTTGCGCCCAATATTGCTCTGTGCTGGTACCGTGCAAATCAAATAGTATGGCATTCAACAGATTTTCATCAAAAAATGACTTTCCAAGCCCCCTGAACTTTGTGCAAGTGTTACAATGGTTGTACTTTAAGCTTATTAATTTAACTGTTCTTTAGGCTATTTAAAGCTGGCTTTAGCGCCCCTTTTCTGCAGCTCCCTCATGCATTGCATATGTTGCATACCCCCTTTTTGCACCTCTGACTGTGTAGAGTGATGAAACATACTGGGACAGAAACATTTCTACACTAACACCGTTTAAATATTCCACTTGTTGGAAGAAAGCCGTTCACACCCAACAATTATGTTGGGCTTGCTCACAACAATATTCAATCAAAGCAGAAAAGAAAAAAAAAAGGATTTTGATTTGAATACTGTGAATCTTGTGTTTTGTGTTAATTACCACAGCATCATTCATGTAAAAGCATGTTAAGAAAAGTTTAGCTAGGAGGAATAAGAAAGAAGCTAAGAAAGAAGCTTTCTGCTGCTGAAAAACACAGCTGTCTCAACTCTCAAGTCTTCTAAACTAAATGCAATTGAGAAACTGCATATCCCTCAGTATGCACCGTGTAAGTTTCTAGAAAGTCTGGCAAGTCAAAACTAAAATTGAAATGCACAAAACATGACCCCAGCGGGCAAAAATATGACCCAAGGACCCAACAGCTACTTCACAGCAACACAGCCACCTTCAAACATGACATGATGTCTTGTTTCTTTTTGGTTCCCTCATCATAATGCAACATACAACAACACTGCAGCAGCCGTATAATCCAATAACACTGACCCAAGCCAATACCAAATAATAGAATTTCACAGCTAAATGCTAACAAGATTTGATGCGATGAATGATTCTGGCCAAGTAGGTTGTGCTCTGCATGAACATGTAGCAAGAATTGACAGGTAGCAGGACAAACACTGTACCAGATAAAAAGCTCGCAAGGAAGCAGGCACATCATGACTACTGAATTTAAGCAGAGCAAAGCCGTCTGAATGCACAGCTATTACAACAGAATACCATATTCCACCAATAGCAGGCAGCTTTGTCATACAGGTGCGCACTGAAAAGGAAATATCCATCCAAAAGAAAACAACTTACGAAACCACAAACCTTTGATAGATTTATAACGCCTTTTTCTTTTTTAAACAGACAAAAAGGACAACTTGAAGAGGTTGCTTTCAGCAAAATAAAAATAATCAGCTTTGGAAAGTTATGTCCTAAAAAGCAAAGCCCACAAAATAGAATGTGACCTTAAAAATTAAAAAAATAAAAAACCAACCAGTTTGCTTGGCATTTCACAAAACAAAGCAAAAGAAATGCATGCAGAGTTGAAACAGTTTAGGTATGCGGTCCTATTACAATGGTTACTTTATTAAAAACACCCCTGACTTCAGCGGTGGTACATAAATTATTAAAAGCAAATAGAGCTGCTTGGATCTTTGACTTATGGGTCCTGTCAACTGTTACTGAATAGTTAGTCTAAGAATACAAAAAAAAATTACACGTCTCAACCCTGGCCGTTCTTTGACAAAATTCAATCACAGTGTTAACAATAACACATTGTCCTCATAGTGCATTTGATGCTGCACACCACGCCTGAATACAAAACATGGCCAAACTAGAACACATTTGCAGCATTGTACTTTTTCTAACTGACAGTTCAGAGAATTTCCTACCAACTGCTGAAGACTAAACAATAACTGCACCTCAAATGCGATTGTATGCACCTCAATTAAAATCAAACAACTGCACATTTGAGCACATACTGCAACAAGCACTTTCATTCCAATGCGCAATACATGACAGACTTTTTTTATATCATAAAATTATACACTAAGCTGAATTGAGATTAGTCTCAAAATTTGTAAAACAGTAATAGGACTATATTAGCTGCAAACGTACTTTACGGTAAACCAGCCTGTAAACTCGGTGGATGGATATAAAATTACCAAGCTACGCAATCATGCATCAGTTGGGACACTTCTCCCACAGTGTGGGGTAGAATCTTCCTGCTGTGTGATTGGAGACCACGTTAGCCAATGGACCCCCCGTCTGTCTTCATACCAAGGACTTTAGCCAATTATTAGACTCAATTTTTGAACCTTAAAATGACTTGTTTCTTTTACAGACACACTAACGAATGCTACCTCACAGTAGCCATGGGAACACGAACAGCTTATTTTCTCCTTGAAACATATTTTCCTCTATACAACGTCCCCATTATAGCTGTCATGTAGATGCAGAAGTATTTGACTGGGGACTCTTGCAGGGAGAGAAATTTGTTTTTTAATTTATAACAAAGCGCTTTGAAGCCAATAACTTAATACTGGAAAACTGGAAACTGCACACGCAAAACCACCAACAACTCATGTGGACCAGAGGGGACCAGATCCCATGTTAATTAGCCATGCTTTTCGCGCAGCAATGAGGTACTGTACAGAAAGGACAGTGCTGCGCATAATAGTGTAATCCCCTTAGAAGGGGTCACTATAGTGAAAACTAGCACAGGGAAACATTTACTAGCACAGGGAAAAATTTACACCGCAATGCAGTACAAAAGTTTCTTCAGCAAAGTACAGCCTATGCAATGCACATCAACAAGACAGCTCAACATGAGTCTGACTGAAGCGCAAAGCTTTCTGACAAACCTTCACAGCAAATCGCGCTCAAAATATATAGAGCACACAGGCTGACAAAACCTTGACAAGTCCTGAGTTTCCGCAGTTTTAAATTCTTTACTTTAAACCTATATTGCCATTTCCAGCAGCTCTATAAACCTTCCCATGCTGTGCACCTGTTCCCTTTTCATATAAAGTTGAGAGCAAAGTTGCTTACAGAGTCCTTCTGGCAGACTCACAGGTCGCAATAGAAACACGATTTTCAAACCTTGGTTATCTGTACAAGCCATTTTTTGCCAATATAATAATCCATCTCCACTCATCTGCCAGATTCAACTGCTCTCTGTTGCAATGACCCCTACACACACCACCACCCCCACCTAATTAAAAAAAAAAATGCATATTGTTAAAAAATAATGTATGTATATGTATGTATCAATAAGGAAAAGGGGACAATTACATGGACAATCTGGTGAGGTAAAGGTTATTTAAACGTTATGCTACACGTGATTTTTTTCTGCAAAAAATAATTAATTGGCATAATTCTAAATAGGTGGGAGTATGGAGTCCAACAGTGTCATGACATGAGAGCGTTTACCACATGGCAATAATATCCACATATTGAGCAGAGGTTTATCTATACAGTACACACCTTAATTAAACAGAGATCACTTATCTTTCAATTACTGCTCCACCACGTTCTCAAGCAAAGGAAATACTTCTAAACCAAGGCCAAGCTAACAAAAAACAAAAAAGAAAACAATAAGACTAATTGCAACCGTGGTATTGAGAAGGTCACAGAAAACAAGGCGCACGGACACCGAAAGATTTCCTGCGGCGCATTTCGCTCCTAAACACATTCAAATAAATCTGTGTGCAACTCATTCAAGGTAAAGACCGCTAATCATGTCGATTGCCATCCTTTAGACTCTGTCACACTCACCTGTTCATGACTGCCCTAACCTTGGGGGAGAGAGTGATGGCGCAGCAATCACAGACAGGGCAGTGACACCATTGCCATTTGTCAGGCGCCAGGTTCATCTCAGTAAATCACCGGTCGTACAACAGAGGACAGGCAGTCGGTAATACACTTTGAAAATGACTGCAGTGGGGCAGAAATCACCCTGGAGAGCACAAGTATGAGACATATGACTTCTGAGGAATTCAAATCAGTTTTTTTTTGTCCACACATGTCTTCAAAAGATAAGATGATCAGCATGCGGGGGCACTTTAATGAGCGCGTGAGTGAGCGATGACCTTTCGGGGCTCCCTGCGTTTGGGTCGAAAACATTGCTCGTCTTGCTCAGGCTATTGTAACCTGCTCAGGTGCGTGCATTTTTTGAGGGGGGGGTGCATTCTGCCAACATACAGTATTCCTGTGGGATGTGCGTTTAAGTGAAACGGAGGCTGCTGCTGTTTGTGTTCAAAGGCAGGTCTCGCTTCCAAGATCAATGCTAATGAACACACACCTCCCACCTTATCATGCCTTTTGCACAGCAACAGTTCTTTCTTTCTTTCCACGGTCGTGCCTGAGAAGGAGTACTTGAGTACCCGGCTCTCAAACATACGAATGTGCACCACAGAATTCATTTTAGCCACTTCAGCATTTCAAACTCAATGCCCATTAAAACATTAGATTTTGACGTTTTCCTCAAATCAATGTCAATATGAACAGGTCATGGCTGTAACAACACATTATATGGAGGCAGAATTATTGCATGGCTGCCTTGCTTTTACCAAGCATTGCAGGAAATTACACTTCAACCCACATTTACACCCCCACCCCCCAAATTTATTTCTTGCCATCAAAAATATGGCTGCTTACGTTTTTTACATATTAGCCATTGATAGAGTTGGATATTTTACTGAAGCAGTTCCAAGCTGTGTACCTGGCTCAAGAGGACAACAGTTCAACCTGGAATTCAGGTCTGCAATCCCTGCAGCCTGGTTACAAAGCCAGTTCCCTAGCTACTACTCAATGCTGTTCTTTTTTCTGATGAAAGCACACCCGTTCAAAGAGACTTTCTGTTATTTCACCAAGTAACCAATCTTGATTAAATCGTGTATACATTCAATACTATGCCAAATGGGAGCCAAAACACACACGCACATATGGACCCAGTCACTGAATGCCAGATCAATGACCAGGTCAATATATTATTGTCGGCAATTGGTCCGATAAATAGCAAAAAAATACCCTTCACCTTAACTCTCCAGCTTCTCACTCATTAGGGTCAATGAATCACTATGGATTCCACCAGACCACAGTCCACAGTCCACAGTCAAACTTCCTCCCAGGAGACAAGAGGGAGCAAATGAACCTACAATTCTATTTGCAACAACTCATATTCACTGAACCCTCGCACTTTTGAGTTTGCCTGGAAAGCGCCAGCCTCATTTTTCAAATGACTGGAGTTTTCATCCCATTAGACGGCAACCCCGGCAGCCGTAGGCTCCGTCCGTGCTGCGGCGATCGACTCAGGTCCGCCCAGCGGAGATGCCACCTTCTCCAGGTCACAATATCAACTGATAAGGCGGCCTGGACCTCTGGAAGACCTCTGGCCTTCTTCCAATTTTCGCCTCAGTTAGGAGGGATCGCTGTCTGTCTTTCGCGGTGAGGGGAATTGACTGTCTTGACAGCGGGTCCCTGTGGACGCTGTCCACCTTGGCCACGGAGGTCAGGGTGACAGAGGCAATCAGGGCTGAACAGAAATCGATGTGCAGGGAGGGGTATGAAGGGTGAGATAACCTGCCTATCCCGGACGGAGAGACGCATTAATTAGCCGCTTTCATTACTACAATTTGCAGGGGGGATTAGAGCATTTCGAACATACAGCTAAAAGCGCAGCGCACAGCGCTCTTGAGGTCCTGGGTGAGAAAGTGCCAGTCTAAGAAATCGCTGCATAATTGCCGATGTTCCATATTCCATTCTTTTTTTCTTTACCAGGGTTAATTTTTTTTTCTCTCTCTGGGAACTGCTGAATTTAAAAAAGAAAAGACACCCTAACGGTTTTCCTTCGGGTGCCGCTCGTCGCCTCACGGGTCTAAAAGGACCCGTTCGCACTGCGGTCCAGACCCCAGCCGCCCGTCCAGAGCCACTGAGCCCTGTTGCCATGGATACAGGAAACAGCCTTTCCCGTGCAGCTCTGTTTGCTGATGCCGGTCATGAACGCGCAAAGCGAGGGCTAGACAGCCACAGAACGGCCCCGCCGCTGGTGCCGCTGCCAAGCACAACGCCAGCACACTGATACTGTTGTGTGCTGTGGTTCGTCCTCCTCCAATCTGATTTTGCACCATTTAGATTTTCCCACCTTCTGCACTTCCTATTCTTTCGATGCCCAAATGGCCTGGCTGGATTCTTTTTCCCCCCAGCCATGTCACCTTCAACAAGCTAAATGCATGATCTTTTTTCTTCCTTTTTAAAATTCCTTAAAAAGAATTATATTTAGGAATGAAACCGTGGTTTTCTAGGGGGCATGTATTCATTCATAGAGCAACACTGAATCAAAACTACCTTTACAATCAGGCATCTGTGTGACAGAACAATCACACCGCACCATCAGTGTTGCTGAGAATTCAGCACCATGCAAGCTAAATCTAGTTTTTTTCCCCACAAAACAACTATTTTGCCCAGATACCTGTAAAAGATAAGGTAGAAGTTTGAAGTAATAATTATATACACAGCACCCCCCACCCCGGTGTCACTGGGCAGACCTGAGCAGTGGAAGTGATGTCATCAACTTGAAGCCAATCATGGGATAGTGGAGGATTCAATGTATTGCTGAAGTAGACATTTAACTTTTTTAAAAAAAACTGACTTTGTTTTGCCAGTTTTCTGGCATTTTGCTTTCTCTTATGTTCTCCCTGGCAATATGCATAACCCAGACAAAATAAACACAATGTCAATGTGAATGTGTCAAAAGTCACCATCATTTTTTGTCATCTCCCCACAGACTGCACTGTCAAAGTAAAGGAAGTACAAAGCTGCGATACAGAATTGACATGTTGCCATGTACAAGACCTGTTAAAAGCTACTGAAGGGTCCCACCTGGCTCAGTTACCTAAGCGCTCATCTCGGGTGCAGGCTGAGCCCTATGGAAGGGTTTGATCCCAGAAATTTGCAATTTGTCTTGATTCCACTGGGGTTGGAATAGGATTGTTAGCAGGGTTTCCTCAACCACCGTCAGGTACCCTGCAAGCTATCAGGCATATGAGAGTTGTTAGGATGATGTCATTGATATAGCACTTGTCATTGATATAGCACAACTGGTGCCCACTTGACTGTGCAGCAGAGTGGGACATGCAAAGATGTGAAAAATGTGAAAAATAGTCACTGGCTGTGTGCAAGGGTATAGGAGCATTGTGTTTTTACCACTTCAGTGTTCCTGCACAACTGCAGAGGTTGTTGCAGTCAGATCAGGTTGTTGCTGATTCCATAACAGGGGTAAATGAGGGAAAAGCCAAAGAGCAAGAGCAAAGTAAACCAAACACTAATGCTGAATACATTCTATAACTGCTTCACAGTGGACTAGATGATCATGAATGTTCAGAGGCCTATTAACTACACACTTGATATTTTATTAACAGTTCAGTGATTAGTCAGTGATTACTCAGTTTGCTTCAACACAGCGAACTCAAGCTGTTCAGCATCAGACATCAAAAAACTAAACAGCAACCACAAAGGCCAAGACTAGATAAGAATATTACATTACATTAAATTAGCAGACTCTCTTATGCAGAGCGACTTCCAGCACAAAAGAACAGAAGTGTATCCATTCAAGTTAAATGAGCAACAGTGTCAGACCAGGCTAACAACACTCCAAGTGAGTGTGAGCATAACACAGCATCATGCTTAAGGACAAAAGGAAATCTACATCGATTCACTTTAGATGAAGCAAAATTTGCTAATGTAACAGGCAAACGTGGCTGACACAGGGCAGGAGGTTTTCACCCAGAGTGGCATGAAGCCGTGACTGACTACCGCACACAGCCCAGGGAATCGTCTGTGCCGCCCGCCTATAGCATAATCGCTCAAGCAGGATTTTACCAAACAGTCAGGAGTCAACATTACAGGCTAGACATGCGTATCAAAGAAGAAACAGCTCAAGTAGAAGGGAAACGGTTAGAATGCAGACAGGCCTTCCTCTCCTGGGCCTTCACAAAACCCACAGAAGGGCCTAGAAATCTAATCTGAATGCATCAGACACAGAAATAGTGTACTTCCCATTAAACATATCTTGACATTTTAATGTGAGTAAACATGAGTGTATCGGCTGCAAGATGCTAAAATCTATAAGACCACATGCAAGATTTATGCGGAATGCTGAAGCTTTGATTTAATAAGGTGGCTCGATGTGAGCCTGTACTGTAAGATTGTAAATGAAGGCATGAATAAATCTTGAGGTACATGCATGCACGGAAACTGGAAATGTATTCAGTGAATTAGTACCACTTTGAAGGCACATTAGCTCACGGCGTGGCAGTTTTTGTCACAGTCTTGGGCCAAACCCTGTAAACTGCCAGCCGCTCTCAGCCTTTGAAAGCGTTTGCGGAGCAATTGGTATGGAATGTGTTGCCGCAGTCTTTGTAAATGGAGGCATTGACCTGTGCAGCGCGGTGCAGATGAGCGTAATGCAAGCTGGGCCTTTTTTTTCATTACGGGGATGACACAGCCGCACCTGTCTGGCCAGATGTTAATAACAAGGCTTGATACCGATGTCAACACGGCAGAGGTGAGCTCCAGAGCCGCGTCTGCCCAAGTAACAGCCTCTCATTCTCATAAACACGGCCGCAATAGAGGTTTTATGAAATTAAAGCAAACAGATGCATTTTTTTCCACTCATAAAACAAATATTGTCCAGTGGGCTTGTGCCAACGGCAACAAATTGAAATCAACTGTACGCTGTAAACAGTAGCACACAATAACAACTGAGGCAAGGTCCAATGCACAGAGCTGGCATCACTTGCCTTTATTTTCAGGAACTAAAAACAATGCCCAAATGCTACCAAAAACCAAAGCAGCAGGAATACCAAAAGATCCAGGGACTAACAGATAACAGTAGATACAGTAACAAGTTTAGATGAAAAACAGATTGCTATTCTTTCACCAAGTTTTCCTCCCCCTCTAAGGTTTAAGTGAGAAATACAAGAACATTCACTCTCCTGTGAAATCCTTCTGGTGTTATTTTCCCCTTTGTGCTGGCTCAGAATCTCTGCTGCTTTTAATTGCGTAACATTTATCTTACAGTCACCAACTTACTGTCAGCTAGCTGCTTCTTGCTCCCCTTCACAGTCCAGCGGTCATGTTGCTGAAGCATCAGCTGTCAGAACAGCACCACTAACACATGGAGGAGGAAAAAAGAACTGCACTACAACAGCCATATAAGTGACAGGGCATTACAGTTAATACTCCTGCGCACATGAAATCTAAATTTATTCTTTGAAATTAGATCAGCACGGTCAACGAACTTTAATTGGAACATTCATATAATCAATTATCCACAGTATTTCAAAAATGACCACCCATCGTTCTATAATGATGTGCAGTGTGCGGTCGTGATGAATTTCAGCACAAACATTCGATCCAGTGAAAAACAGAACAGCAGCATTTCCCAGAAAGCATTACAAAACAGGGTGTTTGCAGCTTCAATGAAATATCTGTTTTAATCATTTACATTACTGTAGCAAATACAGGCTACAGTGTTCTTCACTTGAAGGACATCAGGCAAATGAAAAGTCATTACTCTTCAGAATCGGACAAAATAAAGAAAAGGTCACCACCCAAGAAAATATCTTTTAAAAAAAAAAAAAAAAAAGAGAGAGAGAAAGAAAGAAAGAGAGCTTTAATATGCCGCATGTCCAAATGTTAACTGCACCATTACAGCAATCACAAATGTTGCGTGGGACCACAAGCGGCGGTGGCAGGTTCCGCAATTGCTTCGCGGAATTGGTTCTATTCAATAAGCGCACGTTGACGCGCTGCCTACCAATGAGGCGAAATGGCATTTCCATTTCCCCTCTCGCGTCCCGAAAATGCCAGATTTACTGCTTCCAATTACGCCTCACCTCTCTTTTTTTCTTTTGGGGGGGCGTCGCCACCGCCGCTACATTGTGGAGGGAGCCTTTAAAGCGGACGGTGGGGTCACGGCGCTCTCCCACTCCTCCAGAGCACCTTTCGGAAGTTTACTTAAACATTGCCATCAGCCACCTTGAGCCGTTGGTTAAGGGTAATCAGCGGGGATAATATATATTGGAAAGGAGAGCTAAAAAGGGACTCCTTCATTTCAGTCAGAAGTAACAGTCAAATGCCTTAATGTCAACAGCTGGTGCCATTTCCCAGCTGTGGAGCCAGCACGGTTCAGAGAAGACAGGTGAATGCTGAATTCCTGTTAGTTACCACTGCTCTCTAACTAGCAACAGGATTTTGCATTCTGTTTTTTAGTTGCTTGCTTGCCACAGGCAACACCACTAGACCTTTAAAAAAAAGAAAAAAAAAACAGAAATCACTGAACACACTCTCCATGAACACGCTGTCTATCAACCCCTCATCTGGTGTAAACTGAATTTTGTCATTTCTACACATTATATAGCACACCTATTCCTCCTTTTTCTTTTGCCACATTTTGAAGGGCTCAGTCCTGAGAGTACAGGGCTTGGGTTTGGAGAAAAAGGGCCAAAAGGAAAAAAGGGCCAAAAGTTCTGACAGGCTTGTGGGTGCTTGAGAGAGCAGAATTTCCTGAGTTATGAGGGGGAACTAAAATGAGGCAGCCTGGTGGAATTGGAGTGATGCGAGCTGTGGAATTAGTTCTTGAGAGAAGATGAGAAGCAGAGCTCTGGACAAGCTCTTGATTGCGCAAGGACAATTTGGTTAAAACACCCAGTCGGACACAGCAGGACACAGCAGTATTAGTAGTCCAAACACAAAAAAGAAAGGCATAAACAGGTGAATATTTGTTCAACACTGGCCTGATTTTTTGGTTGAAAATATTACAGATGTTTTTCATGTGCAGGTCTTAACTTAAGCTCTGTATACATGCATAAGGGTGCATACTGATTTAAAGATTTTTTTTTTTTTTAATTCTGGGAATATTCCCAGTTCAGTTTTTAAGTGGATTTGGGATTAAGGTTGTGTGATCTGGTCCAAAGAGCATTACCTTGGCCCTCTCAGCATTCAGAAGGAGAAGGTTTGAGAGGACTGATGCTGTAATATCATCCAGGTAATTCAACAGTGAGGGTACAGTATCACTGCTGAGACAGGATAAGGAAAAATAAAGCAGAGTATTGTCAGCACATAAATACCATTACCTTAATATTTCCCTTATTAAAATTTCCCAAGGGGAGGATGACACTAAATAAACTTTGGCCAAAGACTGGTCCTTGTGGGACTCCAGAGGTCACTCATGTGTTGTGCCATCAGAGGTAACAGAAAGGATGCATGTTAGAAAGGCATGAATGACTCCCAGTGTGTGATCGCAACAGTAAATAAGGGAAAGAACATTTTGTATGTGGAATCCAAGTCTTGCACCAGTAGTGCAATAGGGTGATCAATAAAATCATCAAGTTGTCAGACAGAATTTATGGTGGGAAAATTAGCTGCACTGGTAAAAACAAAGGTACAGTCATTACCTCTGAAGCAGCTCACTCAGTGAGTCAGTTCATGAGTGAGTGAATGAGCGAGAGTAGACTGAGTGAGCGAGTGAGAGAACAACATGCAGGTGAGTAATGCTGCCATTTCTTAGGATGTAAACACATGAGCAAAAACATGCGAACAATTCACTTGTCCGTCCCCCCCCGTATAAGATCTGAAGCACAAGAGAAAAGAGCCCCGGGGCCTCATTGACCCAACCTGCGCAGAAATTATTCTATTTTGATACATACAAGCAGAAATTAGAATGATCATAGACACAAGAATAGTGTGATTTATCGTACAACTAACATACAGACAATTCTAAGAAATGACTGTTCTTCAACTGTTTATGAATGCCAACTCGTGCACAGTGATGGTAATTAGCATTCTGAAACTCCCTCAGCCAACCGTATACAATAAGGCTATCCCTTTAAAGCATTGGAAGATATTCACCATAACTACTATGAAATAAAATGGCGCTGATAAAAATAAAAAAGGAAACTGCCTGAAACGAAACCCGAGCTTTTCGTGTCCACGGTGGAAACAAGACAAAAGATTTTATTTGACTGCACAGGCATAATAGGTCGGAGCAAAACTGTCGCCTGGCAACAGATCGGTTCGGCTGTAAAAGCTGCAAGATCCGAGATTCGGACAGTGACCCAAATACAAAAGAAAATGGTGTGAACTGAAAGTGAAAAAGCAGGTAGTTACTGAGTAAGCCTCCTGTGACCGGAGGAGACTGCTGTGTCACAAGTATCAGCCATTTCAATATTCTACTCCTTTGCCAGCTTTCTGTTGTCTTTTTGTAATTTAAATGTCCATATCAACGAAGGTTTCACACATGATTAAAAAAACTGATTCATTTCTTAATGTGGTTTAATCAAATCAATTTGAATGTGACCATGCTGCATTATTTATAGAACATTAATCTGTGGGCAAACTCATGATTGACACATGTATATACATATAATTCTTGAGTTGCCTCTGCCAAGCAATTCTCTTATTCTACCAGCAGATAATATGCGTCTGCAACATGAGGGGTATGGATACACTTACATACACACTCACATAACCTTTTATATTGATAAATCTCACTTCACATGGCAGGACGAGACTGCATACTAGTATACACATGCATGAATGTGCACACATCTCATAAATGAGGGCCCAGGTACAGCCTTGTCCAGATACACCGACAAAAATCCAAAAAAAAAAAAAAAAAAAAACTGCTCGTGAAGCTATTTGTCCAGACACACCACGTATAAAAGCCGAATCTAATCACAGAAAATTGTTTGCGAAAGGGAGCCGCCGTGCCTTCGCTCTTCCACCCGAGCTGCTCCTGTCTGAAGAAAATCCATTTGGAAACGAAACCGCTGGTGATTCCGGCAGCTTCTGGCCTGCGCTCCCGCGTCCGCCGGAACGGCGAGCCGCCCCCGCCTTCGCTGGAAGCAGATGGGCGAGGTGACGCTTTGCTCGCGACGCCGCGTCCTGAAGGGTGCGGCGCCCGCGGCCATCCCCAACACCTGCTCTCGCCGCTCCGGCTCATCTGCTAAATTAAGCACGCTGAGACCCGGCAGTCCGCTGGGGTTTGCTCTTTATGGCGTAATTATACAGGTTACTTTACGGGGGACCACAAATTAAGGGTATTTAAGAAGAGTACAAACTCATCCTAAAAGATAAGGTAAGAGCTTTCTTGTCCTTGTTCAGGACAATGAAATTACAGCATGCACGTGTGTGTGAGCACCAAAAAATAAACTGTGCATATCACATATACTGTGTATTCCATATAGACAATCATACATAAGTAGATATATTTCTATGTGCACACATGCATTATGAGACTTGACAGTAGATCAAGAGGTTCGATCCTCTCCCTGCCATTTGCCTTTGGAACCATTCCCAGTGGAAGTCTGTAGATTACTAATGCTGCCAAACTATCATTTCCACCCAATCCACTATTGACTCCACTCACATAAAACAAACACAGGCTTTAGAAATGGTCCAGACCCCGCTCCACCAACTGTAGTACTTTCAGTATTAAGCTTACTCAAAACAGCCATACTGATCTCTAAAATTAGCCTGATTGCAACACATCAAGTGACCACTGACTTGGGGTATTTGCTTCTGTGGTCCCAAGTATGAGAACACTTCCCACATGCGCCTGTGAAAGTGGACTCCTACATGAATACACAAGGGAACGCAAAGAGCTTTGCTGTCATTTAGTTGCATTCATATTCAGACTGAACCTCACAGCGTCAGAGAGCTGGATCAGACACCAAAAACGCCTTCAGTTATTTATGCATCATTATTACTTTAAGCATGTTAACAAGCGGAATTCTGTACTGGTAACATTATTTAAATAAGTAGCAATACACATTTTGAAGTGATTTTTTTAAGTTGAACTCCAAATTAATCCCATACATAAAGTAGCAAGGTTCTCGTTTGGGGTCATCGTTTTAAGATACACTGACTGGGAGAAGAGGGGCTTCATATTGCAGACAGACTAGATGGGATATAAATGGACTAGACAGGCTGTTAATGCTGGTTTCTTAAGACAGTGAAAGGTTTTGAAGAACATCTGAATAGCAAATTACAGTTTCTGCCAGTCAACCTGACAGGCAATGTTTGCTTCAACCAATCACTGTGAAATTTGAATTGATCAGACACTGATAATTAGCGCTGAATCGAAACCTTAAGGGCATCTACTAGGGCTCCTGTTGTGCTGTTAAGTTTAATGTGTTTTTTTCCTTTTCTTGTTTCATCTCATTCCCATTCTGCTGATTTCAAACAGTTTTGTGCAGGTCACAGATAAGCTGCTGAATTCTGGGTAAGAAGCTAACAAATGTTTTCGCACATCGACCAGGACGAACTTTGCATTGTAGAAGCACAAGACAAGCTTAGCTGCACAAACACAGAGGCAAAAAGCTACCTGTAACCTAATCTTGGCTGTGGCAGCTGGCTTTGACTGTTTTGCTAGCATGACCTGGTTTAAAAAAAACTATGTACTAGGGATGCATTTCAGCTGTGGAACGCCTTTCAAAAACAGACACTCTTTGAGGCCAAAGAAAAAACTGCCGCTCACAAATAAATAATTACTACAAAGCCACAACACCCAAACCGGTCCACGCTTTATATATGAGGAGTCAGTTCAGTGACTACCACCTGCCACTCAAGTGACACAAGCACACAAGTCTGGAGTTCTTCCCCCCCCACACACCTACTTTATCTTAAGGGGCTTCAACAAGGAAATGTCAAGCCTGATTGCCTCCTCTCCTCTCCATCAGTGACGTGTGTCCACCCCCACAAAAGCCCCCTTCTTCCTACTGTCTTAATTAGAGCGTAGGCCACCAACTGACAAATGGTATGTAGTCCGTTGGCAGCGCTGCTGCCGAAACCACACTGAACTCCATCCGAGGCTCTCCATTTCTTTCAAGAGCCCGTGGAATATTACGCACAAATCACTACGTGTAGGAGGAAGAGGGATATCTGAACATAAGAACACCTTTTGTTTTTTTGAAGGTTCCCATAGCCATTTACACAGGGATTCTTTTTTTTTTTTTTTTTTTTTTTAAAGGTGACCATAAACAATTTCAAAAATTCTAACAGACTGAGAGAGTTCAGGTGCAGGCCATTTTTTTTTCCTTTTCACTTCAGATTCTTCACCGGTGTCTGTGGGTAATGAGACCTGCAGCCCTTGCTGACGGAGAAGAGGCTCGCGGTAAACAGCCATTACCTGGCACTGTCTAATGAGACGTAATTAAAAACTGGTCGACAAATTCAGAATTCAGGACACAAAAGTAAGAGTGGGTGCTCGCAGAGAGATGCACTTTGATGTTTTGTGATGCTTTTTTTCCTTTAAAGTACTGAAACAGAACACCAGCGTTAAAATCCATTTCCTGTCTTTGTGCCATTTTGTAGTACATATTCTAATCATAGCTCAAAAAAAAATAATCCTCTCACAAACTAATGCATTCATGAAAGCAGGGATGTAGGATCAAAACACTGGGAAAGAAATTATTTTCTTCTTGGCTTTATTTTATGGTTTCAAAGCACCACCTATTGGAGGAATTCAACACTTCACTTTGCAACAGGAGTCTCTCCTTTCGAGCAACAAAACTACACTTTAAATCAGCCTAATTGTTATATGGCTCCCTTTTCCAGTCTATATCAGTCGGCACTGGTATAAAACCTCTATCAGCGCGTATCAGGTGAATTTCTTCATTGTGAGCAGGTGAATCAGAATAACCGGCACTTGACTGATGGTCTCAGCATCATAAACACAAACCTATTGGCATATTACAGCAGGGGAACAACTCCACACCCATACATGCAGATATTTTAAGGCTTACAGCGCAACATAATTTGTCACTACTCAGTGTCAGCACGTTTGGTTACTTCTGCTGTTGTGCAGTACTGCTTTCGTTGTATGTCAGTTCAGTGATTCAGCATCTTATTGCTTGTAATAAGCCTCAGGTCTGCAACAAAAATACAGGAATCCACAAGAGGGAAGATCCCAACAGGACATCTGTAAATCCCAGTTAACCCACAGCATCACCGGGACCCAAGTAGAATCACACAACGCCCAGTAAGAACATGTGCAGTGAACCGGGTAAGATTAGGTCATTTTATCTTCCTCTGCCACAGGGGCCAAAATGGACTCCTCTTCCTCTAAGGACAATCACTACGCCCTAAATATGACAGGGGGGCAGAATCCCCCTCAGCTCTGTTTAATTAGAATAATTGAAGAGAGAGTGCACCCATCCCCTGGCCAGCAGTCTAGAGCCCTGTGTGGATGCTGCTCAGGCTCTCCAGAACAAAGAGTGCAAGCAGGACTGATCTGAAATCAGCAGACTGATAAGCAAACAGCGGACTGTCTGACTGCACGCCTCGAACCCCTTCCTGTCAACAAGCATCACAAATTTTTCACCTCATCTCAACAGGAAGGAAACTCAGACACAAAAAAGGAATTGCTCCCTAAAAACCGCACACCACGGACCGGTCCTTGCCAGCCAGGGTGTATTTAAAAAAAATAAATAAATAAAAACAGAACAAACAACACCGGGGTGCATCAGAACATGGTGCTCTCACATCTCTAGAACAAACCCACCCAGACGCACACGGCACTGACACAGCAGGCGGCATGTCCACGGCGTCGTACGCAGAGTCGTCTGCGGAAACGCAGCGTGTTTGCGGCTCACGGTGGAAGCGTACGGCCCTCGTACAACCGCAGACGCGCTTCAAAAAACACGGCAGCCTTCAGCGCAGGTGAGCCGGGCGCATGCCGTCTCCAGGAGAAAAGCGATGGAAATGAGCATTATTCCCAGTTCCCGACGTAATTGGCTTTTCTTATCTCTGAGCAGATTTGTGAAGGTTTCAGACACTGCTCTTTAAACGCCTCGGCGTCTCATGACAGCCTTAAAATGAATCATTTATGTGGAGCATCTCCACTGCACAGCACAGCAGCTGTCAGGGCGCAGCACTCATCATAGCTGGGCGAGATTAAGAAAACATCCCAATATAACACTCCACTGTCAATAAAATGGTCTCCAGACAGCGCCAGCTGAGAAATAACCACTTTTAAACTGCTTTAAAAAAGTTGAGCCTCGTTCTGTAATTATGAATAACTACTATTGTATGTCAGTGTTTCTACCCAGCATGTGGGGAATTTCAAATTGTGCTGAGATATATTACAATCAAAGGAGTTTGTCGTTTAACCTCCTTCCGCTCATTTATTTCCAAGTTTAAAAGTCAGTGTCGGTGAATGCTTCTAATCATATCATTATTAGTCATGTAAGTATTGGAATATGCGCTCGCATGTAGGCCTAGACAAAGTACAGGCATTGTGACAACTCATTCCATCTTAGAATGGGTATATCTGTTATGACTGTCTACACTTCACACCTTTTCTTTTTTTTTTTTTTTTTTAAAAGTTGCTGTGTTTTCACATACAGTGGCCTCCATATTTATTAATAACCCTGATTAAATGGTAACAAAAATGTGTAAAGCAGTGCTGTTCCCGACAAATACATTTTCTCAGAAAACAAGAGGGTCACATTTATTTATTATTCCTTCAATTAACACATTGACTGGTTTTTGTTTGAGAACACTTTTCTTGAGTTTGTACCACAAATGTTCAACTTAAGTGAGGTCTGGGCATTGTGATTATCAATACTAGGTTACCCATTTCTTCACTGGATGAATACTGTGTATCACTGACATTTAGGAATGCTGATTTTGTTCTCCTCTGTATAGTTTCAGCATTTTCTAGAACTTACATTACATTACATGCATTTAGCAGATGTTCTTATCCAGTGCGACTTCCATCGCAATAGAACGTAAATGAATGAGCAACAGTGTCAATAATATACAAAATGTTGGTGCAGATCTGGGTATGAATTAATGCAACCCTCTGATTTTCTAGATTAAAATTCATTAGTTGTGAACAATATGAATTAGCACTGTACAATGTTGTTAAGCTTAAAGTGTACCATCCAGTAGGAACATATGTTCCTTTGTAGCATGGTCTTTTGTAGTCAGGGGTATGAATAACTAAGCAGGCCACTGTATGTGCATTCTTTGACCTTTAAAATTAAAAGCATAAAATGCTATTCCAATACTTACACATTATGAGTATGGCTGTGCCACTAGTAGTAAAGTCACTTAAAACATATGTGTCCAAAACATTTTTTCCTTAATTTGTTTTCATCATTATACAGCCCTGATAAACAAAATAGGGAGTAGAAATTAGACCTTAATGCAATAATTAGTCATTTAATTAACAGGAATAGGGCCAGCTTATTTAACTGCAAAGAGTCAGTTTATTATAAGTTCAGTACAAAGAAACTGAACAAATGCCATTCGTTTTATCTGTATATTAGAACAAACACACATCCAACAAAACACGTCTGTCTTCAAATACACAACACAGATAAATCAAGAAATGTCAAAGTCAATCAACTGAGAGCTCATCTGGAGAAAACTGCTTTATTCACAAGGACACAGGATGCCAGGTGACTGGGTAAGACTTCCCACTGAATCCTTCCTAGTACGACAGTAGGAATAATATATTAGCCAGGGGCTAACTTGCTGTGGCATGTCATACTTAAAAGCTGTGCTTTATTGTACAAAATCTGTAAGTAGCTTACTGCTGCTGCATGGTACTATGTGCAATTCAACAAGAAACACTCGTTTTACGATAAACAGTAGTTTGCAGGCTGTGCAATGAGATCTGCTAATAGATTCGTATGCGCACATGTTGGCACTATTAATCTAATTTTAGTAAAACTAATTTCAGAAGGAAACACACACTTTCTAAGTTTATAAGCAGGCTGTTATCCATTCTATTGTAATGAGTAATGTTAATAACATCATTGCTGATGTGCAGCGACCAGTGTGTTCCCCGTTTTATTTATGTTCAGTGATAGTGGGCCTATGCATAACGTGCACCACCTATACACCCACACACCCCAAATCTGAATTCTGGGGGTTGAGGTTGAATCTGGATCACAGAATCAAGGAGCAAGTATCACTTCAGCTGTGCAGTGGTGAGGTCAGTGGCATGCACAATCTTGACTTTATTCACAGCTGTCATTTTAAAGGCAGAACATTAATACTGGCCCTTTGGAACAGTATAATACCAAAGTCAAAAGCATATGCCAGGGAAATGCACACAAGACAACAACATCATGGCCAAAATTTCAAAAGCAAGAGAGTCCATCTGATTAAATGATTCCTCCTTTTATGGCAAGTCTCACAGTCACCTATCCCGCACCTCCAGCCGTCTAAACCTGGGCTCAATCCCTATAATTGTATTAAAAGGGTCACAAGACTCACAGGCGGTCAAGGGTAGGCGTGATGCATGAGTACAATTACCACACACAGAAAACGTTAAAAAAAGGAGACCAGCACAAACAATAAGACAAGCAACATGTCTACATGAAGCAATTTCAGATTTTGTTTTTTGTGGAAAAAGTATTTTTGTATGCCACATAAGAGCAGACAACATAGGCCCAACCAGGCAGACATTTGATATGATATGTGTCACCATAACCATAATGATGTACATTAGCCAACCCATGAACTAAACCTCACTCAGCCCAAACTGTCACTCAGTTAAAATCTACATAATTACAGATTACTCAGTTATTGTCAACATAGCTCACTTCTGGAGTTGATGAGAACAAGGGGAAAAATGCTGAATAAAGGCAAAAAAATGCAGGCTACACATGAAACCACACCACCAGTCTAAAACAATGGTCTGCAGTGCGGACAGCTCCAAAGCTTGAGAGAGTCTACCACATACCCATCCAATGAGTATCTGAGAGACAAAACAGCAGCACAATCACAATGCTGTCTGCCCCCAGGGGAAGCCGCCCTGCACAAGATTAGTGGGTTATATGTGAGATTAATCATCCTTGCGAGATAGCCTGCAATAGCGCCTGAGCAGGACGCAGCGCTGCCTAAACCCAAGGCTGGGACAGTGCTGAGCATTAGAACAGTGTCAGAGATAATGGAGGACAGAGGCCGCCAGGCTACTCAAAGGGGCTGTAATATACAGGAACGAGCAGAGAGCCAGAGAAGAGTTTATTGGCCTTCAGCAGCTACTTAATAATGCAAACCCTGCAAGTGACTAAGGAACCTTCTGTCCTTAACTTTTGTGAAGCAAATTTAAGATTAAGAAGGTTAAGGAAAAAATGGTTCCATAAAAAACATTATGAATATGGAGGTCATCAGAAGTAACAAGAAAATTTACACAAGGGTTCTTAAATACATCTTTGCTGCTGCTGTTTTTGTTAGATGAGTGCCATTTGAGTTTAGGGCTATTTCACTCATTTTGTCTGAGTGCTTTATCAAATATACTCAGAGCCCCTTTAGTATAAGATAATGATCTTGCTTACTAAAAAGCACTTAATCTGAATGTTCTTTTTGCAAGCTTTGTATGACATTTGTGCAACCTCTTGTTTTTGGATTATCCAGCAGTCAAGTTTTAATACACTTGTTTTGGTTTATTAGAAAATATTTTGTCTGGTTGGATAAAGCTGTTCCTTTACTTCCTTAATTACTGACTAAATTAGTCATTAATTAATGACTAAAAATGTTATATTAAATATTAAGGAGACACTTGCATTTAAAAACCTCTTCATAGCCTCTCTCATTTGGTATATAAAGATTGCACTTGAAGGTTTATATGATATAACAGCAATACACAGAACAGGTATAGCTGGGTTTGCTAGGTATATAACAGTAAATATGAAGAGGGCAGTTACTGCAAGGGGTAACACAAAGTAGCAGAAATGGTACTGGAAGGGTTGTTTAAACAGGTGTTGTATCTTTACATCAAGAAGTTGAATTTAACAACATTAGCAACACTTACTTATGTGGACTCTTATTTTTCCAGACACAAAGATCATTGGCCAGCCACTGAAGATAGCCATCAGGGGTTCAAATACAGCACATTTACCAATATTAAAAGACAGTAATTTACCACAATTGTAATACTACTACTACAAACTGACTTGTGTCAGTGAGAGTGGGTGGGTGATACAACACATTGGTAAATCAATTAGCAGAGATGTGCTATTTGGGAACGTAAATTGTTAAGTCAATATGGGTCAAATAAACATCACTCACAAACCTGTTCAGAGAAAACTCTTCCTGACGCCTACCACATGTGAGCAGACATGCTGCTAAGAAAAGTAAACATCTATGTACAGCCTTTAAACGCAAGGCCCAGGTTTTGATTTAATCAAGTCACACAACCACATCTTCAGATTAACTGAAACAGCACTTCAACACAGTACAGTACTCCAGAGGTCGCATTCTGCATCGGGGGCAATTAAATGAGGATGCATCCACTGGAGCCATAAAACTTGCACTTGCGCCGTGGCTGCTTTAAAAGCACTTAACGCTCCATAATAATCTCAACTCAAGCCGCGAATCCGCCGCTGTTTAGCCAGAGCAGACTTGCTGCCCGAGTCCTCAAGCCGGAAGCAGCAAGAGTACAACAAATCTGCTTGTTTATCCACGTGGTGGAGCACAGACACAATACCAATAGGCTAGCTGCTCATGCTGGCAGAAGCAGATCAGGATTACACTAATGCCGGGGCTAATTTTACCCTTTGATTTAGCTCAGAGGATCCCCAGCTAAAGAAGTCAACCAAACACAGGGTGTCGATAATTTTGTGTGCTCAGTCTCCATGTGATTCACTGGTGGATTTTACCACTGTCTCACATCTTTTTCAACTATGCAGCAAATGAGTGTCTCCTGTTACACAGTTGTAATATTTAGTTTAGCTCTAACATATCCAAATTTTTGATATGACTTTGATCACTTGGCACACTAGTACACATTCAACAAATGATTTTACTTTTGGATTGTTGCTACTTCAAGGAAAGTTCCAGTGGTAAAGTACACATTCTTCATAGGCTTTTTGTGCCACTCTTTAAACAATTAAGAGTATCCTGCTATTCTGACAGCACTATACATTGAAAATAAGTACATAAATAACCTGCCGAATAACCAGGGGAACTATCAACTTCTACAGCTGTGAGCTAACTTTACTGCTGTTTCTGAATCTCCTACAAAAACCATTAGACACCACTCACTTCAATACATCATCCGTGCCCACCAAAAAAATTTTCCTACTCCCATCTTAGCTAATGTTCATTTGTTGTCATTAGACTTTTTAGGGGACTAGGAAGCCTTAAACTTGAAACCTAGTAGAACTAGATTCAACTAACTTAAACTAAACCTAGTAGAACTAGCTGTATAAAATAACAGTCTACCTTTTTAAATACTAGCCCCCACAAGCACTGCACATCTGCGAGAACTTGTCTGAGCCTGCCTAGGATAATAAAATGTCAACTATTTTTCAAACTCAGCAATCACTGCATGATTTTAGAATTAATTGATAGATTTTTGCCTGCATGCTACCTACATAGCTAAATTACAAAGCCAATGAAACCTTCTCATAAATTGGCAGTGTTGAAGTACATTACACTAGCAGAGAAAAGTGTTAGCAAGCTACAACTCATGACATGCTAGCTTCCATAGTAGAGATGCAATAGATTAATAGTAAGTATTAACAAATACAGAGCCCCAGTAAGCAGTCGTCTTAAGTGCAGGGCAAGCCCAATGGATAATAAGCTGGAGCAAACAGCAGCAGAACAAACTGTATCTGTTAGGGACAGGTCTTTCAAGGTCCCCAAACCCAAAAACTCTTCTCCACACTCTCCCACTCATCAGGCACCTACAAGTTGCTCAGATGATGTCGGTGGAGAACGTATCCTCCAGTTAGCATCCACTGCAGTATAGTACACTGAAGGACATGTATAGTGTGAAAAGACAGCGGTCAGCTGCATGCAAGTGTATCAGAGGACTGCAGTCCTGTCGCTTCAGCACTCCTGCAGAGGTGCATAAGTTACCATGGCAAGATGATCTTAATATGCGATTTGCAGCTCCAAAAGGACCTAAAGAAGAAAACTATCATTTAAAAAAAGTACTTGCCAGTACAAAACTTTACTCTCAATGGCACTAATAGATGTTTCCCAAATGTTAATCCTCCATTCCCTTTCCATGACCATGGCAACATTACTGATCTATTTTTGGCTGTTAAAATTAAATAGATACAGTAATATTCGTTATTTTAAGCCATCTGAATACCTGGTGATAAAGGCAGATAGTGGCGTCACAACCATGCTGAAAATGGTGATGTCCTCTACTCTGACCAACAGCACCTGTCTCTATATTGTCTTATTAGCAATATTTAATTTCAGTCCATAAAATGTTGTTCATACTTCAGTTACCCACAGGGAAGCTGTCAAAATATATTTTTCCACTGGAGGTACCATTTAATTCAAGTAGCTGAAAGAAAGCAAATCTTTTATTCTCCGCCTGAAAAGCAGCAAATATTTTATTCTCCGCCAGTTATTTGTGTAACCACCAACACATGCGTTTCTTTCATCAGTGACTTCTGAAAGGCTACATGTCCTTGGAGTGTCTGGTGGACTATGGGTACTGAAAAACCTGAGGACACGTGAATTAAAGTCTGGTGCTGTACACATCCTTTCGGGCACCTGTAACAGGAGGCGGCATATTCCACTATCTGAACAATGTTTATGTCTAACTTAACAGCTATTTCCTGAGAGACTGGCTTCAGCTATGCGGTGACTCCCGTGCCCGGGAATTTCGAAACTCCCTATACTGGGAGTTGGCCTCTTCCTGGCTTATGTTGCACGGTTAAGACTGGGTGCGTTTGTCCAGTGAGATTTCAATTCATAAATCCTCTCAAAATTCCTTAGCATAAGTAAAGCACAGCAAAGAGTCGGGCTGTATTTCAGACCAAATGTAATATATTAGTTAGCTTGTTAGATAACCATGTTACGTGACATACCACTCCACTTCTGTCAATGAGCTAATAAGATCGATTGTGTATCAACATTAGTTATGTTAGACGAGTTAATTAACGTTAACTAACACCAAGTTTTTTCTTCTCAATAACACCTATGTTGTCGTTGCTGATGGGAGACTGGCTTGTTAGAGGGCTAGATTATTAGATAGCAAACAAGCTAGCTGGCTAGCAAGCTGTCGCGCTCTACCCAGTACGCCTTAAGGTGATTATAAAGAACACATAGCTAGCCGACGTTAGCATTGTTCTCAGTATATCTGCATCCAAACTCTGGTGAGATATCCAACTTTAGCTGGAATCGTCGAAATAAAATCTACCCAGGACTGTCAGAGCAACGCAAGGAAACAATGTTAGCCAGCTACCAATTTTAATTAGCTGTATCTTTTGACCCATTTTAGCTGATGTTCCCACTTAACACAGTTAGCTTATGTCGCTAATTAGGTTAACAGTCATCGATTCGGTACTTACAAATTTAGGTTTTCTGTCCCCCTCCTCACTTCCATAGCTCCCGTGCGAGGGTGCTCCAACTCCACCAGTGAAGCCTTTCTTTCGGTTAAATTTATTTTCCCTTCCATGTCCCGAAGAGTCATATCGTTGGTGATAATTCTCCATAACTAGCTAGGTAAATTACACTAATATCGACGAGAAGTTATAAATTAGCTAGCTAACTAATTTACCTAGCTAAAGTTCAAAATTACTGTCAGCGTCCCTAGTGCATGTCATACAGTTAGCTAGCTGGCTTGCTACCTGTAACTAACTATTAGCGCACTGTAAAGCAAATGGGATTGGATTTAGCTTCCTTGCTCGCCGTCTTAAGTGTAGCTAACGTTAGCTAGCTGTCTGTAGCTAGCAGAACTGAAGCTGCCTAACTACAACTGAGAGGATTTCGTCGCTAGAGAAAATGCCAGCTGGCACACTTAGCTAACTAGCTACCTAACGATAACTATCAAATTTGTAGCGAGTTGAAATACCTGAGCTGTTATTTAAAGGCTAAAAACCTTGTGTGTGGTTTCTTTATTCGACAAGGTAGTTGTCTAAGTGCTGTCACACCTCTGAGGTTGTAAATTGAAAACCAACCGAAGAACAAAAAGCTATCAGAAAATCTGAAAAATCCCGCCACGCTGCGGCCAGTGACAGCTCGGTTGTAGCCTATCGTTAGCCTTGAGCCCGTCTCAAAAGTGCTGTCTTTAGAACACAGCGGCTATATGATTGGTCAGTGAATACGTCATTCAGTAGCTATAGTCCAATTGTATTTTTACGAGTGACGTTGATTCAATTCGTCTTAGAAACTGCGCATATTCGCAGATCGAGATATCATTTGGACACGGTCTTTGCTGTTACCGAGAGTGCAAGGAGCGGTGCAGATGAATGTACATCAGTGCATCTAGACAATTCCGGCGCAGAATTGATTCATATTTTTTAAAGAAGGAGGTGGGTGGCGTGAGCGCCCATTCCTTTCACCTTGCCACACCTACTGTGGGCTTTTTGGTTCCATGTCGTTGGTTACAGGGAGGTCCCTTTAGTTGTACATGTGAATATACATTTGCAACAATTAAGCCTAACGTAATATAGATATTCGGTCTTCATTTTGTCATCACAATTGTGCAAATCGTTCGATTTGCTCAAGAAACGTCCTGCACTATGCAATTCATGTAAACTTTAAATGGACTTAAAACATAACCCTTGCCCAAAGGTACAACAGCAGTGCCTCAGCAGGGAATCAAACGAGCAACCTTTTTTTATGATCCCTGCTCCTTGCCACTACACCACAATGCTGCCTTATTGATGCCATACATTTATATTCAATATTTGCTTACTATTGCTGCCATCAGTTTCCCTCTTTAGTGATTATGCAGCAGTAGTAAGATCCTGTTTGTGGTGACAAATGTAACAGGGTGAGCCAGTTTAGGGCACCCACTTTTATAGGGGGATGTGAATATATGCTGGGTTTTAGCCCTGTGTGAGCAGAGTTCCCCTTCCAACATTATTTGACCTTACCCTCAGTGTCTGTGTGTGATGATGAAATAAGACTCAGGTTCAGTGATAACCTGAGTATGCAATAATTCCTTGACACCCTATTATAAAATGAGGTGGCCCCCCTTACGTTAAAGCCCCAATCTGAATGGTTGAGAATTGTACTATGAATACAAATATAGAAATGTATTAAAATGTTTTGAAATGGGGATGTACAGTTTATAGCAATATTACATATCTGTTACATTGAACATGAATCAATAAATACATTTACATCAATCAAATCACTTACATTCACACCCAGCAATATTGTAGCATGCGTAGCCTCCAAGGTTTGTTTCAGAGGAGGGAGAACATTTATTCCCTGTTGTTACAGGCTAACCGTGGGCTGTGCGGGTCGCAGACAATGATAAAGTTGCCAATGGTTTTCTAATTGTCCAAGCAACCTATTGAAGCAAAAAGAAATAGGGCTGCTTATATAATGACATAACACACCTGATCTTATACAACACGAGGCACCAACTGATGAAATATCAATATTTTACACATTTTAATTGTATGTCCCCACCTTCTAACCCTTAACTGTCTGGTAGCAACCAAGTCCCCTTGAGACTGGGAAAAGAAACCCCATAATTTGTGTGCCCCAAGCCCCCCCCCCAGTCCATACTGACATCATCACTGCAGGGGGGCGGAGGGACACTGAACTACAAAACTACACCAAACTGGTGCGTGCCAGAACATTAGCCAGGAACGCTACAATGTATTACATCAACAAGAAAAACCTATACAGGCCTGCTTAGAACAGGTTAACCAATTCATCGTGATAAATTAAAATATTCCATAAAACAGTCAATGAGGAAGTTGTTCGATACAGTCCTTCCAACAGATCTCTGTCACAATGTTACCCCAGTTCTGCATGAAGTAAGAGATCACTTGATGCAGAACTGAGGTAATGTGCATTTGTACTGTCAGCCTTGTGTGTTTGACACTGGCTCTTTTTTATGTGTAGTTTGTGGTGTCCTTGTTTGTGAAAAGTTTTGTGTCATTTTGTTGGATGCCCTTTGTCTTTGACTTGTGGAGTCACCCTGAATGAGAGCATGTACTTAATGTCAACAATGTAAACAGAATGTTAAATGATCTCATCTTGCACATCACTCTGGATAAGACCTTCTACTGGGTGTTAACAGTGTAAAGCTCTGTTTACACCTGGTATCCTATTCAAATGCATCCCCCATTGGATGTTAGGCAAGATCAGATGTTAGTGGAAGGTGTAAATGCTCTAAAGACACATAGTAGCTGACTCTAATTGTTAAACATTCATAACATGTAATAAACATGTTATTATACCTTGTATGACAATCTCTAACCTTTCCTTATTATTGTTGCTCTTAGACAGTATTATCAACTCCATTGACTATTGCTTGTCCTTATTGTTACAACCATTATAAAGCTTTTTCCAACCTCTACCTCTGTACCGCAATGTACCTCATAGTGTGACAATTGTCATAGTAACTACAAACCAACTTTACAATCAATCTAGCTGCTCTTTGCCTTTAGTGATGAGCAGAATCTCAAATTAGATTAAGAGTAGAATCTTCTGAAACACATTTCATTTTGTTCAATTCAGTGTGGAGTGCTGATTCAACATTCTTTCATTTTTTGTGGGAGCCACTGAATAACTTTGATTACATTAGAGCCTCAGTGAATCAAATGATCTAGACTGTTCAAATTGCATCCTGTTCAGCTGAGCTCACGCTGAAGAATACTACTTCACTGTTTCACCATAATTACTTGAAACTCCATTCCAGCTCCATGTTCCACCCATTTGTTAAAAACATCTGATGTCTGCACTGGTTTTTGTTGGAATCAGTGAGTTCAGTCACTCAAAGCAAAAGGTGAATCTGAACAACAGATTCAGAGTATAGTATCGATGTCCATAGCTCACAGAAATTCAAAAAGCTCAAAAACAACTTAACGGGTGTAAAATGAACGCATTAGGCAAAAGCCTAAACATTTCCAAAAGTTAATATTTGGATTTTAGTGTTGTCCTAGGAGATTATCCCTGTTGGACTGCTGGTGCATCTACAAATCAAACAGTCACAAATGTTCAAAAGAGCCAAGTTTGTACTCCCTCTGCCTTTTAATGTCCCTTTTGTCAAACAATGGCAGGTTCTCCCAGCACAACATTGCTCTCTTAAAAGCCAAGTATTACCCACATCAGCAGAATAATAATGTCGGTGCAACCTAAGCATTCCTTTGCAGCAAACCCTGGCCCTGCTATACGGTGATCTGTAGTCCTGGCTCTCTTACTGGTGATTATGACCTGTCACCACCAAATGGGACTGTCAAGCCACTTACCTGCAGTGCATGGTAATCTGTTAGCATTATCACCAGACCAGTGTTTGCCATCAACATACATTTACATTTAGACAGTTGGCTGATGCTCATATTCAGTGCAAAAGGTACATGCTGGCATATAATAATGGCACATGAACAACAGTACATACAGAAAACATCAGGCAATATATGAATGTGTCAATCCATCACACAGCACTGCAGTATAATAATCAGTGCCACACTGAGCACAGACTAAGTGCTACAATTGTCAAAAATTTGAACAACTACTGTCAAATTTGAACAATACCCTACAGCAATATACAAAAGGTAGGACTCCAGTACAATAATTACGTTGGGAAGCGAACACACAGTCTGAAAAGGACGGTTTTCAGTCTGCAGCAGCAGATGGCCAGTGAGTCCACTGTACTGACCACAATGGAATGTTCATTCCACATAGACAGTAGCACCTCAACTGATGGCACACATTTGAATGAGCTTCCCTGTTCTGATCTCCTGTATTGTTTTTTTTAGGATGCATTATTTTAGTTTTTTAACAGAGGAAGTCAAAGAGGAGAAGGGAAGACACATTGGATAAGTAGAACATATGGTGACACCATATGACAGCTCAGAAAGCGCTTGACCAGTTCACACCAGGAAATGACTGTATTCCTCAGAGTGAATCATCTGTGATGACTCATATTCCATATTCTAGGAGCACCGCATTTTCTAGGAGGCTACATTTTACTTATTTATTAGTGTATTAGTAACATGCCAAGAACATTGTTATCTATCAGGATTACTTATCCTTATTTTTATGCATACTCTTTCCCAATGAAAAGCTTAAACGACATGCGTCCTACAACCTTGAAGGTATGTGAGCTGTTTTTTGATTAACTTACACATGCATCACACCATAGTTTTGACAGACAACGTTTTCTTTACATTTAATTCATAAACCACAGGGTCAAGCTACTTGAAATAAAAGAGGAAACTGTATGGTATTAATTGTAATAGTATCGCGTCTTTTTGTGTTTGAGGTAATGTGGACTAAATTTGTCAGTTGTAAGTTGCCATCATATTGATGACTTTGAGCAGCAGAGCTCTTCTTACGAATGTACGTGCAATGATTTGTACATGTTCCAAACTTGTCCCTTTTGTACACTGAAAGTATTTTGCTATTGGTAAAGACATCATGACTTTTTGTAGTTAACGCAAATGAGCTGTAAAAGTGATACGCAAATGAACTTATGGAATACAAGCCAGGCAAACATACACAGGCATGGACACCCACACTGAACGAAGTGAATGATGGGTAAATGTATAGAAAAGGACACTAGGAAGAGCCTCTCCACATGCGCACTTACAGGCAAGTCTCGACCGATCAGATTCGGGGGGATATTTTCATCAATGGCATATTACGTCTACAGAGAAGATGGTGCACATCCTGATACTTTTAAAAAGAGGAGAAATGGATGTGAAACAAAAAATGGAGTACACCCACAATACTCACATACGGTTTCATTTAACCTACAAAATAACTCACCAATTACATTCCAAGGGATCTTTATGGGGTTCCTCAGATGGCGAAGACACCGGGTTACATAACCAAAAAAAAAAAAAAATCTGAATTTGCCTACATAATTTTGGAAACGCAGAGCAGCCCTGAACTCGAATAGTGCTCGAACAGGCCATGTATGGTGATGTGGGCCAAATTGTTTAATGTAACTTGTATTCATTTCGCTATCAGTCATTTCAATGTCTTATCATTTTACTACCTTATACAGAATTGCTTGTAAGAGAAAAGATCTTATAGTGAGAGTCCGCTGTTAGGAGAAATTAATCCGCTTATAAGAATCATTTTTGGCTCACTCCAACATGTAATAGGATACTCAACCGAGCCCAACGGCGCATAATAAATGGAATAATCCCTTAGAATTTGAATAGAATGAATCTGCTATCTACCGCTAATTACCGAAGCATGTAAAATATTCTAAGGAAAAAAACTGCAATTTAGCTAAATGATGGGATACCAGTCAAAATGGCAGGAAAGAGAAAGAAACTTTCTGCAGACGTGAAGTCTTGCAATAATCTCAAAACCAATGAAAGTAAAGCAGGAGAAAAAACTTGTCTTTTTATTTTATCAAATAAATGATTGAATAAAAATATCATTTAAATTCAAAACGTTCAAATGTGTTCTGAAGAATCTATCTGAGGGCATCTCACAGTCAAATACATTGCTTGAAAATTGCATTGCTTGAAATCGATTTATCCAACTTGACTTTGCTTTTTTTTAAGAATCGACCTTTCTAAGAATCTAATCGAAGGAGGGACAGAAGAGAATTCTGAAGGTAGGAGGCATTGCTGCAGTACTCCCACTGGCCACAAGATGTCTCTAACAGGCAAAGATTGGAAATTCATTTTCCGCATTTGGAACTGTAGATTGGTGGGAGCGATTAGGTGACAATATTACTAATAGATGAATTTGAGATTACTTCATTTCTCATTTGTATGTTGAATTTACAAATTATTGTACCATAAGACGTTAGATTTGATATTTTTAAGTTATGTGTGGATCTTTATAGCATTGCACAGGGCAAATTCAGATTTTTCATAAGTAAGTAATATAGAAACTGTAAATCACATTCTCACAACTGTAATTTGTATTTTTAAACCCTTTCCTGGTAGGTGTTATACTGGCAAGATACTCACAGCGGACAAGGAGGAGCATTTCAGTTTGGAAATACAGTTGTACAGGTGAGACATCCCACCAGCCAGCCTCTTTGTCCATGCTTACAAACGCATCAGTGCCACTGACAGGGAGCATCTGAGGGAACTGGGGCACTCAACTGCGCATGAAATGAGAGTTATATTTGCTAGATAATTTAACTTGAAGGAGGCAAAATATCTGTCTATGAACAAATCCTTCAAGCGTGTTTATCCCACTTTGTGCCAGCCAATGAATGTTCAATCATGTAAGGAGAGGACAAAGATATGGTCTTCTGTTATTTCAAACACCTGCAAACCCAAATTCCTCTAAAATTGGGCCCATGTTCATGTTAGTGAATATTTTGTTGCAGAGTTATCACAGAGCCTGGGGGTGGTTGTGAGCAGAACTGCACAAGTGAGTACTGAGAAAGATCTTAACCCATATAACCTGCCCACCTCCTACTGAAAGTGAAAATACTGCCAATATGCAATATGCCAGATATTAGCTGCCCAGTAGTAACACTGATAATAAGGGAGTGCTCCCCCCTTTGAGCATGTGGAAAAGGGATTTCTATTCTTTCCAAATGTAAGGTGAAATGAGAGAATCAAAGGACTTGGAAAATGAGTTAGGTATAAAGTGTAAAGCTTAAAAGTATAACCATGTTAACATCCCTATCAGAGACAGAGGCAAGATACACAACCTGCATAAATCTTGCCTAACATGATCCAAAAACTTAAAGAAGTTGTGTTTACATGAGCATATGCTGTTGCATCCGCCATCCTAAGGTATGTGAAATTGTTCTGTACAACTCTGAATGCTTGTACTTACATGCTCAGGCAAACAGAAAGGACAGTAGCTAGTGTGATAAGTACAACAGAAGGTCAGCAGAAGTGATAATATGACCCTGCAAGTATTCTTTCATGGCCTCCCAAATTATAGCTTTTGGATCTTATCTGATGCATTAATATTTAAAAAGAAGGTTATCTGCTCCAACATAAAATTTAAGAAGTCCAGTTCTGACAATAGCAAGGTGTTGAATCATCGGTTTCTTTTTGCTACTGTGTCAGAAGAAAAAAAATAATTCCCAAAGGTCAAGGCATGGTCTGACATAACAATATTAGGAGGGTATAGGAATATATAATAGGGTATAGGAACCACCAAACAATCATTAGGAAACAATTTGAAAATAGTCACAGGGAATGGTAACAAGGATACTCAAGTAGTTACTGTACCTGTACAAAAAAAAAGAAAATTAAAAAGGTCCTGACATCAAATGTTTGCATTTTTTCTCTAGATTAATGTAAGAGTATACTTCAATCACAAAACTATTCAGAACTATTAATTCGAAATATGAACAATCTTGTTTTAAAAAGAGAACAAGAGATCTTAACTGACACAAAAATTCTGCAATAAACCCATCAGTGACACTAGGTTAGGTACCTGATAATCCACAAATGCATCCAACAACACATTGGCAGCTACTCTGACAGTAACAGCCATGTCTACTCCATTTCACTGGCAGTCCTTCTAATCTTTTTGGATCTCATTTATGAACTGCTGGCTTGTGCCTGAATCACAAATGTCCCATTGGACTGAGGTCTGGAGATTGAGACAGTGAATTGAGAATATTTATTTTGTACTCAGTTAACCGTTTCTTTGTGAATTTGGATGGATGCTTAGGGTCACTGTCATGCTGGAGTGCTGGAGTGTTGGAATTCTGCAGTAAGGACATTGAGCTGTTGGCTGTTTAGCATGAGGCCATTCTATCTTCCGAGGGAATTCTCGCATGTTATCGCGATGGTGGTGTATATTCCCCCCTCTGCTAATGCTGACGTGGCCGGTGATGTCAAACACTGAGCAGGCTGCAGACACAACACCCGCATGCCCTCCTTCTTATTTCTGGTGACTTTAATCACGCCTCTCTGTTCCCCACCCTGCCTACTTTTACTCAATATGTTACATGCTACACCAAAAACAATAAAAAACTGGATTTATTTTATGCCAGCACCAAGGAGGCGTACAACTCATCACCCCTCCCTCCCCTGGGAAGATCTGATCACAATCTGGTGCATCTCATGCCTGTGTACAAACCTCTACACACAGGCAGCCAGTTGCTACTTGCGTAGTGAAAAGATGGACTGATGAGGCTGATGAGGCTTTGAAGGACTGTTTTGAAACAACTATGTGGGAAGTATTCTGTGATGCTCATGGGGAGGACATTGACAGTCTCACACACTGTATCACAGACTATATCAACTTCTGTGTGGAGAATGCTGTACCCTCCAGGACCCTACGGTGTTTTTCCAACAATAAACCCTGGATTACTCCTGACATAAAGGCTCTCCTTAAGGAAAAACGGAGGGCCTTTAGGTCTGGAAACAGGGAGGAGCTGAAGATTGTGCAGAGGGAGCTGAGGAGGAGGATCAGGGAGGGAAAAAACAGCTACAGGAGGAGGATGGAGGATCAGCTGCAGCAGAACAATGCCAGCTGAGTCTGGAAGGGCCTTAAAACCATCTCTGGCTACAAGGAAACCAACTACCAGCCTGTGGGGGACCGAAAGCGGGTGAATGATCTGAACATTTTCTTTAATAGATTTGATCAGTCATCTGGCCCTCCCTCTGCCCAGTCGTCCTGGATGCAACCCCCATCGTTTGCACCCCCTGTACACTGCCCCACCCCCACCACCAACCCCCTTCCCACAACACTCAGCTCACAGCTACCCTGCACATCCACTGCATTTCCTATCCAATGCACTACCCCCCACCCCGCCCCCCACCCCATCCACATCCTCTAGCACACGGCGCCCCTGCCCCAACCTGTCCCAAACATGCCAGGTGAGAAAGGCTCAGGAGTCTGGATGGCATCAGTCCAAGGCTCCTCAAGTCCTGCGCAGATCAGCTGTGCGGGATAGTTGGGCACATTTTCAACCTGAGCCTGAAGCTGGGGAGAGTGCCACAGCTGTGGAAAACATCCTGCATGGTACCAGTGCCGAAGACTCCGCACCCCAAGGACCTTAACAGCTACAGGCCGGTGGCATTGACATTGCACCCCATGAAGACCCTGGAGAGGCTGGTCCTTGTCCATCTCCGCTCCCTGGTGAGTCCATTAATGCACCTGCTACAGTTTGCCTATCAACCTGGCATTGGGGTGGAGGATGCTATCATCTATCTCCTACATAGATCCCTCTCTCACCTGGATAAGGCTGGGGGCACTGTGAGAATCATATTTTTTGATTTTTCTAGTGCCTTCAACACCATACAGCCCTCGCTCCTGGGGGAAAAGTTGGAGCACACAGGCGTTGATCACCATCTCACAAAATGGATTCTGGACTACCTCACCAACCGACCACAGTATGTGAGGATACGGGACTGCAAGTCTGACATGGTTGTCTGCAGTATGGGAGCCCCGCAGGGAACAGTTCTGGCTCCCTTCCTCTTCACCCTCTACACTGCAGACTTCACCCACAACTCAGCAAACTGCCACCTGCAAAAGTTCTCTGATGACTCCACAATTGTCGGCCTAATAATGGATGGAGACGACAGGGAGTACAGAGAACTGACCCAGAACTTTGTTGATTGGTGCCAGCTGAACCGCCTCCAGATCAATGCAGGAAAAACCAAGGAGATGGTGGTGGATTTCCACAGGTGCAAACACTCTCCTCCTGCACCAGTGAACATCCAGGGAACGGACATTGAGATGGTGAAATCGTACAAGTACCTGGGTGTTCACCTGAATAATAAGCTGGACTGGACGGACAACACCAGTGCACTGTATAAGAAAGGACAGAGCAGACTCTATCTGCTTAGGAGACTCAGGTCCTTTGGAGTGCAGGGAGCACTCCTGAGGACCTTTTTCGACTCTGTGGTGGCATCAGCCATTTTCTACGGTGTGGTTTGCTGGGGCAGCAGCATCTCGACTACTGACCAGAAGAGTCTGATTAAGAAGGCCAGCTCTGTCCTGGGATCCCCCCTCAACCCAGTGGAGGTGGTGGAAGAAAGGAGAATGATGGCTAAGCTATCTTCCCTGAGGGAAAACAAGTCCCACCCCTTGCGGCATACTCTGTCAACACTGGGCAGCTCCTTCAGTGGCAGGCTGGTTCACCCGCGGCATGTGAAGGAGAGATACCATAGGTCCTTCCTTCCTGCAGCTGTCAGACTCTACAATCAGTCTTGACAACCGACACTGCTCCCAGTGGACAATACGCATCAAAACGGAAAAAAAAAACTCTCTCTCAGGTGCAATATTACTGTCTTTTGTTTACAATTCACCCATGTGCAATATTACTGTTTAATGTCAATAACTCACTCATGTGCAATATTATTGTTTACTGTTTAGTGTCTATTTACTGTGTACTGTCTGTCTCTTATTTATTTACTATTTTTACTCCTATTTATCTTGTTTGATTATTTATTTTTATTAGAGTGCATGAAAATGCATTCTATTGTTATCTGAATTTTTCTTATTAGAGTGCATGAAAATGCACTCTATTGTTATCCGAATTTTTCTTATTCTTCTTCTAACCAATTTTGTGCGTTTAATACAGCTTCAACCGTTTAACATAGAAACTTCATTCAAACTGTGTTGCGTAGGTCTTACAAAGGACACTTATGCTATGTTCTGACCACCTACATCTGTTTGATGTAGGCCTATATACTTTTATCTATGTAAAATTAGACTGTTTGCATTTTCATGCACTCATAATTCCCTGGAATTACATTCTCTAGTTATTTCTTGTTCTTCTTCTTCTGTTGTGCTATTTTCCCCTATGCTGCTGTAGCATTGCAAATTTCCCCACCGTGGGACTAATAAAAGATTATCTTATTCTCAGGCCAGTTTGAGTTTCTTGGAAAAGGGTTTGGAATCTGGTTTTTGTTCAAAACTTCCTGGTACATGTTGGAACATTTTACAATAGGCATGAATTCTTTCTCAACATTGTAGTTCCATCTTCTTATGTCATTTTTAACTTGTTTCCAAGGAAAATGTAAATGTTTTATAATTGTATTAGATAACACTAGTAAGTGCACCAAATATTTTGGTCTTGGTTTATGGACTACACGGAGGGCATTATTAACTCCGCCAGATGGCGGTCGGTGACGGTTGTGTTCCCATGGGCTGGCCGACCACTGTGAGCACAACCCGCTGAAACCCGTCTGAAAGCGGAAAGGGGGAATGGATAGACAGGCTGTTGTGATTTAACTCGGAAGTAAAACATGACCTATGTATCCAATGGCAACAAGCAAGCCACGACACGTGACAGCTACGAGTAGCCGTTAGCTACCTTGATGTTCCCTAGGTCAAATAAATTATTTATTCGGCCTAGGAGACTCCGTTTCTGTCGATTTCACGTTATGTATTATGGAGAATCGTTTGTGTCGTGTCTGAGAATGTGAACGTTGGAAAAACGTATCAGACCCAACTAAAGCTTGGTTTGCTACGTAGTTGTGTTAGCAAACTAACTGACTAGCTAAGTAGCTAACGTTGGCTGGCTACTGCACCCAGCGAATTGACTCGTTAGCTACTGAAAGTCACCCAGCAAACGGGCTGGTTATCAAGCAAACGTTACTGTAACGTTAAGTATCATGCTAATTATAGATATGACTGGTCCATGAAGCTGGGTTTTTAAATGTGTTTTAGTTACATATCATAAGATAGCTAGATTGATACTCTTTTATATTAAGATGAGAGAACACGTAAACACTGTGGCTGAAGTAGCTGGCACTTTGCTCGTCTTGTAACGTTACACAGCTGAACAGATAACAACTGACGCACACTCTGGTCGAAGACGCTATTTGCACATCTAAAAAGTTTACTCCATTTACCCATAGAATCGTTGATAAACTAAACATTCAGCACATTTTGGGAACGCAATTCTCCAAATGAACCCTAAACCCACCGGACTCTATTCAGACTACAATCTTGACTCCCTGGTTTCTGACCATTACCTCGCCTGAAACTGGTAAAAGCTCAGTGGCGAAAGCTGGTGGCGGGTTCATAACTGAGGTCAAAAAGCCTGGTTTGCAGCGTCAAAACCTCAATGCAACACTTTGATTGGTAGCGGTACGAGCTTGGTTGCTTGAAACGAGCGGCCACGGTATATGGTTGTGCGTTGTAGGACAGCATTTGCTTTTGTGGCAATGTCTGAAATAAAAGGCTGATTGGTCCATGGCCCGGGTCTGTTGATCCACCTCTTTTTTACCACCACACTACATCACTGGTTAGATGAAGTGAGAATGTAGGCCCTCTGGCTAATCTGTAATATTTAGCTAACTGGATCTTGTGTAAAGTAGTGGTCAAAGTTTAATCAGCTGTGGAAGGGTGGAGGTTTATTTAGCTAGTGAAACTGGGCAGATTATTAGATGAGCACACTGAAATAGTCTGACTGGGAACTTGGCCAGGACATCATGGAACACCTTATATCTTTGTGATGAGTGCCATAGGATCTTTAATGACCACAATGAGTCAGGACCTTGGTTCAGCATCTCACATGAAAGAAGGATACTGACGTTGGGCTGCTGCATCAGCAACTGCCAGCCTGGAGTTTGGCTCTTGACTCCTCATGTTATTGCCCAGCCGTTCCTTTCATGTCTGCTTAGGCTTCTTCACTTTTTGTATTTAGTTCCTGTCCTCCGAGCTTCTTTGTGACCGGGGCCTTGGTAATCCTATCCTTGGCATCCTGTATTTTTGTGCAGGGATTTAGCCTGGGATTAGGCCAGTCCCCTCCCTGCAGTGACACGGCCGTATCTTTAGCCATCCTCAGATTTCCTGAGGAATGGGGAGAAAGCAAGCGGTGAGTCTGACATGCTGTGTATGTGTAGGGGTAATATGGGACCTTTTCTGCTCAAGGAATGCTTGAGATTTAGATAGGCCTGTAGGGACAATTACAAGTTGATTGTGCACATGTTTTATTTAACCTGTTGGCATTACTGTAATACTGTTGTTGCATGCTGTTGTGTTATACACGTGTTATCTTGTCCTGAAACTCACTTAACTACCTGTGGTTGGATGCTTTAAAATGCAGCCCTTTAAAAAAAAAACAAAATTATATCAAGCATAATATCTGACACATACCTCATCCTGCTGACTTTTTGTGGAATTCTATTGGAATTGTATTCCATTAAGTTATAATACTGTTGACATCCTAGGGGGCTCCAAAATTCATTTCATGGCTCAGCGCCTTTATTTTTCATTTATTCATTTTGTTTAATAATGATGAAAACAAGCATTTTATTGGGGTTGATGAAAGATTTCACAGACCGGTAAATACTCTTTAAAGATGAATACAAATACTGTTGATATCTACAGCTTAATTGGGTGGGAAATAAAAATTTGAGGGGATGGGTATGCTATGTATTGATTTCTTCATCACATCAGTCATCATAGCTGGTGATGTGGGAGTGGGGTATGTTTAGAATCTGGCACACGGTACTGGTTTTCTGATGGGAATGTCAATTATATGCACGATCAGGGATAACATTATGAGCGTTCAGATTAAAAGGCAGTGGTGAGGTTTTGCTGCAGTGTCTCCTTGGACACACCTGTGTCTCTGCCTGGTTTTGTGGCTGTAAACATGTATAATCTTTGTCATTTATTTGCTAAGTATACATACATCTGACATACAACATCACTTCTTGCATGTTATCCATATACCAGTGGATAATGCTGCACGCATAAGAAACTCAGGAGAACCGTCCCAAAGATTTGCACATGCAGCCTCGCGGTAGCAGCGCCAGTTCCCTAACCAGAATTCCACACTGCCGCCTTTTGAGAGATGTGACAGCAGATTGCGGGTTTGGCCTCTGACGGGGTGGGAGCACATTTCATCCCACCTTCACGCAGGCTCTCCCCCAGGTCGCCGCACCTGTCTGGCCCAAATCCTCTCAGCAGGTCCTTTCCACACTGCCAATTCATGGTTTTTTTGGCTGCCCAAATGACCAAGTGTCACAGCATGCACATCAATTTGGTTCTGTATTCTGACAGAAACGGGAGCTTAGCGGCAGTGGGTTCCACAGAGTAAGCCTCTGTTCCTCATGAATTTGTAACTTGATTGTGAGTTGTTTGTACCTCAGTGTTTAGTCCATTTGGTGTGTTTTTCTGGATAGCATGCTCAGTGCACAGTGCATATTACTACTTTAAGTGCTATCCTGCATGTGCCGTATAGAAATACCCATGTATGACTCTTGATCTTGTGTCTTTGTTTCTGTCTCCCTTTGTTCTTACAGCGTGGACAGCGTGCTCTCCCCCCCATGCCAAGGTAAATCCTTCTTCTTATGGAAATTACTGCGTGTGGTTGTTGTAATAATGGTGCACATACTGCAGATAGAGCCCCCATTCAGCAGTTGTTTGTGCCAGCAACTTACTCTTTCAATTGATCCCCCTGTAATGCTGATCAGGAGTCAGTGTGTTAAAGAAGCACATTGTCAGCCAGGAGTCAGTGTATTAAAGAAGGCACTTTGTTCCAGGAGTCAGTGTGATATAGCAGTAACAGCACACTGTGTGCCAGGAGTGCATTAAAGCAGGTAGCTTTTCTGTAGCTCGGGGTTTGCCTGAAGGAATATCGTGTGCAGCTGTAACCAACAGGTTATAGACGCATTATGAAAAGATTGCCATAATGCATTCTTGGCAGCAAGTTTCCTTATTGCTAACCTGGCAGTTATTGGGCAAAGAAGATGCACGTTTAGTGAATTTAAGAAGACTGACAGAGAGCTCACAATGGAGACCCTGATTAAGATGAGATGAGACTGCAAATTTGCAGGGAAAGTCGCTAAACATCTCAGTTTGCTCACATGCTAAATACATTAGCATACCAGACTAAACGTATTTTGTTAAAAGTCCGCTTTAGCAGGTAGCTAACTTTAGCAACAAAATTGGATTTCAACAGAGAAAATGACATTCCTGCTATGGAATGTTGGTTATGGAATTATGATGGACAAGACAGAATTCCTGGACGGTTTAATTATTCTGCTGTCTTATCAGGTGACAGGTTTTATGGTTGAGACCACACTGCAACAGGCTGAATTGTAGAAGACTGGCTGACATATACTGAGATTGTACAGGACAGGGTTGTCACAACAGTTTGACTTTGTTGTAAGGATTCACTTGCACTGCCCTGCCTCTGCGGTGCGAATCGCCCTCAAGAAATTCTTTGTTTGAAGGATTTCACATCCTCTGTGTATGGGCATTATTGGATTCCTGTTCATAAATAGTGGAGACATGGACACTGCTATGACGGTTGGTTATATGAGGTAGAGGAGGAGTTAGCGTCACTGAACCGGATTAGCATGTAATCCATTCATCTGAAAGCTCCTCACTTGGAGGGCTATATCAAGCAAGCTGCTTGCTATGTCACAGCCAACCAACAGAATATGACAGCTTATCCTTGAGACTGAAGAGTCCCACGGGACAGGATACAAATTTAGAGAAACAGTTGGAGGTAACATGTGACATTGGTATTGTGTCTGAAGTAACCATTTACATTCTTCTTTCCTCTGCCTCATCTTCGTGCGTGTGGACAAATGAAGTCAAGACACAGGAGGTGAGCGTTTTACTGTCACTGTGGGTAAACTACGATAATGGCACTCTGAAGTTTGGGGTCTGCATTATGTGTCCTTTCCTTGCCAGGCATCACCAGTGTCAGGCAGTGATGTTGTTCTCTCTGTGAATTTAAGAGCTTTAGGAAATCCTTCAATGCCATTTATTTTCTGGCTCAATCTCAAGGGAGACCAGAGCATCTTGAGTCTGTAGTTCCATATGTCCATTTTCAATAACAACATTCTCCTGTAAAAGGGTGCATTGGCCAGGGCCAAACTAGGCAGGTATAGGGTGTAAAGTGACACAGTCACACACAGATGGACAATTAAGAGGCACCAGTTGATCTAGACACCCTGTCTTTGGAGTGTAGGAAAAAACACATGTGGAATAAATACAAATAAAATCAGTAACCTGCAGTTAGCTATATAATCTCAAGGTGCATGAGGCATTATGCTATGTGTAAAATCTTAGAGGGGTGAAAACTGCAACAGTTTCAGCCATCTAAATTCTTTCAGCTCACATATTGATTCATCTGTCATGTTTTTACCATGTTCGATTAGATGAAATGCCAGTTGCCAGAACCAAAAAGAGGAAGTCAAGAAAAGAGACCAATGGAGTGGAAGGCCCAGAGGGTGAGTTTAAAAGGGACCAACCTCAAGTCAGGACCAGACTCCACCACACTAAGAACAAGACCAGACCCAGACTAAAATCAGACCCCTCCAGACCCAGACCAAGTCTCATACCCAGACCACTGTCACATAAGGGTCTGAGTTTTCATTTTGGTAACCATCTCATTTTCTCCTGGAGACAATGATGAAACTGTGGTCTCATCCAAGACCCAGAGAAATGTTTGCCAGTTTTCATACAATTGTCTACTGTGTAGCGACTTTTTTTTCCAACTTAGTCCAACTATGTGTTGCGTAATATGTAAATTCATTGGTGTATCTCTGCAGAGCCGGGGATGGAAATGGGAGGAATGGAGACAGGTGGGGTGGACAGTCACAGACACTCTGAGAGCAGGGAGCCCCTGACCCCTGAACCCCAGGATATGCCACTGCAAAGAAAGAAGAAGAAAAAGAAGGCGCAACCTCCAGGTAACACTGCTGTCCCCTGCAGGAGGGAGGACTGGGAATGATTAGCCATATTTTAAGACTACTTCACTTCTCCCACTCTGCTTCATTTGTATTTCTGTCTGTATGGGTATGTGTACAGTGCTCTCATTTTTTATCATTCAATAAATATCACAGGGGCAATAGAACTATCAAAACATAGAGAAGAGCATGTAGAATCAGCCAGAATTGCACAGTACTTAACACAGAAAAATGGTGCTAAAAACATGTAGTACTAAAAATAAATAGCAAAAATCACCATTGTGCCCTTGAAAAGTGTCCAGTGTTTTGTTGCAGTTTCTCCAGATTTGGGGGCGGACCAGGAGGGGGACCCCGTGCCGCAGCCGGACTTGGTGAACGGGGAGGGGGCCGAGCAGCACACAGATGTGGAGGAGGTGACCCGTAAAACCAAAAAGAAAAAGTGAGTCCTGGGATGAGCCAGCTGGAGGTCCGGTCCGTGGCGGGGACATCTTCAGTGCATTCTATAAGAGGGTCTCGTGTGAAGGACGAGCGTTGCTCTCTCTGTCCACAGGAAGCCCAAGCCTGCAGAGATGCATTACACTAACGAGCTGAGCGTGGAGGACGAGGACATCGTCACAGACGTGCAGCCACCCGCTCCCCAGCGGTCTCTGTTTTCTGCCCCGCCGGGAGCTAGCCAGCCTGTCGACAAAGTGTTTGTGGAGAGAAGCAGTGAGCGCAACCCTAACCCCCTTAAAAAAACGTCCGAGCACTGAGACTCCTGTGTGCAGGAGAAGGCTATCTGGTTTGGACCAGCATTCAGAGCTTCGCTGTTGGGAGGAGCATGTGGTTACCTTTTGTGTATTGGAGAGTGTAGTATTTTGTGTTGCTGCTGTGTGTAACAAGGTGTGTGGTATGTTGTGGTGCAGGTGAGTGCTGGTGACGGCGTGTTGTCACTGTTTAGGGCGTTTCCAGGCAGCCAACCGCTTGGACATGGGCAAGGCCAGCAGTCAGGTGGACGACTTCATGGAGATGAGACACTTGTGGACGACTCGCGACGTGGCCATGAGGGTGCACAGTGGGTTCAGGTGAGGGTGGGGGGTGGGGATGTTTCCCACTAAGAGAACCGTTGCACAACTGTAAAAGGAAATGGAAGAGACTGCTTAAAGGAAATGGAAGAGACTGCTTCACAAACAAATATAAGCCATAGTGGACATAACTGTAAAGAGTAGTGATACTGTAGGCAAAAGAAAAGAAGTCACCAAGAGTGATCAAAGACAGAAATATGTCTAAACAGAATACCCAACAGTTATATACGTTCAGGTATTAGATATTTGCTCTTGAGAGGACAAAAATCACAAAATGTCTACATGAATGATGAGTTAAATGTAAAACCTCATTTTGCCTTGTGTGTGCATGTTGTGTGTGTGTGTGTGTGTGTGTGTGTGTGTATATCCTGTATACAGGGTAGTCGGGCTGTTCTCTCATGGGTTCTTGGCAGGGTACGCCGTGTGGAACATCATTGTAGTGTACATCCTGTCAGGAGAGGAGCTGTCCACTCTACCCAATCTGCTGCAGCAGTACCATCCTCTGGCCTACCCCGCCCAGTCACTGCTCTACCTGCTGTTGGCCATCAGCACCGTCTCTGCCTTCGACAGGTAGTGCACTTGTGTGGGAGTGTGACTGGTGTCACATAGAGGGAGTGTCATTTAAAAGTGAGAAAATCTCTCACTCTTTCTCATCTCTCTCTCTCACTCTCTGCAAGGTAATATAAATGAGGGTAAAGTTGGTCTCTCATATTCTCATATGCTCACATTCTCTCTCTCTCAGGGTAAATCTGGCTAAGGCCACCATGGCTGTGAGGGGTTTCCTCACTCTGGACCCTGTGGCACTGGCTTCCTTCTGTGAGTGACAACCAGACAATCACACTCATACTAACTAGGGACATAAAATTTAAATCAACCAATGATACACAATCTGAGCAGAGCAAACAAAATCAGCCAAAGTGAACTGGATTAATCTGCCTCACAGCAGTACGTTTGGATAGTTTACAGATGCATTCAATGCTGGAGAAAGAAATGGAACAGAATGTACCCAAACAGTAAAAAATATCCAGTGATAACTAACGGTATTCTAAGCAAAATCAACTTGACATAAAAACATATGGTTATTTCAACAGAACATCTGATATACTCACAGGATATTCACAACTGTGGTGGTTTATAATGAATCGAAATTCATACATAATATTTTTCAACAATTACAGCAACTGCCGCTACTCATGATCATATGCAAGTACTCAAAAGAAAAGATTTTGCTTAAGCTTGTTGCTCTGATATAAAGGACACACAGATTGAATGCCCCGCTTACTCACTCTCAAACAGCAGACTTTAATACAGTGGTTTGGCTCACAGCAGTAGGAGAATAGGGTGTAGTCCAGTTATTGGTACAGAGGCATTAACACCCTGCTCTGCCCTCTCCCTGTCTTCCTGCAGTGTACTTCACGGCTCTGATTCTGTCTCTCAGTCAGCAGATGACCAGTGACCGTATCCACCTCTACCCCACTGCCAACGAGAGCTTGTGGTGAGCATGCTGCACTGTATCACTGATCTCAGTTCAGTTCAGATCACTGCACTGAGTTTTTATTAACCTGTTTATCCATAGGGAGTGTCTGCAGGGTCACTGATATCAGGTCAGTTCAGACCACTGTATTCAGACCATCTTTTACAAACCTGTTGATCGAAGGGAAGTGTCTATAGGGCTGGTACAGCTCCTTTGTGCATCTGCTATGAGCCTCAAAGTGCTATGCCCACTGCCACAGGCCCCCAGGTTCCGAGCACCAGATCCTACAACCCTGGATTGTGGTGAACCTGGTGGTGGCACTACTGGTCGGACTGGCCTGGGTCTTTGTCTCCACACGACCTGAGTTGGACTACACAGAAGGTGAGTGAAGAAGCAGCAATCAGAGTCATATCAGTAACCATGGTAATAGTGATAAAAACAGGAAATTCAAGACAACAATACTTGTATTCTTCTGTAAACCTGAGACCAGGCGGGCAAATTGTACTGCTTTTCCACTGCAGAGCTGGAACCAGGCTAGCTCTTTATACCCCTTTATACATTGTGACATCATATGCTACCCCTAGTTATGGGTAATGTAATGTTGTGCTGTACTAAGTCAGTCATCTTTGACTCCAGCTCTGGCTAGCCTAGCTCCAGCTTCACAGTGGAAAAGGCCATGAGCTAGCAGAGAAACCTCAGCTGTCTGAGTTCACAAGCATAGTTCTCAGAGAAAACCAAAGAGAATGCCTCATCACTGGCAGACTGAGCAGTGATGGACAGTTTTGAGTACATGTGTGTATGGGTGCATGCTGGGACATATGTGGGTGTATCATATGGTGCACTGCAGGGCATCACATGCTGTAATATCACACACACACACACACACACACACACACAAATGTTCGATCTCTCCTTTCTCTCCCAGAGTTCCTAATGGCGATGGAGGTGGAAGAGTACCCAAGACTGGAAGAGAAGTCTGAAATCCCTTCCTGAGGGAGTTTTTGTGTTTGTGTTTAATAGATGACCTTTTATACCATAGTTCATGTTTGCATGTAATTGTTTGTGTTTATATTTTTGTATTATGGATAACTGTGTGTGTATATATAGACCTTTTTAATTCACATGATGTAAAATTCATTTTTTAAATACAGCATTTCACTCTGCATTCATTTGGATGAAAATATTATTGACCAATTTATTTATACAAGAATTGCACATATCTTTTGTCCATGTGTATGGCTTTGCACCACAACAGGAACATTTGAACAACACCAGAGGCTACATGAAATAAAGACACTTGACAGCCAAGCACTCACAAAAACCAGTGCAAGGAGAAGCTTTTACAAGGACACTTCTGAGATTTCAGGGATGGGATGTTTTAAATCCCATGGTAAAACACCACATAAAAATCATGAATTTCAGAACACAAGTAATGACCTTACTGTCTGTAGATGTGTAATACAGCTGTGAACCAATATTTTAAGAAGCTGGATCAAAGCTTGACAGAAAATTTCCACTTTCATTGTCAACGTCCTCCAAATTAGTTCTGGATCTCATGTAATTCACCTGCTCCTCCTCCATAGAGCATAAGGAAGCATCAAGTTACAAATGTATTAAGGCAAAATTGAGGTGCTGTAGAAAAAAATGAAATCACAATTATCAAGACAATGTATCTTGACACATTCAAGGAACCCTGTGGGAATGCCTAGCTGCTGCCCATCATTACGTGTCTTGTTCTTGTAACACCATTGGACCTTTTTTGATCAAAATATTCAGTACTTTTTCCATACTGTGTGACACAACTATCTTCAAATTATAATAACACATCATAACTGCCAAGGGCATATCAAAGTTACTATACACTTAGTGAATTGTACTGTTTGAGTAGCTGTCTGTATATCACGAAAACCAATTATAATGGAATGCTCACACCATGATTATTAGCATTTACTCAAACTGTCAACCCAGTGTGACCTTACAGGTCAGCCAAAAAAAAGCCAAAACTATGACATTGTTAAGTTGATGGAAATCTGTCAAGTTGGTAGGAAACTTGTGAGGATTCAGCCAGCTTGGCTGAACCAGCAAACCTGACTTGGCCACCTGCTTGGGCCCATTAACGATAGCATTAAAGGCACTGCTGAAATTCGCTCCGTTACTGCAACCCAGTGGACGACTTTGGTATCGTGTTTCTTACGTACTTGAATTCAGTCACGCAGTGGCATGTGAATTACAAGACACACGATATGTTTAGCTAACGAACAATCGATGTTCTTATGATCTATTTCAAGTAAAGACGTGACATTAGTTGAATTAATAACATCTGATTCCGTATCTAGTCTAACAACGATCACAAGATGCGAAATTGCTCGAATGGAGATGCATCGTCTTCATGAATAATATATTTGCCGTACATAGTATTGGTACTTCTACATCGAAATATATTGGGCGTATATTGGACATTGAGTTGAAACTGAGTTTCTTTTTTCATCGATTTCATCATCAACGTCACGCGCACCATGATCTATGCGGTCTGAGATGCATTATTTTAGCCTCAGTATAGGCCAGTTAAATGATCACAGAACTGTGTAGGCACATCCGCTGTGGGACGTGGTACGTGTACTGAGACCAGTGGATACGTAATGTCAGAAGTTCATCTAAGGGATCGTCCTTAAGTCTAACTACAGCTAATGTGTCATACTATACATAAAGCAAGTTGAAGAAAAAAGAAACAGACATGTTGGATTTTGCTATTTTTGCAGTAACATTTGTAATTATCCTTGTCGGCGCAGTTCTTTATCTGTACCCGGTAAGCCAATCAAAAGAAGATGCTGTAAAACAGAATTTCTAAGCATATGATACTTTAGCCAGAACAAACAGTTCTTTCTCAAACAGTGAGCGTGCATTTGATTATGCATTCCTCCACATGTAGCAAGCTATCGACTATGAGTAAGTTGGCTAGCCAGTGGACAACTTCTCCATTAGGTAGCTAGCCTGATAGCATAGCAAGTCATCATTCATGCAGAACCACTGACCACCATAAGTAGAATTCAGAAATCAAAATCGGGACCTACTGAACCATGTTTCTGTCGTGCATTAAAACGAATACTGTCCTGTGAATTACTAACTAGTTAGAAGATGACTAACCGCTACAGAGCACGAACCCGCTAGCCGTCTTACTAGCTGCACCCTGAAATCTTAGTTTCATAAATCGCACATCAGTCTCATTATTTTAGTAGTTAAAAGTTAGACTGCAGCGTTCTATCTTAAATCCTCTGGAAGTGGCTGCATTAAGTGTCCTAGGGATCTCTGCAGTGGACTTGTATTTAACCAATGTTTTTACCCTTCAGGTGTTTTTGCCTTTATATTTTGTGTCCTGTAAACGTTTTCTTTGTTAATGCAGTCATCAAGGAGAGCATCTGGAATCCCTGGCCTAAACCCCACAGAAGAGAAGTATGTGTAGCTTTCATTGGCTGTGTGACTGTCTGTTGTGTCCTCTATTTTTGGCCTCTACATAGCTATTCCTCTTGTCTCACACTTTATTATGATTCAGGGATGGGAACCTACCGGATATCGTGGACAGAGGTAGCCTGCATGAGTTCCTGGTTGGTCTACATGATCAGTTTGGCCCCGTGGCGTCGTTCTGGTTTGGCCGCCGCCCAGTTGTCAGTCTGGGCTCTGTGGACCAGCTGAGGCAGCATATCAACCCCAACCGGACCAGTGAGTACCAGGGAAGCAAGTGGCGGGTTACGCATTGGATAAGTGAGGACCAGGGAAGGAAGGGGTGGGTTACAGTTCAGACCAGTGAGTGTCTAGAGAGGTCTCTTCAAAAGCCTCCTGCTTTCAGAAATAACAATGCCTCTTCATACTGGAAAATGCCGGCTCATACACTTGAGAGACGTGCACATGGTGTAGCCTCTCATACACGCACTGTTAGGTCTGATAACATATCAGGTGACAGCTGTGCTCTAAAGTGAGATAATAAATGCACAAAAACAGTGCAGTCAAAATCAGTGGTTAGCACACCCACTCAATCAGTATGCAGCAGTATGTTATCATATAAGGGACATGTGGGTAGCAAGCAGTGCTCCTCCCAGCAATCCATGCATGCTTATCTCTGCTAAGTGCTTGGTTGTAGGCAGTCAATTGTAAGGCTGAATGAACAAGGCTGGTAAGTGAGGCTGTGCCTGGTTGCAAAATATGAGCCTTTATTTCTTTTTTTTTCTCCACATTTCCTTTGTGGACCCCCTGCCTCTGTCTGTGTTTCTCCTTCTGTCTGGCTCTCTGTTCCTCTCACACACTCACACTCTCCTCCCTCCCTCCCTCCCTCCCTGTAGCTGACTCCTTTGAGACGATGCTGAAGTCATTGCTGGGGTACCAGTCCGGGCAGGGTGGCGACGCGACACAGGCTTTGATGAGGAAGAAGGTGTACGAGAGCGCCATCAATCAGACCCTGGAGAAGAACTTCCCCCTGTTGTGGAAGGTGTGCTGCCCCTCAGAACCAGTGCCAAATTTGCCGTAATGTACTTTTGACTGGGCAGATGGTGTTTACTACTTGCTCTGTTGTGGTGCACTTACTGTTAGGGAGAGACACTGAAATCTTCCTGCTCCTGTGTAATCTGACAGGCTGGTTACTAAACAGTGACTTTGTCATGAACTAATATAAAGGAAACATATGTATATCCCATTTCCTCATGAGCTGGACAGAAAGAAGTTCCAGCCTGGATTAAAATGTTGCCCCCTATGCACTGCAAGAATAAATTAATATCAATATTATAGGTATTAATGTTGAAAAGCACAAAGCAAAGTTTTTAAAGCCTTGAACAAAAAGGTATTGTGGAATCCTTATGTGGTTATGTAGCCCTCATATAAATCCAAGAATGCATTGGTCCACCTCTTTTCTCTCTATGCATTGCAGCGAATTATATTTGCAAATTGTGTAGTTACTTCTTTTAAAAAAGTTTGTAACCACATACAAACATCATATAAACCCCAAATGCTTAGCTAAGTCGCAGATGTAGTGTACTCTGCATACTCTAAGCAGGTGTGCCTCTTATTTAGTAGTTTGAATTTATAACCATTTCAGTCTTTTCTGAACTGATTCCTTGTTTTTTGATATGCAGACTTACTAAATCATGAGGTAAGGAACAGCGTACTCAGCTTTTGATTTTTGGTGAAGTTACCCTTCAGTGCAGAATGGTTATGACAATTATTATTACAATATTTATTAGTTTGGTGGACACCCACCTGAGACAATTTCTGGAGCTTCTTTGAATGCACACATTATCTCTTTTAAGTAGCTGGATATTTTACCAAAATGACCTTGTCAAAGGATACAACAGCAGTGTCCATTCCAAAATTTGCAGCCTTTTGGGTACAAATAACATCAAGTGTGATCCTGGTGCCATAGCCACGTCTCCACTCTAGAGACGGCATCCTATTTGGTACACTACATGCAATAGTCTCATCTTGCAAAGCATGACATCTGCCTGAGGCAGCTACCCAAGTTATTCAGACTTTTATTTTGAATTGTTTTCCTTTAGAAGCAGGTGATTTAGGATCAGTGGTTAAAAGTAGGTGGAATAAGTCCATAGCAGGATTGAGGTTGGACAACAGAAGTGGAAAAGCTGCCACTCAGTCATACATCAGAACCACCAGACAGGGAGTAATGTGTGAAGGTGTCAGAGCACAAGTGAATCACTGATGCTGTTGTCCTTCTCCCAGCACCATAACTGAGTGTAATTCCTCTAAGAGCTGTCAGCTCCCACTGACCGTGAAATTAAGTCGTTAATGTCAAACTGTGAATTAATTATGCATGGGGAAAATATATACCAGACTCTGACTTGTTGTGTTGGAGGAGGAGGGCAAGCAGAATTGCTGAACTTGCACTCTTGTGAGGAAACGCCGGTCTGAGAGTGCTACAGGATTGCACTGAAACAGTAGCCCCTGATCAATACATTTATTGATGAGATAAATAACACTGTGATATGAAGGCATCTTTTTGTGCAATGTAATGTTAATTACCACAATGCCTCTCACCTCTCTCTCCCTCCCCTCCACCCCCTCCTCCTTTACTCCCTGCTGTTCAGCTGGTGGAGGAGCTGGTGCAGAAGTGGTCGTCATTTCCTCCGTCCCAGCACACACCTCTCTGCTCCCACCTGCTGGGGCTGGCCATGAAGGCTGTCACTCAGCTGGCCATGGGCAGCCGCTTCCATGACGATGCCGCAGTCATTCGCTTCCGCAAGAACCATGAGGTGGTAAGTAGGCCGTCCCTCTGTGTGTGTATGTGTGTTCATAACTTTCTATAGCTGCCGTGTGTGTTTCTGCACCGTGTTTCCCTCACCCTGTGCACCTCTGTCATGGCAGATCTGGTCGGAGATCGGGAGGGGATACTTGGATGGCTCCCTGGAGAAGAGCTCCACCCGCAAAAAGCACTATGAGGATGGTGAGTGAGCTATGCCAAGCACTGGATAAGTGCTGCCCCCTAGAGGCAATAAGAACAAAAAAAATCAACCCTTCATTTGGGAAGCCTGCATGTGTCATGTGTGCCTTAAAGGTGGTGACTGCAGTAAACCCACAACCTAATCGGGAAATTATATCTTTGTGTGTGTGTATGTACTGTTCAGCGCTGTCTGAGATGGAGGGTGTTCTGAAGTCAGTGGCGAAAGAGAGGAAGGGCTCCAACCAGTCAACATTCATGGACTCTCTGCTACAGGCCAACCTTACAGAGAGACAGGTAACCTAACCTAGAAAAAGGTACACCATCAGAGACAGGAAGATGCCATCAGTGACAGAGACAACCTTACAGAAGGTAAGGTTGAAGTAATCTTACCTAGGGTAAGCCTCAGGTAAACCTAGGTAAGTAATCTTACCTAGGCTTACCTGAAGATGAAGTAATCTTACCTAGAAACAGATAAACCACTTACACTAAGTCATAGCTTACCTCTAGAGTTACACTTACAAACAGGTGAAATTGCTGTGTGATAAATTTGTTACTGAGAGTACCTCATGTGTTTCTACAGGTGATGGAGGACAGTATGGTGTTCACTCTTGCAGGTTGTGTCATCACTGCCAATTGTGAGTAGCAGTTTAGTTTCCCAATGCTTTTGGAGTTTATATAACAATCTGTCTTTTCCTTGTGCATTTTTGAGACAAAAATTTCACTCTAAGAATGAGCTCAGACACACTTGTATATATATTTACAGCCATTTATTCTCTCTCTATGGGATCAGTAGCACTTACGTTTGCCATACTTTGTTATACCCAGTGTGCATCTGGGCAGTGCACTTCCTGTCCACTTCAGAGGAAGTTCAGGAGAAGCTTCACAAAGAGCTGCAGGATGTCCTGGGGGAAGAGCCTGTTTCCCTTGACAAGATCCCACAGCTCAGGTGACTTCTAAGACTTACATCTCCTGGATCATACCTGAGGTTTTCCTTTGCATGTGACATTCCTTGAGATGGAGCCAATAACAAAATGGCTACATGTCTGTTTTTTTAAGTCTTGGCCTTTTTTATTCTGTCCCAACTCTGTCTGGTGCTGTAGATACTGCCGACAGGTTCTGAATGAGACAGTGCGGACGGCCAAGCTGACCCCCATTGCAGCCCGACTCCAGGAGGTGGAAGGGAGAGTTGACCAGCACATTGTTCCAAAAGAGGTACTGTTACAACCCAGCTGCCTTGCTACATAAAATAGTATTGAAAGGCAAAGGAAGTCCTCTCAAAATTCACTTTCCAAACTGAACAGTGTGATGTCCTACAGCATGCATTTATCAGAAGCGCATTCACACAAACACTGTTTAAGATTAAACCAAGCCATTGGTTTTACAATTACTGAAAAATGAAGGTGATGGCAAAACTGAAAACATAAAAGAAAGGAAACAAAGAAAATAAACTCAAAATGAGTCAACTAAAGGAATCAGAGAAACTACATCAAATAAAACTTAGTTAGTATACTGTGATTAAAGCAAATTAACCTGCAGTAGTCTGTCCTGAAATTAAACAAATTATACGACAGAAAACCAAATACCATGTCCCCAGTGTGCACAGATAGGTGGTATGCCACTCTTTACTTATGAGGAGACACAGAATAAGGGAATGGTTTTACCCTGAATTTGGTTTAGCTGTAGTCTGCTTACTGACCATCTGAGTGCTGAAAAGTAAACATTGTGCAACACAGTGATGCAATAAAAGAGTGCTTCCACATATGACAGTTACATTCTAACCTATCATTTTATTATCTATGGCTTAGGTGTGGAACAAATAACATGTCAGAAGCATTGATGTTCAGAATCACACTGCTTAGAATGAGTTCCTAAGTCACGTTGGGCACACTGCTTGTGTGTGAGAATGATGGCTCGTTCCATCCCCACAGAGCTAGTGCTAAACTCCAGGGAATGTAAACTAGCTAATTGGTGTACAGTTACAAGCGGTGTACATGTTATTCCTCCTTTGAAGGTGTAAAAATAGTTGTCAACATCTCTGCTAATCTGATATGGCTCATTTTGAACTTTGGAATAGGACATGCATTTTGGTAATATCAGACAACTTCTTTAGTATAACCTGGATTTATTTTGATAACAGTATTTTCAATGGAATGCATTTTTAAGCACATATTAGGAACTGACTTTTAGAGATTAAGTACTCAGGATGGATGAGTAACTGTTTTTATTGAAAGCATTTTTGTGGAGATACTATCTGTCACGGCAAGTGATGCGGTGAGAAAAAAAATACATATATATGCAAATGTATACGTATACCAATGTGCTTGAATTTATACATGCATTTGTGTGTGTGTGTGTGTGTGTGTGTGTGTGTGTGTGTGTGTGTTCCCCCATAATGAAGATTATGGGGAGTTTTGAATGGTGGAAGAAAGGGAATTCTGTATGTGGGTGGGGTAGCGCATGAGGACTGGCATTTGGAACACTAGGTGCACTCCCCATGTTCACCGAATTATGTGCAAATGCGTGGTGTTCATGTGTTTCAGACCCTCGTGATCTATGCCTTGGGAGTGGTGCTGCAAGATGCAGAAACATGGACCCTTCCTTACAGGTTTGTGTGTGTGTGTGTGTGTGTGTGTGTGTGTGTGTGTGTGTGTGTGTGTGTGTGTGTGTGTGTGTGTGGATTTGTACTTGTACAGAGAACCATCTGATCATAGGGGTGGCACTTTTTTATAGTGTATGGCACTTGGCACTTGGTTCAGTGGATCATATTTGAGTTGCTTTGCTCCTTACCTCAGCCTGCTCTGTGTGCAGGTTTGACCCAGATCGATTTGAGGATGATGCTGCCAAGAAGAGCTTTGCCCTGCTCGGATTCTCAGGGAACCAGGCCTGCCCGGAGCTCAGGTGAAGAGTGTGTGTGTGTGTGTGTGTGTGTGTGTGTGTCCACAGGCGTAGTGTGATGTTTCTATTTTAAATGTTGTGTCAGATCAGTACAGCATACTTGCTGTCTGTAAACAGCTTTAAAAGGCCTCTTTTCCATTAGACAAAAGCATTCCTCTCTGTCCAGCCCCGGGCTGTCTGTGTTATATTCCATTCCCACACTGAAGTGCTGAGAGTGGCTGGGCACTGTGTATGTGCTTTATTAGCAAGGGCTGGATTTGTTCTCTTCTGCGTTCATAGACAAAAAGGGGTTTCGGATTAACTGTTCCATCTGTTGCCTTGACAGATTTTATTTTGAAGATGAGGGATTTGCAGTCATAATTAAAGATTTATCTGCATCCGCCCATCAAAGAAACTTTTAGTAAAGCAAACCATGGAGAGAATGAAAGATGAACTGATAACATCAAAGCTAGCAAAAATCGCCATAAATTGAGGCTAAAGTCGTTTTGTGTATATCAGCATTAAAAAAACCCAGGGGCCTCCCAGTGAATGTGTTCAAACAGTTCAAACAAGTGTAGTGTCTGTAACCCTGTGTCTTCATCTCTCCCCAAGGTTCGCTTACACAGTGGCCACTGTCCTCCTCAGCTCTTTGGTGCGCAAACTAAAGCTCCACCAGGTAGAGAGGCAGGTGGTGGAGGCCAGGTATGAGCTGGTGTCCACCCCCAAGGACGACACTTGGATCACTCTTACGAAGAGGAGTTAACGCTGCACCACTAATGGCCTCACCTTCACAGGAAGGACTCGCTCACCTGTAACGTGTGTCAGATCATGGGCACGGCCATATCTCAGAACCCACGTGGCCCACTGTTAGTACCAGACACTCAGCTGACGTAGCCCAACACGAAGTTGATTTTAACCTCTATTTCAGGGTAGGTATAGTGGCCAGGCAGCTTCGGTCCTTGAAAACTGCAGGGTTCTTGCAATTTTATACAGATTTATTTTACCTCTTGCCTAAACAATAACAGACAAGCAACTAAACCTGAATGTGAATTCAGAATTGCCAGCCTTGATTTGCTGCACAGGCAGGATGTGGAGGTCTTTACCTATATGACATCATCTTCGTGGATGCAGACCTCTGTACTGATGTTTTCAGCTGAGCTTGGATTTTTAAACTCACTGCTTCAGCCTCCAGCATTGTGGATGGAACAGTTCTTAAATTCCGCTCACCTCCCACTTTTGAAAGAATGGGAAGATGACATTTACAATTACGTTTTTGTAAATAAAAACTGTTTACCTGCACAACTGATCTGCTTGACATTTGTTAAAGACATACACTCACCGGCCACTTTATTAGGCACACCTGTCCAACTGCTCGTTAACGCAAATTCCTAATCAGCCAATCACATGGCAGCAACTCAATGCATTTAGGCATGTAGACATGGTCAAGACGATCTGCTGCAGTTCAAACCGAGCATCAGAATGGGGAAGAAAGGTGATTTAAGTGACTTTGAACGTGGCATGGTTGTTGGTGCCAGACGGGCTGGTCTGAGTATTTCAGAAACTGCTGATCTACTGGGATTTTCACGCACAACCATCTCTAGGGTTTACAGAGAATGGTCCGAAAAGAGAAAATATCCAGTGAGCGGCAGTTCTGTGGGCGAAAATGCCTTGTTGATGCCAGAGGTCAGAGGAGAATGGCCAGACTGGTTCGAGCTGATAGAAAGGCAACAGTAACTCAAATAACCACTCGTTACAACCAAGGTATGCAGAAGAGCATCTCTGAACGCACAACACGTCGAACCTTGAGGCAGATGGGCTACAGCAGCAGAAGACCACACCGGGTGCCACTCCTGTCAGCTAAGAACAGGAAACTGAGGCTACAATTCGCACAGGCTCACCGAAATTGGACAATAGAAGATTGGAAAACGTTGCCTGGTCTGATGAGTCTCGATTTCTGCTGCAACATTCGGATGGTAGGGTCAGAATTTGGCGTCAACAACATGAAAGCATGGATCCATCCTGCCTTGTATCAACGGTTCAGGCTGGTGGTGGTGGTGTAATGGTGTGGGGGATATTTTCTTGGCACTCTTTGGGCCCCTTAGTACCAATTGAGCATCGTTGCAACGCCACAGCCTACCTGAGTATTGTTGCTGACCATGTCCATCCCTTTATGACCACAGTGTACCCATCTTCTGATGGCTACTTCCAGCAGGATAACGCGCCATGTCATAAAGCTCGAATCATCTCAGACTGGTTTCTTGAACATGACAATGAGTTCACTGTACTCAAATGGCCTCCACAGTCACCAGATCTCAATCCAATAGAGCACCTTTGGGATGTGGTGGAACGGGAGATTCGCATTATGGATGTGCAGCCGACAAATCTGCAGCAACTGCGTGATGCTATCATGTCAATATGGACCAAACGCTCTGAGGAATGTTTCCAGTACCTTGTTGAATCTATGCCACGAAGGATTAAGGCAGTTCTGAAGGCAAAAGGGGGTCCAACCCGGTACTAGCAAGGTGTACCTAATAAAGTGGCCAGTGAGTGTACACTGAGATACCATGCACATTTGCTTGTGATAGCATTTTACCCTCATGGTTAACTTTACTGTTGACATTCACTTTTGCATTCTCTTGTGTATGTGGGATTTTCGGATGGTATTGCGGGATTTCTCCTTTATTTAGTCTCTGATATTTTAATGTCAGCTTTGACATGTCAATTCTGTGAAACTTAGTCAAGCAAATGGACGCATCCATTTGGTCTGGCTCAGCTTCAAGGGTCACCCCTTGTCAAGAGTTAGTGTGAGCATCATATCCACAGATGGGGATGTAACTTGGAGGTGTGCCCAACATAGTGTCCAGCGAAAAGACAGTAAACAAAGTGGATGCACGACCCCTTTCATTTTTGTGCACAGAGTCCTTTCCTAGTTTCTGTGTGTAATCAATGTGGAATCACAAGTGCGCGGACGGTGAACTTTTAGAATTTTGGTACCCTCTTGTGTCCATTTACAGTTACTGCCACGTTCCCTGGAACTCCTGCAGTACGATTGGTAGTTTGGACTTAACCAAACCTAAACCGTACGACTTGCTCCGTGAGGGGAGACAGTTTGTGTTCTCATGTAGCTGTCAGATAATGTGCATCAAGAACACTCCATTGCGTCTGCTCACCAAATTCACTCACTGCTGTGTATTTAAAACAGGAAAACGAAGTAACCACACGCTCTTTTCAAGATCCCAACTGTGTCTATTGTTTAATTCTGTGAACTAGGTGTTGTCACCTCTTATCATAGTATCAAAAATAAACAACACTTGGGAACTTGAAAATTGGATATTTACATCATTATCGTTCTCTTATCTGTTATCACGCACCTAAGTCATGGTGCGTATACCTCTGAGGCTGTTTAAAATATGCCATAGTGAATTTGGTAACATCAACTCTACATAAAAAGCTCTGTAAACGGGGAACTCAAATAACGGACACATCTATCTCACAGTTATGACGGGCTTATTCAAAGCATAATGTAAAATGGCTTGCACCTAACTCAGAGCATTTGACAAAACGGATACGTTTCCTGAGGCAGTGGGATTTGGCGATGGGTTGACGCTACCTAGCCAGATAATTTATTTTTTTCCCTCTTTTTAGATTTTAAAACGGGCCCCTTCGATTCATGCAACTGCAGAGTCCCATAATCCCATCATTGTAAAAGCGAAACTATTTTGATTTTTGTGCCGTATATGAGCTTTGATTTGTAGCCGCGATAACGAGTTTGCTGTTCGCTCGCTTTGGCGCGTGTCCCTCGAAACGTTGGCACGTAGGAGGGAGAGGAAGTAGAATTCCCAGCCGTTTCCTGCGCGAGAGCAGCGCTCGCGCATCACTTCGGTGAAAGATGTAAAGATGGCGGAGCTGCAGATGCTGTTGGAAGAGGAGATTCCGGCAGGTCGAAGAGCGCTGCTGGACAGTTTCACCAACCTCGAGAGAGTCGCGGATTACTGCGAAAACAACTACATCCAGGTAACGGGACCGACGATGTTAAAAGCCCCCTTTTTGGCGACACGGCGGCGGCGTACGTCGCGCTTCGTGAGTGGCAAAAAAGCTGGGGGGAGGTTGTTGGTGGTTTTCGTTTTTCACCGTGCGTGTGTGTGTGGTTGATCCGGGTTCCTGCCTTACGGTGCTTGGTGCTTTACGCGGCGGTGTTGCCTACGCTTTTGCTGCGGGATGCTGCGCTAACCTGTGCTCTTGCGGTTATATATTTTTGTTCAGTTGCTGTACTTTCCGCAGTAAAATTGCAGTTTGTTGCGTCTCCGCCTCTTGCACAAGATAAGGTTCGCTGCGGACGGTGCGGTTATGGCTGAAAACCTACGCGATAGGATTTGCGGGTGAAAAAAAAATCCCCGGGATGCCGTGTCACTGGGTCGATGAGGCTCTCACGAATAATCACCCAAACTGGACATATTCCCCACTGTTACTCGGTCGTACCACGATAACTAGCTAGGAAAGACTGATGATACGTTGCTAAATTACACAGCCACATCAAAGTCAGCTAGATGCTCGTATTTTGAAATTCGAGCTACATGCTAGCTAGCGAACTAGCGGGCTACCTTGGAATTAACCAGGGGAAAGAACTGGGGGCGTGTGGAAGCGCTAGCAAGTTCACGGTAGCCATCAGCAGCGTTAGCTCTGTACGGAGCCAACTATCGCTTGGAAGCTGTTTTCCTACCATCACCCATTAAAAGTGCTGATTTTCATGTGAAATGCCTCCATGGCGTGCAGATCTGAAGCACTAGCCACTATTTTAAATGTCCAGAATCTCCTGTTTCCTAGGATGACCATTTAGCTAGCCATATGCGTCTAGTGGTGTTATTCCTACTGAGTGCCACTACAACGATCTGTATGCGTGTCATGGATCACGATTTAACTAGCTAAGTAAAGGGGGTGTGTAGCTGAGCAATATGGGCTCATACAGGTGCATCATAACTACACAGCTGGCTAACCACAACGCTCAGTGCAGATTTGAGTTTAGACCCAAGCCTTTGCTTGGCTAGATATGTTGAGTCCAGTGACTAAATACGTGTATTGTTAGTGACCTAGCTACGTTGCATACATGTTTCACTCCTTGTGTTTTCAATGTATGAAGCGCTAACTTGGCTTGTTGATCGACGAGTGTTGTAGGTAGCTACTTACGCACGTCTAAAAATGTGTGTAGTACGTGAAATTGAGCTTCAAGTTCAACATGCACCAAAAGGCATCTACCTCTAGTCTTTTTTCAGACTATGTGGACCTGTGGCAATCATCTGTGGCCCTTGTTTGTAAATAGACAGATGAAAAATGTAAAGAGACTGCTTTTCTGGATTATAATTTTGGGTGTGACATTGATATGAATGACATGTATGTGTGTGCTTAGACAAGCACACCACAGAGTGTTTAGATATACACGTATCTCTCCTCTCTTTCTCTTTTTCTGTGTGTGTGCGTGCGTGTGAGATGTTGTAAAGTCACAAACTGCACAGAGCAACAGAATTTTGTTTCACAGAACTGCAGAGATTGTAGTCAAAAAAGTAAGAACACAAAATTATTTACACCCCCACAGTCAGTATAATTATTCTTTGAATTTAATGTGTGAAGAGATGTTTGCTCTCGTCTGAAATCCCTGACCAGGTGGGGTTTTTGATGAAAGTACACTTAACCTGAATTGTTTCAGTAAATAACTGTGCCGGACCCTGGATTAAGTTATCTGCTGGGAAAATGAATAATTTAATGAGTACAAACTGAATGTACTATAGTTTAAAAAAATTAAGGTGAAGCTTAGTAGCGCAGTATTCAGTGGTGCTGCTCTGCAGGGGCAGAATGCACATGCTCCAGGCATCTCAGGTAGCGCAGTGTTTGCAATGCAGGAAAATAATCATGAATTGCAATGGCAAACCATTATAATCATGAAGTAAACTTTAGATCACTGTGTAATGCCTCATCTAAATTAACCTGTCAAAATAAAATGTCTGAATGTGTTCAGTATTTCTCTGTTTTAAAACAGCTGAAATTGTTAAAATATTATTTTAGGGGATTTTGTGTGCGTGTGTCTGTTAACAGGATAAGTGGAAAAATTTATATGCAGATTTGGATAAAACGTGGTGAAATTGTTGCCTATGGGATGCAGAGGAAATGCTTCCATTTTAAGGCTGCACTGACAGCTGTTTGGGGGGTTTGCACACTGCTGGCTGTCACTTGTTAATAAGTCATACATGTGATAGTTGTGATATAGAACCATAATGTAGGTATAGTTGTAGCTGACTGGCTAATGTGTCAGTGTGTATACGTTCTGTCCATTTCAGGAAGACTTCAATTCGAAAAGAGCTTCAGCTGCCCATAGCAAGGTCTTTAAGTGATGCAAAGCAAATGTAGCCAGAGGTATTTAAACAAATGGTGCTTCAGAGCAGCTGTCTCATGAATAAAGAGAATGGCCACTCGTGCAGCCATATTTACTCCCATAACTTGTACTACAATTTGTAAAATGAGATATTGACTGTGATACGGTATATAAATTGGTGTAATCTCTCCAGCTATACTTTGATAACACAGACTTAAAATCCTTTAAAGCCATACTAGATCATTTCACAGTTATTAAAATCCACAGTAATATCGGTGATACAATGATTTTCTTTGGGCCTCAGAGATTTGAATGATTAGAGCAAAGTCTCTGACTGCTAGCTATTGTTTTTCCCCACTTCTTTTTTAGCTCTATTTACCTTTAATATACATGTTTGTGTACTGTAGGCATACATCAGTTTAGCTTATTACTACAGCAGTTTTCTCTGTCACCTATATGCGTTGACTAGCAATGTAGCGTTCAGTATGACTGAGTTTCTTTTTCTTTTTATACCCCTCTCAGAATCAGACATTGAGACTGGGGAGTGTCATCTCTCCGAGGACAACCTGAGGTTCGTGTCCCTTGATTTGAATTCAAAGGAATTTTGAGGGGGAAAACGAAGCTGTTGTGTGCCCAGGCATGATGTCTTTTTTTCCCTCTGTACCCCCATAACAAGCCAAATGGTTTTGCTGCAGTTTAGCAGCTGAAGTTACTGTGCAGATTGTGTGAATCGGGCCTCAGAGAGCCTGGTGGTATGCTGAGGAGAGAGGGAGAGAGAAAGAGAAAGAGAGAGAGGGAGGGAGGAATGTTCGCTCCCAGCAGCGCTTCATCAGTCTGTGCCTCCCACTCAGAAGCTGGCGTGGACTGACAAGTTTTTCGCTGTGAAATTGGCATGGCAGAGCCAAACACCTGTTCAACCTGTTCGCTCGCCCACAGAGGATGAGTGGGGTGATGGTGGTATTTATGCGTGTGTGTGTATATTGGGGGTGGTTTTGCTAGCAGCTGACATCATGATTGGCACTGTGCAGTTTCAAAGGGTTTGAGTCACTGAGGCCTCTTTCATGAAGCATGGTGCATGTGCATCACCTCATACAGGCAGTGCGTTTGTGAGTGTGATACAGTGATGCGCACCAGACCTCCGTTGTGCATCCGTGAAGAGTGTGGACAGGCGTCTTTCAAGGTGATGAGTTCTAGGGGGGGATCTGACCAGTTTGGAAGAGATCTGCTTCTGCCTGTGACCCGCATTTTCCTCTCCCTCTCTCCCAGTGAGAGCTGTTGCTGTCCTAGATACGTGATGTGGTTTCAGTATTGAAATGCCGTCTCCAAATAGGCAGTGCGGAGTCACGTGACTTGTATGAGCAGTCAGCTCACTGAAAGGCAAATTGATTATTCTGTTGAAAAGTGGGGCGGTCAAAATCCTTCGATAATGGAGGAATATCAGCTGAATCATGCTTTGCACATTCTCTGATCCAAGTGTCTGATCCAACATGATACTGCTAATGCTAGCTTGCAATTCCTCATAGCAGACATTAAATATAAGAAACTTCCATTTCATTTAGTAGTGCACAATAACAGATGTCCTCACACCTTTTATTAATAACAGAATAACATTAAAAAAATCCAGTTTATTTGCAAAAATTGTTATTCTTTTGTATTTTTTTCTTTTTAATCAGCAGTTGTTCTTTAGATTGCTATCTTTGCACATCCCCCCCATGCCTGCTGGAACACCTTGCTTGCAAGGTGAGTCCAATCCACCGATACACTCAGATGTCCTGTTACAAAGCAGCTATTTTTGACACTGCAAGGACACCAGAGTGGGGCATGCACCGATTGGAGGACGGGTGCATCCCCGCTGATATCCCAGAAGCCCTCACGATGTGTTAGGGAATGCTGCAGTGGAGAGATCAGGGGACTCTTGCAGCACACCCTCCTTGGCCCTCAGCATAATGAAGCCATTGTTCTCAAGGCAAGCACTTCACTCAGTCATTCAGGAGCTACTATCCATGTTTTTCTTGAAACAACCCCCCCCCCATTCTTTACAGTATCAAATCCTCATTGAGTAAATAAATGGAGGAAGTGGAGCTGTGTGAGTGTGGTGGTCCTCCTGCAGCTGCATCTTATTCTTCAGTTTACTGAAGGATCTCTAATGTGACTTTTCACCTCCCCTAAGGAGTGTGGGCTACTGTAGCAGTTCCTGCTCAGAAGATGTTAGCTGCAGAATTTTTTGCAGATGCATCAGTTCTGATGATCAGTATCAGTCAAATGCCCTGCATTAACTTGGGGTTCATATCAGCCCCACTGTCAGCTTGTTTTAGTGCAAACAAAGAGGCATTTGAATGGCTGCCGCTGGAGTTCAGACAACTTGATCTCAGTGCCTCCTATGATGACTGAACCCACAGCTCTGTGGTATCAAATGATGTTCCCAAAAAACATGCCAGACTGCTGTCAAAAGTATTCTTTTCTGTGTTTGGTTCAGTCCATGACACAGTTATTGTGTCTTTTCACTTAAAATGGCCCTTTTCTGCAGCATATCCTGGATGCATAATGGGGACCAGCTGTGTGTGGAACACTGCGTTATGCACGATTAGCTTGAGATTTGACCAGGGGTGTGAAATCATATTACCAATCCCTCATTTGTTTCTAGGACAAGTCAGAATGTGATGAGCCGTTGGCTGCTCGGTTGACCCTTTGCAGCAGATTCACCACATGGTCTGGTGTGAAGTACTTCAGGTGAGTCAGGTTTGGCCCCTCATGAGTCATGCAGAGTGAGCTGAAGCGATCACGTGTCATAAACTGGTTGCTCGCCCTGCGCTGTGTCCCAGTGGGGCTTATTCAGCGCGGAGAGGCTTGAGTGGCGCTGAAGTTTGGGGTCTGACGCAGGGGTCTGTTTCCATTCTTTTGACTTAATGTGCGTTTTTCCTCCCGTCTCTCTGTTGTGTCACTGTTCTCTGTCAGTGGTGTTTAGCCTGTGGCCTTTTGGTTGGTCACTGCTGCTTAGCAGGACCAGGATTTTCAGTTCTTGCTCTTGCCTTAAGGGTTCTGCTTTTGGCTTCATATGTCTGTCCATTTGCAAGGAGTGAAGTCAAGCCCAGTACACATTATGGCCTTGGTACTTCCCAAGCAAGAGCACATGTGGGGGATGATGGACTTGACAAGGCTACTGCAGACTCAGGGAAGTGGGGCCTGACAGCGCATATGACTTTTGGAATCGAAGAACCGTAGCGTTTCACCACCGCAGAACTGGGCAATGATTTCAGACCCATACGGTGCCGCCCACTGGTCACTGATAGTGCCCTATAAGGTTATAAAGCACTTACTCTAAATCCAAGACACACACACACACTTTGTCCAAAGGTTTCTGTCAAGGAATTTATTTCCACTAAATGTACTTGTGGTGTTTGCAGCGGTAGCTGTTTAGAGACAGATCAGATAAACCGTCATGCTCTTTCCACAGCTCAATAAATTCCTCATCTTCAGCTTTTCTCCAGTGTGTACAAATGGTGCAAATTTAAGAGAGCTTGATACTCACTTGCAATTAGTAACGAATGAAAAAAGAGCAATTATTGTCACTTGTAGGTCTTGATAAACGCCGGGCTCTAAGGTGGCAAGCCCAGGGACATGTTTAATGTACACATGCAGAATTTCACCAAGAATTGTGACAAATTCCTGGCAAACTCCCAAGGGCGACTAAAAGAGCTAAATAGGGGCTAAAATCATAATGCGTGTACAAGGCACACTGGCTGTGGAGTCACAGATGAATCAAAGGGGTGAAGGTCTGCAATTTGTTTGCACGTAGTTAGCTTAGTGGCTCGTTTTATTAGGTGCTTGTAATGTTCAAGCCTTTTAGCTCTGTTTTTGTTCTGACATTTTTTGCAGTGCGTGTACTTTTATTTTAAAGCCAGAATCTGTTCAGCTTTCGTTCTTTTTTTATCTCTCCTCCTTTCGTTGTTTCTGTTTTTCGGTTTCATCTCCTTTTGGGGATATTTTAAGGAGCTTCCTCTTTGTTTCCTCCCGCTCTCCCCAGGGTTGGGGCTGCGTTTCTGCTGTTGTGAAACACGAGCGCTCCGCCGTCTCCGTTTCTGCCAGCATTCACGGTGCGAGGCTGGGGGGGGTGTGGAGCTTCCTGACAGAGGCCTGGAACCGGACCGGCCTCTGAGTTCTGTGACGAGAGCGTGGTTTACATCCAGCGGCGGTCTTGGATCAGCTTCTCCTCAGACCGAATCGCCGCGCTCCCCCCCGTAATCTCGTATCGTTAGCCGGCACTTTGCGGACGGCTTGTTGCGCGAGTGGGCGAGGGACATCTGACAGCCGAGAAGGCCCGCGGAGCAGCGGCATCTTCCACTGTGCAATTAACAAGAGAGAGAGAAGCTGAGATTAGAGGAGAGCCACCTGCTGACTCTTAATTACAGACCCAGGAAGGAGCGAGGCTTCGCTCGCTGATCGCTGGAGCCAGACAAAGCCTGCGGCTCCTCTGGGACTAATGTAAGGTTTGATCTGTATCGGAGCCAGAATGAAGGCCTCATTCCGGTTTCCGTGTGTAGGTGCAGTCCGGTCCTGGGTTTAGTAAGAGCTCTGGATGCATAACCAAAAAGCATGTATTAAAGAGGCCATTGTTACGTGTCTGTTTCATTAATATCCCCGTGCATCTTTATATGAAGCCTCTGTTTGGACTGATACCGGTTTTGCTATAATGCTTGTCCATACCACTATAACCTTAATGAAGATAAATTTCTTAAAACGGTGTGTGTCTTGGATGCACTGTCTCTGTAGCGAGCTGTGAAGCTTGAATTGTCAGACTGTTGCGCAATAGAGTCATTGTTTTTTATTGTCCTTGTTTCTTTCAGTTCCAGCTGGTTTGTGGCATCAGTGTCTCCAGCTCTGACATTAAAAACTGACCAACACCATACTTAAGCTTGCATAATTTGTCACCGGCATTGTTGCCAATCCCAACAGTCTAAGGCCACAGGCCTTGAAACAGATTTGCAGTTGGACAGGATGAGCGTGTGATGTACAAGGCTAGGTTATGTGTCACGTACAAAGGAACCATGCCCAAGTGGTTTAAAGAGTCGGAGTCTATCCCAGTGCCTGTGGCTCTGTGGCCACTGAATGTGTGAAGAGGCACCGACTTTTCTGCACAGTTTGAGTTGTGACCCCAGAGTCCTGCTCGCTCTGAGAGTGTGAGGGTTAACCTTCGCTCGGTCCATGTGTGCGTGTTGGGCGGGGGTGACCGGAGTCGACCCTTCCACCCTCCTGCTGCTCCTGCACACACCGAGGAGCTAAGTGGAGTGGCTTCGCTGCGCTAATCTGAGATCACTGTTCATAAAAATACTTTTCCTGTTAGGTGCTAGCGGTACAGGAACAATGGCTTCTGTTCTGGCAGAGGATGTGAGGTTAACAAGCTTTAGCTAAGCGGCTGGCCTCCCAGACGAGTTGTCTGACATGTGAGTGGTGGGGGGTGAGGCTTTGAATTAGACAGGAAAAGTCGCCTTCTACCTCTCCCCCACAGTCGAAGTTGGGCTGATAAGATTCGGTAAACCATTGTGATGTAATCACTGTTTGAGTGTGATGTCAGAGGGCTTTTGAAAGGTAGCATTTCCTGTTAGTCACTACTTGAGGTGTTATTAAATGGATATGAGTTCACCATGGTATAGGCTATGGTGTACAGAAACTAGTTGTTAGTAGACTCTTAGTTGATACCTGTATATTATGGTATCTGGATATCAAATATGGTGGTACAGCTGGGTCAAAAAGTGCACGTGTATTAAAGAATTAATTTTCCTTTCTTCCCAATGTCTAATCGAAACGGGATTAATCAGCTCCTTCCACATTAATCAGATAGGAGACCTGCTGACTGTTGACCTGCTGCAGTCTTGGAGAGAGGGATATTAAAGGTAAGAAACTGAGTGAGGCTGCATTAACCAGTCATGTTCTAGATATTCAGTGCTGGATCAAGCAGTATGAACCAACACTTTCTTCATCTGGCTCTGTAACTATGGTGGCATATCGATAAGGGTCAGTCATTGAGCTGCTGTGACATTAACCAGCACATTGGAGTAGGCCCGACGAGGTGTTCAGAGAGCTTAGCAGTGCTGACATGTCTCTGAGACTCTTGTTTGCTGCCCTTGGTGCCGTCAGACTGTCCAGTTTCATTTCACTGGCCACTAAACACCATATAACTTTACACACACCCTGGTTCACACGCAGGCCTTAAGCACAGTGTCTGGGAAGTAACACCAGTGCTCAGAATGCCCACAGTTCTCCAGCAGTAGGCAGCCAGGAAACAAATCCAGTAAATGTAGCTCTTTTTTAAATTGCATTTTAGCAGCGGTAAAGACCCCTTATTTTATGTCAGGTTGCACGTACGGTACTCTCCACCACACTCAGCCAGCTGAAAAGGCATCGCATTAACAAGCGCCGCTACCTCGGGCTGTCTCTTCTCTGTGAGACTAAATTGTCTTTGGTTAAAATGACATGCGTGGTTGCACGCTGAGCGCCAACAGAAATGGATCACTCTGTGCCAACTTTTGGTTAGTAAAACGGACTGCATGGATTTTGAATACTGAATGATTTTGCATCATCTCTGATAATTGGTCATTGTGTGTGCACAACTGTAATGTAATTGGCTAGCTGTTGTGCCACCCAGCTCCAGTTATGCACACAAATATTCCCGAACTGAGTACGCATACACTCACGAGTAATTCTTGCTCAGTATGCACCTCTAAAGTTTGTGTCCTGGCAAAGGATACTGTAACCTGATTTTTTTTTTTTTTTTTTTAAAGCTAGAGGTACAGGCTGCTCCTTGTTCAAAGGTGTCTGTAACGGTTCTTTGGTCTGGAGGTTTACCAGACTGGTTTTCCTTCCCTTTGGGATGCAGCGGTGTGGGGCTAAAGCTTGAAAGCAGAACGCTGTCCACCCCAGACTTCCTGTGCTGGATTCACAAAGGTCTCCCCCTTCCACTGCAGTATGTGCTCCCTCAGGGGGCAGGTAGGCATACTGTTAAATATTCAGACTTGGCTTTTAGGACTAGAACATGGACTGGAACCGTAGCACTCCGAATGTGCAGTAGAGAGGTGGGATGGAGTTTTTTTTTATGTCAGTGTTTCAGAAATGCATCCTGAAAGGTAAATGTTTTGTTAGCAGAGCTGGTGATTTTAAAAAAAGGAAGGAGCTCAACCCAGAGTCCTTCTCAAGACAATACTTCAAGTTAGTATTTTTTTCCCCTTTATTGTACAGGACATCTGGATTATGCTACGCAAGAAATGTTTCTTATAAGAGACGAGTTTCTCTCTGTTGTGACAGCCATGACTGAATGTCTGCTTGCTTTTAATGACCGCAGTCCCATGCTTTAAAAAAGATTCCCAGTCCCATACCGACACTGATTTATCCTCAACCCACAAACGCAGACAGTTAAGACCATCTCACACAGAGCTCCGTTGGCTCATCTGCTTGTCAAACAAGGAACAAAGAGATTAGTATTCCTCCAGGGCGCTTGCTTGTAGACAGCCTCAAACCTTCCCGAAGTCAGTGAGCTGGGACAATTAGCATATAATTAACAGTGCAAAGTGTAATTGGGTACTCTCATCGCAGATTACAAGCAGGTGCAGGCAGAGCGCCCACCGTTTCTCCAAGCGGAGTGACCGTCCCGTTGCATTTCCAGGCTTTGCACAGGATTTGTTGTTTTCAGTGGGCGCATTGTTTGTGCAGTGGATTAGAAGAGACTGCTTTTAAAGAGAGAGGGGGCGAAAGAGAGAGAGCGCGATCGATTGATCAATCAATCATACGTATAGTATGTCCCCTATCTGTAACCCTGCTTTGGCAATATTGCACATTGTGAAAACATGCAAGTAATGCACAATTTGAATCCTGAAAATAGACAGAGGGAGAGGGAGGGAGAAAGGGACAGGGAGAATGATTAGGGGAGAGAGAGTGAGGGAGAGAGCGTTTCCTGTCCTCTCTGGATGTACATCATTTCAGGTGAAGCAGGTTCTCCTTTCACCCTCCGGTCCTCGTTCCCCCCATCAAAGTCAAAGCGTGCGTCACAGGTCATGTGATCTTTGTATACGTCAGTTGCTAATTAAAGGGCGCGCTGCAGCCTTTTGAACCCTGTGGCCCTGGGGGGTCGTCGGTGTGCCTGTCTGGGCTCAGATTTACCCTGTACAAAGAGAGGCTGGTTTAAGGAGGGGAGGGGATTCCTGGAACAGCTCCTCTGAGGAGGTGAAGCAGGCCAGCTTTCTGCAGCTGTGAGTGTTTAACGCCTCCCCGCGTCACGCTCACATCTGCGGAGGCCCACAGGCGGACACACACACACACACACACACACACACACACACACACACACACACGCGTGTGCGCTATTCTCCAGAAAGAGCTTCTCTGCCCTCTTCTCCCTCTCCTTCTGTTTGAACCAAAAAGGCAAAAAAAAAAAAAAGGGCAATCAAAAAGGAGAGGAATCCATCGCCGGGCACAAGAAACACATCTGTCATTGACTCCGCCAGGCTGGATGGCAGAGAGTGCCTTAAATGACGTTCCTCTGCTCAGCGACAGCCACCAGTCAGAGCTGCGTCATTCCTTTAGACTGGAACTCCGCTTGCTCCAAGATGTTTGCCTACCAAGTCTGCACAACATGGAGCCCAAGAACGTGTCCAACAGCTTGCCTCCCGGTCTTAGTGCTCGCATTGATATGGTACGAGTCAGTTTCCCAGAGGTCTCAGATTTACCTGTTTATTTAACAATTCCAAATCTCAGAAATAACCCTGCCTCGCCTGGGGAATAAACAGTTTTGCAAATCTCTATTCAGTTGCTGCTTAGTGACTGTGACAATAACTATTGCTCACTGTAGTGATAAAATGACACGGGAGGCCCAATATTGTGGCGTCCTGTTTCCTGCTGTACAACACAATTCACATGTGTATTTTAATTTCACAATTCACAAACATGAATTCTGCAACTACTTATCATCTTAAAATAGAAATACTCTGTACTGTTTACCATCTAAACGCCCAAAATGTACAGCAGCTTCCAGTCCATATGTATCTGAAAACTAAGTTTGTTCCAAACTTTTGTTTGAAAATGTTCCAGATTTTACTAAGGCTTTTAATTGACGGCAAGACACAAGACACAAGATATGCACGCTGAACAACCTGAAGTGAATTGTAAGAATTCATTCATCAGTTCTAAGAATTCTGAGAATTCATTTCTCTCATTCTTTTGCTGTCAAGTGTTCTGTTTTTAGTGTTTCACCTGTTGAGGGTTCTTGGTTTCATGCACTGGTTCAGGCCCTGAATAGAGGCTCCACACACCAACACTTTGAGGTTGGGGGTTTGCATTAAGTGAACAAGCGTTGCGCAATAGCGGTTTGCGACAGGAAGCGTTCTTTTGTCTGCGGTTGTGGTGGAGTGTCTGTGGCTGCTGGTTTCGCTTCTCACCCTGATCTGAGAGGAGAAGCTGGGCACTCTGGAGGCTGCAGATGCCGAAACTTTAAGGGCTGGAATGGAAAACCAGAAGCCATTTTCTTCTGGGTGAAAACAAAGAACCGTATGAGATAAGCGCTGTCATGCCTGCACCCCGACCAGCCCAGCGATACCTCTCAGTAAAGCATGCAGGAGCCGTTTCCAGCTAATGGGATGTGTGATGCAATCAGGGGAAATGAGGTCAGAGCAGGTCGGACCCTCTTGGAAAGTAGTTGGAGGCCTCCCCTTAATGTCAGCCATACGCTTCAGACAGACAAACTCAAAGGTGTTCACTACATTATAGTCAGGAGCTCTCCTAGGAGATGAGCAGTGAGAGAGTACAGTCCGCACGCTCCTGTCCTTCTGTCACTACCTGTGGCTCTGCACTCCAGCAGCGGGTGGCGAAGGAGAAAGCACCTCTTCATTACTGGAACAATTTGCATATTTAAGGGTCTGCCCAAGATATGAGGGGAAACCGCCGTATTTGTAATGCGAACATGTGGGTTTACCCACATCGACCTCCATCTCCATTCAAGGCACGTCTTCTCTTCAGGTTAAGAGTTCCTTACACCCGCAGTTAATCAGAACAGATGGATGTAAATGAGCCTGCGTAGCGATGACTCACTCTTACCATCTGACCCGGGTGCAGTGGCGTAGTTTGACCTCTAGAAGCAGGTCTCCCCGCCGGTTCATTAGCGCACTGTGCGAAACCCCCCGGTGTGCCGCTGGCCGGAGTCATAAGCGCGGCAGCCAGCTCTCTCTGTCCGCGCCTGCAACCCGAGCCGCCCGAGCTCTGCCGCTCCGCTTCCCGTCTCCGCCCCGCCCACCAGCGTCCGTATGCAGAGACGCGGGTGGGGAAGGCCAGGCGGACACGTCGGGAAGCCGCTCGCCTGGAGTCGCGTTCATGTACGCGCCTGGAATTTCAATTCCAGGGCCGTCGCTCTCCCCTGTTGAAATTCACCAGCGCACATGAATGTCACACTGCGGTTTGGTGCAGGTAGAAACGCTGAAGGCAACTTCGATTCATGCGATTCGTTCGATTTGCATGTTCAGGGCAGGAAACACTCCTGCTTAATTGCATGTGTAAGATCAATATCCCATAAACAGAGTCGGGGGTCACCCAGTTCACTTATGGGCATCGGTATGGAGTGAGATCTGCAGCAGCCAACTATTCTTTGCAGTACGGAAGAATTAATCATTTATCCTTTACCAGAAAGTATAAGCAAGGGAATGGCATCACGACATGATTATAATGATTTTTTGTGGGAGCTTTTTCTTGTGGCAGGAGGTTTCTGTGTTCCCGCTCACATGGTGATAGTGTGTGAGGACACTGCGTCTGGCTTTGCATCGCACTTTCAACTCGAGTGGACATTTTGTTCCGCACCTGCGGAGTTCACACCTCGCTGTTAAACATGAGAATCCGAAGATGACTGTGAACGTGACCTGACTGTGTAGCCCATGCGCGCAGTACAGCTCCCACCCCCCACCACACACACAATTTTTCCTTACTGCTGAAATCTGCCAGGGACGACCTCAGCCTCTCATGGATTCTGGGAAGAGGAAGAGCGCTGTACATCCTGTCTTGTTCTCCGCGCTTCCTGTCGAATTTCCCTGGGGAGAGAAGGGGGAGTGGTGAGGTAGCCGTGCCACCTGTTCACCTGTCTCGGAACAGCCGAGGCTGTCACCCTCCTTTAATTAACGTCACCCTGAGCCTCTGCAGTCCCCCATGCCCCCCACCGACGTGGCGTCTGAGTTATGCTCCTCCACTGATTAATTCCCCCCGCTCCCAGACTCCCACGCCTTACTCGGCAGTTCCTCTCTCAGTAATATTACAAGATTAAAACAAACAAACTGCATTAGCTGTGATTAATTAAGTACAGGAAGCTCCCCTGTGAGAGGAGACCCCCCTTCCCCTACCCCCTTCCTCCATGCTGGCCTTATGCTCTCCTCCTGTGTGTTCCTGTCCTTTTTCACTTCCTCATATCAGCTCTGTTTATAACCTCCCCAGCCCCCCCCACCCACCCCCCCAAAAAATGCAGCAGATTTAGGGAGAAGCAGATCTGGGGGGTTTAGTCCTCGCTCCAGGAGTTCAGCGTATGAGTTTAGCAAAGCTGGGGGCCTCTGACTTGGAAGCGGTCCCACTCTTCACTGCTGGTTTGGGGTTACCTCCCACTGCAGAGAGTCTCAGGTAATTGAAAGCAGGTTTAGATGCGGTAATGGGTGCGCGGGGGAGGGGACGGGCGGAGCGGCTGCCGGGGCCTGTGGGGAGCGGAGCTGCACCTCCTGCCTGTTTGGTTCGGTGCCAGCGGCGAAGACCGCATTGAAGCTCTCCCACATTCAACCCATTTCCGTCTTCCTGTCGTTAATGCTACGCACAGTGCCTGGAGATTGTAACGTGGAGTGCTAGCCGTCCCTCTGTAGCGTCCGATTCGGGCGGCGGCTGTTGATTGTCAGCGGTTTTGATTGCACAGTGTGCTGTTCAGCTGGGCTGAAATGGGAGAGCGCTGGTGTGGAGCCCTGACCCCTGTTTGCCCTTCAGGGGGAGGGGAGGGGGGAGAGGGCTATCAAAACAAATGGAGCGTGGCTCTGTCCAGAAGGGCCTTCCGACTCTGCCCCACCTTACGGTGACCATGGAAACGACAGGGCTCAAAGATCACCCGCAGCTGGTGGGGTTCACTGTAACCGTCACAGCTGTACCAGCATTCTACTCCCAACATTCCACACTGCACCCTTCAGCCAGTGAGATCATGCTGTGGAGGTTTGAGAGTGTCTCAGAATCAGCATGGATAATCTGAAATTCTGCACAGTGCTTGCCCACTAGAACAGAGACTTTATGGGCCCAGGCAAGCCCTTGGGGCTTGTGCTTTTGTCTTGCGTGGGTTTTGTTGTCTGCTTTGGGTGAACATCTTTAGAACCGATGCCAGTGTTTGAGGCTGGCACATTGAATGTGCCTGGTTTTGCAATACAGCTGGCTGAATTGTCTGTCTGAAATGTACCAGTGCACTCTTAGGTAGTGTTACCTTTGTAAGCGTGAAAAGACTGGAATTGAGACATGGCTGGGCTCTGACTGTTGACCGACATTTTTCTCTCCTTGGTACGAGTGGGCCCTGCAGGAGACTGCGGGACCCGATTGATGCACCTCAACCCAAAGACCTTGTGTTCCACAGTTTAGCTGATACCAGGTGGGAACTTAGAGTTAAAGCTGAACATCCTGGAGTGTAGGGACCCACCCTTATGTCAGAACCATGGTTAGAATAAAGATTGTAACAGCTGTGGACCTACTACAGTTTGGTTTTGCGTTGATAATAGATGAGTGATAAAAGGTCAAAATTCCCTACTGGCTGTAGGCCGATGTTGTGAACATATAACTTATAAATTGCAGTGTTCATTAACAACACTCAGCATTGTTAAACTAATGCAATGTTAGCTGCAACACTACTTGTCAGCTTGTGGATAATTTTTCAGAGTGACAGAAAACAGCTATACCTCTGATTCTCTACTCCTTGAGATCCATGAAGGAATGAACTCCAAGAAACAGCAATTAAAGCAAATGATTAAATTAAGTATTTTTTTAATTGTTAATGTTCAATGTGCCACAAACAACGTAATTTAAAAAAATGACAGAAGGAAAAAAGGACTTGAACATTATATGGTTAAGCAAATCTGAAATCCACGTTCTCCCAGTCTCTCTGAGTGTAATGCTGATAAATATGATTATCGATTCTGTGATTAGAGTAATTGCAGAAGATGCCGTGGTGAAAATTACCATTGGTCTGCAGGACTTTAATGAATTTTTTGTGGGCAGGAAGATGGCGTTTGCTTTTAGGGGATAATGAATTTCAGCACTTCTCTCTGCCCAGCTGCTCAGTGTTTAACTGAACACAAATTGTATATTTTTATGCTCTCAGCTGACTGAAAGTGGGACTCGTTACTGTTTCTGCTTTTTAAAAGAAGCATTTTGTGTACAAAGCTGTGCTGCCTTGTCCCTCTCCGCAAAGGGGGTGTCACAGGCACCTCGGACCGTTGAGGATAAATGCGTTCAGAGTGGCTGCCGCTGCCTTACAGTGGTTATCTGGAGAAAATCTTGTCTCTGGAGGTTAATCTGACAGCTGTAGCTGCTGCTCTCTGTGGGCAGGGGCATGGAGCACATGCAGGAAAATGGAGGACCGTGCTGTAGCCCAGTCAGCCCCGGATGAACGGCTTTCAGTGGTGCATAGGCACCGGCAGGTACTTGTCATGCTAGAGAGAGTGCGTTGGAGCTCACCTGCAGCCCTGTGTTTTCTGATTCCTTGGACTACCTCATCCCTCCGCCAGTCTCTAGGTAACAGCGAAACTGGCTCATAGGGAAAGAAAAGATGGCTTACTTGGGCACACTCCAGCACAGATTGGGTCTAATCACAGTGTGCTTTGTTTTTCAAATTCAGTCATCACTAGCTGTCACATCCCTTACACCCAGAAGCTCTGAAGCACAGTGAATACAGTGCAGCCAGTGTGGGTGTTTCTCACACTACAAATCCCACAGTGCATCACAGGAGAGGGGGTGATGAATGGAGGATAGTTGCATTGCTTACTGACATCAGCCGAGGAGCTTGGAGGTGTCTGAAACTGCTTAAAGGTGCTAATGAGTGGGCTGATGAGGAAGAGCCTGGCCCACATAAGCTACCCAAGCCTTGGTGGAATGGACCCATGGTGGACTCAGTCATTGTTGGCTAATAACACAAGTCATACTCATTGTCATGGGCATATTGATCAGCCATCAGTTGGATCATGCACCTTAATCAACTGAGCCACTCTGGAACTCTTTAGGAGCACAATTTTAGCTGTTTTTCTTAATGTTTGTCTTGATTTTCAGTGACCCCAGACCTCATGATGATGATTCACCGCAGTTTGAAGTTGTTTTTCTGAACGTGAAGGCACAATAGGCATTGTGGAATCTGGCATTCATTCACGTTTGCCTCTTTTATCATAATTTCTTTCCTCCCCATCTGTGGCCGTTCCTCAGGTCTTTCCTCCTCATTGGAAGTTGTTGCCTCCCTCCCCCACGCTCCTCTCTGCGCCTGCCTCCCTCTTGTTTGGAGACGTGTTCGTCTTCAAATATTGAAGCGTTTAAAGGGGCTCGCCAGCTGCAGCTCCCGGCTCTGTTTATACCGCTGCGGCAGATTGAGTAAACAGGGCCTGGAGATAGCTTTGCTCCCTCTGTGCAGACGGCGACAGGCTCGTGGACTGGAATTAAGAGGCGCAGGCTGGCGAGCGGGACAGCGAGCGGCGGTGCGGGGAGGGGGGGCAGGGAGGGCCGTGGGGAACGCCGCGTCCGGGTGCGAAACGCAGCCCACGGAGCGACCGCGCTACGGAATCGGGGGGCTCTCTCGTTAGGGCCACAGCGCGTGCCCGTCCGGCCGAGCCGCCCGCCGCAGGCTGGAGGAAGCGGACTCCCAACTAGGTCACGATTAATGTAGCTCCAGCCCCCCTCTGACAGGAGAGCGCCGCTCCGCTGCATTCGTGGCTGGAGACGGAGGGGCGGCTTGCACTGCTAGCCCGCACTGCCAGCCTTTATAACGGTCTAAAACTATTTCACATCCCTCTGTGCTCGGACAAAGCGCTCACTATACCCCACTGATCTTCTGCTTGTTTAGGGCTGGAAAAGGAAACTACATAACTGACCGGCCGGGTCCCTTCCTCCGTGTTGTAAAGCCACCCTCCCACCCAAAAGAAGGCCAGACAAAAAGCTCCGTTTACTGCAAATTAAAGCTGTACACTTTCTACATTTTTATCGCGCTGCCCTCGCTGTAATGTGATTGGATCAGGTAAAGCCTGATCCTCTGTGAAGATTATGTCGTACCGAGGGTGTCAGAATGAGGCTCTGCATTATAAATCTGTGCCTAGTCTCAGTGGGGCTGGTGTGTCTTCTAAATTGCCTTCGCTAACAAAAGTGATTCTGCAAGCACTGCAGCGGTCCACCAACAATGTAATGTTTATGTGGGTTTCGAGTGGAACATCAAATGTTGAGCAGATTGGGAGAGGAGTTGATGTGACTGATGTGATTAAATTTGTATACTGAATCATTTAATCATGGAGGAATCAAAGTAAATTTAGAAATAAACATGACATACCCCCAAAATATTACCCTTGTTCTTGTATCACTGTTAACTTCATTTAGAAGTGATATTTAAAAACAAGACCCACTACTGCGGCATGTAAAATGGCTGCCAGAAAGGCATCCTTCTTGTGTTATTTCTTTCAGAAGTCATTGAAGTTTCTTCACTGGGTTGGTACCAGACTTGTACATTTACTCCTTTGCACAGTGTCCCTTGGAATTAGTGGGATGTTGATCTGTGTAGGAGTGAAGGCAGCTTTATTTGCTCTCCACTGCCCCCTTTGGTGGAGTGCATGTATTATTGAAGTGTTTCAGTTCTGCAATCCCAGAATCCTCTTTGCCTTAAAGGGAATGGGGGGCATTGGTGACCGTTTTGGAAGCAGAAAGTGTCTTGAAAGGAAACATTTTCATGCTGCATGATCATTCTCTTTACTTGATGTAGAAAAGTGAGTAAATTGTGGAATAGTAGAGTGGAATCTTGCTGCTTTATCAGCAAATACATTTTTTTTTATATCTATTTAAATGCCTCCACTGCATCCACATCCAGATGGCTGGTTGCAGTGTAAACTGTAATTTCAACAATCGAAAATCCGGCTATCTTAATCCTGTTCTAATAATTCAGAAGTGTAAATTTGTGCTGACGGCACCAGCTGTGATGATATCAAATCCGCACAGCTTGGTCATTAATTTCAATGAATCACAGCTAACTTGGCCCTGCACGCAGCACAGAATGACACTTTTTTCCAGTAGCTTTCTGAGGAGGTATTGACTGTTAGCTGACGACATGGCTGTGACATCGCAAGCTTGCAAATTATTTTAAAGGTGAATGGACGGGAGGTTATTTTTTGTGTGACGCCTACTTCAGGTGGGAAGAATGTGTCTGAGGACATACAAGGGTGGTACAACAAGAACACATCTGAATGTACAAGAACATCATTTCTGTTGTTTAATTTGCTGTCACCTGTTATCATTATATTACATTTTGATGGTCTTGGTCCAGTGTCTGTGCAGTGGTACAGATGGTGTGGAGTGCTCTGGTGGTCTTGTCACAGTGGTGTATACATGGAGTGTGCAGCTCAGGTTCTGGCAGCTGTGGCTCTTTGATAGATAAACCCTCAACCCTGGGTTTGCTAATCACTTGCAAAAATGTGAGTCCATACATGCACTACCATTGCCACTTTGGAGTGTGTGCTCAGTAGAGCAGTTAGAAGCACACAGTCCAATTCTGCAGGCGCCCAGAGGAGAACTTAAGCAGTTTCAACACTGGGCTTTCTGTAGAATGTTCCAGATGCATGCCCTTGCTCAGGGCTCGTCCTTGCATTGCGTGTGGCTGCTGACAGACCTCCATGATGGACTCAAACCGGGAGTGACGGCCTGCAGGTGGGGAGTTGGTCTGTCGCCTCCTTGATGGGCGTGAGAAGTTTCCTCAGGGGAGAGTCTGTACAGAGGCCTTTTCTGTTCTTCCTGCCCTTCAGTTGTCCTCTGCAGGAAGACAGACGTGCAGTCCAGGCATGTGATCTTTTCCGAGGCCAACGCTATGATACTTTTGTTGTCTTTGTGCAAAATGACTAATGTTGATGAACAATATAGGTTGTTGCTTTTTCATAGCAGTTTGAATGGCCTACCTCAGGTTTTCATTGTATTTGCATTGTTCTTGCCGATAGTAAGTGGAGACTCTGGGCATTTTATGGGCTGGCTAGCTTTTTAGCAGCTTGTGCAGTTTCCCTGTTTTTGCAGAATTCACTTTTGATGTTGCAAGTAAAGCCTGCGCCATAGATTCAAGCACCAGACCAAGAGACTTACTCACCGCAAAGAGTCCCGCTTTTTAATAGTGGCATCACTTTGATTAGGTGCAATTAGCGGAATGCCTCCAGGGCGTTTGGGCGTGTAGCTCATTAACCGGCAGCCTGTGGCTGCATACAGTAAGATATCGACCCGCTCTGCTTGGCTTTTGTCGAGGGGATTTTCTCAGATTGGTTTCTGCAGTGGATATCAGTCTTCCCAGTACTCAGCATCGATCGCTCCTGGACAGGCGGCGCTGATAGTGAAGAGCATCAAATCATGAACCCTGCCATTAATCAGCCAGTAAGGTTCTACAGTCTTCATATCTTGTCCAGTTACATCTTACCCCTTTGGAGCTCCAGCCATCGAGTCGCAGCTGAAGGGTGTTTCAGCCATGCTTGTCCTCTCAGCCTTTCATGAGCACAGTTAATTCCAAAATATCATCTTAAACCTATAAATCTTTCAGGTTTATTCTTATAAAGATAGGAAAGGTTGTTTAAGTGGAAGTCTTTTGAAAGGGAAAAGGCTTTCAGAACTGGAGGCACCAGAAAGTATTTGATGTGTTCATCTCTGTTTCCTTTTCTGGTCTCTCTCTTCCCCTCCCTCTCCATTGATGATGGGTGTGCAGAGCTGACCAAAATAACAGGGAGGGAAGACATTTAGTCTCCATGGTCTGTGAGACACAGTCTCCTCCCCTCTGACACGTGTGTGCGGCTGCTTACTGCAGTCCCCTGTGGCCATGAACCGTAACCCATTAGGGCGTAACATCATGCTTCTTTGAGCAGTGCTGATGTATGCCTGATCTCTGCTGGTCCAGCCAGGCCTCCTCTGTGATATTACTACATCATTAATACAGACAGCAGACATCCTCATGAAGAGGATGAAGTGTCTCAGCTTTGAGCATGGCAGATGTCATGTGTGTAATGTAGGCAGTGCTGGTCTGTAGGCGATTTCCATGTTGAGTGATGGGACTAGGGTTTGCCCAGTCATCTTGCCTTCATCCTATCGGAGCATTGCTTCCTGTTGCTGTGACTGACACTTGCACACCCTGATCTCTGCTTTGAAAATGCAGATCAAAGCGACCGCCAAAATGCTGAGGGAATACAAAGTAAAATTTTAGGTAGTACAAGAAAGTGGATAAATGATCACCCTTAACGTGTTACAGTTGGTTTTTGAAGCTTTTATCACCTCTGTGTTGAATTCAGAGAAGTCTTAAGCTCTGACGCACCATCCACTAGTTTCTACATAGCTGGATGCTATGGTGCATATGCTGGATGCAGGGAGTGCGTTTTTGTGTTCACCTACCGCTGTAACATTGAATGTCAGTGTCATTAAACCTCTTTGCTCTGGGAATGACTGACTGGCTGTGAATCCCTAGGCCTGAGAATAGTACCTGTGTGCTGCCGTTAGATGGCAAAAAGCCGAGTATATGGATCCACCAAAGTGCTTCCTCCCCAAGAACAGTGCCTGCTGTTTCTCAGATCGCTCTCACCCGAGGGGTGGCGAAGCTCTATTTTCATCAGGTAGGCCACAGAGGAGGGGGAAGCTGCCACACGCACTGACAGTGTGGAGATGAACACAGACCTTTCTGTGCTGTGCAAGCAATCCCTAACTGCAGTCAGCGCCGTCTGCGCGTCCAATCAGCAGCATTCGATTTTATCCTTTCCAAGATGTGGCAGTCTGTGTTCGTAGCAGTGAGTGTGTGTGTGTACTCATGCGCATGCATGCACGCATACGTGTAGAGACAGAGAGAGAGAGAGAGAGAGAGAGAGAGAGAGTTGCTTGTAGCCGTTTGCTCCCCGTGTCAGAGCCATTTGTCTCCCCCTCGCAGGCAGCGTGTCACTGTGGCTGAAATGGCAGGCCCGTGACGGGGTGTGTGCTGTTTCTCTGCCTGCATCGGAGCTGGGGGGGCTGCAGTGGTGGGTGAGGGGGGCGGGGCCATCTCCAGTCGATTGGCAGTTCACAGCTGAAAATCAGCCCGGGAGAGAGAGAGAGAGTGAAAACACTGAGAGGAGATCGGTGGTGGGGAGGGGGGTCACGGCCAGCTTTCTCCCTCTCTAAAGGCCTCCATTTTGAGCCGTCTTTCTTTTCCTGTGTAGGAGGAGAGGAAGGGACGTGGAGAAAGAGGGGGGTGGATTATTTTCTTGTCCTCTTTTTATGTGTAGGAGGGATATTGTGCTGGCGTCTCTCTCTCTCTGTAGGATATTTAACACTCTCCTTCCTGTTGTGTTGGAGAGGAAAGCAGCCTTTTCCATTTCTCCCCCGAATATACGTACAAGCACTGATCAGTATTCGGAAACAGAAACGACTGGCCCCTGCAGGTTCATAGAGAAGTAAATGACCCGGGAGAAATATTAAATAGCACTTTTAATATTGGTACTATTTCTGGTTTAGTTGGCTGCCTGGATAACTCTGAATACTATCAGACGTTATTCAGCATGGTACTATACGTACATCTGTTGGGGGGGGGCTTTAATTCAAATGTTGATCACTTCCTGCACTTGAAACAAGCCCTTTCAAAATGCAAATGTAAGCCAGGGCTACAGCTGAAGAAGAATGCGAATGCAAATTTCCGCGACACGGGAAAATAGGCTATCGCATCATCACCCGCTAATGTTCTCCGGTCGGGTCCCCAGCGCGTTCCTGCACAGTGCCGGAATGCCATCAGCGGCTTTGTTCCTGTGTAATTGGTTTGGGGGGGGGAGGATCCTGCTTATTGTCCTTGTCGGTGCAGCCTTGCGGAACGTGTGTTTTGTAAATTGCCGTGTCTGAAGTGTGGCGAAGCCCTAATCTGATCCCCGCTCCCCTGTGTCCCCGGGGTGTGATCAGTGCATGCGGCTGTGATGGGGCCGTCCTACACCCCTGTCAAAACTCGGAGGCGCGGAGGCATGCCCTCGCCGCCTGCTGATGGGGGGTATCCATTCAGTACCTTTGGGAGAGCTGCTTCCCAAACCCACAGGCCCACCTGTGTCTGCTTGTTTACACTAACTGCGATTCTCACATAGTTTGTCTGCACCAGAATTATGCAACGCAAGCTGGCGATTTGGGGTTCGATCAGCAGGTTGGTCCATGAGTAATAGATGCCATATCTGGTACTGGAATAGAAATTGCAAGAGTGGCTTGACCGAAGTGGAGCCAAGCCAGGCAATCACACAGCAGGGAGGAGGCCTTATGCTGACAGCGAGGGGGTGATGGTGGTTTGGAGCTGCCAGCTTTTTCCATCTAAAGCCAGCGAAAATCACTTTGAAGTGGAAGTACTGTCCGGGGCTGTGAGGACGAGACCTTAGCCCCACGCAGGCGGTGTGACGAGTGGGACACTCGTTTCCGCATAGCCCGGGCGATTAGAAGGGTGGCCGTTGCCCTGTCGTGTCTGATTGGTGCCGCTGCGTCACATCTGGCCTCAAGGGGGTGGCGTTCACACTATGAGCTGGACACCTGCTAGGTCCCAATAGCCACTGCCCTCCCTGCACTGGAGTACACTCCATGATCTACAAACCAGCCAATCAGAACATGGGGGAGGGGCTTAGAAGGCTCTGGGAGTCTGAGAAAGCGCTGGCGAGAGATGAAGGGACGCGGCGAGGGGACGGAGGACGTGCGGAGAATGGACGGATGTGAGCAGAGAGCAGCGCTCTGTCTCCACCTGGCACGGCCCCCCGGGACAAAGGCGGCGATTGAGCCCCGAGCTGCGCTGTGTGGGGGTGTCACGTGACCGCCAGCAGCACAATGCTGCCCACAGAGAAGTGCTGAGTCCCCAGCATTCCTCTCTGCTGGACGGGCGGCGCGTCTGACTCGGCACCCTGCGGCGCTCGCTCCTCCCATTCTGACCCGGCCCGTCACTCCACGCCAGCCCACTCATTCAGCACAGCGGATACACAGCAGGCCTGTACCCTGCCCATCTCCCCCGACCTGTACTGACAAGCTGCTTTGGAGGTGTCCCACGTTGTAAGGTCATGCCAGTAAAGCACAGTTTAATGTTGATGTGGACATTTATTCATTAGACAGACATATCCGGAGGGACTCGAAAAGTAAAGGTACATAATTGCATAGAAGAAGGCCACGTGAACTACTTGGTCATTTCTGTCTCCCTTCTCTACTGTCGCTCTCTCTTTTTTTTTCCCAGTTGTCCTGACATTTTTCTGTCTCTCTTTTTCTCTCCACAGTCGGCAGATAAGCACAGAGCCCTAGAGGAAACCAAAAACTACACCACTCAGTCCCTGGCCAGTGTAGCCTACCTGATCAACACCTTGGCCAACAATGTCCTTCAGATGCTCGACATCCAGGCGTCCCAGCTACGCCGCATGGAGTCCTCCATCAACCACATCTCACAGGTGAGCCTCTTACCTGGACCAGGTGAGCCCCTCACATTCACACCTGCACCATGTGAACCGCACACACTCACACCTGGACCAGGTGAGTGCCACACACAGACACTTGGACTAAATAAATCCCTACATTGCCCTAGGCTTGAGCCAGGTAGTACCTGATGTGAACAATACACATGAAATCAAATTTACATTTTTTGTTGTTTCTGGCAGTGTTATTCATGTTGTGGTTTTTGACCACAGTAAGGCCAGTGAGCCATTGGAGTGAACACAGTGTGTGGGGTTCATGCAGGCAGCCCTCAGTAATTAGATTGTGCAGCTGAGCAGACAGGTGCTGGTATTCAGTGGCATGAGACTTAATTACATAGGGTGGCCTCAGGGAGAATGAGTTCAGTGTTAACAGTGTGGTCTGAGGACGGGGACCTTGCACAGTAAAGAGTTAAATATTCAGGCAATGGGATCACTCTCCACCCTCGTCCCCTGGTGCATGGGGGTCCTCCTCTCATCTCTCACTCTATTGCCTGTCTCGTATCATTCTCTTCCTCCCTCTCTCTGGCTTGTTTCTCTCTCTCCCTGTGGCTCGTTCCCCTTTCTCCCTCTTCCTCTTTCCCTTCTTTTTCCCTATGTCTCCTTCCCCTCTTTCTCCCTCTCTCTTTCCCCTCTTTCTCCCTCCGTCTCTTTCCTCTCTCCCTCTGATCCCCCCGCCCTTCCTGTCAGAGATGAAAGCGGCTGTCATGATGCTGATGAGCTTTGATGTCTCCTCCGCCTCTCCAGCCCCCAGCCCACAGCCCCCCCCTTTGTGAGAGCTGCTCCTACAGTGGCCTCAGAATCAGTGCACAGACTGAACTGCATACCTGAAGCCAGGTGTGAATGCCCCTGTACCTCAGGTTACACCTTGACAGTGGACAGTAGTGTAGGTGCCCTCTCCTTTTGACTCTCCCTGAAACTGGAAGGTGTTCTGAAGAGTCAGCTGCCACAATTTCACTTCAGATTTTAGGGGAAGGACTACATGGTACAGGGCTACAGGTCTCTTCAGACCAATCAGATTTGTTGTATGAGTGGGCGAAGAGGCCCCACCTCCGTAAAATGGTTGCCTCCACTACCCTTTCTGCAGCACAACAGTTTATGACAAGCAAACGTCGTCAGAGAAAATCTAGCGCGCGGTGTTTTTTTTTTTCCTCTTTCCCCATGTGGCAATCCCAGCATTCATGGGTAGAAGCATTGATGATTTAAAGCCAAAAAAAAAAAGTGTGAAGGCAGGAAATTGCCTTTAAGCCCACCATGTTTATTTCCATCACCATGTCCGTGGCAATGCAGAGTAGGCAGGCGTTTCTGTGTCAGTGGAAACTCTACTGGGGTTGTTTTTGAGAACGTTTTTGCAGTTCCCACTCACCTTCATGCTGCCTGGGTGTGCAACGGCATGCTAATGGACAAGGGGTATCTGAGGCCAGTGTTCTTTTATGCTTGTTTGTCGGAGACTGTAGAAGCATTCGGTACATCAGAGAACGTTTTATTCAACAAAGATTCACTTAGTCATTTTATGTCACTGTGAATAAGAGCAGTTAACTTCCAGTGCGGACAGCAGCAATTTCTGCTCTTTTGTATTTCTTTTCTGTATGATGATCACAGTCATGCGGTATGACTGGATTATATGCTTCTGCAGTTATTACAGTATGTTTCTGTGGTAATTTCTTGTGCAGTTATATTCAGCATGATCAGTCCCTAAATGAAAGCGTGAAATCAAACTGAAGACAGCCTGCAGGACCAAACTTTAATGTCTGTGTCCTTGAGTTCTTGTCTGAGGCAGGATGGCAAGGTTACAGATGATTAGCAGTTTAACCACCATCATTAATCAGAGAACTGTCCTTACTTTCCACTAATTGTCAGGTTGGTCAGAGATCAAAACAGAAGCTCATGTTGGGCTCAGTCCTGGTTTAAAACGCTGTGGATCTAAAAGAACACTTCTCCTCATCTCTTCTCCTCTTTCTCTTGTGCTCTCCTCGGTTTCTCCTGTGCCCTTTTCTGTTTATCTTACCCTCCCATCTCTTTGTCCACACGTCTCATTTGTCTTCTCTCCACTCCTCAGACAGTGGACATCCACAAGGAGAAGGTGGCCCGGCGGGAGATTGGCATCCTGACCACCAATAAGAACACCTCCCGCACACACAAGATCATTGCCCCAGCCAATCCTGAGAGGCCTGTGCGTTACATTCGCAAGCCCATTGACTACAACGTGCTGGACGACATTGGACATGGGGTGAAGGTAAGACCGCTTACGGTCGCCACAATGGGTGGCAGGGTACAGAAACACAGGCAGGGAAATAGTATGGTATACAGAGAGACAGACAGGGGTATAGTGGGGAGTGCAGAGATCCACGCAAAGACATAGTGTGGGACACAGAGACAGGGGCAAGTATATATTGTGGGGTACAGAGAGAGAAGCAGGGATATAGTGTGGGGTGCAGAGAGGGGATTTTATGGCTTGGAGATAGCATTATTGGAGTGTGTCTGTGTCTGTCTGTATGTATGTATGTATGTATGTCTGTGTATTTGCATGTGTGTGGAGGGGTTTATAATAGCATGGCTTATAGTTGGTGAAAAGGAAACTTAACCTCCTATGAATCAGCCTTGAGTCTGATTACTATACAAATGTATTCAAGATGTTCTCTGCAGTAGAGCTGTTGCATGTTGAGTGAATTTGCAATGATTTGGACTGTTATTAACCGTGTGTTGTACCTTTCTAACCAGGAATGAAGTATAACACAGGAAATGTTAAACCTTGTTTTTCCTTTATCTCTATGAACTGTTCTGTCACTAACGCTTTGATATTGTTGTCTTTCTTTGCCTCCTTTGTTTGCTTCCTTTATGCATTAAGTGGTTGCTTAGGTTTAAGGTAAGGATTTTCCCAGGGCTGTCTTTTGATGGTGAGACCTTGAATGGGGAAGGAAGCTGCAGTGATATCTCTTTGTTCATTCTGACAAACAAGATTCAGGCCTTTTAGCAGCTGATTGTCACAAAGTAGTGAAGTGCAGTTCCGTCCCTCTCTGCACTTTAGTCTTTTCTTTAGCATTTATATGGATTCAATTGTTTTAAATTAAAGCAGTTTACAAAGCAAAGGTGCGTAAGTGTGTTTGAAGTGGCCATCTGGTCAACAGTGCATACAGAAACCATCAGACAACACCTAAGTGGTGTGAAAATATTCGGTTAATCTAGTCTGGTTCCTGACTGATGTAATGCATAGGGAATTTGTGACTTCAGTTGGAGTCATTAATTTATTATAACATCAACAACATGTTTTATGCAGATTGGCTCATACAGTTAAGAGCAGAGATATCACTGAAGTGTCCTTTCCCCATCAGGCAATGTTAGTTTATTCTATACACATATGTTGCCGTCAAGTACCTGTGTCATTGGTGTAACCCTAAAAAAAATCACTTGTGTCTTTAACTAATATTAATGATAAAGTGTATAGAGTAAACGGCCCACTCTCATGAATGAACCCTCACTGTCCACCGCTTCAGGACTGGAGTCTGTCACCATTCCTGTCTGTCTGGCACAAGTCCAGCGGGAGGTTTCTCTCTCACCCCCATTCGCACTGGCAAGTTTAACAGGGAACAGTACGTTTGGAGATGGCACAGCAGATGGGTGCAGGTGTGAGAGCAAGGGCGATTAGCATACGGACCCTAGTGGGTTCCACCGGCTCCTCTCAGGGCAGATGGAATAGGTTAAACATTTTGTCTGCTTCTGTCAAGCACAAAAGTACCATCACTGCATGTACCTGTAAACCCCCTGATCCCTTTGTCCCAGTTTCTGCCTTTCGCTCTCAGTATTATTTATAAAATTGAGTGATGTGGATTATCTAATAACCACTTTGAGACTTGTCATACCATGAGCAAAAGAACAAATACAGACAGTCTGGGTGTCTTTGTGAAGCGTGTGGTATTTACTGTGTTTTTCGTGTCTGGTTCGGTTTTCAGGATTCACTGTTTCGTGCTTCCTGACACAGCTAGAACCTAGTTAGCTAATGTGGCTTACTGGCGATGAGAAAATACCAGGCAAAATTTGTTTCAAGGGGCTCCTAAGTGACTCCCTCAGGTAGGGCACTAGCTCTGAGTGCAGGCTGGACCCTATGGTTTGAGTCATGTCATCTGTCAAAGGTGACTGGGAGCCCAAAGCCAGCTTGCTCTGCTGGGGATAGAGGGTAGGTATGTGCACAGGGTCCCCTAGCCTCACTGCTGTAGAGCACACTGCAACTCTTGAGGTGTTCCTGACATTTTGGATGCACATATCCTCTGCTGGGCATTCTCTTAGCTCACTGTGGGACTTTAGTTAGGAAACTAGCTGTTGGCGTGGGAGTGTATTGGAAGACTGCATTTGCTGTGCTCCAGCACTCCTTCGTGGAGTGCAGAAGATGCCGCACTGAGGCAAGCCTCATGTACTGTTAGCAGTTCCAAAGTTAGGGCTGAATAGGGGAAAAAACCAAAACGGGACCAAGTGAGAAAGCTGTCTGTCCTTAGTGAAGGAGTGCAGTGCTTTGTCTGGGCTGTAGGGGCGCCGTTGTCTCCAGCCCTGGGTTGCTGCCTGTTGTCTGCTTTTTAAAAGAAGGTGAAATGAACCAGACATCCCGGAGATGTGGAACAGTTTGATTGACAGAGCCGCAGCCACCTAGGGAGCAGAAAAGAGAGATGGATGAGAGACTGAACTGACAGAAAAGCAATGGATTAGCATCCAGGAGGGGGGGAGACAGACTTGAACTGGATTGGATTTCTGAGAGCAAAAGATTAAGAGACAGAATGTATGCAGAGAGATTGGCGGGTTGAGAGGTGAGAGATAGCAAAGAAATGCATGGAAAGGAATAATGTGTTATTTATAAACCGCCTCTCTAAAACCCAGCTTTCGCTATACATGCAGTAGCAGGGATGTACAATAAAACCTGAAAATAATTCAGAACACTGACATTAAACATTGATAAGAAGAACATAAAAATACATTAGTACATACACGTGTACTCTCAAGTATACAAATGGTCATAGTACAATGCTAAAATGAAATGGATTAAATATTTTCAGTGAGTAGGGGGAAAAAATGAAGGAAAGATAGGGAGAGAACATTGCATTTACATTCAGTCGTCAAGCAGGCCCTCTTGTCCAGAGCGACTTACGAGTGCATATAAGAAGGTTTGAATAAGAGCAGAGTCTCTACTAAATCAAGTGTCTCAATCTGATAGAGGAGTCCTTACGCAACATACTGCAGTCTGTTAAGTGCCACAGAAGGTGCAAGAGGATGTTTGAAGGTATAGCAAATGTGCTTGAGGATGTGGCATTACCCTTTGGAGTTCAGTGTTAGTTTAACTGATGCATTTTGAACAGATGGGTTTTCAGTCTGTGGTGGAAGATTGTCAGTAATTCAGAAGTTCTGACTGTTGATGGAGAGCTCCTTCCACCACTTGGGAGCCAGGGTAGAGAACAGATGGGACCGAGAAGATGGACCCCTTCTGAGAGGGAAGACAAGTCGACCCTGTTACAGATTGAGAGACATGAGGGAGAGAGAGGGCTGATACTCATTAAGTTTCATCGGTGGACAGCCATCACATTTTGTAAAAGCCGAGCGAAATCAGAGCTAAGAATCTAATCTTCACTACTGCGGTTCTTTAATTTGCTCAATAAATCATATTTCGTTGAATAAATCATTGCATGTTAAACATCTTCAGCAACTGGGACAACAGCTAAACGGACAGAATTGTTTTTGTTGCAGACTCTGTCCAAGTAATTTCATGGCTACCGTGGGTGAAGGAAACATTAAGCTTCTCTTGCCAGGGCAAGACTTGTTCAGTTGCCAGGGCGACGTGTGGCCCGGGTTACTTCCTGTCACAGTGTGAGCGCTGGTGTTAGCTGGATTAGCGCAGTGCCAAACACTCCCTGACCGGTCCTCGTAGGCAGGCCAGTGACAGACTGGACTGGTGACAGAGCGAGAGAGAGAGCGGGGCTGCTGTTTGTGCCAGTTTCGTTCCGCTTGTGATGCATGATTCTCCTCTCCCCTCCTCAGGTGTCCCCTGAGCTGATTCCCCGCCCCTCTCCCTAAGTTTTGCAGTGTCGTTTGTGTGTCTGTTCATTGTTGTGGCTGTGACTCCCCCCTGCAGTGGTTATTCAGTTCCCTGTACTCCTTACATGTTTCTCCCCAAAACCAGCCTCCATGTCTCCTCCCCCTTTCTGTTTATTTCCCGCCCACTGTGTCTAACCACGCCCACTGCCTTACAGGTCAGCACCCAGAACATGAAGATGGGCGGTCTCCCTCGCACTACCCCACCCACCCAGAAGCCACCAAGTCCACCCGTAACAGGAAAGGGAACCATCGGGTATGTAGGAGGGAGGGTGCCATGCCCCTCACTCAAAGCATTAAACTGCACACTTAAAGCTATCACACTCTAGTTTGTGTGTGTGTTGGGTAAGTGGAGCCCAGGTATATCTGTGCCTCATTAGCTGTTCTCTGCCTTAGTAACGCACTGTATTACAAAGAGCCCTAGGCAACCAAAATGAGTGTTTGTCTTCAGACATCCCAGCAAGCCTTCGGGAGAGTAACGTCATTTTTCCCTGTATTCTGTTTCACCCTTATTTTCATCTGAAGTCTAGGTTACGCTTTGCGGGTTGCCAGATGTCGTGTTCTATCCCCTTGCATGAGCTCACCCAGGGTGTTTTACAGGACTTCAGGATAACGAAACAGTCTGTCAGCCACCCCCTCCACTGGAGGGAAAGTGTCGACCTTTTGGTGACATTTAGCAATAGCTAAAGCTCTTTCCTTTTACGGAAGTAAGGTTAGAAAGGCATTTGATGCACATAAAAATCAGAGGAAGAACTCCATCATGACCTCATCCCAACATTTTCAGTCCTGACCATCAAGTAGTAAACCTGGAGTTTTACCCAGGCAGTCTCCTCATGTATCACAATGTGTTTGGAGGACACTGGGCCTCCTCTTCCTTCCTGTGTCTCTGTATTGCAGAGAATGCTGGGAAGGGAGCAGATTATTTGCATCCTCTCTAGAATTCCTTTGTTCCCTTCTGGTAGCTTCCTCGGGGCCAGCTGGCCTAACCAACAATACACTGGGGGGTCAGAAGTCCCCGCTCTCCCATGTCAGGTGCAGCTCTGGACACTGTAGGGCAGTTTGAGTGGAAATGTTCCAGATTAACATGTTGGCCAGTTTTTCGGCTGGAATCATGCAGACCAAAGGCCAAGGCCGTCTCTGTCTCTCTATCAGGGCCGAGTCTGTCTCCACCTTTTTTCCCCTCGTTGTATACTACACCAAACTTGTCCAGGTGACCCAGAGCCAAAAGATGAAATGATGAATACCTATGGCCCAGTTGTCACCTGCTTTTAATAAACATAACAGCTCTAATCATGTAAGGAAAAGCTCATGGAACAAAAACAACGGAACACGTCTCCAGAGCACCAGGACCAGAGCACATTGCCTACCCATGGTCTGTAGCATGTCATTCTCTATGCATGCACAGTACATTGTGTGTATGTCTGCTTTTGTGTGTGCGCTGTATGTGCACTGTATATGTGTGCTGTATGTGTGTGAGTGCGCTGTCTGTCTGTGCGTGTGGTGATTTAGCTTGCCATCTGTGTGTGGGTGTGGGCCTGTGAAACATGCAGCTCCGCTGTGCGGAAGATCATAGGGTTGGTGATGACTTCACTCTCTCACCCGCTCTACCCTCACGGCTTTTTCCTCCTCTGTGTCACTTTAAAATGCCTCTCCAGGATAGGTTGGGGTCTTACATGGCCTTTCTGGATTCTTCTACTAGCGCTGTTGCTGTTACCATGACTACACATTTCCTTTCCTCAGGTTCCATGTGGCAGAAATGAAATATGTGCTCATTATTTATAAGTTAGCGTCAGCACGGCAGTGCGTTTGAAAGAAATACACGGTAAATATTATGATGTGAAAGGATCGTTCCAGCTACACGTCACCACCGAAAAATTCTGCTCCCTCCCTGGGCGGCCAGTAAAACCGCAGTGCATCATGGGAGCTTTGAGTGCTGCAGCAGAGTCTGGGAAGAATCAGTTTTAAAATATCAATGAGTGGATTACCGCCCTGTCAAGAAAAATGAAGTCTGATTAAACCCATAACACGACTGCCATGTCACAAGTGCTTTAGTATGAGACAATGATATAACATTTTGAAATCTCTCCAGATCTTATAAAAGAGGGAACATGCTCATTTTTACTGGGGTATTCATTAGTACCCTGTTGTAATCCTTTGGTGTTGTGGCACAGAGAGAGAGAGAGAAAGAGAAAGAGAGATCCACACGGTGGAGATGGTTCTGTTCTGTGGTCGAACTCAATCAGTACTGGGTGCTGTTCAGTTGGCTTTCTGGCTACATTCAGTTTGGTGACACCATTGGTATACAGGCTTTAACTCCTGCTGTTAGATATATTACCTATTACCTATATTGCCTCATTTGCCTCTAAATGCAACATGTGGTCAGCATTTTCAGACTTCAGACCTAACCCATCCTACCTAAACACAGCTCTGAGGAGAGCAGTTCAGTTAAAACAAGATAGAGGAGTTCACCACTTAGGACACAGTGTGTTCTTGGATACCTCTGTGTAAACCGGATCATTGGGAATGGATTCCAGTTTTCCTATAGATGCAAAGTTGTTACTGAGGTTATGCTTCCTCAACATAGACTGGAAACTGAAGGCTTAATAAGGTAAGCAAGTGATGAAGACTGTATCAGTGTTTTTAGGCTTACATATACCTACAGATTAAGTACAGTATAAATATGCAGTATGGTGACACAAGCTGTGTGACAACCATGAATGACTTGACATGGAGAACTGCGAGAGGAAGAACATCTTCCCACCAGCATTTATTTTGAGGGCAAGCAAGACAGTGTATACATAAAAGATACAATGGATAAATCTTCAGCTCACTCTGAAAACAGCCAAATATCTGATATTAAAAAAGGCAGTACAATAAGATGTGATATTCCTTCTATCGTTCTGGGAAATTATCATCTGTTCTTCATGAGATCTGGCCTCAGGGATTCATCAGTGCCAAATTCTAGCCAACCCCAACTAGAGTTGTCTGGAGCTCTGTTAAACGATGTCATAAACAAGGGTGTAGTGTCATAAAACAGTTAGTGCTGTCATAATAGTGGGATGGTTGCAAATGGGGACTGCCTGTGCTAGCCTGTAACAAGTTTCAGAAAGTCCAGAACGGATTCCGTTCCTCTCTGGAGCAAGGGAGATATTGCCATTGGTGCTTGCCACTGCTTATTTGCATGTATATGCAGATTTGTTCTCCCTCTCTTTTCCCCTCCCCCCAAAGCTGACGGTCTCACAATGCGGCGGCATTGTGTCGACCTTATGTTTTATGTGCTTCTGTGCTTTTGCTTAAATTAGCATCGATTGGGTAGTTGGAGTCGTAATGGCTTATTTCTCTGTCCGATACTGTAATGGCGTGTGTGGGAGCTTGTGCCAGTGGGCGGCGTGTTTCTACCAACATGTCAGGGGATAGGATGAGAACAGAGGGCCTGTTGTAGGTGTTGTGGTTAGTCAGCTGAACGAAATGAATGTTTTTCCCTCTTGCTTTTCCATGGTCGTAAATCCTCAAAACGCACTGGCACGAAACCTCACAGGGACTTTTTAGTGGAAACTGCACCCAGGCAGAGGCCTCAGAATGAAACCCAGTGCACTGTTATTTTGGGTCACGCTATGTTTCCACGTTTATTTTTATTTTTATTTATTTTTTTTGTCCTTTCAGTTTCTCACCTTGTGGATGTTAAAATGCTGTCGTACCCTCTCGCAGGCGGCACTCCCCCTATAGGACGCTCGAGCCGGTGCGTCCCCCTGTGGTCCCTAACGACTATGTTCCCAGCCCGACGCGCAACATGGGGCCGGCACAGCAGAGCCCCGTGCGCACTGCATCAGTTAACCAGAGGAATCGCACCTACAGGTACCACGACACGGCCTGCGCGGGGCCCAGCACACTGCCAGCACAGGGCTGAGACACGCCCTGCACACGGATAACACACGCCCTCACCTCACGGGGGCCCGGCACACGGCCAAGGCATAACCAGCGCAGGGTCGAGAAACGCCAAGACACGCCCAGAACATGTTCAAGACGCACCCTGCGTAGGGTTAGGACATGTCCAGCACACGGCCAAAACGTGCTTCCCACACGATCAAGACACTCCCTGCATACCTTCACAACATGTTTTTCGTATGCTTCAAGACATGGCCTTCTCTGTCTCACACACAGCCTGTACATGTTGTTGTATGTGCTGTGTAACCACACACACATGCGGCTGTTTCATACACCCTGTCCCCTCATAGGCTCTCATAGTAAAGAATCCCTTTATAGTGAGTACACCCCATCCCCATAGGCCTTAGTAGTAAAAAATCCCCTCATACTGAATGCACCCTGTCTCCATTGGCTTTAATAGTGAAGATTCCCCATAACTATGAGATGCTTGCCACACAACACGCCACACACTGAAGCTTTATGATGCCTCAGAAACAGCCAAGCAGCACTTCTTATCCTGAAGCAGTCACCTTTCATAGCTGGGTGATGACGACAAACATTATCTGCCCTGAAAAAGGCTTTGGGCAAGCCTTTTCTCCCCTGAAGCTCTTGATATGTAGGATCCAGCACAGGCTTAGCAGTTTTTCCCCCCTGTTTGTCTTTTGAACCCCAGAAATAACTGCAGTCTGTCTGTGCCGTTGTCGTCTTAATGGTCCAGGGACTAACAGCACAGATCTGCCAAAAGGAGCGATCTCGGAGGACTTGTATATTCTGCCATTAATTACTGGAGCGTGCTTAAATCCTCCCACATGGCCTGAATATCGGCCTTTTCAAGGGAAGCACACATGCAGTGCCATTTTCTCTCACTCTCCCCCATCTGCTGGCGAATGGGGAAATGTCACAGAACAGCTTGCAGAAGGGAAAAAAAAACCAGACCAGAAAACTGATTACAGACTCCAGAGTCTGGAGCCTCCAGTGAATAATCTTTAAGGCTGAGCAGAACGTTGCTCCACACCCCTCTGTTCCCCAGAATTACACAAATGTGCATTGTTTCTTCCCTTGCTCTCTGACAGTGTGATATTTGCATGGTAACACCTTTTGAAATAGTCAAGCTTGTTTGTGCGTCACTATTTTTTTTTCCTAATAGCGGAGAGATTAACACAGCAAGCACTCACTGACACTGCCACCAGAGTCACTTTTTATTTAGTGCGATTTAGTGCTGTAAACACCCCCCTCCCACCTTCCACAGTTGACACGACATTTTCACGAACCCGAAAAGCTCCGGGGATGGAGGGCTAAGGCGGCAGGTGGGCGGGGTTTTCGCGTGCCGCAGGTCGGTAGGGTAGCGGCAGGTTAAACGCCCGGCTCTCCAGGTGCGACAGGGTCATGGAATCCATCCTTCCTCTGCTCTCTCTCCTCATCCCTCTATCCAATCACCTTTGGTTTTTATTATCATGTTTTCCTCAGATGGCTCCAGCTTTCTAGTGCTGCCAGGCATTGCCTCACTATCTAGAGTTTCAGAGACCCTGTGTGTGTCTCTCTTGCTCTCTCTCTCTCTGTCTCCTTAGTAATAACTTTCATTCTAGTGGCATCTTCTAACTAACTCTCTTTCTCTGTCTCTCACTTGTTTTTCTAATGCTCATTTAGGCAATCTGTGCCGTAGATGGGGTTCTGTTTCTGATTACTTCACACTGACAAAAAAAAGTTATTTGGACAGTGTTATTTCCACTGCAAGAAATAATAGTACAGTTTATCTACTCAGCAGATATCCTTACCCAACTTACGTAACGTGCATTTTGAACATATTAATCAATTTATACAGCTGAATACTAAGCTCTTTGTGTTTTAATTTTGCAGGTTATGTGTATACATTTCTGGTACTGTGTTTGCTTCCTCTGAGCAAATTATAATTATAGATTTGAATTGGTGCTGCATACCCGAAGAGCTGCTGTTCCTGCTGCTGAAGATGTGCTTGCGTTTTAAGGGGTTTTAATTTCCCAGAACGAAGCAAAAAGAACCCCGACTATGAGCTCAGACCATTTCCTGCTGCCACCGCTGCTGCTGCTGCTGCTGCTACTGCTTCCATCCTTTTCTTTTCTTTGACTCCCATGTATGAGCATCTCTGTCAGATAACCTGTTCATTCATGCCAAAACTATGCCAGCTCCACCACGTGATCCATGCTGGCCGAGGAAGAGGAGAGCTGCATAGGGTCGCTCAGGGCAGAGTTGGCCCAGGCTGCGACGTGCCCCTCGAACACTGGCAAGACATCAGTTGGAAATGTTGAGCCGCCGCTACGGCTATGGTGTCGTAAGACATCAGCGGAGGTCTTGCCTGTGCGCGAGGGGCATGGGATTGCCGACTGATGGCGCATGTTGTGATGTGCAGCAACACACAACTGGGCCCTACCTGCGTGAGAGCCAGCGTGGCGTTACTGTTACCGTGTGTGTGTGTGTGTGTGTGTGTGTGTGTGTGTGTGTGTGTGTGTGTGCGTGCGCGCATGTCCGTGAGGACGGAGGAGCGGCCCCGGTATGTCACACACACCCTTGCTTCCCCCCCGAACAGCAGCGGGAGCAGCGGGGGGAGCCACCCCAGCAGCCGCAGCAGCAGCCGGGAGAACAGCGGGAGCGGCAGCGTGGGCGTGCCCATCGCCGTGCCCACCCCCTCCCCGCCCAGCGCCTTCCCAGGTAAGCCCCGCCCCCTGCATCCCCGCCCCCTGACCCCGCCCCCCCCGGCATGGCATCTCCCGGGTGCCGCGGCTTGTGGTTCCTACCTCTGGCGTGTGCGGGCTCTCGGCTCCCTCTCCCGGATTACGATGATGTAACGGTCAGGTGTTTCCCGGGACCGGAGAGCCCTGCCAGCCAGAGGTATAAACCAGGCTCCACCTGGCTAACGGAATGGTGTTATGCAACCAACTTAACTCCGTTACTGTACTGACTTCACCTGGTTACTGAGCTGACGTTGTCATGGAGATTTGAGACTAGGTTTGGCTCTCCTGATCATTCAGGTTGCAGACAGTCAATGCTGTTTTTTTTCCTGTGTAATGGGATGTGTTGACTTCAAATGAATAACAGACCCCATTTTTCCACAGAAGTTGTGCTTAAATAAAGCTATTTGCATATTTATGAGAATCACAGTGGATTTTTTGGGGGGTGTTTGCAAGTTAATACATTCCATTCCATTTTATTAACACGCACTCTTGCACATAGCCTGCCTTTCCAAATATAGATGCATATGTGTGTGTATTTACGTGCACAAACATTCACTTTTCCTCAGCTGACAGTGTTGCTAGGGCAACCTTATCTCTGACGTAGCAGTGGCAGCTGTTTATTCGTTCTTTATTTTGATGTGAATATTTCCTTGGCTGTTGAGTGTGTGCTGTAGGAGAGCAGTGGTTTGTGAGGGTGGGGAAATGAGTCTCGAACCCGGAGCCAGGTCCTGGGTTAGGAGTGAAAACCCGAGTTTGAAGCAGCACAGAAAAAGCCCCTACTGGCGCTGCACCTCACCAGCTACAGAGACAACCATCCCTTATCTTTTGGTTCCTTCTTTTTCTCCCTCCCCCCCCTTCTGCCTCCTCTTCTTTTCTTGGCGTTTTCCTTCTGAAGCCACCGGGGCTGCAGGTACCCCTCCTGCTCCCCCCACTTCTGCTCCGCCTCCCTCCTCCTCCTCCTCTTCCTCCTCCTCTACCGCTGCCTCCGCCCCGACCACTGCCCCACCTCCAGCCCCCGACCCCACCCCAGCCCCCCCCACTGAGGCCAAACAGGCTCCAGCCGAGGCCCCCCCTTCCTCTCAGCCCCCCCCTCCTGCTACCGCTGCTGCTGTCACCTCTACCGCTACCACCTCCCCTGCACCAGGTGAGTCTGCCCCCTCCTTCTCCCTGGAGCCCCGCCCCCTTCCCTCCTTCATCTGTACTCCATCTCACTCCCCCCGTGGCCTCTCTCTCCCATGCTGTGTTCAGGTAGAGAGACATCAGCATGCTCGCGCTCTCCGGCTCACCGCGTCTGCCACGGTCTGACCACGCCCCCCTCCCCCTCGTCTTTCTTCCATTCCACCTCTCCTTCTTCCGTTTCAGCCGTTCTTCCTGGAATTCGGGACCACTCTGTCTCATGAGAATATCTTTCTGTGCATTATGATGCAATGGCGCCTGGATGCCCGTAGATCCCATGATGCATTGGGGTCAAAGGGGAGTGCAAGAGAGGGATCTCTGTCACGGCCAATCTTTTCAGGAGCAGATGTTAACTTGCTCACCTGTATGTGTTCTTTACATTGTTTTCCTTTAGGACTATTCTTTAGGACACTCTTGTATTTGACCAAAGCACTGTTAACAAGAGAAGGGCATTTTTATATAGTTCCAGATAAGTCTTTATTAGCAGACCCCTTGTTGTAGACTTGTTTCCACTGAGTACTCCAGATGTATGTATTTGAATCTGTGCTGTGAAAGTTAAGCACATCTCTCCAGTGGCTGCCTGCTTAGATAAGTCTCCTAGTGAAGTATTGTCTCTAGGGTGTACATGAAACTTGTACACCACATCTCCTCGCAACGTCTAAGAGAAGCACCGCTCTTATTTTTATGGTTGCAAGGTTTTTTGTTTTAGAGTAGATCTTAAAAAAATACAGACTCAGTTTATTCATGAATGGATTTTCTCCAAACGCGCTGGAGTCTGTTGATTCTCCTGCACGGCAGTGAAGCCACCGAGCTCGTCCGGCGTCGGTGTTTAAACCTAGCGGGACCTACACCCCAGATGTGCTCCCAGGCCCGGCCGCAGGGGATTCTGGGTCGGCAGAGTCAGGGTTGCGTCCCGGACGGTGCTGCGGCGCCGGGGTGGGGGAGGTAGGGAGGCGGCCACAAGGCTGGAATTCGGCCGTCTGCGTGTACATGCATCCTGTGCATACGCCACCTGTGCAGCTCATCCGCATGCCCCGCCCATTCTAGAGCCGTGCTCCGCCCCCTCCCTCTGTGTGTGTGTGTGTGTGTGTGTGTGTGTGTGTGTGTGTGTGTGTGTCTGCACCGTTTAACATCCGACCTCTGCTTCGGCACGCCGTGACCCACCGTGTTGCATGCAGGCATTGCATGGACTGTGTTGGACCTGACTGTCCGGGGTGGCCAGTTGTTGAAGGGGGGGGGGGGTTGGGTTGGGTTCTACAGGGAGGGGTCAGGGGGTTGTGTTTTAAGGGAACAGCTGAATGTGGAAGGTCCATGTCACTCAGCCTGGTGCCTAAAGCCAGCACACGGTTGGTGCACAGTCAGGTAAGCACATGCAAGGAATATGTTAGGAGAATGGTTATATAAATGCCTATTACCACATTAAGAGCGATTCCGTTTTTGCCTTTGCATGGACAGGGGATTGTGGAAGCGAGAGAGTTCAGAAGCCTGCCTGCGAACTGGCTAATTATAATACTGCTGTCCACCCACACCCTCAAAAGAAAGCTTTGCTGGAAAAATTTAAATGAGATTTGTTTGATGATATCTATCAAGTACTTACATGCATGATTTAGCATTCAAGTCAGTAAGCCTGGAGCTTGACCCTCCTCCAGGCAATGCCATAAACCTGGACATACTGCCAGCCAGGGCTTTTCATTAAAGGGAAACGCAGAACCTCAAGGCTACCTTTTTTTGCATATAGCTCTCTGATCACGTTAAACAGAGAACAGTGTAGGAAAAACTTCTTTGAACACAGTATGGCAAGGTCTGTGTATGGTAACTGTTCCACTGTTAAGAAATTCAGGTCTCTCAAATGTATCCATTGAACGGTTTCTGAAGTGATAACACACCTTTGCCCAAGATGGAAGGACTGAAGTAGAGCCCTGTTGTTATGGTGTTGGAATAAACAGATTGACAGCTCGCACTTTGCCCTCACTGTCGCTCACCGTCGCCCCCTGGTGGTTGATGTTGCAGGCAACACTCCTCAGTTCTACAGCATGAACCGGCCTGGGTCCCGACACAACAACCCCACCGTGGGGGGGTCTCTGCCGTACCGCCGCCCCCCCTCAGTCACCGGCCAGCCCAACCTGCCCCAGAGCCAGGTCAATGGAGGACCCTACTACAACCAGAGCCAAGGTACGCCCGGACTACCCCACAGACTCCTTCAGTGACACCCCACTGACTCATAAATACCTTAACTAATGGCATGTCTGGCACACAGAAAAGACTTGAGCTTTTTATTTATGAGGTTATAAGGGTCAGCTAGCTGTGGTACAAAGACAGTAAAGGCCCATTTCTGTAGTGTTTGTATGATTCATACAATGCTCATGACTACCTGGTACTAAAGCTCTGTGACTAAGTAGAGTCCTGAAGTGAGTGTTATTGTCCTGTCGGGTGCTACTGTGCTGTCAGTGAGCAGGTGCGTAGTGCTGAGAGGGGTGTCCGTTTGCACACACAGTCGTGGATGAGTGAGGTGTATTTGGGGGTACCCCCCTCTGTGTCCCTGCTCTCGGCCTTCCATCACTCACTAACTGGGGTCACTGTGAAGCTGCTGTTTCTGCTCGCGGCGGCAGGGTCTTGTTTCTCACACGGTGTTTGTCTGCACACTAAACTAACTGGCTTCTCTCTCTGTTTTGTTTTGGGCCTCTGTCTCTCTCTCTATCTCTGTTTCTCCTCCTTTCCTCCATCTGCCTCTTTTCCCTTATCCCATTTCTCTCTCCATTTCCTGCCACCACACGCACCGCTCACCACCTTCCCTCTTTTCTCTTCCTCTCTTGCCCTCTCCGTTTCTATTTGTCCCCCTGCATGTCTTCCTCTTCTGTTTCCTCTCCCAATGTCTCTTTCACTCTCCCCCTTGCCTTCCCCCTCTCTCTTTCCCTCTGTCTCCCCCTTTCCTGCCTCCCTGTTCTCTCTCTCCCTCCCCCCTTTTTCTTGCTCCTTTCCCCTCTCTCCCTTCCTTCTCTCTCTATCCCTCTCTCCCCCTTCCCCCCCTTTCTCCCTCTCTGGTTCCCCCTCCCCCTCTCCCCCTCTGTCTCTTTCTCCCTCTCTCCTTCCCCCTCTCCCTCCCTCCCCCTCGCTGCGTGTCCGGTGTTATTGTGTGGAGCAGGCTCGCTCGCCCCCCCCCCCCTCCATTCTGCAGATCACTCCCCAGCTTCCTCTGATGGGCTTCGTGGCTCGCGTTCAGGAGACCAGTAAGTGGCTTTGAGCTCCACCCCCTTTCCCCCCTCACAGGACCCTCCCACCCAGCGTCACTATGACATCACTGCGATGGCGCCACAGCGTCACCAGAACGTTAAGCCAGGCCAGAGCTCCTCTGGTCCTGCGGGGCTGCAGTCCGGCAGGGTAGCCAGCTCGGTTTAAACCCACTGACACTGGCCCAGTCAGAGGGGGAGCTAAATTGATTAACTGAAGCCGGTGATTAGTGGAATCAGGTGGGTGAGTGCCCGTCTGGAAGGAAATCCTGCAGACACGGCAGCCCTGCTAGGACCAGGGCTTTGGAGCGCTGTGCTCTGACTGGCAGCTGGCTTTGCACTGCCCCCCTCCTGCCTGCTTTTGGGGGCCAGTGCTCCCCTAGAGGCCACTGTAGGAAGTGCGGCACATTGGAGTATGGCGGGCAGTGTGCGGAGAGGGCATTAGCTGCTGCAGTGGCTCTGTTTGTGCGTGTGTGTGTATGCCTCACATGTCTGTGAGCGTGTACGTACATGCATGTGCGTGCTTTTGTATGTATCTGTGTGTGTGTGTGTGTGTGTGTGTGTGTGTGTGTGTGCGCCTGTGTTCAGTAGGGGTCCTTTCCGTATCTGTGAAAGCGCCATGTTGACTCTGTATGTTCTCTTCAGTTCCACTCTGTACAGCGCAGCCTCAGGCGCTGCCAGTGACCTTAAAAAGCCTCAGTCGTAAGGCTGTGCTCATACCGTCAGCACACGTGTAGGGTTACAGGGAAGGAGAGGAGCTGGGACACATGCTCAGATGGCCAGAGCCGGTCGTGCCGACACTGAGAGCATGGTGCTGTGTTTGCCCTGTTTGTGTTTCTGCGTGCGTAAACGTGTCTGTCGCCTCTAGTCTCAGACACACCCCCTCCCCCACCGCCTGCAGAGGAGCCGGTGTTTGAGGAGTCTCCCCCACCGCCCCCGCCTCCTGAGGACTACGAGGAGGAGGAGTCGGCCGTGGTGGAGTACAGTGACCCCTACGCCGAGGAGGACCCCCCGTGGGCCCCGCGCACGTACCTGGAGAAAGGTGCATTTCACCGCCTCTCATCCTTTTATTCCATTTCCCTCTCTCTCTTTCCTCCCTCTTTTACACTTTCTTTTGCCTTCCTTCTTTCTCTCCTGTTTTTCTTTCCCTCCTCCTTCTCTTTCTCCCTCCCTTCTCTCTGTCGCTCTCTTTCTCTCCCCCCCCCCCTCTCTCCCCCACCTCTCTCCCGACCTATCACTCTATCCCCCTTCTCTCTGTACTCATCTTCCTCTCGCTGACTGCTCTCTCCTCTCCCTCTCAGTGGTGGCCATCTACGACTACACAAGAGACAAGGAGGACGAGCTGTCCTTCCAGGAGGGCGCCATCATCTACGTGATCAAGAAGAACGACGACGGCTGGTACGAGGGCGTGATGAGCGGCACCACCGGGCTCTTCCCTGGAAACTACGTGGAGTCCATCATGCACTACGCCGAATGAGGCCCAGGGGGCGCCCTCGCCCTCCCCTGCCTCCACACACCTGCTATACATAGATATATATAAACACATTGAGAGGAAAGAACTGTGATTGGTGGGGGGGTGGGGGTGGGGGGTCAGAAGGTCAAAGACTGAGAAATGAACCGTCATCATCTCTTGTGTATACTGAGAGGAAGTGAATACCATCGAAATTCAACAGTTAATAACCAATGACGGTCACAATTGTAATATTAAAAAGGAAGGATACCATTCGTTAACAAAGAGAAAACGCCCTCTTGTATCCTCTCGCGTTTGAGTGAGGAGATGGATTGAAGTGAAACTTTTGTGGTTGGGGAAAGAGCAGATCCCCTCTAGCCAGACAGGAGAGGAGAGGCCACCAGGGTTAATTGTGCTTTTGTTTCTTCTTTTTCTTTTCCATTTTAACTCTCGATGATTTGGTGTTTTAGTCATCTGGAACGGGACTGACACACGCTGCCTGTGCTAGGGCCGACCGATGTCTCTGAGTGATGCATTGTGGGTCGGCATACGCATAGAACACGGCAGGCGGGGGTTTGAATAATTTAAGGGAAATGAAGGAAGCCGCGCTCGATGAGCGTGGAGGTGTTTCCTGCCAAGGAGAGGAGAGAGGAAAGGGGACTGAAATGAAGAAATAAAGTGAAATAAAATGAAGTGAGGGGAACTGCGTGTTCCCTCCTGTTTCCCTTACTTCCCCCTCTCCTCCCCAGGGCTTCACACTTATGAATGTGCAGATGTGCTGGAGACATTTTAAAATCAGGAAGAGGGGTGGCGGAGGAACGGGAGTGTTTGGTTCGTGTTCTGCCTTTTTTTTTTCTTCTTCTTCTTTTCAAAGTTTCACCCTGGCCTCAGTCAGGCTGACAGTGTTTTTTTTTCTTGACGCTTGAGCGATGCTCGCATCAGTCCCCCCCCGCCCCCACCGGTCAGCTCTGCCTGGCTCAGTGCCGCGGCTGATTGGACGATTCGTTCGGAATAGCACTGCGGGCCCAGAGATGATTGGACAAGTTACTGTCAGGAGCGCGCCGTGCTGGAGTGTTCTCTCCGCAGTGGAAAAAGTTGGAAGAAATCACAGTGGCGCAGAGTGCTTCAGAACATCATAGCCTCTCCTGACCTCCTTTTGGGGATCACTTGCTCCTGTCTGAGTGGGAGGATGAGAATCGGTCAGCCCTCACACATGTGCAGCACTCAGTCCTACAGATGACTTTGATGCTTATTTTTTGTACTTTTTTTTTAAAAAATATTTCTTTTATTTTTTTTCTGGTTGCAAGCTGTTGTGTTGTGGATCTAACCAAAAGCCCATTTTTGATTATGAGATGTTGTGTATGTAGTATTACATAGACTGCATGCTCTAATAAAAACAGCTCTTCAAATTATTCATCTTCATTTCATCCCAGTTCTTCACTTTATTTGGCTTTGGTTGTTTCTGTTGTTAATCAGTGGTTGATGGTGATGGTGTTCATGCAATAGGAGTGTCCGCCACAGGAGAATCTCCAGTCAGATGTTTCAGGAAGTTTGTGGAGGAGAATCTAGTGCCATATTGTAATGTCGTTTTAAATGTCCGTGTGTGATGCTTTGACCTGCACTGACCACCCGTTCTTTCGTTCAGCTGAAGCAGCGCCTCTTTTGAGGTTGAGTTGGTTCCCTTGGAGAGGAAGGTGATCCGAAATGAGAGTAATCTGTGTTCCAGAATATTAACGGGTACTTAAATTTTAAAATATTGAGTTAAATATATGTGTAACTCAGTATTGTATATCAGTGGGGACCGCTATAAGTCGCAAAATGAACAAGCTTCCAAATAGTTTTGTATACATGAATTTGTGTTCCGATTAAAAAAAAAAAAACTTAAGTTGCATTCAGAAACCTGAAACTAAAGAAAAAAAAATGTTAAATTTCATGGTGTGGGGTTCTCTTTTGATAACCAAGATCAGGTCACAGATGGTAAAACATGAAATTTTCCCTTCTGTTGGCAATAATACTGGGCAGAATGTGAAAATATGAAATGCTTATATTTGTATTTTTAGCACTGAAAGCACATCGTTGTGAGAAGGACCATGTTAACGCAAAATGATATGATAGATATCTATCTGTTCCTTAGAGCGATCAGACTCAGAGGAGAAGGTCGATGAAAATCAGCTAGTGTTTGGGAAGGATTGTGAATCTACCAATCTTAAAGGAAACACCACGGGAACATTTCATACCAGAATAACGTGGGGCTTAATGCAGAAATCTGCCTCAGAAACTAATGTTATGCACAAAGATAAATGTATATTTACATTTGTGAAGTTGGCCGAGGCTTTGCTGTCTCCAGGTGTGAGAAGATGTGGTGTTTATCTGTGTGTCAAACCTTTTTCTTGAGAGTGGGTCTGTTCTCGTGACTCTTGCATGTCCTTATTCTGTGGTTTTTGCACCTACTGATCTGCAGCAGAGGGACCGGAGTGCCATCCCAGAATTGGACACTAGGCGGCGCCAGCAGGCACCAGGCTGTGTCCACAAAGAACTGTAACCGTGACCTTTGACCCTCGGTCAGAGGTCAGACGAGTAACAGGCACGCAACCGACATATTGAGACAAGTACAATAAAATGAGACTATTGGAACTAAACATGGGTTTAAATGATTTTTTCCTAAATAATGAGGTTGGGGGCAGGGGGGTGGTTGGGGGAAGGGTACAGTTGGCTCATATAGCTATCAAAATAAGGAATGTGGTGACTGGTTGTTTCAGTACCTTTTGAGTTTCTGTTAATGCGAGTCATCCTGTGTACCTTGAGGCTTCACCATTAAAATAAGCATCCTCTTGTGCTGGTGTCACCACAGAATATACAGACTGTTTGCTAGGGTCTTGACACAGCGCCCCCCACCGTTCAGATCAAACGTAGTGCAGTAAACCCTGTGCAGGAATGGGATGAGACATGCATGAAAGGACTGCCATTTGCTCATATGAAGTTGCCTCGATGAGCAACTTCAACTTGAGCATTGTTTTCCGAAATTGCATTACAGATAAGCATTTACATGTTGACTACTTGCACATACACTTTAAACCTAAATGAATGTTGTCAGACCGAGTGCTTGATATTTGTGAGTCAGTGAGTAGTGTGTGTGTGTGTGTGTGTGTGTGAGAGAGAGAGAGAGTAGGTGGGGGTGTGTATACCGTGACAGCCCTGACCACAGTGATGCATTATCATGGCCTAATTTCTCAACTTCAGACAGATTAGCCTAGATTACCCCGTGTCCATCCTGTGATCTATCCGATTTGCTGATGTAGGTCACATGACCACCCAAGGGGTCTTAAGAGCCTAGTTTGCCCCTTGGCTCATCGAGATGAATGGTTTTCATCACAGAGAGCACATCCATGGCAGAACAATATTGAGCCGGCTGAAAAATGCCCTCCATTTACTTTGCTGTAGCTTTAAAATGGCTAACATTTGTTATTTGGAATGATGTTTTTGTCTTTTGGGAAGATGATTTTGGAAAAAAAAAAACATCCATCCTTCATATTTGAAAGCAGTGTTGAATCTGTAGCAGCACGAAACATCAAAACCCACAAGATCAGTGTCAGAACAGGACTGATGGTTAAAAGAAAAAAAAACTTGACTGTGGAAGAGAATTCCACAGTCAGAGACAGCAGATATTTCATCTGTACGTGTGGTTTTCTCAGTCTTGTGTAACTTGGCTGGCAGTTGGGTCTCCAGATGGCTGGAAAACTTGAGCAGTACTGTAGGAGGGGGCCGGGGGGGACTGGGCCCTGGAGCAGCAGATGGGGGTGTAGAGATGCTGAGATCCAGCAGAGTGGTTTGTTTTGGAACCACATACGCTCTGGCGGGGGTACAGGAGCCGTGCGGTTGCGTGGCACACGGCTGGCCATGCCCTCCCTGGTTTACGGGCATCCCGTTTCTCGCACCACTACACAGGGAGTCCCACGAAAGGCCTTGTGCCCCCATGCATTTCATTGGAGGGGTGGGTGGTTCTGACCTGTAATGTCATCACGCTGGTAAGCACGTTGCCATTTGACTAATGACGTTATGATTGCGGGTTCAGTTCCAGGTGGGCCGCTGCCATTGTAGCATGTAAAAAGTTGCTATAACTACTGCTTTTGTGCATTATCCAACTGTATAAAATAAAATAATACAAGTAGGCTGAATTTACAGTAAGAATTACAGTAAAAAATATGAATTTATAATAAGAAAAATATACAATTTGTAAGGTATGTAAGATACCCTGGCAAAGGTGAGTTATAAGCACCTTTGTGGGACCCCTCCTTTAAAGCTGGCCCGGCTCTTCTGGAGCAGGAGGGAGGTGAATCGAGGTCAGGTTAAAAGAGTAACCATCAGCCCCCATTAGGGTGGCCTCCATGATTCACAGCGAGTCTGCCGCACGATATCCTCGGGGGATTTCTGCCCGCCAAACCAAGCTTCGCCCCAGCGTTTCAGCAGCCGAGGTACAGGATGGGACATGCGCTGGCTGTCCCCCCCCCATGGGGCAATAGTGTTTGTGCAGTTAGCGGAACTTGGGGGGGTGGTAGAATCAAAGTGAAGGTCACTGTACCGAGAGAGGAGAGGGGCACGGCAGGGCAGGACAGGGGAGGGGAGGGCTGGGTGGGAGTGTGTGAGACGGGCGGGTATTCTGGGGACGGAAGAACGAAACCTTTGGCCGTGATCGGACGGCAGGATGAATCGGGGTCTGCTTCTCCTGGTTCTGCTACAGCCTCTGTGCTGTTCGGGTGAGTGCTGCATCAGAAATATCTGCTTGCCAGGAATGGCTAACCAGAAGAGTGAGTAGTGAGGAATGTAACAGTGCAAATTAAAGGAACTGTTCAAGAATGAGCTGCAAAAAAAAGCCTTGGAAAATTATAACAGATACAACATGAGATATAATGGACAAATGAAAAGCAATTATACAACAAAAAAAAACAAAGCTCAATGCGACGGTATCACAATGAGATACACGGAGGATGAACACTGGAATGCATAGATATCTGTTCAAAATTAAAATCAGCTCAGCAAAGGCATAACAGCAGTGACTTTGTCAGGAGATAGTTGGTTTGATTATTCTAGCCTCGTACATTTCAGGGAGGTAAGGTGGAGATAGAAGTGAAACAAGCTTGTAGCAGACCAGGTAACCTAGTCCGCCTCAGGTGGAGAGAATAGCTCTCAAGGGCAGCCACTGGGGTGTCCCTATTGTCATTTCATGCATGTATTTAAGGTGAACTTTGTTCTTGTGGTCCCACTGAAGAAATGAGATGTGTGGACAGTGTAACGGTGACCCCTGACCCTGCAGGGTTCACCCTGTTCCCATCTAACATCACCCCCATGGCAGAGCGAGCTCTAAGGGTATCCCTGGAGAGGGTCAACAGCCAGTCCTCTGGTCCCCGCTTGTATGGAGTCACTCACAGTGCTATCAAGGGGATGAGTCTATGGGTCAATTCCCCAGCATGCATCCTTTACATCCTATATGACTGTCCTACTTCCCCAATGTCAAAATGAGAGAGCATAATAAGAGGATACGAAGTATTTTTGCTCAATAATAAAACTTTGGCATTTAATTTGTCATCGTTTTACGAGAGTGAGCTGTCATGTTTTGGTCCTGAGCGCTATACATCGTGTTTTTTTCGGGCAGTGATTTTTTTTACATAACTATTTTTTTTTACCGTTATTAGCCTGCTTTGGCATCCTCTCACCGAGATATTTCCCTTTACACCGCAGCACTAATGACACAACGAAGAGCGACGCTGGTTCGGTTACACATCGACAACTCCCATTCAGCGGATAAGCAAATTTAATGGCCGACTTTCAATATGAAAACGGACGCATTTTTTTCCAGTAATACAGAGCTTATCTCAGATGCCCTCTTGCGGTCGAGAAACGTGGTGAGAGACGTGATGGCTGGTGAGGAGAGGCGCCGTTTTCTAGCGAAAGATGGTTTCTTATAGACTACCTTCTCTTTTTGGCACAGTAAAACGACTCGAAACATTAGTAAGACAAAAAGTTTAAAACAGGCATTCACATGCAGCCAGGCGCTGATTTCTTTAGCGTGCTCGAAGGGAAAGCTCGCAAGACTGAAAAGTGCACACATCACAGCACAAAGTCACATATAAACACATTCTCTGCATACCCAATATATGCAGTAATTACCAGTAAGTAATTATTAGATTGTGTAGGATTACGCACACGAATTGGTAATTTAGGCCATGTGTTTTATGCACGTCATCATCAAAAGCAAAAATCAAGTTAATCCTTTTTTATTTTAATTTTGTTTTATTTATAATGTAATACCGTCATAACGACTGCTATTAAATCAGACCTATTTCCTCCCTCAGGTAAATCCGGTAGGCGTGAAAATGTACAGCCTGACGCTCAACTTCTCGATCAGGGAGACCGTTTGCACGAGTCGATGTGCTTTCAGACGCGGCTTCGCTACGGTAAGATCAGATCTTAGGAGCCATAATTCAAACAATGGACCACAAACAATGGTATTTTCCTACTTCTCAAGCACAGCAGTTTTAGCACCATCTCCTATTCTAGCCTGAAATTACGCTTGTTATGATAATGTTTATTTTATAGCACCTCTCACACAACGCGCTCAAGGCTTTTACTGCCGGTAACGCACGCCAGAAGTCCCCCCTACCCCACTCCAAAATTTGAACAATAATCGCACCGCTTCTCTCCACTGCACTGAGGTCAGCGCTGTATCATTAATATCAGGGGATTCCAAATTGTGGTTTCAGTACTGGCATGCATACACTGTAGAGACTTGGCAAATGATACGAAACAAATTTTCTGAGATTACTTTTCAAATACTTATTGACTTTTCCCTAAAAACGTATAGTAATTAAAGTAGTTTTCATGTAGGCCTCGTAGCTGTACGTGTCAATTGTAATTTTTAATAAATTACTGATCATTGAACCAAGAAAAATATTGGATATCCATGAAAGCAGGCAGATTATAGATGGATCAGCAAATATCCATATTTATATAATATTGTTCATTATTCATTGTTCATTGTTCTTGAATTTAATGATTCTAAAAAGAAACAGTCAGAAACTTTCCATCCAAGTCCTTGAGGCAGTGTATAAATTCCCAGTAATCAACATAACTTAAACCATTCCGATGAAAGTAGATAGTTTAAATCCAGTAATGTGCTAAATAAACTTAATAATGTCTGGGTACAATCATTTTATGTCAGAGAGGTCTGGCTGTGATCAACAGTCAAGAGTTGACAAGAATGAATTTCAGCAGATGTGATTGGCAAATTGGATGAGATTGGTGACTGGATTGGTCTGCTGTAAAAGTGGTGAGAGTTTCCAGGGGTTTACCGCTCTTGACTTTTTGCACTGAAGGAGTGGGGGATTTCTGTGAGCAGAGTGCTGTTGATGTTGGCATTGGATGTCAGGCGTGGTAGGATTTGCAGCAACAAGGGAACAGAATATAAACACTGATAAGGTCTGGGTCATTCACTGTTGACCATTTCAACACCTAAATTCTAGCTACTGCACCAGTTTACATAACAGTGTGCTCCTGGTGCAACAGGAGCACTCCGAAAAGAACCATTCCTGTGATTCTAGCCAGATTTTCCTGGAAATGAAAAAAAAGTTTTTAATGTTCCTGGAATTATATTAGTTGTAAATATTTCTCTCCATCTCCCTCTACCCCCCTTCCTCCACCCCCACAGTCTCAAGCATCCTGCTCCAGCCGAGTGCTGGTCTCAGATCAGCTCACTCAGATCATGTCCCTCAGATGCAGCTGCACAGACAGCTCCAGCTCCAGTTCTGAGTCCAGCAGTGAGGAGGTAGGACACTGAGAGCCCGAGGGGAGGAGGAGGAACTGAGAGAAGAGATAGGATGGCGGAGCTTAATCAAACTGAAGGAAAAGGAGGCCATCTTTCTCATAAGAACATCTCTAAATGTATGCTGACAGATTCATTTCTGGCTTATCTGTTTCTAAATGTGGTCTGTGGTGACAGATACATCTCTGAATGTACTGTGTTTGCAGATATTTTTGAGACTGCTGCTCATGAATAGGTAGAATCCCTGATCTCTGCAGGACCAGAGGTGAGAAAAGCAAACGCCATCAATATTATTTGCCCATCAGAGATGTCATTGTAAAGAGTAAAAAGTAGACTGAAAAAATTCAGGCCTGTCGTGGACTTTTACACATGATGACATGACCCAATTTACAGTAATGGTATTCAGCAGAGCATTTATTATGTATATATTAATCTATCTAACAGGCACAGTTAGCAGGGATGGTGAATGGATATTTAATGCATTCAGATGAGCATTAATAGTGAGAAGACAAATATTTTTGTTCTGGAATCACCCCCACTGGTAAAAGCATTAATTTGGCTTCTCAGTGGAAGTCCCTGTTGAAAGGAAGTGACACAAAACTGACTGTATGAAATCATTTCTCTGGTTGTAACTGCTGTTGCCATGACGGATATTCATGCTACAAGATGTTAACCCAAATGGACCTGCAGAAAAAAGATTTTCTCCACTGGATCAGACAGGACCAAAGCATGAAAAACAGGAAGAGGAAGAGGGAGAGGGAGAGGGAGGGGAAGGGGGGGTGATTATGGGCTGGGTGGTAGAGAGGAGAAGAACAATGATGTCACTATCATACTGTATTCAGCATATCAGCAAGAACTATAATGGTACAATGTGGCCTCCTGTTTAAGCAAAAAAAAACCCCAGGATATACATGCTTATATAAAGCAAGTCACTGATATGGATAAAGAACAGGAACATGCACAGTTTGGTGGGGCTCGAGCCCCTTCCCTTTTTGTCAAACTCAAAAGTCCCCTTTCCTGACAGAATGACCATTGTTAAGACATGTTCTTCTTTAAATTTGATCCACTGCTCCCCAGAAAGTCTATGGGCAGTCCTATTAAGGAATATTTAGCCTCACTGGATTGGCAATGCCAGCCTGACACCAGAATCTGATCTAGTCAGAGCCTACTCAACTGCTCCGTCTTGCTGTTTTTTTTCCTTTCAAGTAAACTGCGACCCTGCCATTCTTGTTCATGAACAAGTTTTTATTAGGAATCCCCAGGAGGAGACAGGAGTCTTACCTTTTAGCTGTTTCAAGAGTGCACTTAAGTCCAAAAGGTTTTTTATGAATTACTTTCAGACAGCTTTAAAGATGTTGCCGATCATTGCCAGAATATTCTGTCACAGTGCTTTCACATGAATCAACTTTTATGAAGAGGAACCCTGAACAACCTCTTGTACTGACAGAGCAGGGTACTCTAGGTAATGTTCTTGCTATCCTCAACACCTCAGTCTCCGGCTGTGTCCCGGTGCGCCCCCTCTCCCCACCTCCTTCACCGGAGATCCCCTAAACATTTTCTGAAAGGGCCACTTGAGTTTGTGAAGTTACACCGGATAACAAAGCCAGCAGTCCAAACCTTGCTTGCCATCAATAGCTGTGAACTATGAGTTGGCTTGCAGGCCAATAACTGCCAGTTTATTGACTGCTTAGAAGTATCTGTCTTAAAAGGCTTGCAGGGGAATGTCAACCAAAGCAAGTGGCCCACTCAGTGATGTCCTGTGTCATATGTCAAGTGTTCATGTTCAGACAGGGGAGAGGGGGAAGACTAGGATGCAGCCACAGAGAGTAATGCTGGCAGGGTTTGCTGAGGGAACAAAGCTCTGGTGACTGAGGATGGGAGACATCTCAGGCTTCCTTTGATCACAGAACATATAATGAGTTTGCTGCATAAGAAGCATATTATTATCCATAAAGCAATTCTCTTTGCTTCTGGAAATATGGCTTTCTACTTTTTAGTGTCTGCAGCCTTAGTCTTGACTGTCACACAGTGTAGGAAAGCACAGGCAAATGCAAAATAAACCATTCACTATTAGTGATGATACAGAAGAAACATGTACAGGTAAACATGAGAATATAAAAATACGGTAACCATGGCTTATGAAACTGGTACTTTGGCCTTAGCAACTCATACTGGGTTACTTTAAATATGTACACTAAATGTTTTGGGTTGGGACTGGGGGTTAGCAAGCCGATCTTAGATCTGTTGCCCTGGGCAGAAGGTAGCTGGGGTAATAATAAAGGCAATGGGGAGTTTGTCAGGACAGCTTGCTCTTCCTCAGTTTGGTGGCTTGATTCATTCTTCTCTCCTCTCCAGTTTAACCCCTCCCTGCCACTGCAGCACACAGACATCCCTGACAAGACAGCTGTAGAGACCCACTGTGATGTGCATGCACCCAGCAAAGCTAAGCAATCCGGCCACACTACAGCAAGACTTCCTTGTGGCCATTCTTCCACACCAGCAGCCCCTTCACACTTGTTTCTTTTACCTTGACCACTGAAGTCAACAGTGTTTTCCATATTGTGCTAGCTATTTTTGTGTGGCTCTTCTATCTGGTTGCTATGCCCTGCTGTGTTTGGCATCTTGCAGCACGTGCCGATTTCAACTCTACTATAGTTTTAACTTGGTGGTACAAGCCATAAAGCAGAGATACTTCATTCTGACATGGATACACAGTGCAGAAATTGCAGTTTGGATAAACTGCCACAAAGTGAATTTTTGTCTTGGGAGCTGTGTGAGATAAAGCCATGGTTTATGTGAGAGATGCGTTTTTGGAGGTTATTTTTTTCAGGTGAGCTTCCTCTTTTTCTTTCCCTCACTCCTCTCCTCCTGCAATCTGTTCTCTCTGGTTCTCGCTGATGCCTCCCATCTTTCTCTCAGTTCCCCCTCTCTCACTGACAAGTGTGAAAATAACACAGTTGGTGCCTTTTTAAAGCTTTTCCTTCACACAGATTAACACAGTGGGCATTTCATTACATTGCATTATTGTCATTTAGCAGACGCTCTTATCCAGCGTGACTTACATAGGTCACAATTTTTACATTTTATCCATTTATACAGCTGGATATTTACTCAGGTAATTCTGGGTTAAATACCCACGGGTACAGCAGCAGTGTCCTAGCAGGTAATCAAACCAGCAACCTTTCAGTTATGAACCTTCCTCCTTAACACTATGCTACACTGCCACATTTAACACATATAAACAGCACTGAACTGCTTGGACCTCCAAGGCCTCCTGTTGAGTGTGGTTGGTCATTACCTTACTCTCAACATTAACCACAACTGCAGGGAAAGGCCTGCAGCCCTCTAACCGATTAGCTTCCAGTGATACGCAGTACAGAATAACCTGGCAAACGACAGGCAGACTAAGATTTTCCTGACACTTCCTCAAGCAGTAGCTCCATCTGAAAACTTCAGTAGAAACCAGCTCAGGCAGTAGACAGATGGTTCGGGTTAGGCTGCACCGCGCCTAATGTTGACAGCGAGTCTTATTATCTACCCTGCTTTGAAACCTCTCCTCTACTGACGACTCCGGCTTTGTTGTGTCATGTTCGTCTCAGACTGAAACAGAACACACAGCGAGGGCTTTGCTGCTCTCGCCTCCGCTCTCAGATGTATTGTCTGTGTTGCCGTATTCTCTGTTAAGTTTCCCAGAGTTTGTTTCCAGCTCTGTAGAAAATATTCTGCGGTTGACTCGACTCCTGCACTGGGAACGCTGAAAACTTTGTGGGTTTTGTCCCCCCCATATTTTCCCATCTGTTTTCCAAAATAAAATGACATTTCTCAGATTTACCCAGCTGACGCCTCCCCTGTTAGTGTGACAAATATGGCCTCAGGTCCTCATGATCAAATATCAAAGTCTAACTCTGCACGTGTCGCCGTGGGTAATGAGCACGTCTCATGTTTGTGGAAAGTCAAAACCTCGCCCCTCGGCGCTCTGCATCCTGTCTTCAGTGTCACCTTAATTGGTCTCCTTTGATGCTCCTTATCTGATGTATTCTACAAAGCTGCATATTCCAGTCTCTGCATGTGTCACCAGTTTGCTAGCAATATGCCACTATATACAGATATTTTTAACAGTTTCTACCTGTTACAACCCAAGACCCAAGGGCAGAAAGTACACAGGCCTAGATGGACTCTTATTTACCTGCACTCCATTGGTCTAGGGGATTCGGTAACCACCCTGTCTGAGCTTCGGTTGTGACCTAAGCTAATGTGTGCTTTGACATGGACGTCAGTATGTACGAATCTAATGTTGAGGGTGTAGCACTGAGGGGAACAGGTGAGCTTACCTCCTCCTGGGCGAACACCGGGTCCGCTCCTTGGGGTGACGGCAGAGTCGGCCAGCCCTCGCTCCTTGTTGTGGTTCATTCAGTTTTTTTAGTTTTATTAAAATGGGCTAAGGTCGTTTAGCTGGTAATTTTAATTAATGTGACAAACAAAAAAAACAAACGGGTCAAACAACCGAGGAGTTCTACACGCGAGCACTCTTTCTCAGCTTCTCCTCGGGACTCCACCCCCTTGCCCTTTGACACCACTGCCCTTTTACCCATTTTCCCAGGAGGCAAACTCCACCCTGCCCCTCAGTGCATGAGGTGTGGTACTGGAAGTGTAGTGTCTAAGCTAAGGTGCATCCCTATCCATAATATATCTTAATTTGTGATCTTCACATACTGCCTGTCAAAGAGTCTTAGATGCTGGACACAAACGTAAAAAAAAAAGATAATTTAACAAAATACCGTGGCTGAAGTCACGGAGCACTTTGTCAGGACAGTGTGAGCGCAACAAACTGGTATTTGGTTTGATATGAAGGTCTGACATTTCAGGCTATAAATCTGGAAAAAAATGAACAGAAAGATTTAGCTTCAAACCCCTTGGAGGTAATTTTCAATCCCCAGAAACTGAAGAAAATTAGTTGGGTACATATAATTCCTTCGGGATTTCTTTTTCAAAATCTAAACCCTGAATAATGATAATGAATAAAATGTGTTTAAAAAACTGAAAAGCAAGCACAAAAGTCCCCATTAATTATTAATGTGTTTTTGTGCGGCACAGATTTCAGCAGAATACTGGAGATCTCTGTGTCAGCATTACGGACATGTTTGCTCTGGATACCCTGCTGCTGTCCTATCCTCCCTCTCTCTCCCTCTCAAAACAGAGTATTTTAGGAACTGAACACTTTGCATTATTTTAAAAAGCTGATTTATATCACTCATAAATAATAATAATAATTTTTAAATCAAGCATTCTGCAAAAAAACAAGAGGCAACGGGACATAATAAAGTATGATTTACACAGTTATATTGTGGTCTTAAGTTTAAATGCAAGAGACATTTTTATTTTTCTCAATTTCCCCCAAATGTATTTATATATTCCAGAGATGTTCCTGACTTTAAAGAGCTTCTTTGGCCTTCTAGATCACACACAACATTTCAATAATTTAAAGTTTACATAAGTTTACTGACACATAATAGATCTTCAAAAGGACAATATTGTATCCACATAAAGACTGTCCTCACAACGGAAGTAAATAAGGTGGGAGGGATGACTGTGAGCATGTGAATAGCCTGTGGATGTATTCCTCAGCATTAGAGTGTGATGACTGCTGGGAAAAATACTGAGACAGTGTCCAGGCAGTTTGGTCAAACTCCATTGCTGGTTCCTCGCAGTAATCTGACCACACACTGCATCGTTCCAGGTCCCGGGGATGTACTTAATGCTACGCTTTCCTAGCTTTGCATTTACACTGCTATGCCTGACGGGAATGATAGCACCTTGAAAGAAAAGAGAAGGCATAAAAGTGAGACGATTTCCCATGACCCTCTCTGGCTCCTGGGAAATCGGAGGATGGGCCAGGACGTGATGTGAGTGTGAGCTCCGTGCTCGGTGACCTGACCCCCCCCTTCCTCCCCCCTACCCACCTGCCTTCACGTTTTCCCACCCTGGGCCAAAGGAAGCCGTTAAAGACAGGAGCACCGGTTGTTTGTATGTACAGAGAGAGCAATGAGACCAACATAAGCAGAGACAGAGCAGGTCAAACCCACGTGGTGCATCTCAGTGACTCCCGAGGCCGGACCCAATCAGCGGCATGTCACTCGGTTTCATTTTTGATTAATTGCCAACCCTTCTCAATTACTTTTTTTAATAAACAAACCAGAAACAAACCAAAAGATCAAGAACAAATCTGAATCTTGTCCTCCTTCCTCTTTTCCAGCTGATCACCAAAGGTTTTCTACCAATTTTTTTTGGTGCAGTGTGCAAAAAGTCTCTCCTCTGCAACAGAGGAAAAGTCCTGCATGTCAGTACAATACACAGTGACTTGAGGAATTTCACCATACAGCGTGGTACAAAGGGTGACCTGTACATCTGGAACCGATGCATGTCATCACCGAATCACTGGATTACACACGGCTCACACCTCCTCTGTCTCTCATCATACAGGTTTGTGATCATGACCAGCTTAACCTTGATTCTCCTGGTTTGAAAAAACGTAACTGTAAAACAAGAAAATCTCTTCACGTATTAAATAATTTTATATATATAATATATAAAAAACAAATTACGTAGAACTATCCCCCCCCTCCCACACACCCCAGAGTTCAAACACACCCTCTTTTTCACAGAGCCCTTACACACCCCAAATAGCTTCTCATGTTACATTTTGTCTATACAGGAGTCCATGCAGTACCAATACATTGCAGCAAAAGTCATTCTTCTTGTCATGTTTTTGAATAATTGCCTATAATTAATACATTGCGCACAAACACACAGAAAAGCTGATAGGTGGTTTGGTTTTGCTTTCTATAGATCAGAGCGGTAGCTATCTCGAGGAGGAGCGGTGTCCATGTGCGTTCCTGCATGGGTCGTAACGAGAGACAGAATGTTCTAGAACAAGACAGACACGTCCACAGTCTGCGGCTCTGTACCGGAGCGCGGGGGGTCCGCGGCACCCCTCACTACCACTCCCTGGTCAGTTTGGTGCTTTGGTCCCGTTTCGGGGGTGCGGGGGGAGGCCCCCGGCGTAACGTTGCATAGCCTGAGATGTTCCCGGACGCGTATCCGCCCTGCTTCTGCGGGTCGCGCAGCAGCTCCGGGGGCGGCGGCGGCAGCGCCATGTCGTCCATGGTGGCCACGGGCTCCAGCTTGGCGGAGATCCGGGACGAGGTGAGGGAGCCGTGCCTGGAGACGGACTTCCTCTTCAGAGTCCTGTTCAGGTCCTCCAGGAAGTTGGGCTGCACCGACAGGTTCCCCTTGGGGGAGGTCGGCGGGAGGGGGAGGAGCCGAAGGGGACGGGGCCCCCTGCTGGGGCGGGGCGAGAGGGGCGGGGCTCCGGGGTGGTGGTGCTGCGGCGGAGAAGCGTCGGGGGCGGGGTCTTCTTCAGGGAGCTCTTGCTCCAGGACGAGGCCGCGGTGGAGGCCTGGGGCTGGGGGTTGACCACGGCCACTTTGGGCGCCCCGCTGTGGGGGTCGCCGGGGAGCGGGGGCGGGGGCAGCAGCTCCGAATCGGGCGGGGGAGGGGGGAAGTAGTCGCACTCGGGCGGAGGGGAGGGAAAGTCGGTGGACTGCCTGTGCTGGCCCGCCTTGCCCTGCAGGGCGAGGGGCAGGTTGGAGAGGTTCAGCTTGCCCGGTTTGGGCGGCGCCGGGGGCCCCATGGAGGGGTCCTTGGAGGGCGACCCGGAGGAGGACGCGGACGACGCGGGCGAGCTGCCGGCGGAGACGGGCGGCTGGGCGAACTTGCTCACCAGGCTCTCCACTTTCTTGGGCTCCTGGTGCTCCCCCGAGGAGCTGGACTTGATGCTGGAGTTCCTCTGGGGGGTCGGCGGGGGCTTCTTCCCGCCAGAGCTGGACGAAGATGAGGAGGAGGAGGACTTCTTCACCGGTGAGCCCATTTTGACGGAGGCCGGAGGAAGAGGGGGTGGTGGGGGAGTTGGAGCTGGGGGCAGCGGTGGGGGTGGGGGAGGGGGAGGGAAGGCGAGGCTGCTCTCTGGTGGAGGAGGGGGGAACTCTGGCGACTGCTGCTGGGTTTGTCCCCCCGGCTGCCACTTGGGTTTGGCTTTGACCACGGGAGGAGACTGGGGGCCTGGGGTCTTTGGGCTCTCCGAGGCGCCGCCTGCAGGGGGACTGGCCCCCGGAAACTGGTTGACTATCTGTTTCACCAGGGACGGGGTGGGCGAAATCGGGGCGGACATGGGTTGGGCCTTGGAGGTCAGGCTGTGCTGTTTGGGCAGGGTCGGCGGGGGCTGACTGTGGGTGTGGCCCGTGGTTAAACTCTGCTGTTTCTTCATCGGAGCAGGAGGACCAGTGGGTGAGGTTACGGGAGGTGGGAGGGGAGAGACCGGGGATGTAGGGAGACCAGGACCAGAGGGCTTGGGGGCGGTTTGTGGGGGGAAGCCCCCGGAAAACATTTTAGGCGGGGCTGGGGGCGGAGGGGTAGGAAGGCGGGGATGGCGCCAGCTGGGGTGGCGGTGGAGGAGGTGCTGGGGCCGGTGGTGGGGGTGGAGGCAGGGTGGAGGTGGAGGAGGGGGTGGTGGGGACTCCGCTTGACAGATGGGAGGTGTAACATCCTGTGGCAGATTGGGGAACTTCTGCGCCAGGACCTGCTGGAGGCTGTTGTTGCTGATGGCCTGGTACTTGGCCTGGACTGGGGGTGGGGGAGGGGGCATGTCGTTGTTTTGCAGGTGGGTGGGGGACTTGGGGTGCCCTGCCTGGGGGGGCGGCGGGGGGGTGAACTGCGGTAAGCCGGGGCTGGTCGGTCCCAGCTTCAGAACAGCCATGGCAGAGCCAGGGGCCGGCATGGGGGGGGGGGGGGGGCGGGGGGGAGGCGGGACGTTGGGCCCCGCCGGCACGTTGATCTGGGGTTTGATGGACTGAGGAGGCGGAGCTGGGGGCACCTGCTGCTGGACCAGCGAGGGGGGCTTGAAGTGATTGGCCGACTGGGAGGCGTTCTGAAGGCGGGTGATGGTGCTGTACTTGGTGAACATGACAGGGGTGGAGTGGTGGGCTGGGGCGGGGGAGGGGAGGGGGTGGGGGTGGAGGCGGTGGAGGGGGTTGGGTGGCCTGTGGGGACATATGGGGGTAACTACTGTGGGGTTGAATGGGCAGCTGGGGCATGGAGGGTATTGGGGGCATCTGGGGCATTTGAGGCATTTGGGGCATCTGGGGCATTTGAGGCATCTGGGGCATCTGGGGCATTTGGGGCATTTGAGGCATCTGGGGCATCTGGGGCATTTGAGGCATCTGGGGCATTTGGTGCATTTGGTGCATTTGGTGCATTTGGGGTAGTTGTGGTAGTTGTGGTAGTTGCGGTAGTTGAGGGGGGTACTGTCCTCTCACAGGCTCTGCCCTCATCTGTGCAGGAGAACAAAGTGGAGGAGAAAAAAAGGCCTGATGAGATGTCACTGTGATGGCAGTTCTTTGACAACAACTGGTCATGGCAGAATCTACACAGGACACATGACATGACACGCAAAGCACAGGTCATGCATCTTCTCCTTGTGTGGATTTGAGAACATTATCATTTCCAACACAAGTAAAGATTCTCCAGAAAATTACAGGCAAACAAAAAACAATTGACAAAAAGTCAATTCACAATTCAAAATTTAGGGGATATTTTATGGAGCAGAGAAACAACCTTTATGGAATAAACATATACATATACATATATGTGTGCATAATTGTTACTTTTTATAACTGAAAGTTCACAATAGCTCCTTCCCCACTGCAGGAACCAGAACCAGATGGAACTGTGAGGTTCTGGTTCAGGGTGCTGGTTCCACAGGGTGCTGGTTCCACAGTCATTTACATTGAATGAGAGCCATAATCAGAACCCCTGTACTTCAAACCATATTGAGGCTGGTTCTGATTTGCACCATAAAGCCCTCCCCCACTTGGGCAAGAAAAGACAGTAGAAACACCAGCACTGGGGGCTGGGTTAAGAGAATGGCACACTAACACACACACACGCACACGCACACACACACACACACACACACACTCTCATGCAAGTACACACTTGTGCATGTGCGCACGCACAGACATACAGACACACCTCACCTCCCAAAACATACAACACAGACGCTGGTGGAGTGACACAGACAGCTAACTCTCATGTAAGGGGTTAATTCAACCAAGAGCACAAAGCAACCAACCAATGGGGTGGGGCTCACCCTGGTGTTCTCCTCCATCTGTGTGCCCCTCTTCCAGGCCTCAGAGAAGATGGAGCTGACCACACTCTGAGAGCGTGCGTGGCTCGAGGAGGTGGTGTCCGACACGCCGCTGTCCGATTGGGTGGAGTGGTTGGACTGAGACTCTGTAACAAAAAAGGCACAAGGGACATAAGTGAGGGAGAGTGCATGTTCATTCTCTCTCATGTTCAGCCTCTCCTTCACCTGCCTGGGCTCAGGACTCAGGTTTCTGAATGGGTGTGCTACATAGCTGGATCCTTCCCAGAATGCTTTGCTCACCTGGCAGGCTGGAGGAGCTGGAGCCGGACTTGATGCTGGAGCTGGAGAGGGAGGACCAGTCGTAGGCTGCCTCCGTGCGCTTCATGGCCTCTTGGTAGTTCACATACAGCTGTTTCCCATACTGCAGAGAGAGACAGAGATTAACAGCTAAAGCAAAGATCAGGACACTGTCTAACCTACTGCATCTACTATCCCTGGGACTTTACAAACTTTCAGTTTATTCCTCACCCTCTGACACACACTCATTACCATTGGCCGGGCTGCGGTTACCTTGGCGATGCGGATTCCGTTGACCCATTGGTGAAGAGTCCTCACGTCATCACAGCACAGGTACTTGATGTACTGGGACTTCTTCTGGATCTGAGGGTGCTGAACACAGGCATATACAGCTCTTTAAATGCACCAGAAAGACATAGAGAACATAATTTCAAAGTAAAAAAAAAAAAACTTGAATTAATTCTCTCTCTTTACCAATGGTAACCCTATTGCCAGAAGGTAAAGTTTAGCAACAATCATTATATTCATTTTCCACTTTAAAATGGCTTGCGCTGTGATGTGAAAATTGCTGTGGGGTAAAAGTACATCAAAATTCCACTAGGGGCAGCACAACACCAGAATTGTAATTGTGTTTTATATCAGGAAGTCACATGAATACAATAACACAAACTGGGTTTCTTCCATATTGTATGTACAACTAGGTTTTTCAATATAAATGCTCAGTTTTTCTTTAAACCACTACTGTTCTAAGAAATGGGGAGAGAAGATAAGTTGGACGAGTCTCAGCAATGATTATTTGGATCAGATGTGTAGGCTCCTGGCTAGAACCAAAATCCCGCAATGTAGAACTGCTGCCTGGGAACGCCCAGAACTGAAAACCAATCAGCCTCCTCTTATGACAGTGAAGAATCTCAGGCATCATCACTCACACATCATCATGAAATTAACAAGAATTACATAAATGATAAAAAGTGTTGTGCAAGAACTGTAAAACTGTAAAAAACCTAAATAAATCCTGGACTCAGGAAAGACAAAAAGACCAAAGACACCACGGTGCCTGGATGGAATCTGGGCCTTTGTTTCATATTTTAAATCTTTTGAGTAAGTGGGTCACTGTCATTCATCAATAACACCCTATTGATCTTTGGTTACGACATAATCGATTAATGGCAAGAATAATATCACTACATGCGGGGCATGATGTCCATTTCACAGACCGTGCGCAGCTCTGTTTAAACCCAGCCAGTGACAGTGCCACTGCAGGGAGTGGGTTAGGGCGTCGCTATACGATGTATCACTGCCTATGGAGTATTGGGAGGCTAATGGGAGTAAATTAACACTACACAGCCATGGTGACTAACACATTCACATAATAAGGCCCCTGGGACCATGTCCATTTAGAGAGCATCCATCTCAATGTGACAGCAGCCCAATACTGCATGTGTGCTCCATTCGGCTGAGAGGTGTATGTGTGCGTGTGTGCATGTGTTTGTATTTAAAGTCATGTATCCTGCTTCACAATAGTGTTTATATTCTGGGGTGCTTACAAGGGCCCTAATTAAGACTGAATACACTGCTATTGTAATGCTTGTATGAAATCATTATTGGATTGTGTAACATCAGTGCTGGGTGGTTAGTCACTGTCCCTCAGGCTATGGCAGGCTGTGATGTACTGTGCTGCTAGTGGGGCTATTTTTCCACAGTTTACCGTGAAAATGAAGTTACTCCTAATTAGAGAAAAATTACTTAAATATATTTTCCACAATGACGGAGGAGATGCCTCTGTTTCTCTATTTCTCCTGCCCTCTGTCTCTACTGTTCCTCTCCCCCTATCTTTCTCTCGCCAATATTTTCACTCTCCCCTCCTCTCTCTCCAAAAAAAAAAAAAAAAACTTTATTTCCAAACTGCTCTGATCCAACACAATTTTATTTTTACAGTCTCTTGTGGATGTAGTTTTTTAAGAAATATTTGCTGACGAGGCATTGTTTTTGTTGTCTGTTTTTATGCTCCAGGATTCTTGAGTTTTGGAAGAAGCACCAGCACCCCAGCAACTGAATCAGGAACCCACCTCTCTACTCTGACCCAAACTGCAGCCAAATGAGATATAAATGAGAAAGCTTTGCAGAGGTTTTTTGAGATGTGTTTGATTTGTGGCAGTTAGCTGGTAGGCATAAAAGTGAACAGAGGGGGTGTGAGTGCTTCAGTACGACTGTTCTGAGGAGTGTGACACTGCACATCTCAGTGAATTCTACACACGTTTTAGTGATATGAGTGTGTATATCAGTGATTTCTAGATGCGTCTCAGTGATTTGATTTCAGTGCAGAAAATGCTGTAGTTGCATTTGCTAATGGTGTTCTGAAGGATTGAGAAAAACATAAAACAACTGGACTGTTAATTCTGTAAGTGCAGTGGGTGGAGGGGCCTGGATAAATCCCTCAGGCTGAAAACATTTTACAAAACTGGCATTGCATTTGAATCACAGTATCACACAGACTAGCTTTAAAGAAGCCTGCATTGTACAATGTTTTTCCTGTCCTTGGTCCTTGGTACTCCACATCACAGAGAGGTACAGTGATATCTGCTCTTTGCTCCAAAGTCTAAACTATTTTTTTTCTTCTGGTGTTTTGGAAAAAGACATTCACTGAAAAACTCATTCAGCATCTCAGACAAGTGCTGCACTTTGCAGACAGTTATAACAGCTGCAGAAATATAAGCCAAATTCTACAAGCTGCTGCATTTATACTTTCCTCAGTGGAAATATGAAGCACCATCCCCTGGTTACAGGGCTAGAAGGTGATTTCTGTGATATATTTCCCAATCTGTCCTTCTTCTGTAAAGTTATCTGTGAAGGGTTCTCTGAGGCTGACATCTAAATATGAGTATGAGTCAAGTTTGCTGACTTTGTCTAAATTCTCCAAGCACATAGGCATTTCAAACTTTGAGATCTATAACTGCCCCCCTTGTATCTTTTGTATCTGTCATACACACACACTCACACACTCTCACTCACACAATCAGACAGACATGCGCACACACAGAGTCAGACACACAGACGCATAGACGGACGAGATGCTCTTTGCAGACTCTCGCCGTGCTCACCTTGAGAGCCAGACAGTAGTCAGTGGGGGCCTTGTACTTGCTGCGGTAGTCCTGGCCGTAGTACACGTTCACATGGTCCAGCTGTAGGAAGCATGCCAGGTCCCTCGAGGCCTGTGGGTGTGCGTGTGTGGGAGGAAGGAGGGGGACAGATCAGACACACTGCACTGCTCATCTGTGTGTGTGTGTGTGTGTGTGTGTGTGTGTGTGTGTGTGTGTGTCTGTGTCTGTCTGTTGATGTCACTGGCACGTATGTGGTTCCAGGCTTTTGAGTGCGTACAGTATGTGTGTGCATGCATGTGTCAGTGTGCATCAGCAGCATAAGCATGCTTGAGGGTGACTGTGTGTCCTTTACAGAAACAGAGGCAGAGCTGGTCACATAGATTGTTAGTGTAATATTAGGGAGGGACAGATATATATTAAATGTGCCAGTGTAGTGGTATAGGAGAGTATCAGATACTGATTTAAGAATGTGTTTATGCTGTAGACCTTGTGACCTGCTGAAATGCCCTCCTCTCCACACACATGCGTTTTTCCTGACCCTGTGATAGGGGTAATGGACAGAGGGACAGTGTGGTGTCTGTGGGAGGGCTGTGGAATTTCCTGTTTATAAAATAATAACAGAGGATAGCACAAAAACACCAAGGGACCCTACCTCCTCCCACTGTCCATACACTCCATCCCACCTCTAGAGGGCGCTCACACTCAGCTCACACAAGAATACACCTGCCTCTCTCTCCCTATTGCCCTGTCCCTCTGGCTGCTGTTGAGAGCTCCACCTAGTGGAGAAGCACTGATCTATTTTATTCAGATAACGTGACAACTGGCCTGAATCCAAAAAAATCAGAAGATGAAAACCATGTTTCTTCCCAGTCCAAATGTGTGTCTTTGTGTGTGTGTGCGTGCGTGCATGTGTGTGTGTGTGTGTGTGTGTGTGTGTGTGTGTGTGTGTGTGTGTGTGTGTGTTGCTGACCTTGGCCTTGCCCTTTGGCACAAAGTAGATCCCAGAGGCACGCAGGAGGAAGTAGCGCTTCTTCCACGACTTTTTGCCGTCCTCCTTCAGCCAGAGGACGCCCTCCATCTCTGGCACGCTCACCGAGCTGCCGCAGAAACACTCCTGCGGGGACATCATCATCATCCTCGTCCTCATCACCAGCATCGTTCACAAGTCTGCATCTCCCTCCACACTAGCCAGGATCACTCACCTCCAGGAGGGCTTCTTTGTTCCTGTCAGCCATCTCACATGTCTCCTTCCGCCCCAACAAGTAGTTCTGCCATTGTCAGAGTGATACAGGGGGTGTACATGGTGGGGTGGGGGAGAGGAGAGAAGGGTGGGGATGGGGGAGAAGAGAGAAGGGTGGGGGTGGAGGGAGGAGGAGATGAGGATAAGACAGCACTGCACCGCTCCTTCTCATACAGTCAAATGAAGTTAATATCTCCATGAAGGACGTCTAAAACAAGGAGCAACTGCTTTTACTTCCCCTCTCAATAGACTGCTTTTCCACATCTGTGAAGCTAACAGCTTCGCTCCTCTGAAAGCTTGTGAAACTTTCCTAAATTATAATGTGTCATGAATGGAGGAGGGCACTTGTAAGTCTGGCGGCATCAGCAAGAATGTGGATCAATTAATGATGTTACAGTTTGCAATAACACGCATTACAGTTCAACAGCTCAGTGTCCTATTTCGAGTAAACAAATTATTGACTAGTCCTAGATTTCTATAGGATTGCAAGAGAGACTATGCAATTACTGCTACATTGCTAAGCCTGTAATAGCAGACATCTAGCCTCAACATTGCAACTTTTCCAAAACTGGAACAACAGAGACCCTCTTTGACTCATGACTCTAAAATATAGAATAGCCTGACTTGACTTCAAAACACAGAATAGCTAACACCCTACTTTGATGGTGTAACATTCCTTAAGCTGGAATAAAACACTGCTGTGGATGTGAAACAACACATTGAGCTTGAGACAGAATTCACCCCACAGTCTAATCAATTATGCATCACACACAACACTGACCCACTTCTGTCAGAGCCACATGTGTGTGCGTGGGAGTAAGTGAAAGCAGAAGTTTGTGTCACACCTGAGGGTTCTTGAAGAGGGCGTACTTCTCTATGCGTTCGATGAACATCAGTTTGTTCTGGCTGTCGCGGGTCCAGTTCAGCAGGTTCTCAACCAGGTTCTCATGATCCTCAAAGATTCGCTCTGCGATTAGACCAGGGAACACACACCCGTCAGACTATATCAGACTACATCAGACCACATCAAACCAGAGACCAGGACCACGCTCATCACTTTCACACCAAACCACATCAGACCTGAGAACAAAGAGCACACCCATCAGAACACAGAAGACTACAACCATACCACATCAAACCAGAGACCCAGAACACAGCAACCAGACCACATCAGATCACATCAGACCAGAGACCAGGAACACACCAACCAGATCACATCAGATCATATCAGATGTGAAACCAGAAACTTCCTCCCATAATCAACCACTATAAAGTTAGAACAGCAGTGTTTACAAACTCAGTTTAATTGAAATGTAGAGTTACTTTTACACTGTTCAGTAGATGCCTCCAAAGAGGTGAAGCAATTCTCAGTGAGAAGGAGTTTGCTGACTGTAGGAAACACAACTTGGTGGGTTACCAATATCATGATTGATAAGGCTGCAACAGTAGGAGCACCTGCCAGAGCTGGCAGCACCTCTGTACTCTAATTAATGACCACTGAATTAAGGTTAAGACCTCTTTAAGGCATTCCACCTTTTGGGTTCTGGACAAAGTCCCCGTCGGTCACAGGGTCGTTAAAGAAACCCAGGCATAGACAGTTTTGACGGCAGTTTTGTTTCATAACAGGATTAACGTTTTTACTTTTAAAAAAGCTCATGAAAAAAACAAGCATTACTGCATGCATAAAAACCCTGCCATCACACAGTAAGTTTAATGAAAACAGATGAACGGAGGCAGCCTGTGGAATGTTTGGACCAGACACAACAGCCTTATGAAAGGAGAGTGAAGAAGAAGCGCTGGCCTTTGAGAGAAGCTTCACAGGGGCTCAGGAACTGCATGGAGATAGACTAAAGCATAACTGTAGCATCTATCATTGGCATTCGTTTCTCTGTCTAATACTGTCTCCACCAAACTCTCCCTCTACATAAACCTCTCCCCTATAAAACAGGCGGTGCACGTCCAATGTGGCTGAATCAAGAGGAGTTCTCTGTGTTTTTCTCAGACACATAAGAGGGAATTTTTATAGGGAAGTTTTAAACTGAGAGCTCAGAGCTGTTAAGACTGCGCCAGTCACCAGTTCTTTTACTGTCAAATGCAGGCCACCCCTCCCTAATTCAAACACAACTCCCAATGCAATATGATACAATAGCTGCTGCTCTGACTAATGCCATGCGCACTTAAAACAACTGAATTGCAAATGCAGCAGTCTGATACCCCAAATCTGCAGGATTATGAAATCAAACCATTATGTAATGGATTTTATACTTTTGTGGATTTTTAAAAAATCCTTATTGTAATACTATTATATTCCATTTCATCACATTATCCTCATTACCCCAGGAGCGACCTATGATCTGGCCATACTCTCACTCCAAGAGGTGAACAGGCTTATTCTGCAGCTGCACCCAACACTACTCCATAAAGACTACTGCACCCAGCACTACTCCACCTAACACTGTTATAACTAACACTACTGGACCCACCACTGCTGCACCCAACACTACTGCACCTAACACTACCACACCTGGCACCACTGCTTCTAACATTACCACACTCAACATTACTGTACCAGACACTATTGCATCCAACACTGCTGCACCCAACACTTCTGCTGTACCCAACACTGCTGTACCCAAACAAAGCAAGATGGAGGGATTGGGGGGGAGGGAGGAAGGAAGAAACAGAACAAAGAGCGGGCTGACATTGAGAGAGAGAGAGAGAGAGAGAGAGAGAGAGAGAGAGAGACAGACTGGGGACCCGGTATCCCCAAACAGCATCTCTAAAACCCACCTCTGCATCTCTGTAAAACGGGGCATAAACAAAGCACATTACTGCCAGCCCCCCTCCTCAAAGCACAGCACACACAAGATCCTCGCCGGTAATCCTGCTGGTGTGTGGCGAAACACACCGGGGGTTTCATACAATTTTAATGCTAATCTGTACGTCTGGACACATACAGTAAAGTGGAGCCATCCAGTGCGGCAGGGGACACATCATAAATGAAAAATGAGGCGTTTGAATGTGGCATCCGTGCCTGCAGTGGTGACACAGGGGGAGTCGGAACGCACACAGCCCTGCCTGTTTCAGCGGCTCACTGGAGGGGCTGTGTCGCTCATGGGATGCATTCATTAGTGCACTTATATAACTTCCCCTCTCCTTTTGTGCGTGAGAGAGACTGCGTGGCTGTGTGTGCCCGGTTAAATATCCTGTGTGAGAAACAGTGTCTGTTTTGACACTATTGTACCTCTGCAGGCGGTGCCAGGGGCAGAGTGAGGCCATGGAGGAGCTCAAATGCAGCTGGGCCCGCCGATTCACCGGCATAATGGCGGACAGAGAGAGAAGACACATTCACCCCTCCCCCCAAAAACCGGACAAAACGCATATACCGCAGCTGCAGTCCTTTCTCAGTGCTGTAGCACGTCGGTCTTTCACAGTGCAATAGAATGCGAGGGTGGCCACACCGCAGTGCATTGTGGGATAGAGGCAGGCTTGCACGCTCACCCATCTGCAGTTCGCTGATGGTCTCCACCAGCGACCAGTCGGGGCTGTAGCCGCAGTGGGACTTGTCCAGGAGGCTGTCCAGCACCTGCCTGACCGTCTGCCGCTCGTCCACCATCATGGTCTTGGAGCTCTCGTCCGACATGTGCACACGGATCACCAGCTGTGAACAGGAGAGAGCCTCATTCAACGCTGGAGAGCTTCACACACAACAGATGTACATGGACCGTGACCTCTCTTCTCTCATAATGGAGAGAGGTGCCTCATTGTGGCTGAAAAAGCATGCGGTGCTGCAGTACTCTGTGGTGACTGCACTACTGGCCATAACAGTCAGCTAAGGACAAAGAAGCAGTGACACAGCTTTAAACTTTATTTACAATTTGCAAAAGAATTCAGTCCCTACTCCAAAAAAGAAAGAATTACTTTACATTATTAGCCTTACTGGCATTGATTAACAAGTAAATTCCTTGATTGAAAAAGGATTTTTTTTCCCAGTGCATTGCTCTATTGGTGGTATATCATTAATATGGCCAGTCAGTAAATAATGACAAGAATATGGCAATGCCACTCAGTAATTCTCCATAACAATAAACACACACTGAATGGCCCTCTCTGCGGAGCAGAGTGATTAGCAAAATATATTTCCCCCCATCCAGCACAGGCGTTGGTGGAGCATTAGTTTAAATAATGCTCAGTTTGGCATACTTTCCATTTTCCCACATTCAGCAAAACCCTTTTGTCTATTGATCAGACCCCAGGCAATATATTATCACCGTCTGCCTTTTCATCTACCACAAGGAGAGGAATGAAATGGAGTAACCTACATATCCACACTAAAATCTCCTCCCTTAGGGAGCATTAAAGCATCTGCATTAAAGTCAGCACTAGTCAGTACTATCTAGTATGAATGAAAAGACTGCAAACAGAACCTTGAACCAATCAGAACTCACTGATTGCTCATTGCTCATCGTGCTCATGATGATGATCTTAATGTATTCTCACCCCTGGGAGACAGGATTATACATTCCAATTGCATGGAAACATGATTCTGAATTCCAATCACACACACACATGATTGTGAATTCCAAACACATGGATGCCATAAGATCCAATTTTGTAGCTCTTCCTCAAAGTGTATTGAAGCTGAACTGTATTTATTCACCAAAGGTTGTTGCCTGACATTCATAATCATCAGATGTTCAAAGCTAGCTTTCTTGTGCTGCCTGTCTTGTCAGTGGCTATGGCTGTTTTAAGATCCATTATTAAGCATCACCCCATTATACTCCTTACTGTTATCAAGAACAGGACATAAAATGGTGACAAAGTGAATTACAAATGTTACTGTCTATCTGCACTGGTACTGTCACCTCACTGTGGCAGAATGAAAAAAAAAAACAATACTGTCTATCTCTCTGCACGTGTGGTTTCTGTGAAGCGGGACAACTGCTGAACTGCACTGAGGGGCTGCTTAATCTGGAGGTGGAGAGTGAAGGATCTTGGGAGAAACAGAGACAGAGGGAGGACATGGCCCTGAATGCCACCCTGCCAGAGGAGCAGCGGGATCAGAGCGATAATCAGACTCCCGTTCTCCCTCTCCCTCGCTCTCTCTCTCTGAGCTCCTGCACTCCTTTCCAGAAAATGCGGCAGAGCTCCATTTGATAGGCAGATTACTGGACACCCGTGCCAGGGGTCCTACTAGATCTTTGAAGGTCAGCTGGCACGTGCTGCGCCCCGCCAAACCCCCTTCTCATCGTAGAGAGAGCGAGGAGAGCGGTGTGCTAATCCCTCCATCCCTCAGCCCTCACTCTCAGATCTGGATTTAGCTGTAGGAGCTGTGTGATTACTAAGCCCTGCTGGCAATGGCATGGCCTGTCTGAGCTTACATGGACTGTAACGCTGACCCATAAAAGAGCCCAGTGCAGGTCCGACCTCACAGAGCCTGACACACATACACACACACACGTACACACACGCACACACACACACACACACACACACACACACACACACACACACACACACACACACACACACACACACATAGACACATAGACACACAGACGCACACACACACACAGAGCGCGCAAACCACACCAGAATACATGACCACTGCTCACACACCATTTAAGTAGCCACAGGCTTCCATTTTGAGGTGGCCGATACCATCTCCCCCCTCTACATCCTTCACGGTTCATTCCAGTGCCGCTTCCCCTTCCAGTGCTTTCCGGGTCTCTTGTTGTAATTTTTATCACGCCTGTGAACGTGACGGCTGCTTTTGTCTGCACGCCTCGGAGCAGAGTGTTAGAGGAGTGTCAGAGAGCTTCACACGGTTACGCGCTCAGCCCAGCCATGCTGATGAAACGCACTGAAATACCAGCCCTCCGCGTCCGACACAAGTGATTTAATTATGCAAACCAATTTCAGAAGGGGGTAAGATTAGCTCTGCGTTAATGAGGAAGGGCCCCTTTCAGATCGAAACCACAGTTTAAGCGCTGTGGAGCAGGCGGGGAGAAAGAGCAGATCAAACGTCAAATGTTATTGCTGAAGGGATAGCAGTGTGATCGACTGTGTGTCTTTATCTCTGTCTTGCCCCCTCTCTCACACACACACACACACACACACACACACACACACACACACACACACACAGAGAGACACACACACACACACACACACACACACACACACACACACACACACACACACACACATACATGCACAGAGACACACACAGAAACACAGACACATTCACACACACACCCATACACACACAGACACATAAATGCCACAATGACCTATTTCTGCAGTGTGCATTCAATATTTCCCTGAGAGCAAATCAAGGAGAAACATGCTGTGCTCCATGATCTCAGAATCAGAGAGCTGAGCACAGAGCAATAAATACATGGTCTTTTGGTACCAGCCCAGGAGGTGTGTTTACCTGTGTGTGTGTGTGTGTGTATATATATACGTGTGTGTATGTGTACGTGTGCGTGTGCAAGATCAGGAAGACTCACTTTTTTCACTTGTGCCTCCTTGATCTTTTCCAGAGCCACTCGAATCTTCTCAGCCTTCAGCTTGGCCGCCTGCTCCTCCTACAGACACACAACTCTGTAAAATAAGAAAATGACAAAAACACAGACCACAAAAAACCCCAAGCGCTATTCCAACGCCAATCCAGCTTTCTCCAACAATTTCCTCACTGGAAAACTAAAGCTGACTTCTAGAACTCTGGTGAAATTCTGAGTTGTGATCACACCAACGCAGTAGAGTTCACCCAGGTTCATCACCCACCTGACTCCTCCAACATAAAGCCATGGTCACAGTCTCTCTGTCCTCCCCTGTCTCAACCAGCAGTGTTTCTGTGTTGATTCCCTCAGATATCTGAATCAGTCCTGGTCACGAAAAACCGTTAAAAGTTGCAGAATGGATCAGTGCTTCCTGCACAAAATGTTTGCCTGGGTGACATTTTCAGAGCAGTCCCTTTCAGAAATGGCTGTTAAAAATGATCCTTTTGCTGAAATTATCCTGTGAATCACCTCCCAGCAAGTTTAAAATTCGGGATGTCTGAGCATTTGGTCAGATTCCCGCTGCAGATTATCAGAAGCTGCTGCTGTTGTGGTGGAAGCTCCAGTGGAGAGGAAGGAGCAGGAAAACCTTCCACCAAAAATGGAAACAAACAAAAACCCTTGGTGAGGTGCAAACACTTCCTGCAGCACCAACACCGAGGAATTCCTTAGGTGTCTATTACTGAACCTAAGCCGCGTCCCAGTGAGACAGCACCACTATCACGCAGACAAGCTCTGGAAACAAGTCAGCCAGAATAAAGGAAAGCACGCCTACACTTCCTCCAGAGGCAAACCGCGACAAAGCTGAACGCGACTGCTGCTGATCCTGCACGCGCGGGGTTAAACGCACGCAACGCGTACAACGCGCTCTCGGTCTGGGTCTCCCGCTCTGTTCGACTGCCTCTCTCTGCGATGCTGAGGTGTCACCCTGACGGAACTGGGCGACTGGCGGCTGGATCTTGTACTCCGGGAGAGATCCCTGTGAGAACTACAAGCGCGAACAAAAGACATCACTATGAGAAAGAAGGGGAGAGAGAGTGAGAGAGAGAGAGAGGGAGAGAGAGAGAGAGAGAAATGGGGAGAGTGAGAAAGGGAGGAGAGAGAGAGACAGGGGAGAGTGAGAGAGAAAGAGGGAGGGAGGGAGACAGAGAGAGAGAGGGCTGGAGGGACAGAGAGCAAGGGACAGAGAGAAAGGGAGGGAGAGAAAACCGTGTCAATCTCCTAATCTTTAACAGAAGAGAGAGTGGGAAACTGCTGACCCCTCCCCTTCTACACGCTCTCCATTTCTCTCACTAAACACTCTCTCCAGCTCTCTGTCTTCATCTCGATTGCTCGCTCTCTCTCTTTCTCTCTCTCTACACACTCTCTCTGTCTCCCTATCTCTCTCTCTGCTGCCTTTCTTCTCCTGGAGCAGCTGTTGAGCTCTGGGAGCGTGCCCAGTCCCAGAGAGTAATCCCCTTCCAAACTGCACTGAATGAAGCAGCTGCAGAGTGGGGGGGGGACGAGCGGACGCACCTCTCCCCTCCGCCCGACTCATCTCAGGGGCAGGCCGGTTCCCCCTCACCCGGGGTCCCCAAAATTCGGTGAGAAAAAGGCAGGGACGAAGGGGGGCGTAGCGGGTGGGGCAGGGGGTGGAATTAAGAGCCAAGCCTCTTACTGGCACCACCTACACCAACACCCCCCACTACCTTTCCACATGGCTGCCTTTGGACTAGGGGCAGGAAATTAATGGATAAAGAGATAAATACATGACAGGCTTTTAATGCCATGTAAGTGTTAATCCGGCACACAAAGTGGATTGCTCATGTAGATGGGACCCTGTTTATTCAGCTGAGGGGATGATGATATGGACTGACAAGAGACTGGGATGACGACAAAGATTATAATGACAGAAATGGGTGTGGGGGTAATTTCAAAAACTGTGGCGTATGTATGTGTGTGTGTGTGTGTGTGTGTGTGTGTGTGTGTTTGTTGGGGGTCAAACTGTTAGTGGTTTTGGAGGGACTGGCATCAAATGTCTCTGTCGCCGAAAAAGTATGGGTGGGGAATGCCCCCTTCCCCCCAAAATAAACTACGCCTACGATGACAGACACACAGCCCCCCTGCAGACAGTGCCTCCGTTCCTGTCACCAGGCAGAAATCCTTCTCTGTGTGTGTTTTTCCCAGCGTTACAGTAAACGGTCTCATTTTGCCCCCATTGAGACGGCGCTCCTGAGACAGAAATCAAGAGGCTCTGCTACGCTAGCTAAAAATAAATAAATAAATAAATAAATAACTGAAACACCCCCCTCCCCACCCCACTCGCTTTGAAGATGTTGCATTTCCCTCTCCCCCTTCGGTTCGCTGTGGCATGCATAATCGGATGTTCTGACTCACATAACGTGGAGAGAAAGTGGGGCGATACATATTAATGCTCCATGCACAGGCAGCACAGCGCCGAGCCCGGTGCCACACAGACACATAAAAGCTCTCCTGTGTGCACATGCTCCGCACCTGCGCGTCCCCTGCAGACCTAACGTCGCAGGGGGTGACGCTTTAAACTGCAGGTTAGGTCGTGTTTCAGACACTTCCAAAAAAAATATTAGGCTTGAGATTCTTCCTTTTCAGTGCTAATTTTTTTCAAAAACAGACGCAGGAAGTCAATGCGCCCAGAGTAAATTATTAAATTAGCCCTGACATCAAAGAGCGGCAGATTTGGTTGTTAATTACTTGGAAATGCTACCAGACACACACAGCTGTGCTGATTAACCAGAGTCCTCCTCCAATGGCGGTCCCATTCTAATGATCCGGAATACAGGGATCCCCCATGAGATGCAAAGTGTAATTACATCCACCGCATAATAATTGCATTCCGCATAAAGTGAAAGGCACTTGGATTTCCTTAAGCTCACTGAGCTCCATACACCAATTCTTTGTAATGCCTCTTGTCCCAGCAAGGCCAGATAATGCTGTATTTAGCAGTGCATCTCTGCCCTGCCATCAGTCCTCATGGATACATGAGTAGCTACAGTCCTTCTGTTATCAGTGCTTAAGCACCTATACTCCTCTTGCTATTAGTCTTCACAAATATCTATGGTCCTACTGCTCTCAGTTCTCCAGCACTTATGGTTCTCCTGCTATCAGTCTTCATGAATATCTATGGCCCTACTGCTCTCAGTTCTCAAGCACTTATGGTCCTCCTGCTATCAGTCTTCATGAATATCTATGGTATTCATAGACATCTGTGGCCCTTGGTCCCTAAACATCTACAATCCTGTTGTCTTTGGTTCTCATAAACAACCACCAGGGTCTAAGGAAGCTCTCTCACTGGGCTCTGTGCTTTTATCATTTACCATTGTGCACTGTTCATTACTGGTGGCAAAATAAAGTGACAATGGGAATTAAAACAAACAGCACCATTCTGTCTGCGAGAGGCTGAGATAAAGTCAACACAGAGCAGGTGCGTCCCCAAGGCATGATGGGAATTTGCCCAGGCTGCCGGTGGCTGTTGTCTGGTAGAGAGAGTGGGATGGAGGGAGGGAGGGAGAAAGGGAAGGGGAGTGGAGGGAGGGATGGCTTTTCAGATTAGAGGGTGTGATGGAGATGCAGAGATGGAGAGAGACAAAGGGAAGTGTGTGACACAGCGGTGCACAAACAGAAAAGAGGAGCCCGCGCCAGGTGGGCAGCCATGAATAACTGGGCCAGCTTCCTGATGTCAAAGTGTCAAAACACAAATACCTTCCCTAAGATGAAAGAAAAGAGGAAGTGATGTCGTTAGGAGCTCCTCTCTCCCAGGCCATGGGCGATTTCAGCCTGATCACTTCAGTGATTTAGAAAAAGAAAAAACTGAAGTCTTAATCAAAAATCTAAACCAAAAATCTGAACTGAAAGAAAAAAACCAAAACTAAATAATATAAAAACTAAATAATCTAAAAACATACAGACAGAGATTCTTTAGGCCAGAGTTTTGACCTTGATCTTGATTTGAGCGTGAGGCAAATATTCATTTCCTGTGGCAATATGATGATTCTTCTGGTCAATATGGCCATTTCTGTGCATAGTCACACTGTATCTTAAACACACTCAGTCCAGGATGTGACACAGCTAACCTGGTCACACAGACACACTGCTGGTAGCACTGCCTGTCTGAAGTCAGTTTGGATTTTCTTTTTCCCCCCAGACAAGGAAAGGTGCATTCAGGTCCTCTGTGGCTGCAGGGAGTATTCAGTTCTCATTACATCCAAGGTTTTATTTAAAGTTACACATGATGCTTTTAAATTACCCAGATAATCAAACGATAATGTTAGCTTCTTAACCTATTACTTACCTATTACTAAAATCTTAACGAGTTCCCCATTGAAAAGTCTGGAAGTAGTTTCCAACCCCATATTTTATCCAAATAAATAATTAAATAAATAAACCCCAACACACACCCCCACAACACACCACAAAACAGCACACTTCATTCTTGAACACTGTGGATAAAACCACACACAAGCTGAGTTGAAGCTCATGTTTACATGGGTCAGCACTGACATGCACGTTCTCATGCTTCATACCCAGAATGCACTTCTGCAAAGCATTCACAGGACGGTTACCACTGAATGCATGGAATGATGCACATTAACAAACAACAGTCCATCGTAAGAGCAAACACTGAACAAGCTGTACTGCAGGACACATCACTGCGGGTTCTCCTCTACAGTGAGAGGAGCGACGATATCAGGGAGGGTTGGGAACAGTACAGGGGTGCTACAGGAAGGAGGAGTCAGAGGGTCAGAGGTCAGACGTGCAGGTGAGGGTGGGAGCAGGGTTTAGGGAGCAATCAGAGGAGATGGGAGCAATGAGAGACAGAAGCCCAACACACCACCGTCCTCTGAACACACTGCTGTCCTCTATGCACACCGCTGTCGTCTGAACACACCGCTGTCCTGTTAATACACTACTCCTGGCCATGAGTCTAACTTTGGGGTTTTCACTTGAATTGCCAGACATGCCAACATATCTGAATTTTGAAGGAGAAAAAAGGTTT